>JANVCC010000010.1:12077020-12228514 GCA_025345505.1 Todiramphus chloris collaris
AAAGGGAAAGGGAAAGAAGGGAAAGGGAAAGGGAAAGAAGGGAAAGGACAACTTGAGTGTCCAAAGGGAAAAAAATGCTACTCTGCAGTGCAGGGAAGGGCCAAAATTACAGGGACAAAAATTATGAGACTGGGCAGGAGGTCATTTGTTAATCAGTGTTTTTATTTTCATTTTGGCTAATCTCAGAATTTCAAACATTTAATCCAGTTTCATGTTACATTCTGTCATTTTTTCCTTTCAAATGGCAATTTCAGTATGTCCTGTACTGCTTTAGCAGTAGTAGTGTTGTAACAAGGGTGATACAAGGATGGAGAGGTAAAACATATTCTATCATTCTATCATTATTGAAAAAAAAAAAATCATAAATTTGCATGAAAAGGATGAGTATAAATTCAGACCATTTTGCTGAAGCTAGACACTAGTAAAATACTCATTTTATAAAATTAATAGCTCTTGAAATTTAGACAACATACATGACATAAAACTCAATACACTTTTTGTTGTCTTTTAAGAATCAAATTACATATACATGGCCTATAATGCACTAAAGTCAAAACAAAAGCAGAATAATTCATTGCATCTTAATGTAGTGTTTATCTGAGTAACATATTTATCTCATCATGCAGGTGACTCTTATGTATAAAGATCAACAAAGGAAAAAAATACGTGTCAGTGTAAGAGAAGAAATGTGAAGAAGTGATGAAAAGCCAAATTGACCCTGTTTAAAACTATGGTAAGAATAAATGACTTGTAGTTCCCTTTTGCAATTACTAACAAGAAAATATACATTTCAGATTAATTAATTTGCACACAATATGCACTGGTATAGTTAGAGAAAGTTGGAGTACATGGTACCTCATCTAAACACTGAAACGCAGGACTTGCTGTTACATCAGTGGCTCCCTCATCTCGGCTATAAACTGTTGGAGCTAGAGCACAGATTGGTTGCTCCTTCTCAACTTCCAATTCTGTGTCACTGGAACTGGAACTTCCTTCACCAGCCTGACTCATTGTTTGAAGTTCTAGAAAGTGATAAAAATATCAAAATACATTCATTAGATCCAGGGATATGTATGACCATGCAAGATAAATACGTAAAGAACACGACATGTGAGGTCCACATTCAAGCCACAAAAATGACAATAGGTGGGTCTATAGTTAAAACTTCATGAAAGACTTGTAATAGGTTGCACCATCACTCCATCGTTGTTTGAGTATTTTTTAAATCCTCTAATAGTTGGCTATGTTACTGTCATATAAATGCTACAAAACATGTAAAACAATATTTCTTAAAGTCAGGCACCGAAGAATTTTAGGTTGGAAAAAGTTTCCGGGGTCATGTAGTCCCAACTCCTGCTCAAAGCAAGGATAACTCCAAAACTAAACTGACTTGCTTAGAGCTTTGACCAGCTGAGTTTTAAAAAATCTGTTGCACTGGGGAGTCCAGCCATTGTCTTCAGGCAGGTCCTTATAAAGGTAATCCCAAGTGAATGAGACTTCTGTAGGTACAACTGCCATGATCTTTTCTCTGTTATTTCCATGAGACTAATCCAAGAATGTGTTTCCCCTTCTCTCCATCCAACGTAAGTCCACCCTTCATGGTGTCCCTTGACCTTGCAGGGAATAATTACATAGAAAAGGAACCCCTTCACAGAACACAGAGATCTTGAGGACAAGAACTGGTCTGTCTTGTTTGAGTAATATCATGAAAGTTATTCATGTGTATAAATCATTTCATGGTCATACTTGAAAAAAAACCCATTAAAACCAAATCCAACAAATAAACCCCAAAACCATAAAAAATGAGAAAATATTATATAAAATCTGAAAATAGCAGGTAGAAAAATACTGGAAAATATAATTATCCTGACATCTCCTGATGTCAAAGCTCCTGTGTAGTATTAATATTTTAGTTATGTACCACACTACATTTTTAGTATCTGTGACCTCTGCTAAAATAAAATGACCCTGAAAAATATGCAAGTGAACTGATTCAAGAGTAATAATAAAACTGAAAGGATTCAAGCTGTATTTTGATCCCTTGTACAGTGAAAGAATCCCTTTTTTCTTCCCCAAAAGAAGCAGCTTTAAAAAAGAAATAAAATCCAAAATTTGTAACTGTAGCTTGGTATAATCTTTACCCTGAAGAAAGCTCTTTTTCAATTTAGGTAACACAATTTTTTAATAAATACAGAGAGAGAAAATTAAAGTTGGAACAAGTAGGGTTCTTGGAAAAGATAACTTTCCTGCAAGTATATGTGAGAAAAATCCCACTTTCATAGTTCTTATTTAGGAATAGAAACATCTAAGATTCTTGCATTAGGAACAGCTAGATCAATGACATTTATTAGTTACTTCTGAGCAAGATGAGACCTCATGTCATCAAGTTTCTATAACTTCATGTAACTTCACTTTGTGCTTACTATCTCGGTCCAGCACTTGAGAATTACATTCCCACGCACCAATCATCAGAACTGTCTGAGGTGTGTGAAAATGTTGAGATGGAAGAGGGAAATGGGTGATGGAAGACAAGGGGATACAATGCTCTTGGTAGCCTGATAAGAAAGCAATGCCCATCAGGTAGGTACTTACTATGAGAATGCCTGTTTATAGCTGCCAAAAACATCTTCTGGCTTAACAGTATCTTAAGATACACAAGATCTATATTCAAAGCATTTTAAAATATTGATCTTTTCCATGAAGACAGCATGAAGCAGGACACAAAACTTGCAGGAGAAAGATATGAGATGACTATAGAGAGGCAATAAACAGCTTACAAAGGGAAGACAGAGGAAGGACAACTTCTTAGGTGAACAGAAATCTTGCCATGAAATAGTGTGACAATGAAGCCAAAAAGTATTTGTAGAGCAAAGCACAGCGGAAAGTGGAGACAGAACATACATGGAGGAATTCAAGGATTCCTTTGCAAGTTCACTGCAGTTGGCTGTAGATGAAATGAATGGACAAATCAGTATCACAGTATTTGGAGAAGTTGGAGAAGGATTGCCAACTTCGGCAATTGTCCACCTGACACTAGAAGGTCTTTCTAGATTAATTATTATGCAGAATAACTACTATACAGAGAATATTGTATTCTGTTGTAGGACAAAATCTTTCCAAAACCCGTATCAGCTCCCAAAGATAAAGAAGCCACCTCAAATTAGTCAGTCTTGACATCATTCAGTCTTTTACATAATGTAAGGGAAACTTTGAGATAAGTTCAATAGTATATTCTGTATTTCTCCAGTGTAACAACCAGACCAATTTTGCATTCAAAAAATCATAAAGTTGACAGTTAAGAAAAATATAATTTCTTTTTATCACTGTGGTGGGAAATGTGTATAAAAATGTTGTGTTGTGTGTATCCACCTTTTGAAAAGCCACTTGTCTACACAGGTAGCGAAACTTAAACTGGCAAGTTTATGACTTTTTTTAGTGCTCTTTGCAATTCCTTCAGGAACATTTTGACTTTTAGAGATATTTCAGTGGCTGTGTTTGCTTATGGAAAAAAAAAAAAAAAAAGCAATTTCATGATCTTTCCTGGAGGAGTCAAAATATTGTGAAACAACTGTAAACATCTTAGAGGCCAAGAAATAAACTCTGAAATACTGTACATAATCATGTATACACATTTATAAATAGAGAGGAATTTTTCAGCTACGAAAAACTGCTGAATATTTTAGCATATGCATTTCATGTGTATGGCTGCTGCTGCTGCTTTATTTGTTCCTCTGAACATATTGGAATAATTTAGACAGAGGAAAAGCACAGTTGCAGAAACTCTAAGCACAGCAATGCCAAAACCCAGCTTCCTGGGTGTAGACACTTTTGTTGATACTTGTATCTGAAACATACAGTTGATGCCAGTCAAAAAATACACTTCCTCACGGTAAAAAAAGGTTCCTTGCCAAGACTCCCATTTTCTGGGCAGGGGGAGAACAAAAACAACCTTTTGAATCTGAAAAGTTTATAATATTATGTTAAGACACAATTATTAACAGCTGAGACAGAGGAAAACAGTCTTAGCTAGTGTGGTAAGTGTTAGTCTCCACTGCTTATTACAGAGGGAAGGGGACAGGCTGTAACAAAAGATATGAAAGATTATGGGGCATATAAATAAGTTTAGCATTCTTCAATGACCTATAAATTACTATATAATAATACCTATATAATTAGTATATAATTAAATTCTAAATTACATACAAAATTGAATAGATAAAGTTCAAAAAGCAAAGTGGAAAATTTGCATTTTTGCAGTATCTGAGAAATAGTCTAACTTAAATAGAAATAAACGTTGGGATGATTTTTAAATTTATAGAATAGTTCAACCAATATGGATGTTTTCAAACTGTAGAACTGCAAATATTATCACAGCCTTAACCTACACAGAGAATTGCAGAGAAAAGGAATTACAAGTCCGTTTTGGAACCTAGGTCAAACCAGGCTAAGAACTGTCTTGTGAAAGAGCTTCAGAACAGCAGTAATAATAGAAGTCTGAACTCAGATTCCCAAGACTAACGTCAGCATCTTTACTTCAGTATCTTTCTAGCAAACAGCAATGTTCATCCACAAGTTAGCACAGAATTCAGGTAGACGACAGAGCTGCATCAGTTTGTTCTAGAGTGACAGATGCAAAAAGAGGTGACATTGCACTGTGACTATGAACAGATGCAGCTCCATGTATGCAGATGCAGCAACCAGACTAACTAAGATGACACAAAATTTATACAAGTCTCTATTGAGGGAACAAGTGATCCACTTGATTAACATACACTGATGAACCCTTTGCATTTATAAAATTAGGATCACAGAATCATATAGGTTGGAAAAGACTGTTAAAAGCATAGAGTCCAACCACTAACCCACCACTGCCAAGTCCACCACTAAAACATGTCCCTAAGTGCCACATCTATTTCAAATACCTCCAGTGATTTATTCACTCCACCACTTCCCCAGGCAGCCTGTTCTAGTGCTTCACAACCTTTTCAGTGAAGAAATTTTTCCTAATGTCCAATATAAACCTCGGGATATTTATCTACATCTTCATTCTACCTCCTTTGGCACATGATCTTGAAAAACAAAAATTAATCTGAAAACAAGACAACTGATCTAGTGTTTCACACTGAAGTAGTTAGCAAAATTACTTAATATAGTAGGAATATCAAAACAACAACACCTAGTCAGGCCAAAAGCTGATCTAGTGCTGCATATTTCCAGCCAACACCAGATGCCTGGTGAGGGACAGAAGAATCCACTAGTCACAGTGTGGTGATGCTTCCCTGAAGCTATCCCCTCTCCCCTTGAACTTATGCAAAATTTTCAGAATCTGCAAAATCTAGGGGAAGGGAGATTTTCATCTTACCTCTTCATGATGTGAGTAACCTGTGCTTCTTATTTGTTTTGAATCTGGCTTCTTGATGCCACCTCCTTCTTTTACTGGTTGAATCACTGAGTGATCACAACCTTTCTATGCCACTAGTTTTTTTCTGATGTTGTATTGTCATTTGATAGTCCTTTTTCTAGGCTGAAGAAGCTAATCTACCTGCTGTCACTGGCATGAAAGCTTTTCTCTGCCTTCCACTGTCCTTGTCATCCTTCTCCAAGACTTTTCAAGTTCTACCATATCCTCTTCCAAGAATAAGGGAAAAAATGAGAGCTACAGATAACAGTAACATGGGAGTACCATGGATTTATTCAATCGCACAATGATCTTCTTTTCATCCCCTAAAATTTCATTTCCTGATGCTTCTTTACTAAAGTCTACAATCTTGTAAACAGTAGACCTTCTGTTTTAACTGGGTAGAGCCTGTGCTTCAGCATGAAGGCATGTGTCTTTGAACGACAAAGCTATGCCAACGTTAAATGATCATTAAAATGAAATCCTGTAAAATAGGACATTATAATATGCATGTAATTCAGAATGGATTGTTTGATTAGACTGTACAACCTCATAGACAACTACTTTGGGAAAAAGAGAGTACACCACATACCTTAACTGCTTAACAACTTCTGGTTTAAGTTCCACAGTTTCTCCTTGTTTTCAAGCCTCTGCTATTTGGGATGGAATCACCCTGAGGCACACACAGACTTCATCTGTTAGAGTTCCAATTAGATATGGCTAAAATAGGCTGAATTTGAATGGTAAGGTTTGCTACTTCCATTTTCACGCAGCTTTCATGAGGAACTTAAGTTTCCTCAGAAAATTTCTGGTAGCATGATAAACAACTGTATGCTTTGGAGACTACCTCTCTGTCATTCTTGAGAAGAAATGGTTACCAGCACTACACACACACACTAACATACCAAGGTGAAAACAAATAAAACATGCTTTGCCTATCCAGTGAAACCTAAACAGGCCTTAAGAACTAAGAAGGCTCAAGGAAGCAGTAAAGAAATACATCACTGAAAAAATACAAATCACCGAATACAAAGAAAGGAAATAAAATACTGTAATAGAAGCATTTAATAAAAGAAAAACATGAGAATTTTTAGTAAACTTGGAAAAAATATCCTCACTAGAGCATTCTTAAGCCTTATGATATGGAGGAACATTGATACGTGCACAGTGAACCTTGCCCAAATGTTGGATTTTAACTTGAGATGTTCTTGCATCTGTAGGTAGGAGCCTCAGCATGAGTGTAACACCAGCAAGAATGCTCCTGCAGAGCAGCCCCATTTTCCTGAGTCACATTATCTTTTCATTACAATTATAGCAAATGGCTGAACTTTATCCTGCCCAGGCAGTTCATTAAGGAATCACATAGGCATCTTGAAACTGGAGTTCTAATTAATTCTTCATTTATAAATTTGATATAGTTTTCTCTTCCTGCAAGTGAACAGTTAGAAAATTAAAGATGAAAATAAATCTCATTTTACTGTTGGACTCTGCCACATGCCATACCAGCTGATACAGGATCAGCTGGAATTCAATCACAAGCATGAAAATTAAATTGAATCATTACGATAGCCAAAGTATAGATGGTATAAATAAAACCGTAAAAACATGTGGTTTTATATGTATGGAGAAAGAACTTTGTCCACACAACTAATTTTTATCTATTTTGTTCAGCGTTTTTAACCATATAATTATGCTTAGGCTGTATCTAATGAAAAAAGAAAACCAAACCAACAAACAAGACAAATCAGTGAAATATATACATAGCTGAGGCTCAGGCATCTCTGAATGGTTTCTTGAACAAAGTTCTCAATTATGCAAAAGTATTAAAGATGATGCATAGCATAGTATGGAGCCCAACCTGATAAACCCCTGCCTACACAAGGAGCATGAAAAACCAAAATACCGGAGGAGAAAGGAGGCAGTGAGAAAGCAGCACTAACGTTTAAGAGGAGGTAGAAGACAATGATAAGGAACGGCGGCACTGACTTCAGAGCCCCACCTAACCAAAGAGCAGGGATTCCCTTTGAGCAGTCGGTTAATAGAGTTACTTGTTGAATTGGCTGGCATCTAGTGGAATTACAGCGCGTTGCAAGTTAGCTAACATTTACATTTGGTATTTGGTCTCAAGACTCAGAATTCTAGAAAGACAAAAATGTATCAAGAAATATATTGAACATGACAGGGGATAGAAGATATTTTTTCCAAGAAATAGATGGTTTTGGGAAAATATACTACAAAAAATTCTGAGTTTTTCTCTACTAAACTATCATATGACAGGCTGCGCCTTTTGGTGTTTCATCTAATGATTTTTGAGATTGAATAATGTAAACCAATTAAATAATTTAACTTCAAGGGCTTTATTGATGAAAATGGATCTTTATTAAACTTTCCACAGTGAAAATTACAGGCAGATCAAAAAGCTGGGACCATCTTCTTTCCTCTTGGGCACTCAGACCTTGTTTCAGATTCATAATCAATTCCAGACAGTGATAAAAACGGAAATGAGGCTAATGAGATAAGACGAGCTTGATGATCAAGTATCATATTGCATGGCTTGCACGGTTATTTTTGGAAAAGAAGAAAAACAACACATGGAGAGCAAAAGGGAGCAAATCAATAAAGTAACAGCCCGAGATTTTGTTATTTCTTGTGTTGCAATGCAGCTAAGACAATGCAGCCCCTGGCTTTACATCATCTATACTCACATCCCCCACTGCACTTTAAAAAAATATTACAATGATAATGTGGGCTACAAAGTTCACAAAAGTCTTCTACACTGAATTCAGTAGTTCCCCACTTGTTTGTAAACCCTACAAGCACTTATATGTCTTATGACATATTTGTACAGAACTCGGGAAAATATTTATTTGTCTGGCCTTACAACTACTAGGCTGCAAGTTAACTGCTGAAGAATGGTCACAATAACATGTTAACCAAGTCACCTTGAGAGGGAGCAATTCTGAAGCTCCGCAATACCACTTTCAAAAAAAACTTTTTCCATCAGATCTGCCAAAATTCTTCTTTATCCAATGCCCGAGGCCATTTCAACGCATACAGTTTTGTGGATGCTGAAAAGCTGCTAGCAGAGGAATTTTCCTAGGTTCTCACAATATTCGGTGAGAATCCTGCCTTTCTCACACGTGTTATGAGAAACAGTAGGACGGTTTTGTAAACTAGACTAACACCTGGTGTTTTGATAAGTTCTGTTTATGGTACATTGTGAAAATATTTTGAAATGGGTGCTGTAGGACTTTAGCCAATCACCCTAGGAGATGGGTGATCACTGACCAATCGCCCTGTGGGGCTAGGGGATATAAAACGGGGTTGTAAATTAATAAAGTTGCTTCTTTTGCCTGCTCTTGCTGAATTTATATGTTGCTGCATCTCTCCGCTCCCGGCATAAACAGCGACACAGTTTCAGTGTAGGCTTAAGCGTAACACAGAGCAGGCTGCCACCCAAAGCGCTGCCGCTGCCGCCCTCCCCTTCCCCGCCCCTTGCAGAAGTTGCATCCTGCGGCTGCCGAGGCCGCCCCAGCAGGGAGGTGAGCGGCAGGGCCGAATCCCAGCCGGCCCGGCTCTTCCCTAGGAAGCCAGCGCCCGGCCGCAGCGCCATGGGCCAAGGAGGCCGAGGAGAAGACCCTCGCTCCCTGCGGTGCCTCGTTTCGGGCTGCACGGAGCCGGGGCGGACTCCCGGCACCCAGGGCCCCAGGAAGTCCCGAGGCCCGGCGCCGCTGGACTCGCTTCCCGGCCCTACCTTCGAACCGCAGTTTTGCTTCGCCCCCCTCCTGTCGCTCCAAGTTGCTCCGGGCCGCGAGGGCCCCGGCGCCCGGCGCTCCGCAGGGCCCTACCTGTGCGGCCGCGCCTCGCCGAGCGGCGTCCCTCGTTCCCATAGCGACGCCGGTTCGCCTCCTTTGGACTGCTGCCGCCCTCGGCCACCTCCCTCACTTCTAACTGGCTCTATCAGCGCGACCCGCTGCCCAATAGAAGCAGGCCACCGAGATGCTCCGCCTTCCCCTTTCGCTGATAGGCCGGGGGCGGCCCTATTGGGGGGCTGGGGCTCCTTCCTCAAGCTGGCGAACTGCGACTTCCAGGAGCCTCCTGGGCGAAGGGGGTGGGCGGCGCCGTCGTTGCCGGGGCGCGCGCCAGCGGCCGCCGCCTGTTTACCAGCCGTCCCAGTGGCTCTCTCCGCGTGCAGCCGCGTCACGTGACCCGGCGGGCGGGGCTAACGGCCGCTCGCCTCTGGTCCCCGCTGGCCGCCGCAGGGGCGTTCCTCCGCCGCTCTCCGGGCCGTGCCAGCGCCGAGCGACATGAGGGCGCTGCCCCCCCGCTGGGGGCCTCTGGCGGTGCGGGCGGCGGGCGGGTGGTGGGGGCCGCCCGTCCCTCGCCGCGGCTGCAGCGGCTCCGCCGAGGCCGGCGACCGTAAGCCGCTTCAGGAATGGGCGCTGGCGGTCAGCCCGCGGGGGCGGCTGCGGGTGCGGCTGCCCTGCCAGGTAACCGTCCGCCCGCTGGACCCGCAGCGCTACCCGGGCGCGGACCGCGTCCTGGTCGCCGTCAGCGGCGCCGGCGGCAGCCCCCCGCCCCGCGGCCGGCAGCGGGACCGCGTCCGGGTGGAGTACGACGAGGCGCTGGAGCAGATGGCGATCGTCGCGGACGGCGTGGACAGCAAGACGGCCGTGGACGTCAGGACGCCCGTGAAGTTCGGTGGGTGAACTCGGCGGGAGAGGCGGCGGCACCCCGCGCTGCCAGCCCTGTCCTTCCGGCGTGCTGGCACACGGGGCCCGGGGCGTGGCGGGATTGCCGCCGCTCGGGGCTGGCTGGGGCCGGGGCCGCGGCTGAGCGCTGCTGCCGCTTGAGCCGCTCAGGAGCGCGGTTGGTAGAGCGTGTTCGGAAACGGCATCATGCCTTCCGAATGGAAGAGGTTCGGAACGTCCCTGTCTTTCTTGACTTAAGGGTTTGGATACGTGACTTGTTGACCTTTTTGTCAGCAATAGTTAAAACTGAGACTTCCTGCTATGAAGTGGTGGTTATGGTGCGCTTTTATATTTGTTCTGACAGCTGGTCTTTCAGAAAAGACGTAAGTGCAGCTCATCTGGGAAACGCTCAGTATGTGCTACGCACACCTGTGGTTTAAGAGTTGTTCCCAACAGAGTAGTTGGACCTGCCAGCTCCATTAGTGATTGTTACGCAGATCGGTTTTATACGGGGCTGAGAAAAGTCTGAAGGTAACAATACCAAGAAGGGCTCCCTTGTCTAGTACAAATCTTGCATTATCTTTTTGGGCACAAGGCAAAAATCTGTGCCGGGGTTTTGGTACAGAACAAGTTACGAGAGCAGTTGTAGTGATTGAAATCAATACACATCTGTGCTGGACTGACATACTGACAGTGGCTCTAAGATTAGGGAAGTAAAAGGGCACGCTGGGATTTAGGGAGTAATTTACCCAAAGAGTTTTGTGTTTAGTCATTGGTGTGGTGTGGTTTGTTTTTTTTCTATGGATCTGTGCATTTCCCTATACAGCACAGAATAAGTTTCCCCATGCTGGAAAATCTTTTCAGTGTACAAAAAGCCCAGTCCTCTGCTTTGCCTCAAGTGGTGGTTTAAGAATCCTGCTTTAATTCGATGCTTTGCTACAGCTGTGGCACAAGAAATGGTGAATAATTTCATTCTGCTTACATTTCATGCATATTGTTTATGGCTTTTGTAGAGTAGTGTTCTGTTCTCTTGGCTACCACTTTTCTAAACCCTTGCAGCAAATTCATTCTGCATCTTTTATCTTCTCTTACATTTTTTTATTTCCCCTATATATTGAGGGCTGTCTGTTACTCATCCCTTTAATTTCATGTGATTTTTGTTGTTCTTTTTTTCTGAACACTGAGAACTGGTGTGTGTTAGATGTGTTTACTGAAAGCTAAGACCTCTTTTGTTTCCTAACAACTAATACAGAGAAAAATGTTATTCCTGCCCCCTCTCTTCCCCCTCCTCCCCCCCGCCTGCTCGGTGTGCTTTACTTTGTCTATGTTAGAATAGCTGTACTGATTTGTGCCATGAGTCCAGCTTGCCCACTGTCTTGTCTCCACCAGTAGTCATAAAGAAGAGATGCTCAGGGAGAGTGAGAACAAGACAAGCATAAATCATATTTTATCTAAGTGTTATCTTGGCTGTCAAGTGTTTTCAGCTCAGCCCCTCAGTGGGTCTCTCTTCCGAGCATCCCCTTAAACATGTGAACAGTTTCAGGGTGATAGCTTCCAGGCAGAATCTGTGCCTGTTGGCAGAGTCCCCCAGGGCATGCCATCCATTCAATTTCCTGGTATTTTACCATTTGAGCATGTAGTATTCCAAGATATTTCTGCAATTTGAGTGAGGTTTTTAACTAGTCTGAATAAGTAATTGTCACTGAAACTTTTAAGCCTTGGTATTTGTGCTGATTTCCAAATTAAAGTAGTATTGAAAATGGTGCATAGTTTATAGCTAAAAGACAATATAGGGCTAAGGATATTGTTAAAGACACCTGGAAGTTCATTCTCTTAAACAGATCAACTGTTACCTATGTGTTCATTGACTCTTTCACTGAATTGTATCAGGATGGAGAATCAATGTGGGGAGCCTTCCTAAAGGTCTTAATAATGAGTCCTGATTGATGGGGGCGGGGAACAAACTGTTTAGCCATTGTCCTGTCTTTTGAGATTCTGACTGTATTCTGAATGTCAGACAGCCCTGCAGACTATCTTACAACCTTCCTGCTTGTAATAGGCATTATTACTTTGTAGTTTTATAAGCTGTTACACTTGGTTTTGTGGTTCCTGGGCATCCTGTGGATTATAGTCTACTTTTACTGGTTGCTGTTTGTCATAATTAGCAAGATGTTGTATTGTCTGTTCATGCTGTTATATAGGAATATCCAGAGATATATTTCTTAATAGACGGGGGTTTTTTTTGTACATAGTGAATTGCTACTTGCCAGTGAGTTTCTACTTTAAATGTCCTCTCAGCTGTGGTTTGGGTTTTGTGTTCTCAGAGTGGTTGTGCTTGGCTTGTTCCTTTTATTTATTTAGGAAAAATTATCCATTAAACATCATTGCATAAGCAAATTTTCTCCCTTGTAAAAACACATCTCAAAGCAGAAAGTTGTTGTTGCTGCTCTGCAAACACTTTGGCTTTCTCTCTGGCCTCCCCTGAAGATGTGAGGAGGATGTTACCTCTGTTTGGTTTAGGCTCTTTTATCTGAGCTCTCTTTCTCTTTTATCTGGAAGAAGTTGAGAAGTCAATGTGAATGCCTTTATGGTATCCTAGCTTCTTTCTTCATTTTGGAAGCTGAAGCATTTTGTAACAGCTTTCTCAATCTAGGTTGGAGCTTATCCAGGAAGCTCTAAGTTGGCTAACACTCCTTAGACTGTCAGGAGCATGTGTAGCAGATGCTAAGTGATGAGCTTTAATGTGTGTTTTAAACCAAAGGCAACTTGTACTTGCCCTACTGGGCTGATTACTAAAGTATCCTCTATTTCTTAGTGCTGATGTGCGGAAAACAAACTCTCCAACCCGTAAAAGGTTATAAAGCAGGTATGTTTATTACGGCGCCGGGTGCAAGGGGGATCGTTCCTCCTCACTTGCACACCGAAGTGTCCATCAAGCAGGTATATATTACAACAAAATATGCATATTTAACAGAGTTAGTTACATATTCATTATAGGGGGTTGGATTATTATAATAAGTTCCGGGAACTCATTATCATAGGTCTCCTCCCATTGGCACTTGCGCAATGCTGTCTGGTGGTCGTGGGCAGGGGTCTTTGGGAGGAAGGCTCTCAGTCTTCCTTGCAGTGTACTTTTCACCTTTTGTCTCAAAATGCAGAGTTGCGATGAGTCAGATCACAGGACTGGTGGGAGTCTCTTCTTTATTCCTCCCTGTCTTCGAGTGAGTTTCCCTTATCTACAAGCCATGCAAGTTGAGTTAAGACCCATAAAGCTTCTCAAGCCTTAAGGCCTGAAGGTCCTGTCTCCTGTTTATCTCAGGAGGCCCCAGGATAACAATGGCTGCTCAGCTTGCTTCGTTATCTTTCAAGCAGAACACTGTCCCCCTCACTTCAGTGCCTCAGTCTTTCAATATCATACACAATCTGATAATCCTCTTTGATACATTTAACCTTCATAAATGATAGATATCAATGGGTTTCTCTTTAATCTAGTTTATTGATTTTCTTTCAGGTGACATATATGTTAGCTATTCCAGGGACAATGTATGCACATGGCTGTAGATTCAGAGTCTACTCAGCATATAAAGAGAACCCCGTGTCTTGGCACACCAAACTGCATGTGCTAATTAAACATGAAACCAGCTCTTTCATTTCTGGTTACTGTACTTGGACTGAGTACTCAGAGGTAGACCCAACTGAAGTCTTGCGTAACAAGAACTGTGACTTCCAATATGGTTCTTATGTTTTGCTTTTTCAGGTACGCATTGTATTTAAATTGTAGGATAATTCAAATTCGATGAGACATTAAAGTTCCTAGTTGGACTTCCAGCTCAAGGCAGGGTCAACTAGAAGGTTAGAGGAGGCTGCTCAGGGCTTCACCCAGTCTGATTTTGAAAACCCCCAAGAATGAGGACTACAAAACCTCCATTGGCAAACTGTTCCAATGCTCTTCCATGTTATACCCTGGTGAAGAGAGCAGAAGTTTCTATTGCAAAGTCAAGTAGGAAAACAGTAAGTTTTGAAGTGGTGTCCAAGTTTCACCAAGTAGAATACCAAAACTGTCTCATCTAACACAGGATCAATCACTCCTGGTTTAGGCCCACTCATAAGTCAGTATGTGGGGTTTTTTTTTATTATTTTGTTTTGGGTTTTTAAGTTCTCTTCATGGGAGAACTTCAGTCTTTCACATAAGTCTTATTTCAGCCCATGAAATTACTTCCCTTTTTGGCTAAATGTTGTAGATTCTTATGGACTTAACTAGGCAAGCTGAATGAATCTTTAATGTTTCTGTGAATGGCCAACATCATAACCTTATGATATCCCTTAAACAATTTTTCTGCCTACTTATTTGAGGGAAGAACCTAAGCTCCTGGGACTTCTTGGGTTTTGCTGTGAATATTTTCAACAATGTTTCTGTAATATTAACATATTAATGACTTGGAAAAAAGATCATTGGTGTCTACTCCTAAGCATGGCAGATGTACAGCCTCAGAGTAGCCCTCAATAAATAATTTTTCCTGGACTGAGTTGTTTTATGTGTGCTCAATTACTGGTGAGCTGCTTCTCTGCTCATAGAAGTGAATTATTGTGAAGTACTTCTAGTGGGCCAGGGCTGCAGACTCACTTTAAAATACTTGTCTTACCAGTCTGTTTCAAATACTAGAGCTCAAGGTGCTATTTCTGGACTGTCCTTGCCTCCATTCTGATACTGCAGATCTTTTTTTTTCCCTATATACCTTTATTTCCAGTACAGGCCCTTTGCATCTCAAAGATCTTCATGCATTCTTCAAGGCTTGTGTAGCTGAAGCTGGCTTCAGCCCTTAGCTTTGCTAAGGAGGAATCAGACTAGCTATTTTTGGAGCTTTGGCACCGAAATCAATTGTATCCTGTTCCTCCTTACTTGTCAAAATTTCATTAGCAGTATTATCCAGCTCTTATTGTGCCTCTTTATGGAGTCACTGATCCTTGCTTCAGGAAGCTTATTTGCGAGACACAGGGATTCCATTCCTTCTTCACGAACTTTTGCTGTATCAAGGCTAGCGAAGCACTGTCACTCTGCAAAAGAACAATGCACAAAGTGTGTTTCCAAGAATCCCTGATGTTTCTTAACAGCACATTCATGAATCCCCACACTTCTGTGTCTTTGGCACCCTTATTTAATACATCTAGGATTACACTGCCATTCTACCTTCCAAATAATGTCCATAATGTGTCCTGCAGGGTCAGAAGTTTTCATTAACCTTCTTCTGGTAGAAGTCTTATGAAGTTATCATGGCTAAACTGACTGCTTTTGAGCCTTTTTCTCCCCACTTTTGACAGAAGCAGTAAGAGGCTATCATGCTGCTAGAATTCAAAGATTTGCACAAGCTCTTTGAAAGCAAAAAAGCAAGTCTTGGACATAGACCCTCCTAAGGACCATTCAGTTTTCCAGTGGGTGAGTTGAGCAGTTTTGAGCAAGAAAGCTTGTATTTAAAAATTAATAGTTTTCTTTCTGAACTCCCCAGATTTCTGCTGTGTGGGGACATAGTGGGTTGAGCTTAGATATTTGGAGAAAGCCTCTACTTGTGTCTCACTGGGAACTGTGTTTAAACAACTCAACTGCTCTCTGAAAAGTAAAACCTTACAGGAGAGTTCTGTTTGCCTGTCTCTACAGCTTCAGAACCTGTAGATCAGCATCAGTCGAATCAGAATAGTTCAGATAACACACAGATATTTTTAGTCTGGTGAGAATGTCTAGGCTTTATCAACATAACCTGGTGGTGCTTGCCCTTAAGCCTCTGATGGTAGTCACCAGTTTGCCAGGTTTTGTGCTCTCACGTGCCTCAAAGCCACTCGAAGAGTTTACTTAATCAAACTGTAAGTTTCTTAAATTTAAAATCTTGGTAGCAGTGTCTCTTTCTTGGAACTCTTCCATGAAGTGGCTAAGAAAATAATATCTGCAAATATAACAGCTTGCTGGGAAACCTGCTTATCCAGTCCACCTCTTCTAGCCCCTTGCGAGCTGGTACCTGTGAACACAGTCTGAATCCTGCGGTCTATTTAACCTCTTAGCTTAATGCGGCAATAAGGTGACTTTCTTTCAGCAAAGATGTAACGTTGTTTATCTGTCTCTTGGATTCTCCTCTCAGGTGGCAGAACTGCCCTTTGTTGTTAATTTGGGTTCTCAATCTCCTTTTCATGATCTGCAAGCTCTGTTGTCTTGGTTCCAGCATCTGTCCTGAGCTGCTGTGTTGTGGGTCTGACTTGGGAATTCTTGTTATGCATACTCTGATTCATTTTCTCTAATTCTTCCCATATTTTTGATCATCTAAGTAGAGGTGAAAGAAGGACTTTCACAGGTATTTATGTAGAGGTTTCTTTTCCAGATAATCTCATTTTCTTTGGAGAATAATAGGCTCACTATCTATCTCTTAACCTTCCAGTGATGTGTCTTGCAGCAAACACTTCTGCCTCCTATTCAATCTTTTTTCTTCTTGCTATCTTTATCCTTAGAAGACCAGACACATTCCCCCCCCCCTTTACTTTTTGCCGGTGATTATGGTGATCATTTGTATTAATGATTATAATATAGTCAGAATCCACAGACTGTACATTATCAAACTTCTTCCCAGTTCCTTAAGATCAGGGGTGAACTCAAGTGGCAGAAAAAAGCTTTTGCAGCTCCTGCATGAAGCATTATGAATCTGTAAGTTACTCCCTTGATAAGTTAGCTACAAGACCTAGTACTTTTCTTTGTGGGACCCTATGAACCGTAGTAAGGTGAGGTGGTGCAGACTAGAGGCAAACATGCTTCTTCACGCAAAGGAAGCAAGTCAGGACTTCTGGAACACTTGGGAGGGATGATGCATGCAGACTCTTCTATACCTCTTTTCTGTGTTATGCTGCTTGCTAGCTGAAGCAGCACAGGTCTAAGAAAGACCTATGCATTTGAGCTATCCAGTCTTACTACTCTACATGCGGCCTCAATCAGCCAGCCAACCTTCCCACCCCAAAGCCCATGTCAATACCGAATGTCTCCATAGAATTGTTGACTAGGGTAGCTATAAGGGTATAAGATGGAGGTGGAGTTTGGAGGTGAATTTAAAACCAAAATAAATAAATAAAAGGGAAGCTTCACTAAAGGGCCACACCCTGCTGATTCCTTGCCAGAGGTTACAGTCATTCTGCTGCCTCTTGAAGTTCTCTCTTGAAGATGGATTGTTATACACAGGCTTATAAAATTTTCAGTTGTTGGTAGTGATTAGTCACACAGGTCAAAGACTTTGACAGGCAGACTTTGCAAGGATTTTAGTAACAAAAAAAGCTGCTTGGTTTTTTTATGTACTGTATATATTTACTACGTAAAGTGATCAAGTACTGTGTTAAATAGATCTGATTTTTATAATTCTGTTGCTAATAAAACTCTTTTAATTCTAGATTTGGATATCAAAACATCTGGGACTGGCTGCGTGAAGATTCAGAAAATAGAATGTGATAACTGCAAAATAGAAACGGAGAAGGGGACTAGTGTCTTGCAGTCAATAAAGGTACCAAGAACCCTCTCCCACCTCATTAGTGTTTGAAAAGGGGTTGTGTGGTGGTATATAGTATAAAAACTTAGATTCCTGTTCTGGAGATGAGAAGTACTCTGATATTTCTAAGCGTTACTATGTGTGTAGCACCTCATAACTGCATGCAGTTAGGACACAGAGTCAATATCACTAAATAACACTAGAGTCAGAAGTCCAGGTACCTTTGATAGCCAAAGCCAGCAGAAACAGTGACAGTAGAAAGCCTGATATCTGTCCACCCTGCTCCTCAAAAAAACCAAAAAAAACCAGGCTGGGATTTCCTGTCCAGTAGGTTAATAGTTATGCTTGCTCAGTTGGGACCTTGCAGTATACTGCTTCTGGTTTCCATCCCTCCCCCTTTTTTTTATAATTCTGATCTATCAGAGCTATTGAGAAACTCTTTAGGTTAATTTTCAATCAGAAGTTACGATCAGAGGTTACACATTACATGTCCAAAATACCCAAGTGAAATATATCTGATAAAGTCATGATATATACAGTACTTGTTTTTTCAGTCCTAAGACTTGAGATTTGCTGACACAGACTTTTGTAGAAATAATCGGGTATATCTGACTTATGTGCTGTTTGGAATCAATTTCACTTGAGGAAATGATTTAAATATATATCAATTCCTGCAGGTACAAAGAAGGGCTTTTCAAAAATGGTATTGTCTAAATATTTTTGACCTATGAAAAAAATCTTGCAACATTTTTCTTTCCCATGGTGACAGATGATTTTGTAGCACATATGAGAAACTGAACATAAGAGGAAATTTAATATACAATAGAGGTAGCTTTCATTCACAGTGAACTGCAGACAACTTGTATCTTCCACATTCTGTGTAATTGACCATCTTACTCATAAAGATAAATAAAATCTAACAATGTTAACACAACTATATTACAGCTTTCTAAAGCTTTAGTTAAAAAATACTCTGTTGTATAATAATAACAGCGAACACAAGTACATGAGAAACCACATAATAGGAAAAAACAAGGTAGTTTTGGCCAGCAACAGTGACAGTAATCAACACACCATCACAGTTGTTAAATTTTTGTAATGTCATAGAAAAAGAGGATTTTCAGGAAAGACTAATTTTGTAGACAAATTTTCTCGTGTGATCTGAGATGTTCAAGTTATTTAATTTTAAAAGTTAGGAATTCAGTTTTGTGTTCCTTGAGACTTCAAGTGGCAGTGAAACAATACTCTCTAATGAACTGAATAAAAAGGGCAAAGTTCCCAGTTTGGGGTTTCTGAGACCAACTCCTCCATGCCCAACTCCTCCATGCCCTTATTATAGATTAAAAGAGCTTGGTGTTGCTTTTTTTCCTCTGTAAGCTTTGAGCCTTGCTTGGTTTACAAAAATGTCAGAAAAGCCTCAAGTGTAAAAGATGATTCTTCCTCTGCATGCTCCTCAATGTGTCCACTACATTGGTGGTCACAGGAAGCTGCTTTGCTTCTGTAAACCTCAGCTGAGAGGAGTGGGTTTGTCCTAGAAGGCATTTAAATTTTAGAGAATCAAGAAAGAACTGAATTTCAACTGAACCTCTTATTAAAACAAATCTGTGGTAGATTGGCTTTTTTAAACCAAAATAGTTACCTTAAGTATTCTTCTGGATTGTCTTTGTTGTGTTTACTGTGATGGCTTCAACACAGAGTGCTAGAGAAGATACACTATCACTCTTAGTTTTGTTAACTCTGAACTGGTGAGATGCAGGTTTTGAATTAAAATTACCAACCATGGAGGTGTTTGCAGGAGCAAGCAGTTGTCCAGTTACAGCATCACTTAGCTGCACAGTCAGGTTTCAGTCGAGTAGTTTTTAAGCAGCGCTGTAATTCTAGTAAGGCAACTGTAACTCAATTTTTCTAACATAGGTTGAGGAATTATGCTCAGTATTAGTCGAAAAGCAAATTATTAGTGAAAGCACAACTGTTAACCTCTTAGGTTTTTCAAAGCTACTGAAAAAGTGATGGACTAGATTCTGTAGTGCAGCATAAAGAGCTGATTTGCCTTTAGGGAATGTGCCTTACTGAGCAACCTGAACAGATGCTGCCCTCTCCTGGATGGAATAAAGAGCTGGTTAATGGTGCTTCACTGTCATGCTGTCCACAAACTTCACTGAGTGGCAAGGCAGGAGACCCTTTCTTTACAGCAAAGAGAAAAAGATCATTGATCAGTGACTTTAAATGAAAAAAAACCCAAACCTGTTCATAGGGGGATTATTCAAGAGCACCATCAAACAGCTTCACAACTGCTAATTCTCTTAACTTGCCACAGACAGCAAGAATTTGTGTAACTTGTAATTCAAGTAACTTGCTGAACTTTTTGGACTACTGTGTGGTGTCTTTATGGAAGACCTAGAAATTTGACATCTGTGTTTAATAGAACAGAAAATGTTCTATTGAACAGAAAACATGAGTATTCTGTATGAGTGCATTTTGTCTGGTACCCTTGGTGTGGTAGGTGTTATCCAGCTGGTGAGATGTGTTGAGGGTTGTTGCATTGAGATGTCTGTCTTTTCTTGACTGTTTTCTAATTGGCTAAAGCCTAGCTCACCCTATCCAGTCCAAGTCTCTAGGTCAACTGATAGTAGCAGTAATTCCAAAACCAGTTATGTCTTTTAGGTCTTCTTCAGAGTATAAATTATTCCCAAATTCTTTGAGGAAGCAGTGTTGCATTTATAATTTTTTTTTTCCTGCTTCTTATTATTCTAGTCCATCAGCTTAGCAGTGACAGTGGCACTGAGGAGACCCTTTAATTTCGTTTCTATGCTCAACAATCGCTTCTGATGCCTTGATTGTGCCAGTGTAATGGGAATTTCCAGCTGTGTCACACACGATAAACAGAAGACTGGTCATGCTTACTCGCCACACACCACATCTGAGCCTTATTTATTCAAGTCCTGCACCACTGTCTTTCCTTTTTTTGAACTGATTTTTTTTTCCTGTTTTTCTTTAACCATCTGTCATGACCTTGACAGCCTTTTTCCTCTTTCTTACTCAAACCTTTATCCCTTGCTGGGAGAAGCACTATGACAAATTAGTGCTTCTTACTTTCAGCTAGTGGAATAGTCCCTCTTAATAAAACAGATAGTTGATTATTATAACTTGCTTCCTCTTTCAGCGAATCCTGCTCTCTGTTGGGTGTCTCCATTAATACCTAGCTCTGAAAGCCTGTTGGGTTGGTTGGTTTGTTTTTGTGGTTGTTTTCTTTTTGTTTGTTTTCTTTTTTATGAGGATAGAGAGAATCTAATAATTCTTGAGGAAAAAGCTGAGAGACCTGTGACTTATCAAAGCTTTTTCTATCCCAAAAAGGACAGAGCAAAAAATCCAAAGTATAAATAGAGGAAATATGTTTGTAGGTTATGGGTTTACTGTACTGAAGTATTGGTGGCCATACTAGTAATTCATTGCTGTACATTGTCTCTTGATCCTGTGAGTTCTTATATTTTTCTCAAGTTACATGCTTGGAAAATTTGCAACCTTTGAAAGGTCTGAAGTTGTTACTGTAGTCTCAAGTTGGGTGCGTTTCACTTTACTGTGGGGAAGCCTCTTAAATGAAGGGAAGAAAACAAGATTTGGGTACACAAAGATTAAGAAACACTGCAATAGAGTTCCTCCTGTTGTGCGAAGCCCTAAGAAACATCTGGTTCTTGGTGTTTCAGCAGAAATGTGTTGGAGGAGTATAAGGCCATGTTTTCTATTTTGGAAACTTGATTTCGTATCTATTTTGTTTTTCAAGTTCATAATCTTGTTGCCATCTGCTGAGACCTAGCTAATGAAATTTATTATGGCTTATCCAGGCAAGTAGTTAATAATAGAAATATCTTTAATATTTCTGGTATGCTCGATTGTCAAATATAATGGATAGTGTCCTAGATTAAATACCCTCTACAGGAATATTATCCTTTCAACAGGAACAAGTATATCTGAAAATGGATGTGGTGGTATAGGAAAACAAAGGATATACATGAAAAAAAACAAACCACCAAGTTTATCCATCAGCATGTACAAAAAATGCTGAATATTTTTTAAATTTTATGTTACTCCAGCATTCATATTCCAGCGTAGTGAACTTAAGCAGAAGAGCTTTGGTGTTGAGATCTTTAGACTTCCCAGGGCTAGGTTTGTTGAAGTTACAGCTTATGACTACAGTTAGATTATACAAATCTGACTTCTTACAATTTTTTTTTCCCTTCTTGCAAATGCTTGGTTTTTATTCTTAAAACCTGGTTGTTTGTTTTCTGTGGTTTGGGTTTTTGTTTTTTATTTTGTTATGGGTGTTCATTTGGTGTTTGTTTTCTGTTCCAAGTTTAGTTGTGTAATTTGTGATAGATTTTGTTTGACTATAATTTAGCTAACTGTCCCTTTTTGTATGTACTTTTTCTCATCAGTTGTGTTCAGCAGCAGGTATAATGGCTACAGCATTTCTTACTTGAAACTTGGTTTATTTGTGAAAAGCTTGACTACTATGCAGAGGTATGCAAAATACCTAAAGTCAATGAGAATCTGTTTAGAGTGAAACACTACACAATCTGGTTCTACTTGCAGGCCTAAGGTGTGCACAAGGGTGCATCCATAGAAGTTTATGGCTATACATACTACTCCAAGCGTAAGTAGCTCTGCGCTGTGTTTGTGTATACATGTATTATTATCCTACAGAGTTCTGTAACACTGTAGGTTTCAATTCACTGGAAGGCTCCAGTTTGCAAGTTCATTCCTCATGGTCAGTTCCTGTTTCTCATCTGCTGCAGCACTGAATGTATGCGTATCTTGGTTTCTGCATAGAGTACAAGAGAAATAAGAAGTTCTCTCTTTCTTCCCTTGCTGTTATTTTAATACATACTGAGTGAATGTTTTTCTAGTTAAAAACAAACAAACCAAAACTAAAAAAAAAAAACAAAAACACCTGTATTGAGAATAAAGGACTCCTCAGCATCATTCTTTCCCTTGTGTTTCTGGTTACAAAGAAAGGTGACTTGTCTGGAGTTTGACTCCACTGGAAGTAAACAGCACATTTGGTAATCACTTGAAGAAATCTTCACGGTAAAATGGAAGTTTGTGATCCAAGGTGGTTATTGTGGTACAGCTTGAAGAGCAAGATAACGTGTGTTCTTATGATTAGGATAATCATATGCTTTCTTCTTTTCTTTTTTTTTTTTTTCCAGAGCCATAGAATTGATATACGAACAAATGGTGGCAAAGTAATTGGCCTTGGAACACTTTACGGAAACACAGATATTCGTGCAACGGAGAAAGGTGTAAGTAAGAAGTACCACTCTCTCTCCAATAGCTTTTTCAGCTTCTAAGTGACTAAATTTTGAAGAATGTGATGAGGAATACTTACTGATTCTTTTTGGTTGATTATGGTTTCGCTATTAATTTATATTTGTCTGATATATACTCTTATTTTATAGTTGATTTGGATTAGTAAACAGGCTCCACAGAAAGGGATAAGCATGTGATCATTCCATCAGCACAGAGGCTGTGCTGACTGATAGAGGCCATCAGGTGCATACAGACTCTCAGAACACACTTAGATGTTTTGCTTGGCTGATATCTAGGCACCTGAATTCTGCATTAGGCTCGTGAGTTTATTTTGGTGTATCATGAATAGTGGCTTCATATTTGTACATGCCATATACTTCAGTGTCGTATGGTTGCAAGAGAGGAAGAGTAGACAGTTTTATATATATTTTTTTGCACCTGAGAATTAGTCACATGTATGAGATCTCACTTTTTTTTGAGATGAAGTGAGAACCATAAACAGGGAGGGAGTTTCATAGAGAGCTTACTTTTTTTCAGCAGATGGCAGTATGAGACAAAGCTCATACTACTCGTCTGGTTTTGTTTATTGCCAGTAGTAGTCAATTCCCCATTACTTAAACTAATCTAGAGCTAGGCCCCCTTACATAATACTACAGTTCTCATACCCTGTCTGGATTTTAGGCTCAACTTGGATGGTTGGACATCATAGTGTCTGTGCAGCTGATGGCATTATGATTCTTTAGATCTGAAACATTGCTGTATGAACATAAGGAGCCAAGCCAAATCTGGAATTGGCTTGGATGCATGCACTATTCTGTCGCAATCAGTAAGTACCCTTAAACAAGCAGCACTGAGGAGAATGGGAAAGTGCAGGGAGCTCTCTGTAGCCAAGGATAGAATTGAGACCAACATGTTAAGTTCCAGGAGTTGAAAATTGCCTTTGTCAAATGCCATTTGGCACTGTTGTACACCTTGCAGACTGGGTTCTGAGATCATATTTTCACTTGCATAGAGCCAGCTGTGAGCTGTTCTTTAAGTCCTGATGTAAATTAAGCAACTTGCCATTGGATTTTTCAAAAAACTGTCAACATGAAATTTCCTGCCTGTCTTTGTAGTGGACGCTAGCCTGGCTGTTATGTACAAAAGAGCCCAGAAGCTGCTGTAGGTGTACTATTGTTGGAGGTTGTGTAGTGTGGAGAAGAGAGGTCTCGGGGGAGACCTTTTCACTCCCTATGGCTGCCTGAAAGGCTGTAGTGAGGTGGGTGTTGGTGTCTTCTCTGAAGTAACAAGTGATAGTACAGGAGGAATTGGCTTCAAGTTGTGCCAGGGGAGGTTTAGGTTGGATGTTAAGAAAAATTTCTTGGCGGAAAGGATTGTGAAGCAAACAGGAAGAGGCTGCCCAGGGAAGTGGTGGAATCCCTGTCCCTGGAGGTATTTAAAAGATGTGTAGATGTGGTTCTTAGGGGAGGTTAGTGGTGGACTTGGCAGTGCTGGGTTAATGATTGGACTTGATGATCTTAGAGGTCTTTTCCAACCTAAATGATCCTATGATTGATATTTCTTCGTGAGTATTATTTTATCCCAGCAAGACCTTCCAGCAGAGTGGGCAAGAGCTAACTGATGTGCTCTGTTGATGCCACAGTTGGACTGATCAGTACTAACTGATTTGTCATCTTCTTGGGACTCTTGATAGTGGAGTTAGGGATTTAAACCTAAAGTAACAGCAGCCACAAGGAGTGGAAAAGGGGCAGTTTACAGGTTTCTTGATGTGTCGCACATCTTCCTGTAGAGGCATTCTGTTGGAAGGATCTGAAACGTAGAATCCTTCCTTTCTACCAGTGAGTAAGATTGAATGCAATCTAGGAAGTGCTTTGGCTGCTGTGTTCACACTGTTCACAACATACTAGCAGGGTGGTGGTCTTCACAGTTGTGCTGCTTAGTCATTTATCCCAAACTGGTTTGTTACACAGGGGCAGTCCATGGAGTTAATTTCAAATATCACCCTGCTGGTGTTGATAAAAACAAGTGAATGGTAGTAAAATAATTGGATCTATATCTGAAGATAGTTCATGAAAATGAGAAATATAGTTGTTTTGGTTTGAATCTTTACATGTTTAAAAAACTTTTTACAGACACGGTGTCCTTCTAAAACAAAACAGCCTTTATGGAGATGAAGTTAAAATGCTTATTTGTGATCATAAATATTTATATAGTCTGTAATATCATGCCAGGTGACTCTTACTGTTGTAAAGCTGTAGTAACTTGAGCCACATGAGTAATTTTGATAGGAATTTACAGCTATGGAACAATATTTTGGCTTATTTTATGAGTTTATGAACAAACTTTGTTTAGTTAGGAAGGACAGTGTGAGATTTTTCTCAATTGGCCACTTCTGTAAATAATCACTCAGCCTTCTATCTTGTGTGGTTTTGTATGAGATTTTTCTTCCATCAGTTGCAGTCATTAGTATGTAATTATGGCTCTGTCAGCTTTTCCAGCCCCCTTCTGGAGGTTGGGAGGGAAAGGATGTGGTAAAAGACACTAAGCACTTGAGAAACAGATTATTTTTGAGAGAAAATGGAAAAGACTTATTTAAGCAAGGATACACAAAAAGGAAGGCCAAGAGGAATATGTGGGGAAGGAGTTGTTTATACCATGTTTAAACATAGTAAGATGTCAATTTTCATCTTGAAAATGTGTTCAGGTGCAAAAACATTCTCAGTCTGATTTATGAAGATAGGCTGACACTTTTCTTTAAAGGGTAAGAAACTGATGGAACTTGAGCATGTGGTCAGTCTCAGTAACTGCAACTTCCAAAGCTCTCATCTCAGGGGAAGGAATTTTTCCTGAAAACCTGGTGGTTCAGTGGACAAAAATAATCAAATTTGTTTGATTTAGGAGTCATTGTCTAATCTGGGCCATAGGGACCTTTCTATAACACTTATTCGTCAGAGCCAAACATCTGTGTTCTGCCAAAAATTCATCAAAGTTAAAGGAATTGAAAACATATTTAGTCTCATTAAAAAGAAATCCCCCCCTTTTTTTAATGCCTTCCCTATTGGAATACACTTTTATTATTATATTTTAACAGTCTGACTACCCCCCACCAGAGCCTCCTAATTTGTTTATTCTGAAATAAGTGTTCATTGCATTGTTAGTTTTCGGTTATGTTTTTATAGTAATGCCACAGTTTAGGGTCAGGGCGGACTCAATACTTCATTTCATCATCGTGTGCTGAAACAACTCTTTCTTTTGTGTGTGTGTGTTTGTGTGTTTAAGAAAGGTAGTTGAGGCTGGTGAGTAAGATGAGATGGTATGTGAGCTAGTTTATAATCAAGCACTTCATAATAGCTAGGTAAGATAAATAGCGAAGTAGAGTTAAAATTTGCATATCATAGGAACAGATGTAGCTCTTTGAGGATTTCCTTCTCCCATTCAGGAATGTCGCAGGGCATCCACTTTGCAGTCAAATTGTGCACATACTTTTATTCCTCTTCCCCTTCCCTTAAATTGTGCTTTGCTCTGTTTTTCATTGTGTTGATAGTAATGACAGCCCTGATAAAACTGGAAAGGTTTGCAAGTTAGTCAGAACAGGTTAAGATTGTAAAGCCTAAAATGACAGTGACATTTTTCACTTGTTGCTTTTGCTGTGTGCCACAGCAGGTTTACACTCTACTATTCTGAGTGGAGTAGTGGAGCACGTGGGAAACATCCCTAGGATGGGTGCAGTGTAAACCTATGTTTCTGACCATTTCTGCTTGTTAGAGCTTTGTTAGAAGCACTGAAAGATTGAAAAGCTGAATTGCTGTCCCTTTCAGTAATGACAAATTATACCTTAATATTATTGCTTTTGTTTACTGTTGATGTGTAGATTCTATAGCATAGTTCTATGTGGTATCACTTGTAGAGACTATAGATATTGACTGTCACATATATATCTCTAATTCTAGCACAGCACTTCTGTCACCAGATTTTTCTTAAGTATCTTGTTACATTCTTGGAGACCTACTTTGTCTTGTAGCATCATGTCAAAAATCTTAAGACAATAATCCATTCTGTGAGCTTATGACTTAAGGTGTAAAGATGGTGTAAAGCTCGCTATGTACGGATCGATAAGGCCACAGTGTAATTTGGGTGTCGTATACTCCATCCTAAACCAGCCTCTTCTGCTCACTTTGGGACACAATATAGCATGGAGTTTGGACAAATAGGAACAAGTCATGTAGTAAAACTTCATCCCTAGCTTATTTATTATATAATACAAAACTGGAAGGGTCAGCAGACTTTTTTCCTGCATAAACTTTTCTTCCACAAGATGGCAATAATGCTAAAATGACAAAGTGTATTTAAAGCTAATTTGACATAAGGCACAGTTTGATTGAGAAGGCCATAAATTATTTCATGTAATGAATAAAAGTTTTGAGCAATTCACTTAGTCTGCATAAGCAAAATGAAGACCAATTTAGTGGGGGTGAAGTATGAACTCTTGCATGGTTCCATCATCAAGTTTAACTGAGGAAGGAGAGAATTAAATTCATATGATAGTTGCACAAGCGTGTGGTTTGTTCTGTTTTGTTCACAGGCACAGGTTATGTCGCACGACTGGTTACTTATACACAGAGAATCTCTTCTATCACCTTTTACTCTGTAAATCTATCCAGAGTGCAACTTTTAGAAATCTTACCCTTTCTTGACATTTCTCCTGAAAAGTAGAAATGGAGGTCTTAGCCCTCATTTTTCAAGGCTTTGTATAACTTGAAACTTAGGCCCAACAGCAGAGCCTGATTAACTGAGGTAATATGAACAATTGTACTCAGAAAAAGAGTAGCTGTGGCTTTTATGCAAACCTTCACTAAAGTTGTCTACGAAGTGGGACAGTTAAAAATCTACTTAAATAGTTGTATGTAATGAAGATAGTGGGTGTTTCAGTACCTGGTGGCAGAAAACTGATTGCCAATGTTTTGTCATAGTACTGTGTCAATGTTATGTCATTCATTATTAAAGCTTATCCTTTTTTACTTGTCAAAATGAAGTGGTTTTTTAAAAATAAATCAAGTATTTTACTTTACTCATTTGTGACTACTTGGGATCTTCACCTGTATGATGGATATAATAATAATTCATAGAAATGTTACGAAGAATCATTGACTTGTTCAAGGCTCTTGGATGAAAAGGTTTTTGTTTTGTCTTTTGTAGTGTTTAACTAAGAACTTAATTCCATTTGTTTTGCATGAACAACTGCTTTCCATTTTTTTATCCTCTTCTTAATAGTGTTTCTTCCCTCTGCCTTTTCACACTATGATGACAAGTTTTCCATTGTGTTTATTTAAGTTTATTTCTCTTAGAGTGTGAATATAGAGAAGCTGCAGGGGACATCCGTCAACATATCTACTGAAGATGGGCTGCTGAAAACTAAGTATCTCTATGCAGAATCATCATCTCTGTCTTCAGTAGCTGGTGATATTCTGCTGGGAAGTATTCACGGTAAGAAGGAAATAACTGTCACATGGTTACTGTCACAAATTTAGCTGCTTTGAGGGTATTCAAAATTTCACAGTAACAAATGGACTAATGCTATAGTCTAAATCAACAGTACACAGTATAAGAACAAAACAGTTCTGTACTTGTAGAGACTAAATTGATGTGAATTGGCTTACGGTACTTGTTTAAAACACTTTTATAAGCACACTTGATCTTTGCACACTTGTGAAACAGCAAAGAGTGTATATTTTAGGAAAAAAAACCATCATGCATACTAAGGATGTCAAAATACTTCAAAATTCAGCAAGGAGAATTCTAGTAAAAGTAGTAAAGAGGCTTCTGTTCCACTCTCTCCATCCTTTTTCTTCATAGAAGTAACTCTTACAGCATCTATGAAGAACTATGGTAGAACTTGGTCATGTTTAGAATTTTTTATCAGAAATAGTCTTGTGTGTGCTAGCACCCTATACTAACAGAGTAATGACAGTTCCTGTTCTTTGGGGGGGGGGGGGGGGGGAGAATTCTAATCTATGCACCCTTTAATGTCCTTCATGTCCGTTGCCCAGAACTCAAACTAATTGACTTGAATGTCTTCTATGTAAACAGCAGTCAAGGTTGTAATCTAGTGTGGGTTTCTAATTTAACAAAATTCCCACTGAGTTCCGACTGTACTGTAATGTGTTTGTGATGATTTAACATTAAGTAAAACAGATTGGAGGATATACAAGGAATGAAAATTATTCAGATGAGTTAGAGTTCCAGACTTCCAGCTATATGCCTTGTAAAAAATTTGCTGCAATTTCTTAGGGAATTTGTGTTGTCACCTTGCTTGATAAATGACTCTTGTTCCTTCTGTAAAGGAATAGTTTAATAGTTTCTATACCTGTTAGGTGAGGTTCATTTCAGCACACATAAGCAGAAATAAGATATTTTTAATTATTCTTCTTGTATTTTTTTAACATGTAGTCTGTATTGTTACTAGTACTTCTATCTGATATGCTGGTTTGTTCTCGTTTGTTTTTTCTAACCTCAAACTGATATAATGATACTGTGGAATGATCAGTTTGTGACCACATTCGTGCCTCTCTGTATGTCCAAAAGTTTATTTTTGTTTAAAAAATTACGTTATATTGCATAGTTAGTGACTTACTTCCTTAGTAATGCCTCATTATAATTTATCTGTAGCAACAAATACGTTTGTGAAATTTCTATTTGTGAAAACAAATATGACTGTATCCAAATTGTACAGACATTTCTTACGTTACTTCAGGATTATTTTCATGAGCTCTCCACTAAATGGGTCTGGAACACCTAATGTTATTTTAGCTGTTTCTTTTAAAAACAATTGCACACTAACATTTGCTGGGTACTTTTAGTCTATTTTCTCAGAAAAATATTTCTTGCAAAACCTTGTGCTTCTCAGTCATGTTTTAATAGTAAGAGCAAATACTTTTTAAAATGTTTAAATTATTATATGGCGTATATATACACACAAACACATATGTTAGCAGAAAAAGATAAACACCTATTATAATATTGTTAGAAAAATATTGATCATGGACTTCAATTTTAGTAGTTTTTGTTGTAAACACTTGGACAGATTATTTCTTGGCCAATTAAGCCTGCTATATCCATATAGCTGACAATATGCTGATGTTACAGTTGGCATAAAAGAAACACATCTGTGCACATAACTGAGCTAGACTTCATTGCTTTTGACTGAAAACTTTGAAGTCAGGGCAGCACAAACTTTACAACCCTGCCCGAGACTCATTTGTTGAATCTTGGGCTGAACAATTCCAGCACTGTTAGTGACCAAGCTTTCTTAACTGCTCTTTTGCATGCCTCATATTTCTATGGCAAATGATTAATGCATTGTTTTGAAGAAATTGTGTTTGAACCATTTTCATCAGTTTCTGTAACAGGCATTAGAGATGTCAGGTGCTATTGAGCTTTTGATTTGATGCTTGAAAAACAAAACAGCAACAGCTCTGAGACTGAGGAAAAGTGCTGCTTCATCCATGGGCAATAACGTTATAGTGAAACTACCCCACAGAGGGGCACATGGGAGAAAAAGACAACCCCTCTCTGTAATCGTGCCAAAGTCTTGGGTTGAATTGAATCAATTAATTTATTTTATCTGCAAAACGGTTAAGTTGGAAAGGAATTTGACATCTAGCTCAAACTAATGTTTAGAGTGAGCTCAATTAGACCAGACTTGCTCATGGCCTTGTCTGGTTGAGCTCTGAATAGTCTCAAGGGCAGAGATTGCATGACACTTGGTTGTTTTGTTTGGGTTTTTTAATCATTTCCATTGTAGCAACTTGTAACTCATAGCCCCTCTTGCTTCATCACCATGAGAAGAGTTGATCTCATTTCTCTATAACCTCCCATTAGGTAGTCTTAAGACCACAACAAGGTTCCTTCTCAGCCTTCACTTTTTAAAGCAAAACAAACCCATCTCTCTGAGCATCTGCAGTGTGCTCTGAGCCTCTGATCTTCTCAATACCCTGCTCTGGCCTCGCTTCAGTACATCAGTGTCTGTATTGACTTTGAAGCCCAAACTGGACACAAGCCTCACAAGAGGGCTTTACCTACTTGCTGTGTTCTTAATCGTATAGCTCAGCATGCAGTTGACCTTTTTTAGTGCCTGATACTGAAGTTGGTGTCTGTCAAGATGCCCAGGCCCTTACCTGCAAATCTGCAAACAGTCAGCACTCAAGTTTTACTGCTTTATAGTGTTGATTTGTCTCATGTGCAGGACTTCGTTTGCTTTTCACCTTTTCTTCTCTCATAGTCTAGTGACTATTTCATTATGTGAAAGAATCACAATGGAAAATTTGGTTACTGAAGTGACTTTAAATATTTAAATACTAATTAATATATAGGAAAAGGTGAACATATAGCTGCCTTATCTGGTCCATAACCTGAAAAAGACAAAGTAGAAAATCTGCTGTGTTTCAAAGGTAGTACGGTATAATGCTTGATCTTGGCACTCTAATCCTTTCTAAAAAGAATCTGATACACCTGCGTATGTTCTGTAAATTTCAGCTGTTTCTAGATTTCACTGTATATAATGTGAGTTTGTAGAAATTAGTGTTGGTTTTTTCCCTTTTAAATGTCTTTATGTCAGTCTGATGCAAATTTATAATGTAGAGTCAAAATGATATAAACCTGCATGGTGGTTTATTTGCTTTGTCTGTGCATCAGCTACCTTGCAAGCCTTCAAAACAAATTGAAGGAATGGAAATGATACAATGTAAAGTAATGCCTTTGCATCCCTAAAGTCATCTTTTGCCTGATTCTGACTTTTAATACAGTAGTTTGAAGTTTTACAGTGTTTATGGAGAAGTAAAGCTTGTGCATGATAGAATAGATAACTATTCAGAAGCAATAAAATCCTGAAACACTAAGCCCCTGTCACCTATACTCTAGGTATAAACTGTTCTGTTTTGAACTTTATAGTATTACACTACAATGATGAAGTCAGTTGGATGTAGTAATCAGACTAGTAATTACCTCTAGTCAGGTCTTTCTCTTTGCCATTGACATGTCCAAAAATACTTAGTTTAAACATTTTAAGTGTTGGCATTCATGGAACAATGAGAGGACCAAAAGTACACTTCTGTGCACTCTTCGTAGGCAATGGGGGGGGGGGGGGGTCACAGCACAGCAGGACATTCCTATCTCCTTTAAAGTGAACTTTAGTTCTAGTTGAATGTTTAAAAATTAAATGTTAAAATCACACTAATATGTTTACATTAGTCTGCCATGTAAGTTTGTGGTTAACAGGCGTTTGATTTCTACATGCTTAATATTTTCCAAGAACCTACTTATCAAAACAGAAAACACAAAACCCCAGAAAAACAAAGAATAGACCAGCAGATATGCGAGTCCCACGGGCTATATTCAATCAGTATAATCTAGCCTTAGCTCCATGGGAAATGCTAGCTGATAAAACCTGAGGCTTTTTTGTAGTTTGTACTAAAATAAGTCTAGTTATGATAAAATGAGGAAAAAAGTGGGATAATTATAGCATGACTTTTAAAAACAGCAAGCAGTAAAGCCAAGCATCTTTCAAGTTTATTGTATTATGGCTGTGATTTTTCAGAATCCTGAAGTATTTTGTACAGTATGTGCTGGAAATTATGATTTTTTGACTGCCAATGATAAGCTGCTTTTCTAGCTTTCAGCCCACGGGCCACTAAGAAAAGCACTACAGATCATATACAGTGGAATGCATTCTACCCCAGTGGCTGTTTACTACTCTGTAATTATAGAAGAAGAGATTGTTTTTTGCAAATTTTAAAGGCCTCTTACAAAAGATCTGAAAACTGTCATATTGCTAAACTGGACTGAAGTACTGTGGTCAAGCTTATTTTTCTATCTGTTATCCTTCTGAGTGTGGCATGAGTGTGGCAGAAATGACATGATGTGGTTTAGTTTTAGTCTAATTTAAAACAGGTTTTTTGCAAGTCAGTTATATGTATGTAACATACATAGAACATGGAAGTTGCTACCAACTTTTTTAGTGGTATAGATGATAGATGCTTTTTTTGTTATGAGGTGCATCTCTCCCTCTTCCAGATTCTCTTAATGCCTTAGGTAAGGGATCAGAGTATGTATTTCGAGATTTTTAAAGCTAAAACACCAGTGCCTGTTCAAAGTAATGCCAGTTCATTGGAAGACCATTCTACATTTTTATGCCTTGTATTCTTTTGTTTCGTATTCTCCAGTTTGTCCAACACACTTAGAAGCGTGACTCACTAAAGTCAATGAAAAACATTGACAAAGGCTTGTCATGCACATAAGAATATGTTTGGAGAAAGTAGGCAATGTTCTGTGAGTCCAGGTAGTAGCTTTTGAGGATAAAGGGGCAGGGGGAATCCCTTTGGTGGAAGGGGGGCATATATGTACGTGTTATAATAGAAGAAAATAGAAACTGTTTGTTACTCAACCTATTAAACTGCTTAAATCATCCATAGTGCTGTTGCATGCATCAGAGCAATTAAAAAAAATATTGCCCCAAAACAGGAAAATAATTGTGCCTTAGCCTTGCAATGCCTCACTGCTTTTCTTTCCCTCGCATCCAGTCTGTGCATTAAGCTTTACTCTAAGTGTTTTTCTTGGTTAGAAACACTTTGGTACCCACATGTTGAGATCTGTTTATAAAGCAGTGTAACTGGTTTATGCTATTTTGTGTTTATATGGAAATCAGATCTACAACTATAATGCCCTTGTATAGGATCACATTACTTTAGACTTGGTTATAATTTCAGGAAGCATTTGGATAATACGCTTTTGACATTTTTTCTCCTTTTATTTTCTTAATAGGTAACACCAACCTAGAGACCAAAACAGGGAGTATCACAGTAGGTACGTTCTGTCTTCTCACTCTTTGCTTCTCCTTTCTAAAAGGTAAACATTCACAAGGGAAGTGAAAAGGAGGCGATTCCTCGCAGATGTTTCTGCCCTCTTTCTTATCAAGAGTAGCACTGATAGCTGTGTAGCTGATAGAGATCCTTTCCGAACTTGACTGTCAGCCATTTGCAGCTGAGCAAGGCACGCTGTCTAGCTTTTCATACCACAGTACTCACTGGGCTTTCCAAAAGTTAGGCTGGGTCTAGGTGTCATCTTTTAGATTAAGATGGGATAAAAGGACATGAGGAAAGACTAAGTGTGCATCAAATGCAATCATTTTACCACTAACCCAGTTCTCTACCTCACACTTGTTATCTCAATCATTAGTTATGTTTAATTTTTATATAACAAAGCATTAATCATTGATGTATTACATATTGGAGGGGAAAGGCTTGTGATAAATATTTCCAAACTACTATGCTAATCATTGTTTTCAGAAATAAAAACAATGCTTAAAGGTTCTTTCAGGAACTTGAGCTTTTATGCAACAGAATAAGTCTAGAGTTACCAATTATGGTGTACATTATGTCAGTTGCATTTATTCTAGAAAATATTGGGCCCCTTCTTTGACAATTTTGTAGTAAGTCAGTGCAAGTGAGAAGCTCATATTCTGATTATTTCTGTGTCAGAAAACTGAAGTAACAGAATCACAGACAAAGCTCAGTGTGTCTTGAATGTACATAGAAGGGTTTCTGCTGCTGTGAATAAACTTGTTTAAAAGCCCAAATCTCGAAGACTTCTGCTAATGGTAGTAAGCACAGTCACAGACTAAGCACTGGTCAGGGACGTGCCATACTGTTACAACTTTTCTTGCATTTCTAAGTTATCTATATTAACATGCCTGGAAAATGAAAGCAATACACATTCTTATGAGTTAAGTCATGAAACCACAGAATTAAATTAAGCTTGCTAGTCTTTTTTTTTCCTTCTGTTAAATAAACTCATAGACTATCAAGAGTGTTTAAATAAAGATTTCTTAACACATCAACAGATGATGATTATTTTCCTAATTAACCAGGTTTAGCTTAAACATTAAGAACATCTTGTAGTTCACTATTCAGTATTTTTCAGATTTCAATTCTGAAAGCACTAGTTAGACAATCTTCTCCTGAAGAGAAACATCCTTTATGGATTTTTCAAAAGGCAAATAACTTTTAAGATCCAGTATCTCAATTCCAAAAGCTTAAGAAAGAAAATGTAAAATTTTAAGTGAAAGGTTTTTGTGTATGAGAAATTTACACCAGAAGATAATTTGTTGGATTGACAGAGACCTAACAGGAATTTGCTGGTAGAAATAGGAAGAACACTTGGGTTTTCCAACTTCCTTCACTGGGAAGTAGTGGATGTAGTTAATTATTTCATTGGAGGCAGAATTTTATCAGTTAACTTAAATATATATGCATCCCCAAAATCTAGAGATGAGTATATCCTTAGCTTTTGAAAGATTTATTTACAAGTCAAACTAAAGCAGTCAAGAGTGCTGTATTTTTTTTTCAGATTATTTTTTGGGAAAATACGAGGGACTGTATTGACAGTTTCCATAGTTCTTCATTAAAACAGGAAATCAATTCTGTTGCCTCACTCTTTAATGTTCTGCTTATTTTTTTAATTATTTGTGGAATAGTTAAATTATTTTGTTATTACTTTTTTCTAAATCCATTTTAACTTTTTTGGAGACTCTATCCTCAATTCAGTCTGATTTTAAGTGTCTGGCATATGGCAGTGTTTCACACTGACATTAAAATATGAAAGTATGGACTGATTCTTCCTTTTTCCTGTACTGTGAGCTTTGTTAGTCACAGACAAATTGTTTTCCAACCCTATACAAGAAGCTTTCTACTTTAACACATGTTCTATAGGTTTTGAATGTTTTTTGTTTAAAACAACCAGACTTATTTTTGCTTCTAGTTGAAGATACTGCTTAAAAGTCATTAGAAATCTGAATTATTTTACAAAAAGTAAATTGAATACTTTTGTTTTTAGAACTAGCTTAATCTTTTAATTTTTTACTTGGTAAATTCACCGGAAAACTCAGATTGGAAGAGACCTCAAGAAGCTGCAGAATCACAGAATGGTTGAGGCTGAAGGGACTTGTGGAGGTCTTCCTCTCCAGCCCCCTAGGTCAAGCAGTCTTTAGTCTCCAACCTTCTGCTCGGAGCTTTGCCGTCTGTGAGGATGCTCGGGGCTTTATCTGGTGGCCTTGAAAACCTCTGAGGATATGGTCTGTGGAGCCTCTCTGGGCAAACTGTTCAACTGCTTGATGGTCCTTAGGGTGAAAAAGATTTCCCTCTCTCCAGACTGAAACTCTCTTGTTTCACCTTACATCTTTTGTCTGTCATGCTCCCATGAAGTGCTGCTCTGAGGAGCCTGGCTCTATCATCTTACCACCTCCTCACAGATACTAGGGGGTTGCTGTCACGTCATGATGCACTCTTCTCCAGGCTGAGCAAGCCCTCAGCCTCCTGATGGGAAAGGTTCTCCATGTCCTGACTATCTTGATGCTTCTGTGCTGAATTCACTTTGGTTTATTGATGTCTCCCTTCTCTTGGGAGCCCCTACTCTGATGCTGTATTCTAGGTGTGGTCTAATAAGCGCTGAGCAGAGAGAGATAATCCCTTCCTTGATACACTGGCCATGCTCCAGTTAATACTGCCAAGGATACCATTGGACATCTCTTCTGCCAGGGCACACTGCTGGCTCATGTTCAGTCCTTGCAGAATTTGCTTATTTCTCAGTGTTATTTGTATGGTCTGATTATGTATTCTCTACTCCACTGCCAAGTCAAATTTTCCCCTACCAGCTGAAAAAAACCAGTCTGTTTTCCTTACTGGATTATTTATGTTTAACCTGATTATGCACTGAAAGAATGAATCTTCTGTGTTTTGGTATAGCCAAAAAAAAATTATTTATGCACACACTTGTCTCTTAGTAGTGCTTAGTTCTATTGATTAGTCTTCACCATCTACTTGAAGTATTTTAATATTCTGGCTTTTATTTTAAGTGTCCTTCATCTTCCAACCTTGTATCTCAGAGCTTGACCATCAGTGTTCTGCCACTGACAGACCTGTAATTTCCCTCCCCACCCTCACCCCCTGTTCCCATGCTTTCTTCCACACCATCCTATCCTAAGGGTGCTGCTTTCCAGGCTGTTTGGAATCAGCTGCTTTTTCCTTTCCCTCAGGTGTCAGGTTATAAAAAATGAAAGCTTAAAGAATATACTCCTCAGAGTTAATATCTGCTGAATTATCATCAGTCTTTGTTTCCATGTTCCCCTTCTTTCTCTGTCCTTTTGACTGTAGATTACATATCATTCTGGACAGAGCTTATGTCCTGAAGAAAATGCTTCTAGAAACTGGAGCATGCAGAAAATATAGCTGCTGCTTGAGAACAACAAGGTTTTCCTTGCAGCTTAAAATCATAAACTTACCTTCTGTACATGTTCTATTAGCAATAAACAATTTCAGTGCCTTTTTTTTAACATCATGGATGTAAATCTCGTATCATAGCACTGAAGATTCTGGATGTTGTTACAGTAGTACTTAAGATTATATTATTTGGAGCAATATTTTTTTTCAACTCTTGATAAGATATGTGTTAGGCTTGTAGAATTTATAGCCTGCTACAGTTGTCCATACGTATTTGTTTGTAGGAGAAAATGGACTACACCACCCATTTAATTCACAAATGAATACTTCTGTTCCAATACAGAGCTAGCCAATCTACATTCCAGACAGTAGAAATGTAACTAAACATCCAAGTATGATCCAATTCTAATAACTTCTAATAGGCAATATTTTCCTACAGATATGTCTGAAAGTCATACATAGGAAAGGTGAATAATTGTTTTTTCTGAAAATTGGTTTTCTTCCCTCACTAGTTTGGGTCCACCAAAAGTACTTGATAACTGAATCCAAAATGATCTTTTCCATCTCCTCAAGTAATCTTGGTATTAGGTACATTCTAAGAAAGCCTGTAAATATCAGGTTTCTTCATTATGTTTCAAACATGCATTTTTTCCACTTGCGCCAAAGTTAATCTACAGAAATTTGGCTAAGGAAGATTTTATTTTCATGGATTTAAATCAAGGGAACAAATCTGTAAGTCTGAATCTAGACTTACTGAATCTAGACTTATATATTCATAGTTAGACTTATGTATTAATCCTTCTTGGAGGAAGAAGCTAGGATATAAAAGAACTGCATGTCTCATGCATATTAAAATATAGGGCTGTATTTAGAATCATATAATGATAGAGGTTGTCAGGAACCTCTGGAGATCATGCGGTCCAACCCCTGCCACAGCAGGATCACCCAGGGCAGGCCACACAGGAACAGATTCAGGCGGGTTTTGAAAGTCTCCAGAGCAGGAGACTCCAAAATCTCTCTGGGCAGCCTGTTCCAGGCTCTGTCACCCTCACAGTAAAAAAGTTTTTATTCATGGTGAGGTGGACCTTCCTGTGTTCTAGTTTGTGACTATTGTTCCTCATCCTATGGCAGGAGACTGGTAGTGCAACAACATCAGCCATCTCCCTCTGCACTTGTGGGTGCATTCCATGGGGGCCCATGGATTTATTTGTGTTCAGTTTACACAAGTGATTTCTAACACAATCTTTGTCCACTAGTGGAGAGACTTCCTCCAGGCTTTCACTCTTACTTCCAGGGTCTGGGCTTCCTGAGGGCTGGTCTTAGCAGTGAAGACTGAAGCAAAGGCGGCATTCAGTAGCTCTGCCTTCTCTGCATCCTCTGTCACCAGGTCTCCCACATCATTCAGCAGTGGGCCCACATTTTCTCTAGTCTTCCTTTTACTATTGTTGTATTTGAAGAAGCCCTTGTTCTCTTTTACTTCCTTGGCAAGAGTTAATTACAAGATGACCTTGGCCTTCTTTGTTGCATCCCTACAAACCCTGACAGCATTCCTATAATTCTTCCAAAAGACCAGTCCCTTTATCTACCTGCTGTGAACTTAATTCTTCCACATGAGTTTTCCCAGCAGCTCCTTGCTCATCCATGCTGGCCTCCTCTACTTGATTTTTGTACTCAATGGATTGCTTCTATCTTGAGCTTAGAGGAGGTGATGTTCAAATATCAACCAGCTCTCTTGGACTGCTCTACCTTCTAGAGTCTTAGCTCAAGGGATTCCACCAAGTAGGTCTTTGAAGAGGACAGAGTTAGCCCTCCTGAAGTCCAAGCTTGCAATCTTATTGCCTTGCTTCTTCCTTGTATGATACTAAACTCTACCATGTTGCAATCACTACCACCAAGGCTGCCCCCAATCCTCACATCCCCAACCAGACCTTCTTTGCTTGTTCATAAAAGGTCCAGCAGCACAGCTTTCCTCGTTGGCTCTTCCACCACCTGCATCAGAAAGTTTTGGATTGGTGGTCTGTAGTAGACACCCAAAACAGTTGCACCTGTATTTGCATCCCCCTTAGTTCTTACCCATAAGCTTCCAACACATTCTTCACCCTCCTCTGGGAAAAGCTCAATGCATTCCATTTGTTCTTGCACTAAAAGAGCAACTCCACCACCTCACCATGCTGGTCTGCCTTTCCTAGAAGGTACATAGCCATCCATGACAACATTCCAGTCATAGGAGCTATCCCCCCCAGGGCTCAGTGATTGCAGTGGGATGGTGTCCCTGCGACTGAACACAGATCTCCAGTTCCTCCTGCTTATTCCCCATTGGTGTGTAAGCATTTCAGAGAATGAGCTGAGTGCATAGTTTCTGCCTTTGGGGTGTGGAAGGCCTTCTGCTTCTCAAAACTGCTAGCACACTGCCCCACAAGTGCTGGGCTACAACACCCAGCGGCCTCTTCAGTAAGCCCAGATACATCCCCTAATTTAGTGTTATAGAATAGTGTTTGTTTATGAAATCTGTAATGCAAAACCCAAAGTGTTTTTCCTGTTGGCTTAAAATATCATTGCCAGCCTAAGAACTCACTCTGTAGTGTGTTTTTTTTCCTGAGTAGGTCAGCATTCTCCATAAACATACTGACATTAAAGCTGATGTTTTCATACTACTCCTTTACAAGTGTTATAAGCTATGAATTTTGAAACTGTGAAAATGAAATTCTGAATCCTGTTTTTAAAAGGCAGATGGGTTTTTAATATTTTTCTTTTAATCTGTAATAAAAAGTAAGTTTTAAAGCACTTGGGCATATGAAGAAAATAAAAATGTTTAATGTGCTTAGATTTCACCAACTGAATGGTTAAGGTTGGAATGGAGCTCTGAAGGTCAGCTGGTCCAAACCCCCAGCTCAGGCACCATCACCTAGAGCAGGTTTTTTGGTGGTTTGTTTCTTCTTTTTTTTCCCCTTTCTCATTTATTTAGATTTATAGAGACACAAAACTTAAACAGCATCTTTAATAGACTTTGCAGAAGTGATGAACACCTCTCAGTCTTTTGGCATTCTTACTTGTCTAAGCATTTGTATTTAATACCATATCCATAAAAATATTTCCATCAATCATATTCAGTTGTTTCCATAAAATATATTTCATGTTGATGACACCAAGCTGAGGGGTGCAGTTGGCACATGAGAGACGGGATGCCACCCAGAGGGACCTGGACAAGCTCGAGAATTGGGCCTGTGTGAACCCCATGAGGTTCAACAAGGCGAAGTGCAAGGTCCTGCACTTGGGTCAGAACAACCCCTGGTGTTAATACAGGCTAGGGGATAATGGGATTGAGAGAAGCCCTGTAGAGAAAGCCTTGGAAGTACAGGTGGATGAAAAGCTGGAAATGAGTCAGTAATGTGTGCTCGTAGACCAGAATGCCAGCTCTATCCTGGGCTATGTCCAAAGCAGCATGGCTGTCAGGTCAGGGGACATGACTCTGCCCCTCTACTCTGGTGAGACTTCAGCTGGAGTATGGCATCCAGCTCTGCAGTCCTCAGCATTGGAAAGACATGAACCTGTTGGAGTGGGTCCAGAGGAGGGCCACAAAAATCATCTGAGGGATGGAGCTGGGATAAGGCTCTGAGGAGACCTTATTGTGGCCTTTCAGTACTTAAAGGGGGCCTATAAGAAAGATGGGGACAATGTTTTTTAGCAGGGCCTGTTGTGATAGGGTGATGACTAGTGGTTTTAAACTAAAAGAGGATGTAGACTAGATGTAAGGAAGAAATTTTTTCAAGTGAGGGTGGTGAAACATGGGAACAAGTTGTCCAGAGAGGTGGTAGATGCCCCATACCAGGAGACATTCCAGGTCAGGTTCGACATGTGTCTGAGCAACCTGATCTAGTAGAATATGTCCCTTCTCTCTGTAGGAGGGTTGGACTAGATGACCTTTAAAGGTCCCTTCCAACCCAAAACATTGTGTGATTCCATCCTATTTTCATAGATCAAAGCTGAGCCGGTATTGTAATGTCAGCTTTACTGTTCGGTTCATGCTGCCAAGGTTCTCAATGTCTTTGAAACTTTACTGTGGTTTCTTCAGCTGAATGAAACTTTGTATTCAGTGGTGTACTCTGGGAGTCAAAATCTGGCAAGTCATCTTCCTAAAAGAGTGTTCTCCAACGGAAAGGAGTTCTACTTTCCGATGAAAATGTTCTTTGTTTTGTCTCTTTGACCTTCCAGGTAAATAAGTGCGTTGATGCCCCTATGCCTCCAGCCCTCTTCCTTCATCCTTTAGGTTTATGCCTTCTGCAAACAGTATCTAGTCTGTCACAAAATGAGAGCTCTTGGGTATTTTACATGTGTATAGATATTAATTGAAAATCTAGAAAAGAATACTTCATTCTGTCTTACAGCGGTGCTGCTAGATTTGCAAAAGGCATCTCTCCACTGTGAAGAAGCTCAAAAGAGCTACTTTTGCATTTTGAGAGTGGGAAGAAGAGGGATTTTATGAATAAACATTGGTCCCTGTAAAGCACCATCAGCTGCTGCTAATGTACAGACTGTTAACTGGTTGTTCTTCTTTTTAAGGGTCACTGTCCAATTACAGGAGATCTTTCTTCATAGTGCAGATAAAGGAACTAGTTGCACTAGTTTTTTGTAAAAGCAGAAGAGTCAGAGGCTGGATATTTCTGTGTATCTGTTGCCAACAAAATCTCTGTCAAAATTATGTGGAGACTCAGTGATTGGGTGTTAGTAAACTTAATTGGGAATATTTGCAAAAATAGTGTTCGTGTGAAAATGTAAAGCTATCACTACTAAAAATGTTCATTAAAATGGTTGATTCATATAAAATTTTCCCATTTTAATGGCTTTCACTTTCAAATTGTATTATGAACAAGCTTTTAAAAAGTCATCAATAAAATGTTTTCATTGTCACACAAGCAAATACTTTTTTCAAGTTCATTAATTTCAATTAATGAAAAGTTGTGGGTTTTTTCCAGATTTTGAATAGAACTTCTTTAACATAAAATCTATGGAGACAGCAGAAACGCTCATATGCAATTCTAGTTGTTACTGTTTTCTTCTTAGCCAGATGGTCTCAGTTTCTCAGCTAAATAGAGATTGACTGCCCTTTTTTTTTATTTTCCCACTAATTACTTTTCCCTCCAAAGAAATCAGTTTTAACTGTGGGATAATAATCCCTTTCCATGTTTTTATTGTTTTATGTAATACATGGATCTTTGACATCTGTGCTTGAGATCTGGGATCAGAAAAGCTCCGGATTAGTTTATTTAGAGCTAAAACTGTATGGCAAGCTTAAGGTATTAATGCTAGACATCCTTGTTATGATTAATCAGGTTCATTCTCTTCAATGTTTTTACTTTTAAAAATGGGAAGCTTCATTCAGGTTTGATTTTGTTATTTTAGCTACATCTGAAAGTTTGACTGTGTTTCTTTTTCCATGCACATCCAGAAACTAAGAAGAGTCTCTATCAGTATTTGAAGATTTCTTGCCAATATTTTCATTTCCAGCATATCCAAAGATGCTTCATTTCACTGCCTTTTGCTCACATACATAAGTAATTTTTTTTTAGGCTTCTCTAGAGTTGCTTCATAATTTCTTTGCAATTTTAACCACCTACAGGTCTGTTCCGTAGTTCAAAAGTTAACTCTTTAGGACTTCACTCTAATATTGTGCTAACTTATGTATTTAAGCTGGAATACATTGCAAGTAATTAAAGACTACTTCTCAAGTGCACAAGGCTTCTTAAAGACTTTCTATTTGTAAAAATGTTACTTCAAAAATTTCAGCTAATATCGTAAATTTCAGCTAATAATGATACAGAAGAAAATGTAGGTCTCTCTGTTCCAGGGCAAAGAAAAATGCTAGTGTCCTATATGTATAGAAGTGCAGCGGTTATCACAGAGATTTGTTTAAAATCCAGGTAGGGCTAATCAGCCTTTATAAAGCCTGAGACACAGTTCTCCTGTGTAACAAGATGTTACAATCCACGATTTCTTTTTTTGCATGGGGTAGTTTTCCTGGGTAAAGTTCTCCCTGTGCAGAGTCTAAACAAATCAACTCTTTTGGAAACTAAAACAGTGTTTAAATTTTGTGCTTGATCTTCACATGAAGATAAATTCATCCTTGTAGAAAGAGGGGAGTGTTAAGACCTTTTAGATGCTACCAGTCCAGTAACAAGTGCAGGCCTATGGCCTTGAGACCTGTGTATACCACAATTCTGGACTGGGGAGGTAAGTTTTATTCAGAAACCTGTTTTTCTAAGAATGAATGTAAGATATTTCTCAAACACAGAAGAACTGACAAAATTAGTTCAAAGTAATTTTTATTTAAAAAGAGTGATGATACACAAGTTCTTTTATTTCCTTTTTCTTTTTTAGATTCATCAGATGGAAGTCTAAAAGCTTCTACACATCATGGATCAATAGATGTTTATGTCAGTCAGTTAAGAAAAGTGGATCTGAAATCCCAGAAAGGTTAGCAAACTAAAAGAAATATTTTTTTTGGTAGTTTATGAAGTAAAAGAAAAACATGTAAAGAGTTTGGTGTTTGTGGGGTTTTTTTGTCTGTCTGGAAAAAAATAATTTATCATCTTTTGTTATCTACCTTTTTTTTTACTTCAGTATTATAAAAATGTATATAATTAATTTTCTAAAGTAAACTCTAAGGGGCACTGATAGCTAAAATGGATTACAGAATTTTTGTATTTTTTGACACACTTTTTTTTCCCCCGTTGATGTATCCAGCAAAATTCTGCAGACTTGCAGTCTTCCTTTGCCATGAGCACAGCTTACTCCGTGGTGCTGCTACATGTGTATGCACAGTGAGAGTTGACACACATTTACTTTTTTTGTTCCCTGTCTTTTCTGGGAGAGATGTCACATTATTGAAATTGGAGGGCAGAAAAACAAAGATGAGGGCCTTAACCTCCCCTTCCTCTTGTTTTGTTTTTATCCTGATTAATCACTAGAATTTCTTAGTTAAAAGCTTGCTCCTAACGAAGTCATAGTTTTGTCATTCAGAATACATGATAATGTAAATCATAAAGTCCTTAGCCCTAGGTTTGGGGGAAAAAACCCAACCCAAATGCTGCAGCATTTTTATAATGTAACATCATGTCAGGCACTTCAGGTGATTTAAATGAACAAGCTATTTGATAACCTCTTGTCTCTGAGACAATGCCTGTGCCTTATTAAAACCTGGCAGTTACTCAGAAAGGGGATAATGAGCACTTGTGTGCCATTCTTCTGTAGAAGCTATTCTGGTTCTATTGGTGCAAAGAAATTTATTTTTGTTATTTCTTAGTTACCTTTATATAATTTACTATTAATATCTCTCAAAATTAATAACAAAGAAGAATGTGATTAATAAAAGCTAATTAAAGTTCTTTTCAAAACATGGTCTGATATCTCTTCTGGCAGCATAATTTAGTAAAGGCAAAGTTGATGAAGTTCTGTTTTTGTTTACCCTGTACATTTAGAGTAACTGCTGACAGCTGCAGTGTAGAAAATGTCCCATTCATGATAAATTAGCAGCATGTGTGCTGGATTTTATGAGTCACCTCACTGAGCAACTCTCCGTAGAGGACCCAAAGATGCAGACACTTTTCATTTCTTATCCTAAGGCTTTTGTGTATCCAGCAAAATTTAGGCCTAGATTGCACTGACAGTTACTTGTTCACCAGGGCTGTCACAGGTATGTGATTCTGAATTTAAATTGCATGGCTAGGGTCACCTTCTGATGCTACTTAGTTGTTGTAACACTGGTTTTCTTATTGTATTCTCCTTCAGCTTTTGGGAGGTATTTAAAGACATTTTTTAACGTTTTTCTAAAGTGAATGTTGAAATCGGGCAAAAAGTTAGGAGCATGTATGCAGAAAGTCTATTCTGAATGTTGGTAGGTTTTTGTTTTAATGTGTAGGGCACGCTTCCAGACATTCTTACTGAGTGATTCCAAATATGACTGACATGGGCAGGTTGGGGTCCCAGTGTCTGCCTTCAGTCTCATGCGTAGAAGCACATATTTAGGGGAAGCAGAGGTCAGAATTTCTGGTTTTAATCTCAAGTATAGAATTATTGGGGACACCAAAGCTGCAGTTTTGTTAGTAGTTTATATTTTAGTGATACCTATTCTGAACTGGTCAGTCACTTTTAAGACTGCATCTGTTCAAGGATGTGAACTGTTGGCCCTGTGCAGTAAAGCAGAGACAATTGCTGCTGTTAACTGTATGTAAGCAGCATCTCGGTGCTCCAGAGGAGTGGTTCTTTCATAATGTGCTATGCAGTGGCTGGAGAAATATTCAAACCCAATTCCCTGTCCTTGCTCAGCAGTGTAAACGTGCAACTATAGAAAATGAAACTGAAGTCATAGTACTCGTGATACCTTTTAGATTTGCTTCCCTAGATTGTTTCTCTACCAAGAGCTGTTGCTAGCAGTGTGTCAGTGTGAATTTTCATACCTGCCAAGGACATACTGTGACACCACTTTCTGTGTGTGGCGTGCACTACTCTGGTTATGATAAATTGAAGATATCTTCATTTAGCCTTTCAGAGACAAAAAAATAGGTTACTATGTCTGAAGGCTCTTGGGGAAAAAACCCAGTAACTACTATTTGATTCAAATTAGCTGAATAATTGCCTGTTTTGTGATTTGATATCAATGTTAAACTAACTAGCTTTCATTTAAATTTATATCAGGTTCTATTACAGTCAAAGTACCTGCCTCTCTCAAAGCCTATTTACAGCTGTCTGGAAGAAAAGTGGATGTGAGCTCGGAGATCCAGTTGAAAGAAACACAGAGTGCCTCCAAAGACGATCACATAACTCTGAGTGGTAAGGCTTACTAATCTTGGCTTTCAATAAATGTCTGTCTGGCCTTAGTCAAAGGTATCTCCATTGCCTTATGAGTTCATTGCTCTTGGCTGCTCCTTGTTTCGTCTGCTTCAGGTTCAAATGTTTGCTTGTGCCATTCTTCTCATGTTACTAGATAACTTTTTATTTTGTAAATGACTTGAGAATGCAAACAACTGCTGCTCTAACAAAAGTCTTAAAGCCAAATTTATCATTAGTATTATTCCATTGAATCTGTGGGAGGGAATCCACGGCTGAATTTGACCCATTGCTTTGTTGACTTAGACAGTCTCATACAATAAGTCACCAGGGAATGTTTATTAAAAACAAAGAGAAGTTATTGCTGTCTGTCTCTGTTGGGTGGGAGGGGAGAGTAAAAGAAGTGTATAGCATATTTATAAACGTATGGTATAAATGTTAAATAGTGCAGGACAGGCTGAGAAATGGTGGGTAGGAGACTGTTAGAAGAGCAGAAGAAGCTGGAGCATGGAAGAATAGAGTGTGCATGGAAAGGTGTCTGCAGTAGCAGGGACCATTCTTCTAATGCATTTTAAATTGAACTTGGGATTCAAAGTTTTGCTGTTTCCTTCTTTACCGTTGTACAATTCATTGTCAGGGTGTGTATTTCTCTGCTCCTCTCCGAACGTGTCTGTCTAGAAGTTAAGGCTGTTGCTGTTACCAATTACTTAGTTTGCTCAAGAGAAAACATTAATGTAATGCATCTGAAGACTCCAGCTTTGTTTCTGAATGTGTTATGTCAGTATGACCTGACATGATAGCAGACTGGGTGAGGCTATGAGTTTTTCTTTGGTTTTAAACCTAAGAAAATATGCACAAAACTTATTTTCCTCTCCCACGTAGATGATCATCTCAAAGTCAGGAAATGTTAGAAGTGTATGTATATAATTTTATTATGTAGCCTGATTAATAAAACAGTGGTCTTGAAATATATAGGCATATCTCTTTCTGCCTTGAACAGTAACTAGCATTTACATTTACTGGTAGTTACTAATACAATTTTTTAAAAAACATGGTTAGAAGTTCTCGGGCTAGAAACCAGTGGAAGGCCCCCAGTTTCTACGAAGGTTCTATGGAATGAATTGCCTCAGCAGAAACACAACACTTCTCCCACTGAGGGAGGACCACTGGCCAGTCAATCATCTGGCAACTTTATAAAGAGTGTTTTTCTCAAATATATACAGCTGAATAGCTTCTCTCTTTTCACGATGCAGTCAGTGTTTACACAAGATGGTCATCACTGAAATGGATGCGGTTCTTCAATCTGCCATTCTGCAGGGAGATGATCTTTGCAGTTGAGCCCAAAAGAAGTTCTGATTAATCCTCCAATATACATATCCCAAAGGTGTGGAAATTGGCAAGAATTATGCAGACACAACAGTATTAGGCCACTGAGTATCAGTTGTTTAAAGAGGTTACAGCATTGCACAAAAAAATTATTAAACATGGATCTAAATTGATCATAATATAAGTAAATGAAAAATAGGCCCTGGAATGGATTTTCTGCAGGATACAAAGCAGCTAACTAGTGCTGGCCTGAAGTCACATCTCTGTCTGTCTTCATGCCTGGCATTTAGCTTTGAGTGTTTTTTCACATACTGTAAGCAATGCTTTATAGCAGCTGTTGTCTTCCTTTTCTTCACTGCTGAGTAAGAAGCAACAAACCTGAAGGGAGATAAAGTACTTTGGTTTAACATGTGCTTTGCTCTTCTTACTGTTTTGAAAATAGTGCCACCCCCTTTTTCGACAGGTCAGTAGCATTCTTTTGGCGTGACAAGGGAGATGCTTCCAGCTTCTGCTTCTCTTTACCTTACCTCTTGGGGGACAGTGTGTTCATTCTTCAGGCCAAGCATGGGTTCCCTCATTCTCAACAATGTCGTCTTAAAGTTGATATTTGAGAATTTTCTTGTACAAGTAGATAATTAAAATTCATTTAATACTGTTTCTATACCATGAAAACATCCACTGTTAAAGTTTTAGGTACAGTCTATAGCTGTCCTTCTGCTGCAACTGGAGAAATATAAAATGGAGACAGAAGAGGGGCTTTGCCAAGTGGAAAAAACCTCTCTCTCAAGAACATGGCGGGTTAGATTTTTATGCTTCTGAGCTCAAAGGTTAGTTTAAAAATAGATGTTTTTTCAGCAACTGGCCAGTTCTCATGTGGATAACACAGGAACCAGCTGCTTTCAGGAAGCTTTGCTTGCTTGTGGGAATATTGTGAGAGATGCTGAAGAGGAGGCTCTCCAGTGGGAAGATAGGGTGGAGTTCTGTGACTTAGGTGAACGTGTGCCTGGTCTATCACCTGCTGTAGGAAAGCCTTCCCTACTGCTGTTCCAGCAGCTGTGATGTATGTCAGCACCTACTTCAGGACTCCTATTTCCATGCTGAGCGAGGAAGTCAGTACACTACAGTCCCATGAGCTGTCACATTCAGGGTTTTGCAAGGTAGCCAAGGAATAGAGAGGGATTTAGTCAAAGCACAAAGATGAAAGCCTGAGTGAGCGCTCTAGAGTTAGTGATGACAGTGTGAAAAGGTGTTTTGCTCTTTTAGAAAAGGATTGGACTTTTCTGCAAAACTGGGACACTTGGTGAGAAAGGGAAGGAACTAAAGAGCAGTGCCAGGGAGTTTACTCTTCAGAGTAATTTACAAGGACAAGGCATCTGTTTTCATTGACATCAGTAGGCACTCTTAGAAATAGTGTGTATGGTATAATGGAATCTGTTATAAAAACAGATTTTTTCATTCTGAGCGCTGGTCCAACTTCCATCTGTGAAAGCGTTTGTTCAGCTGTCTAGTTTGTGTGCTTGAGTAACTCCAGTAATTTTTGATGGCCATCATGTCAAGGCATTCTTCTCCTTTCCCTGGCAAAGAGGGTAGGAAGAGAGGATTCTGCTTAGCCGTACTCCTTGATATCTGTCCAAACTGTGTATCCAGGTCTGCTTGCATTCTTAAATAAGCCTGTAGAGATCATTAACTATATCTCAAACTATATACAGTAAGAGGAATGGTATCAGGCTAAAAAGTGTCAAATATTCAAGCAGAAAAGGAGCTTAGGAGACTGTCATGACAAAGGGGTTACACACGTGTTGAAGGGAAGGGTTAAAACTCAATCTTGATTTATATGCTTTTTAAGCCATTTTTCTAATAAGTCCATTTAAGTTCAACTTGCAAAGATAGGAATAATTACCTGTGTGGGCTCAAGAGGATGAATATTTCAATAAAAACACCAGTAAACAGGAAACAATAACGTCAAAACAGTTGCAAAAAATAAACAGTGTATTAACATGACTGTTCTGTAAAACTCAAAATAATCCCTTGGCTTTAAATGGCATTAGTAATACTTTGCTGGAAGGTGTCCAGTTTTGAGTAGTGTTCTTCAAAAAGGATATGGACAAATGCAGAGACTCCAAAGGAGAACACATGATGAGAGGCCTAAAAAAATTATTTATGAGGGAAGACTGGAAAAAAAAGTGTTGTTTTTGTCTAAAGAAGACTGAGAGAAGATGCACTTTTCCAGTGTGTAAGAAATTGCTGCAGAGATGAAATAAAGAAATTGTTCTTTGTCCACTGATGATGGGAGTAGAAATTATGATTTGACTTTATGGTAAAGAAAACTTAGTTAAATAGTAAGATCAACTTTCTAGTAGTAAGCACTTGTCTGGTGAGGCCATAGGACTGTCAGGACTGCAGAATGTGAAGAACAGGTTAGGTGAGTATGCTGGGTTAACTACGGTGCATCCTCAGGAGGTTGCTTTCAGCCTGATTTCTCATGTCCCAAGTTGATGTGACCATTTGTTCCTACCCACTCCAAAGGAAGGTTATGAGGCATGTGAATGGTTAAATCTGGGGACTAAGTGAATGTAGGCAGTCGGCACGCTTCCACCCATGGCCATCGCCAGATTGTGTGTTGACAGCTGTAAGCCTGCGAGGCAGTCTTGCAATTGTTCAGAGTTTCTCTGGATCCCTGTAGCCAAAGGTGTCTATTTCCAAATCTAATTGTCTGTAATATCTCTGGTGTCAGGGACTTATCTGATTCCAGATCTTTCTTCATCCCTGGTGCCAGTTCTAGTGCCAAGTTCATATCCAGCAGGAACCTTTGACCTGATGCCATCCATCTGCTTGGTGCTGAGTGAGCTCTTAACTTTGGCAGTGACTTACTCCATCTGGTTTTTAGCACTTGCATGAGTTTCCTTGGTAGAAGTCCCATAGTGTCACAGGTGCTTCTCAGAGTTGGCGGATGTTTATCTTTGTATTGTACGTAGAAAGATCCTTACTTTCTCAAGTTGGCAAACCAACATCTTCATATTTTTCCATCCTCTTACAAAGAACAAACTCTTTGGGAATGATTGTCTTCTCCCAAGTCAAGACGTCTTGCTTGCTGTTTTATCCAGTATGACAACAGTTGCAGCAGCTAACAGGATTTTTAGCCTTTGGTACTAATCCCACCCCATCAACAGTGCTAGAGCTTTCCTGAGCCACATCAGAACAGTGTTCCTCTCAGAGCTATGTCTTCTGGTGACCATACACACAAGTAATAGGGCACTGTCTTTCATGTTAACTTGCACCTTTCCTCAGAAGTCTGAGGATGGAGAGGAAAGTTGTCCTGTGTTTCCTGTGCAAGTTTCCAGACAGATGTTGCCACTTCCTTTTGGGCTGGTCCAGCATCCAATTATCCTTTTGATCACTAGGAACTCCTTAGATGGCCTTCTTCCTCGTGTGTGTCTGGAAAGAGTCAACCTGTGTAATTACCAGATTCCCTTGAAGAGATGGACTTTGATACCACTGTCCTATCTCTGCCTCTGAGTTCTTTTAATAACTTCAAGTCTTTTCACTGTTTGGTTCCCCAAGTAGATTGTGGTAAGAGGAAAGGTGCTTCTCACAACAGTCATTCCCTCGGGCACGTGCTGAAATAATAAGGCTTTTATGTCTGCGTGAGGTTAGATCTGGATTCCCCTGTGAAACACAGGGGATTTACAGATGTTTCCTATCTCTGCGTCCCTCAGGAATAACTTCTCACTGTTCACAGAATGGCTTCTCATCCAGTAGTAATGGGAGAGTGGCCTTTGAGATGCTGTGGACTCACCCTGTAGGGTTGCTTCAAAGCCCGTGTGAAAGGAGGGAGCTGACCGCGCGAGTCTCACGCACTGCGTACAAGGCTGTATGGATGTGTTTAACTGCTTTTGTTAAATTCCCTGCTCTTTACTTTAAGGTAATTCCTGTGTTTTTAGCTGCGTGGAAGTCCAGCTTTAAATACAAACACAGCTGAAGCGGAAGTGAAAAATGTGAGGCAAGAAACTTGCGTTTAAAAGGGAAATAACTAAAAGAGCTGTACTATGGCAGTCTGCTGAAACTTAAGTTTCTTTTGAAACTTCACAGCTGTCCAAGTGCAGGCCTCCTCCCGCTGCGCAGCTGACTTGGGTCTGTTGCATACAGAGATACGGGTCTGGTCCCAGGAGTAACACGATCTGCTGCTGTGTCCCTCCCTCCCTGTTTTCTCTGTTCTCAAGACACTTCTTCAAAATTCTCCTCCTTTCCTAGAAACAATTTTTATTGACTCTTTGCCACTAGAATTGAGCAGGAAGAGCTTTGTTTTACAGTGTCCCTCTAAACAATGTCCCTCTGTGAAGCCTTGATCCCTAAGCAGTATCTTAAAAAAACAAAGACAGACCCAGGTTGTATCTGGAAAAGATTACATTTCTTCAAGTCAAATAGAAAGTTCATCCAACTTTTTATAAAGCACATTAGATGAGATGCTATCCTACAGATTTTTATTGGTTTCAGCTTGCATTTAACTCAAGCTGTTTCATAGCCTTTTTGAGATACACCACCAGTGAATGACATTTAAAATATGCTCCTCTTTGTGTGTTATGAAATGAAAATAGAGTGCTCTAGCTTCTCCAGTCTCCAGGAAGACAAGTGAATAAACAGTCAGCACTTGACTGTGTGAGAATCTGCAATGGTGTTATCTGCCTTTAGACATCACATATGGAAAAAAATAATAAAAAAACACAACCCACAACCTTTTTCCTGGACATTAAGTTGAAAAAGTATCCACACAGCATACTGGTGCACATATCTTCTCCTGAGGTCATGTTGTTGGCCTGACTGGTGGGTTTTGAATTTGGTTTTTGGTTGGGTTTTTTTTTCCCCTCCTTATTCTCAATCCAGGAAGCTGTTGGCTTTTGTGATTCAATCATGCTAGCAAAGGCATCCTCCAAATCCATTTCTTTTCCCACAGTGTGTACAGTTAAGACCAAACTGTCATCAAAAGGTCTCCACCTAAACCTTGTTGCTTGATTAGTGCCTCATACACAAACCTATTTAAATATCTTAAGCTTGATTTGAACCTGCTACTGGTGATAGGCTTAATAATCTTCACATAGTTTGAAGATCTTCATCCCTAGGGAGTGGAACTCGACACTCAACTTTCCTGCTGGGAGTTTGGTATTTTCTGCATTCCCTTCATAGGCAAATTTCCAAAAGAAGCATAAGGAACAAAACATTTTTCTAAGTTCACATAGCAAATGCAAAATGAGAAACAGAGCTCAGACAACTGAGCTTTAAAACAGCTCTTGTTGATTTGTTCCTGTGTATCTTCAAAGCTTTTTAGCAAAAGGGTGTAAGCAGTGCCTGAAACTGTGCATTTACAGGGCTGATTCTGTGCTTCACCCTTTGTTCCTTGTACAGAAGTACAAGCCATAGTGACAAAAACATGAGTGCATCTGGGACCAAGCATTCTAATATGGACTTTCTGCCCTACATTTATTGTGTTCTTTCTCCCTAGGAAAAAAAGCTGTATTTTCAGTGCTCTACAAGTCTGATAAGGGACCAACAGAAATTTTCCTTTACACTTCTTTGTTGGCTCATTGGAGGCTGTTTCCTGCTTAAAATTCAGACTGATCTTATGTTTTAAGGGCTACCTCTACTTCAAAGACAGATTGTTGTTTTCTTTTCTGTTCCGTATTCTCTGATGTAATATTAGCAATATCAGACATTGGAATGCACTGCCCAGGGAGGTGGTGGAGTCACCATCCCTGGATGTGTTTAAAGAAAGGCTGGGTGTGGCACTCAGTGCCATGGTCTAGCCGATGCAGTGGTGTTGGGTCGTAGGCTGGACTTGATCTCGGAGGTCTTTCCCAGCCTCAATAATTCTGTGATTCTGTATTATTGTTGCAAATAAGTTATTTAGGAAAGCTTTCTGAGAATCTGAAGCTTCAGATTTTAACAGACACATTTGTCCAACTTTGTGATGATGATCATAGTTTTAAGTCTGTAATTAGATGGGGAGTAGAACTGTGGATTCTGCCTTACAGTTGGAATGGTATTGAGACTGAGTGTGACTGAGGCTGCTGCCTGGAGCAATCAGGAGTGCAGAAATTGTACTAGGACATCCACCCACATGGGATCCTTGCAAGCATGTTGTAGCCTGATAACGAAGGACGCTGAAATACCTCTTCGTTCAGTGGAAGAACTCCATCAGTGTTGGATGTCTCTGGAAATCCCTCAGTACCTCAGCCTGCTAGTGAATTGATGTGGGTTTGGCCTGTAACCTTAAATTAATCCCACTTAGAAGTATCAAAGCGCTGAAACGCTATTGAAAAGTTCTGGCATATAGGCTTGAGTTGTGGAAACCGATGTAGTGATGTCAGCTGGAGTTTTGCCACTGTTTTTTATGTGGCCAAAATTTAACTTCAGCTGTGTTAGAGGTCAGAGCAGAGCATGTTTGCAAAGTTGCTTCAGAATCTGCTTCCTTGCCATCCCTCATGCTATTCCAGGCTCAAATTAGTTCTAAACTTAGAATTCACTCAGTCACACGAATGCTAAAGTAATAATAAAAGATAGTTTGTAAAGATAAGCAAAGTGAAGGTTGATCTTGTGATAAAGGCACTTAGAAGATCCGAGTTTAATTCCCAATTTGGTCATAAATTTTCTGTAAAAATTAGGAAGATTGCTTACTCTCTCTCGGCCTCCATTTCTTAATTGTAAAATGAGGATAAGTTGAACTTTCTCCTTTGTCTGTTACACAGTGAGCTTTTCAGAGCATGACCATGCTTAGGAAGTTTATGTGAAACATGTAAGACAACAGACATTTCATGGTTTGGTTTGGTTTTTGTTTTTTAAGCCATTATCGTAAGAAAGCAGTAATAGTAGCAAGATGTCTGGTCATCTGGAATCGGGTCTTACTCATGGTTCTTCTCCGTATTTACTACAAAGATGAAAACTTTTCAAATTACTTAATGTACATGTAGACATATGTATCAGGTTTGCAGGGCGAGGTTTTGGTGGTGGGGGGTCTGCAGGGCTGTCTTCTGTGAGAAGCTGCTGGAATCTTCCCCTGTGTCCAGTGGACACCATGCCAGCCACCTCTGAGATGGACCTGCTACTGGCCAAGCCCAAGTCCATCAGTGAAAGTGGTATCACCTCTGCAATAATATATTGAAGAAGGGGGGGAAAAAGCTGCTCCATCACAGCAATTGCAGCCAAAGAGAGGAGTAAGAGTAGGTGAGAAACAACTCTGCAGACACCAAGGTCAGTGAGAGGGAGGAGGTGCTCCAGGTGCCAGAGCAGAAATTCCCCTGCAGCCTGTGGTGAAGACCCTGGTGAGGCAGGCTATGCCCCTAAAGCCCATGGAGGTCCATGGTAGAGCAGACCCACCTGCAGCCTGTGGAGGACCCTACACTGGAGCAGGTACATGTGCCCCAAGGAGGTTTTGACACCATAGGAAACTCATCCTGGAGCAAGCTCCTGGCAGGATCTGTGACACCCCCCCCTCCCAGTGGACCCATGATGGAGTCATCTGTTCCTAAAGGACTGACTCCTCTGGAAGGGACCCATGCTGGAGCAGTTTGTGAAGAACTGCAGCCTGTGGGAAGGACTCATTTTGGAGAAGACTGTGGAGGACTGCTTCCTCTGGGAGGGACCCCACACTGGAGCTGGGGAGAAGTGTGAAGAGTCCTGCCCTGGGGAGGAAGGAGCGGCAGAGACAATGTGTAATAACTGACCAGAACACCCGTTCCCTGTCTCCTGTCCTTCCTGTTGTGGAAGAGGTAGAGAATTTGGGAGTAAAGTTAAGCTGGGGAAGGGTGGGGGGAAGGTGTTTGTAAGATTTATTTTTTATTTCTAATTATCCTACTCTCATTTGATTGGTAATAAAATAATTTCCTCAAATTAAGCCTGTTTTGCCTGTGACAGGAATTGGTGAACGATCTTGTCCTTATCTCTACCTATGAGCCTTCTGTTGTACTGTCTCTCCCCGGGGCAGCAGAGGATGGGAGTGACAGAAGGGCTTTGGTGGACGCCTGGTGTCCAGCCAGGGTAAACCCACCACAATCTATTTCCTAGCCCATAATAAAAAGTACAGTACCATATATAAAACCCCACAACTTTATACTAATAACATACTATGGGAAATGAGATTATATATTCTGTGATTGTGAGATTAATGCAAAAAGTTTATCAAGAATGCAATGGCAGAAGCCCCAGTTAAAAATGTACAAATTTTAGCAAATAAAGTCTTTAAGTTTCCAGGGAGCTTGGGTAAAAATGTCTGTGTGAAGATGACATGGTTACTGTGTGTCAAATTGAACTCAATAGAACTCTCTTTTCCAGGTCACATGAATCAAAGGAATGAAACAGACAAATGGATTAAGGCTGACACACAAAATGGCAAAGTGTGTCTTAAAAGCCAAAGCTGGATCCAGTCTGTCAAGCTGAAGAGTTCTTAAAGATGAAATAGTCCAAAGAGATTAAAACAAGAAATTGTAAAGGAACATATCTGTAAAATTATGAAACTTTGTTGATGTATATTCTTAATATAAGACAGAGGAACAATATTAAAAATGAGGGTACTTTTAACCCAAGATATGCCCGTGACAGTGGCTGGTACTTAACAGGTCTGGTTTAATTCTAGTGCCTCTTAGGAACATGCACACAATTTGTATAACTTGACTCACTTGCCGGGTCAGCTTAAAAGCTGGTACCTTTCAAACTAAAGTTTGGAGTCATTATTTAAAAATAAAAAGTATTTTCAACATTTACTGTTTGCAGATAAGAAAATATACTTCCAAGATCACATGCTCTGTAAACTATTTTGTATTTTTAAATTAAATATTTCAGAACTGTGGGAATTTTGGTTTATACAAAAGGGGGAGAATTTTCTTCAAAGTATTTGTATCATGGGTCTCCTCTTGTTTGGTGTGTGACAAGCTGCTTCTGCCTTGTCCATGGGTACTGTATTTGTGAAACTGCTTCCACGAGATGACAGAACTTGCTCTGTGTCATCCTGAACCACTTCTTGGTGGATAGAAATAAGAACTCCTGGTGTCTCCCAATGTTCATCTGAAAAAAAAAAAAACCAAAACAAAAAAAGCTTCTAAAATAAATACTCCAAAGTGCAATGGATCTGCCAGCTTTCAAGAAGGAACACTCCACCAACTGAACTTTAGATAAGAGTCATTTCCCTGAAGTAAAAGCTGCCAAAGGACGGGAGTATTGGCATAATGAATGAGAACTGTGGTCTGTTTATTTGCTGCATTTCCAGTGATTTAGGGTCAGCCTTGCTGGACTCGGCTGTAAAGCTCTGGGAGGCAGAAAGGGAGGTGAGGGATATGCGTGCCCTGCCCTAGGGCATGCAGGATTTTTGTGGAGGATTGTTTTGCTGTAATACAAACACACAGTAAAGTAAATGGAGCTTTTAAAAGCCTTTCCATACATATATATGACACCTTATAAAAGAAATACTGAAATGTGTTTTAAAACTGAAATGTAACAACTCCTGCCAACTGACTGGATGGAGAGTAGCAAAGAAGAGTTTGGTCAGCCCAGGTTTTAAGTTGTGTATATGGGTGTATGTTATGAAATAAACTTCTCCTTTCCCAGAGGAGCCCCCAGGGGGGCTATAAATGCCCCTGGTTAATGGACTTCCGTTTGCTCTTGCATCTAGTGTTTGTTTGGATGAGGTGGGCATTGATGTGTGTGTCAAATGATGTCTTTTTAATATAAACACTAATATATAAAGCATTGCTAATATTATTACTAAAGGCATAATATTTCTAGCTATTAGTAATTATTATTATACTTTTAAAAGATACAAGATTAATAAATGTGTAATGGTTTCAGATTTCCTGAAAATTTCTGAAATTAGTGATTTCTAACACCGCTGCCAAGTGAAAGAAGCACCTCCAAATTGAAAAATATAGCAGGTATTTCACAAAATCGAGTCCATTTAATGTTTCCATTATTCACCCAGAATACAAAGCCCATCAGCCTCTGTGATTAATGTTGTGCTTTTTTGGGATTGCTTTATCAGCAATTTTGGAGAGAACATAATAAGAAAATGTTTCTTCTGTGTTGAAAAGAGAGCGTGCTAAGGCGTTCATATTCTAAAACTTAAAACTATCTGGGACTAAACATTGTGATTGTTAGTTACTTGGTTAAAGAAGTTTAAATAAGCCATCAGAAATATTGTGCTACTGCTAAAGCTACTCTGAAAATATCCTTTCCAAGCTAATCATTGTTGAGACCAGCTTGACCTTTAACATAAAGGCCAAGAACGAGCTGACGACACACAAAGCTTTGGGAGTTTCCCCAAAGGCATTTGAGTGATGTCTTTTTCTGCTACAATGAGATGAAACTTTGTCTTTTTCTCTAGACAAGAAAAGATTAGTGGGTTATTAGTAACGAGGGTTTGAATGGCAAATCCCATCTGGTCTTTTGGGTTTGTTTTTTTTCCTGTCCATTTAATGAAAAAAAAATGTGTTCTTATAATGGGTGTAAATTTATCCTTTAACACTCTTCTCCTCTGTGCTCCTTTTTATTTGATTCTCCTGACCCTGTCAGCTGCTAGCCAGCCCACAGTATATATACAGCCAACTGTATAAACATCAGCTCACTTAGAGTTCAACTGTCTTTTATGAGAATTAGGGCTCTGGATGTGTAAATGGCTGTTGAAAAGCAAAGAACTGTGCTTAAATGTGCACCTATGGTTGTATATTAAGGAAGCAGTAGTCACTACCTATTTGCTGCTCTTCCTAGCTCAAGAACTCTGTACTTGATGAGTACCAGCCATGTCAAGTGTGAAGTTCTGGGGGAAGTTAGATTGTTTACTGCTTGGAGAGCACCTTCATGGCAACAAGAACCCCAAACACACGCAGATTTATTTATTGCTTACTCTGCGTGGAACTACAAAAACTTTCCATTATTGAAAGACAAAGGCAGCTTGAATCAACATCTGAAAGTTAGCAATGTTCCAGTGTGGCTGTCTTGCCTGAAGGCCTGCATGCAGACAGCTTCGCAATGCTTCCTTGCTAATTCAACAAAGAGCCTTCTATTAAATTATTATTAGTTTTAAGAAAAATAATGTTCTTTTCATGCTCCAGTGAAAAATCATTGAACTGCAGGAGATGCTACTCAATTTCTTCATTTTTCATTTTGGACAATTTGTTTATTCAGGCTCTGATGTGTGTTTCTTGGTGAAGGTGAGTATGTTACAATCCCGGTCACAGCCAATGCAGGAGGGAGGGTCACCATCATTATGCTCTTGTTTCACCAGTTTGGCTGTGTATTTCAAAATGGCTTGTCTGCAACAAGAGCTTAAAATAAATAGTAGTTAATAAAGTAAAATAAAAAACCAAAAACCCAACAACATTTGCAGAAGCAGTTTCTACAAAGGATGTTCCTTGTTTTACCTGAAGCTACCAATATTATAAGAGGTGATGTGGAAATTAAAAAAGAATTGATTGGGCCATAGAGTCACAGAAGAAATGAGGTTGGAAGGAGCCTCTGGGGATCATTTAATGCTGGTCTTGCTCTAAATGGATCCAACTAGGCCAGGCAGGTCATGGCTTTGCCAGCTGAGTTCTGAATATCTCGAGGGATGAAGATTGCACAGCCTCCCTGGGATCCTGTTCAAGTGTTTGACCAGCCTGATGGTTAAAAAATAGTTTATTTGTATGTAATCAGAACTTTACACATGCCGCTTGTCCTATCAGTCTGCCTCTGAGAAGAGTCTGGTCAGGTCTTCTCTTCTGTATCCTCTGATCAGTTGCAGACAGCAATAAGGTCTCCCCTAGCCTGAGTGTTCTCTTCTTGTGACTGAGCAAAGCAATTCTCTCAGCCTCTATACATTGCCATGCTCCAGCCCTTTAGTGCTCTTTGATGGCCCACATCTGTACTTGCTCTTAATGCACCAGTGTCTGTCTTGACGGGGGAGCCTAGGACACAGGTCTTTGGGACTGAGTAGGCAACGCCACTGGGATAATAGCATTGTGTGGTGAAAAAAAGTAACACTAAATAAAACCTGTTACTTCAAACAATATCACAGTGGTTTTTCATAGCTATGTAGGAAGGTTATAGTAACTGTGCAGGTCCGTATCTCCATTTCTTTCTATTAACGCTCTCTATGGCACCTCCAAGTATTTTTACCCATTCCTGGTGCAACTGCTTCTTTTCGACTAACTTCTCCACCTGTAGTCCTCTCCTGTCACCCACCTCTTTCTAAAGTGCATTGTTTCTGAAAGGGAAATAGGCAGCAAGCAGTGCTACAGAGCCTTACTGTCACCTGCACAGGCCCCAAGGGTGTGTTTTGCAGCTTCTGCGATAGATGAACCAGAAGAGCATTGCTTATAATGTCCAAAACACCCATGACCTCTCTGATCTCCCTTCGGCATTTAGAGGCCACTGCCCCTTTGCAGTGCTAGGACACAAAACCAATGAAGTAGAGCAAACCAGGCCTGCTGCATGAGGCACCCTAAAAAGAAAAGAACTTTCTCCTCTGCCTCCTTTCCAGGCAGTGTTACTCCAGTGACTTTCATTGCCTTTCAGTCTGATGAACGTCTCTTTCCACCTCTTCTGGGACTTGGCTGTTGGCCCGCTCCTGGCTGCGCAGAGCACCCGCCTCCCCCCGTCACTGGTTCCTGCACTCCAGAGAGCTCCCCTGTGCCAACTGAACTTGTGTTTGTCAGGGAAAAGCCAGCTCTCCACAGCTCTCATCCTCTTCAGGAGATTCAACGTGCTCTGGTGTGTCATAGCCACAGCAAGGTAGCCTTTCTCCTTGCTGGCCAAATTCCTAAGCTCTGCAACAAGATATAATATATGGCACCTAGACTATAATAGAAAAAAAGTCCAAATTACAGTGCTCTATTATCTGCCACTAAAGCTACTACAGGGTTTTTTTTTTCCCCGTAGTGCAAATGCTGAAGAAGGTTACAGACAAGACAGACAGACACAGAGCTGTAACGCTTGCACCAGCACAGCTGGAAGGGGGAAGCGGGGAAGGGGTGCAAAAGGGACAAAATGAGCGAAGTAAGGAGGGCTTCCTTTTCAACTGCTGCAGGATATACTTTTTTAAATCCTAACATAGACTTTTTAAAGTCTGACACAGGCACAGTGTATGAGCCATATGAACACAGAGCTGTAGTTGTTTTTATATTAGGGAAGCCTGTGCATTGAGGAATGTGTGCACAATTTATATGAGCTATAAGCTCTAAGCTATAAAATTAAAATCATCTCATCCAAGTCCAAATTCCTGTTTTTCATGGAAACTGCAATGTATGGTGACTGTCTGAAGCATGTATGAGGAGAGCTGTTACTATTTTTTTGGAAACTTAGGCTGTCCCATGCCTGGAGCTACAGTTGATTAGTTTGCCAGAAACAGCCATTCATTAATCACCAACACATGGCAAAATAGATCGTTTGTTTAAGATTTACTGTACTATGACAGAGCCTGCTTATTTATTTATATAGTGTCTTAAATGAGCACATGGATGAATAAAAGCACTTCAGCAAATAATTACAGTTACCTTTGGCAAAGCAAATATCTCTTGGTACGTCAGACAAATGTACTGGCCCAAACATATGGCTTGAGCAGCACTGGAATATATAATTGAATCCTTACCCGAAGATTCAATCCCTTTTACTAAGACGGGGTAGCAAGGAAATACAGTTCTGCATCACAGTCTGAATCCCGAGCCATTCCAAAATTCAGAAATGCTTGACTGGGTCCATCATAATAAAAAGCAAAGGTTTTAAAAAAGACTTTTTGAGATAAGGTTACAAAAAAATAATCAAAAGGAAAAAGTAATGGAAAATAAAAAATATGGGAGAACTGTTTATAGTGCAATTGCAGGCTAAATTAAGTCAAAGAGGCAAGTGGAGGCAGGCAGCTAATGGGAAAACCAGAAAGCATCTGCAAGGCTGCTCCAGGTTACAAGAATTGATAAGAGTACAAAAGATCTGCAATATTCTGAGGTCTATGTCAGCTGCAGTAGTTGTATCTTTTTATGACATCTGGTTCAAGTGCACACAGTGGCTGAAACATGGCACTTCATGAGCCTCTCTGTCACTTCTGAAGAGCAATTAAACAGTCAGTGAGAAGACAGTACTACGCTAGTTTTGTTGCTTCTTCAAGAGAAAACTTGAATTATTTTTAGTCCTTTACCAAATCATGTGCAGGCTGTCTTCATTTCCAATTACATGTGTGTTGGACTCCCAACTCCTTCCTGCCTCGAGACCTGAATATTTGGGTAATCTAAGAAATTCTGCTTTTTAAAAAACCTGAGCTCTTGCAAGCTCCTTTCAAACCATCAGAAATCACAGCAACAAAAAAAAAAACCCAAACAAAAATAAGAATATTCTCCAAATGTCAAATGTATTGTAGCTATTAAAACCCAATGCAATTTCTGTTTAAAAAGCGAAAATTGTAATAGCATTTGTTGCTGAGTCACTTGTTAACAGACTAGTCATGAGTTTAAAAGAAATGTAACTGGTTTCATATTAGCACAGAAAAGAAAGAGGGAAGCATTTAATTTTGCTCTCAAAGAACAGCTTTTGGTGGAACCAAACTGTAACAGATGAGATGCAGTTTGGTAAGAGCTCAAGGCTGGCTGGCGAGGGCTTCTCAAGACAATGGCAGATTTCCTTTCTCTTTCTGTGCCCAGAAATGTTTATAGAGAGCCACATCTTTCTCAGCACTGCAGCTGACTTTAAATGGTACCTGTGTTTTGAAATTTAAGAAGGGTATTTTACAGGGAAGAGAAGTGTTTCTCTAAAGATCCCAGTGTGTTATTTCTTCTAGGGTTAGTTGCAAGGGAACTACATCCTACAGAACCTTCTCCTTATAAAAGACACATTTTAAAAAGCAGTTAGTTAGGTGCCTTTTCCTCTACTAGAAGAAATCATTGTACCAGTATCCTATACTCCCATAAGTAGATTATTCATGATTCTTTATGGCATTTACAAACTGGGTTAATTGAATGGTCATTATCCTCCAGATACAGAAATATGCACCAGGATATCAGGCTATAGACTTATCCTTTTTCTTCTATCATTTAATAAAACTGGAACCAGTCTAGAATGTTGGCAAATACTTTCATAAATGCTACCTGATACTGGAAAGAATGGACAATTTATATGCTCGTAACTGTTTCCTATGAAGCTGCACTGGACTGAAACTTGAAGAATTTTGTGGTTCCATATGTTTTCTATTTTAATCTAATGAAACAGTGAAAATAAAAATTGGGAAAAGAACGTGACACAATACAGGAGATATGCCTCAATATTTGCAATGCTCAGTCTATTAAGAGATGTCTGCTAGGACTGGTTAGTGCTTAATAATAAATAAAGGGGAATTCCTTTGGCAAAATGAAGTATACATGATTTATAAATTTTGTAGGGCAACTTCAAACTAAAACCATATTTCTTCTATTGCTTACTTAGAACCTAAGCCACTAGCATGTTTAGTTCTCCAGATTAATCCAACTTTTACATAAATGTTCTCTTCCATCTTCTTCATCAGGGAAAGAAGTATCTCTGAAATGTAGGTTTCACACCTGCAGAATGTAAATTGCACCTGAAGCCAGCCTTTTCTTCTATATTTTGTGAAAGATCTCATTGAAAAGCTGCTGCAAGATGACTAGCTGTAGAATTACTGCCATATTTTACTGTGCTTTTGATGTAGTTATTGGCAGAAGATAAATTTGTCATCTTTGCAATATTGGCCTTGAATTACAATTAAAAAAGATTTTTCTAAAGTGTGGCACATACAGGATGTGGAATACATCTGAATCTAGCTGTGAGCTCCCTTTTATCTGCTGAATATCGTTCCATTGACAGCTTTAGAGTCTGACTGAAAAGCCTCTCTGACCTTGATGCAGTCAGTCTGTTCTGCAGCCTGCCTATGGCTAGGGAGGCTCTTCATACCTGTTGGAAGGAACAAGCAAAAAATCTTCAGTGCTGAATTATTCTACATGATTGATCCACCTGATAGGTTTTGTCCCAGACTCAAATGGCGTGTATGGTGCCACTGAACCTATGGTGCAAAGAGTTAGAGACTGAGGCTGGCAAAGAAAGGAACCATCCTCTGTCACACACCAGAAACTCAGGCTCCAGAAAGTAACATCGGCAAAGTTTGCCTAGTTCTAGAAATCACAAAAAGGGCAAACATAACACTGGGTGGAGATGTGTATTTCATGGTTGCTTTTTTGTTTTGCGAAGATCTATAACTCTCCAGGGTTTTCTTTACAGTAAAAATAACTGGTTGGGAAATTCCTTGGCTGAGTCAGAAGAGTTTAATCAAGACATTTGGAGAAGCTGTAGCATATGGGACTCTGAGGCAGAAGCATAATCCTGGCTCATCCTGCAAAGGCTACAATAATGCAACTGGGTTTCTGAGAAGTCCTGTCAGCTCTTTCTTTCACCATGGCTCACCCAACATTAATTGGAACTTGCACAAATTGTATTCCTACATTTCACTTTCTACAGGAAGATGTATAAGCAACCAGAGCCTGAAAGGGATGACACACTGCTTACTGCTCTAAACAGAGATATGTAGCCACAGAAAAAGCAAATCAACAACAATAATCTGGGGGAAAAAGAAAATCCCCTGAAGCTTAACATGATCAAAACCTTAAATCAGAAAGTTAGAAGGAGATTTAATGTGTTTGAGTGAACAATGTAGTTCATTTACAGTAATTTTTTCAATTACTATTTTTGCATACCAATCCTTCAAAACACTTTCTATGTCTTAAGTATTTAATTAGAGGTAGAGGTTTTAAGAAGGAAGTTCTGAGTTGACATTAAGAAAACTAAGTCAGAGAGAAGTAAAGAAAATAAAAGTAATGACAGCAGAATTGTGTGTGGTGAGACAGAGGGAAAAAAACCAAGGAGCGTTTGGAAATCATGAAGCACAGTGGAAATATCTTTTAAGTTATTAAGCATCTACATTGGTCTTGTGGTCTCTAAAGTGACTATTAAACCCTGGAATGGTTTAGCAGAGTGCACTATCTACAGTGTTCCTATTCAGAGTGAGGTTAGAGCTCTCCTAGTATGGATATGCTATGTAAGATAGTATTATGTATTTCTTACTCTCATAAAGTTTGATTAAGTTATATACTCAGCGATATCAACCAGGCTTAAACTTTAGTTCTTTTCCAGTTTTAGTCCCTTTGGCATGTCTGGTTGTTGTGCAGTTAGTTCTACATGTGTGGTGCCTGGTCTGTGATGCTCTTAACCCCCATGGAAGGGTGATGGACATTGAAGCTGCATCTTTGAGACTCACAGCTGAAATCTCAGCTCTAAACTCAGCTCTCCCAAATTAAAGAACAGTAAGAAAGAAGACCCTGGTGAGTACAGCCCTGTTAGTCTCACTTCAGTGCCTGGTAAAATTATGGAGAAGGTTATTCTGAGAGTTATTGAAAAACACTTGAGAGACAATGCAGTCACTGATCACAGCCAGCACAGGTTCATGAGGGGGAAGTCCTGCTTAACCAACTTAATTTCCTTTTAGGACAAGGTCACCCATCTAGTTCACCAAGGGAAGGCAGTAGATGTGGGATTTGGGGATTTTAGCAAAGCTTTTGATACTGTCTCTCATAGTGTCCTTCTGCATAAGCTCTCCAGCACACACCAGACAATCCATAATGCATTGGGTGAGCAACTGTCTGACAGGTTGAGCTCAAAAAATTACAGTAAATGGGGTTACACTCAGTCAATGGTGTCAGACAATCACCAGTGGGGTTCCCCAGGACTCAGTTTTAGGTCCAGTGCTTTTTAATGTTTTTATAAGTGATCTGGACACAGGAATCCCAGGTATGTTAAGTATGCTGATGATATTAAACTAGCAGCAGCTGTGGATTCCCTTGAGGGTAGAGAGAGAGAGATCAGGATAGACTAGAGAGCAGGGCAATCACCAACTGTACAAAGTTTAACAAGAGCAAGTGCTGGATTCTCCTCCTGGAATGGGGTAATCCTGGTTATACCTACTGGGGAGTGAGAGGCTGGAGAGCAGCCCCACGGAAAGAGATGTTGGAGTTTGGGTTGATGGCAAGTTGAATATGAGTCAACAGTGTGTCCTGACAGAAAAAAGAAGAGCCATGTCCTGGTGTGCATCAAGAACAGCATAGCTAGCCAGTCAAGGGAGGTGATTGTCCCACTCTACACAGCACTGGTGCAGCCCCACAGATGCCTCAATATAAGGACATCAAACTATTAGAGTGTGTCCAGAGGAATGTGACCAAGGTGGTGAAAAGCCTCGAAGGCAAGACTTAAGAGAGTGTCTGAGATCACTTGGTTTGTTCAGCATGGAGAAGAGAAGGCTGAAGGGTCACCTCATCACAGTCTACAACTTCCTCAAGGAAGGCAGCAGAGGGGAACATGCTGATCTCCCTCTGGTGACCAGCAATAGGACATGAGGAAATGGAATGAAGTGATTGCATCAGGGGAAATTCAGATTGGACATTAGGAAAAGCTTCTTGACTGAGAGACTGATTCACTGGAAGAGACTCCCCAGGGAAGTGGTCATGGCACCAAGCCAGTCAAAGCTCAAGAAGCATCTGAATGACACTCTCAGTCATATGGTTTAGTTTTAGGTAGCCCTGGAAGGAACAGGGAGTTGGACACGATGATCTTTATGGGTCCCTTCCAACTTGAGATATTCTATGATTCTATGCTTCTAAACCTGACTAGAACTGATTGGGTTTTAATTATCACAGGGAATCAGGAGACTCAGTCCATTTAAAGCAGTGAGGAATCTGGATTACATTGTGGTAGATGACCTGTTTTTTCCAACTGTAGATACATAAGAAGTATGTTTCAATTTCATGAAACTATGTTTATAATACCTTGCATCATTCACTGTAACCATGCAGCATTTTAAGCACAGGCCACATCTACTTCTGCCATATACTGTCATTCAGTCACTGGGAAACGGGCTCCCACAAGCCCTCAGAATGAGATCAAATTCATAGTATGATGGGTGAAACCATTGTGCCCAGTCATTTTTTCTCCTTCATGTTCCCATGTGCCCTTGGGGTGATACCCTGTGTCTGCAGAAAATTCCCTAAGAGGACATTGTCTGCCATAAAGATAGATGAAGTCCCTCTTTCTCTTCAGTTCTAGCTGATGCTAGAATATGTAAATACCCACACCAGGCCACAGGAATCCTTTAGGCAGCAATGTGGACACCCCCTAAATAAAGGAGCGATATGGCTCAAGCCAGATACCTAGCATGGCACCATGATGTCAATGAAGAAAAAAATTTATAAATTAAGATCAGGAAATATCCTCTTACTTGGTAATATTTCTGCAGTACAGCATCTTGAGACTCTGGAGTTGCTTACAACCTTTCCAAAGACATTTCAGTGCTTTGTCACTAAGAAGAATGCAGCCCGAGACATCCAAGAAGCTGAGATAATGGCAGGCTGCAGCCAACTGTTGGATATGGGTATCAGTCATCTGTAAGCGAAACAAGACATGCAGAAGTTAGAAAATTATTGAATAGTCGAAAGAAAAAAACACAGAGCACAATTTTAGCATCTGATGTGTGGGAAAACTATGCTTTAAAATACTTTGTGGGAGTAAAGTTTCTGTACAGCAGAATTCTGAATCTCAGCAAGAGGTTCTATAGGAACTATCACTTAAATATCAGGAGGATATTAGGTATTAGTTAACTGGGATTCCAGTACAGTATGAAGCATTGTGGGATTTTTTTTCACCTAATCAGAATGGTTTAACTTTCACAACCTCATAATCTTGCATGTGGCACACAAAAGCCCTTAGCCTTACCTGCTATTGCATTCACAGAATCACAGAATCATTTAGGTTGGAAAAGACCCGTGGGATCATCATGTCCAACCATTAGCCCTACTCTACAAGTTCACCCCTAGACCATGTCCCCCAACACCACACCTAAGCAATGCTTAAACACACCCAGGGAAGGCAACTCAACAACCTCCCCCGGGCAGCCTATTCCAGTATCTCACCACTGTGCAGTTGACATTGACATTGTCCTTCCTAAACTATTAGGCTGCACTTACAGTTTAGTTACATCAGTTTTATATCTCAGTTCTCTGTTACAAATGAGTGCCTCACACCAAGACCTTTTTAATGTACCATCGATTGCCTTTAGCTCTGAAGCAGAGCTGCTTAGTTTCACGTCACAATTGCATTTTTATAAACTGATATTCATTTCCATTAATGCTGGAAGTTGCATTTGAGAAAAACATGAGACACAGAGTCTTCAAGGTACATAAGCAGTCATGAAAGCTACTTGCTCCACTGACCTCAGCAGGAACAATCAAGAATATATTATACACATACTTTAATTACCTTGTTCAGTCAGGGCCAAAAAACAAGAGGGGATATACTAAAGCCATTTTAAAGATAATTGATTAAAATCAGTGGAGTGGGATCCTGGAAAGAGAGACTTGCATTGTTTCACTTGCATTAAACAGACAACCTCATGAGAATCTGTAAGGGACAAGGAGGCAAGATGAAGCTGGGACCTTAGGCTGTGGAACAGAAAATTAGCACACTATCTTGTGGTACAGTCTTCCTGGATTATAGATGTAATTCTGTGCTTTGCTTATACCAGATTTAGCTATATGGTCAATTTTAAGATCTGCAATAGATTAATAAATAGATTTAAAAACCAATAAATAGGCTAATATTGAATAAAAAGAAGTTGCTGACTCTGAAGTAAGTAATCGGTATCAAATGGATTTAAGAGAAAACTGCACTCATCATGCACTCAATCCTATTTCCCTTAGAGGACTGAATTACAGAATTCACTGTCCATCAAACTGTGTCTTCAGAACTTTGCTACTTAAATAGCTGGTTCACTTAACCAGAGATTTATTTTTCAGTTCTTGCTGAATTTTTTCATGTGTAAGCTATCTTTCACACAGCAACTTCATTTTTTTGCTACTCCTTGAGTAAGACTCAGAACTGCACTGCTGAATATTTTACAGTATCAGCATTTGCAAGATTACTTGTACTTGTCCTAGGTATGTAGAAACATGTCAGGGAGGCTCACTGAACTTTCTCTGAAGCCAGTGGAGTGATTAAGCTCTTCTAATTTTAAAGTAACCTGAACAGCACATACCAAAACATTCTTAGTAGACATATATTTCTATACTGATTTTTTTCACGTGTTCCCTTGTTATGATTTTTAAAAATTCTTTTTTTTATATATAATATAGCTGATGATACAGGACATGACTGTCAGATATATTAACAAATATCCTCTGGAACAGGTTCATTCTTACTTTATTTACTTACTGACCATTTTTAAACAGCCTCTGAGTGGAAAATATTTCCTTACTTAGCAGCTGGATCTCCTCAGTTTACACTAGAGATTGCCAAATGATGTGAATGACCCATTGGATTTTACATCCACAGGTGTACCCATTTCATTCAAACTGGATTCAAGTCAAAAAAAGACTTGTAAACTTACATCTTATTTGGAAGAGTCTTGATGTTCCTTTCTGAAAATAGTAGGGTTTTAGCAGTTGACAGATTGGCTTTATAAGTGTTTAAGAAAAGATACCATCTAGGAACAAAGCGTTGGAAGGGGATTACTACTAGGTCAAAGTCTACTTCTTGTTGCCATTTGCAGGAACTACAAAATATGACCTAGTTCGTTCCTTTACTAAGAGCCATCCTAACATTCCTTATTACTTTGCCTTTGTCTCCCTTCTCATGATGCTGTTTTATAATTCACTGTTCTGATAATCAGAAACTCTCCCAATTTTCAGCCTAAATGTATTTACTGCCTTTTTACAGTAAACATTTCCCTGACCAATGTTTGTAGGAACACTTCTCTCCACTGACTATAAAAAACAGCCTAATGTAGTCTCTCTTCCATAGGTATAAGTTACCCAAATACCTCCTAAGTTTTAGTTTCCAAAGGATTTAGTTAGTTAGGATTGGAATCCTCAAAATAATTGTGAATTTACAGCTCTGAGTGATTCAGCTTTTAGGCGCTACTGCTGTTTTCAAAGTAGCCCCTGCCCTGCCATGTAAAGCCTCAGGTGTAAAGTTCTCATGCCCCATTTTATGCTTTAAAAGGGTTCTGAAAGAGCATTGCAAAAAATAAAGCATGAAAACAAAGAGTTATTAAAACAAGGACACCACCCTTTGGAAGCACTCAAACCCCCACAGTCTGTGAGAGTATTTGCAGGAATTATCACCAAAAACCCTTCTCTCTCCACCCCTCCCAAGACATCAACCCCTGGAGGGACAAACTTTTACCTGATATGTCACAGAAACCTTTATGCTGTAATTGCAACCATTAGAAGAACACCAAACACTCTCAAGATCCAAGTCTGAGAACTTAAATCTCATGGAAAGGCAGCTGAACTTAAGTTCTGATTTCTAAAATAGTTGAGTACATTGTAGAATTGTGACAAGACACAGATGCCAGCAGGTCACATTTCTGAATGAAATACTCAGTACTTCCTTGCAATATCAATCCCAGAACTATTGCCCCATTTGTTAGACATACCTTTGGGCAACCTGCGATGCTGACAGGTGCGAGCCTGCGGCAGTGCAATGCCATTGCTTTCACAGCCTCACCCGTCAGCTGATGGCAGCGAGAGACATTGCAGCTCTGTAGGTATTTTGTGCTCCTGCAGTACTCCTGAAAGAGCAACAAACCAACCAATCATTCTTAGGTGACGTGCCTGCTCTGGTTTTCTCAGTTTATGATACATTTACATCAATCTTTATCCACTTCAGGTGCTTCAGTTTTTTAGGTACCCATTACTAGTTGTGAAGTCATTCGGCTGTTGCCTGTGAATGTCACTAGAAAAAGAAGACATACCTTGCGAGGCTATTTTCCATTGCCTATATGTTATACTGTGTTTACATTAGATAACATTCATAGAAGTTCCAAGTTCGATATTAAAATATGTTGAATTTTTATTCTTTAAATTAAGCACAACTCAGAACCTAAAGGTTTATGCTTAAAGAACCAGCCCCAAATAAATTTATTCTTGTGCTACCTATAAATGCCCATTTTGGTTTATATTAATTTTCTGTGGGTTTTTTGGTTTGGTTTGGTTTGATTTGGTTTGGTTTTCCCCCAAATAAACAAGTGACCATATCTGTAAAAAAGACATTATTTTCTTGGAAGGGGGTGGGATGTGTCTCTCAAGGGGTGGGACTGTCACTCAGTAGTTCTGGGCTCAGATTTGCTCTGTGGAATTCAGGCCAGTTAACTGTGGCAGAAGTACCATGTAAGTCCTGCTGCAATATCTGTTGATTACAATTTCTATCCTCACTTTTAGAGCAATTAAGTGCCTGCAGATCCTACTGCCTTCAATTCCAGCATGTCCATAAGTCAGATACTAGCTTTTTCATACACCCTGTAAAACAGATTATTCTGGAAAAAAACAGACCAAACTTTTCAGTGACCTTTCCCAGCTTATAAAATGGAGTGGATATAAATTCACACATTATCAAACCACAGGAGTTGTTTACAAAACATTTTGGTGACCTGCAGGTGGCAAGTGTTAAATAAGTATAAGCTAGTATTATTATTACTATTATTATTACTATTACTACTATTAAGAGATTCCAGCTTCTACATGAGTTTTTAATTTTCACATGAATACCTTTACCATGTTCTCTTCCACAAGGCCAATTCAAAAGACCAGAGGGGCAATGTGGCCAACTCCATGTGTTCGTGTACTTTTCATCTTACATTGGATGCTTAGATCTCTCTGACAGGTGATCATATGAACAAAAATTTTTGGCAAAAACACATGTTAAAAGTGTATATTTTAAATAGCATCAGTGAATCCCACGGGAAAAAAGGGTTCTCGTGAAACATGGGTAGTTATAACTTTGGCACACTAAGTACATGTATCGCTTGCAATGAAGCTCCTATGGAAGGCCACATAGAGCCATAAAATACACTTTTCTCCTTTGAACTCTGAAACTTTGTTTACCTTTTTTGAGCCTGAAAATACTCACTTCTAGACCTACAAAGAGAAGGGAAAAGTAGACCATAATTTGTGTTTGTGGAAACCTTTTCTTGAAGAGCCTGAAGATTTGTTAACTCAAGAACCAAACGACCTAAAATTGTACTTCACCTAATGCTGCTCTGGTGTAACTCACAGAAAATTTGTGTCTCCAGCAAAGCTTTAGCTTCAGTGAGAATCCCTCCTCTTCTGTGATGTCCAGCCTAAAACCACAGTGAGATGCCTTAAATTTGTGACTAAGCTAATCTTCCAGGTCTGCTAATCCTGGCCTAAGGCCAGTTTAATTTGACATTTACTGGAATGGAAATTCTACCTCTAAAAGGGAAAAAAGGAAATATTTATGTAGAAGATTTAATAAAAAACACTGGTTGTATGAAGCTTTTAAAAACTTACAAGAATTAGTCCTGAGGCAAACAGACTAAGGACCACATGCATAAATAACATGTGCATGTACACAGAGACACACAAATGCACATACCTATCATGCACGAATATTACATATTTATCATTATGATAAAAAAAATCTGTAGTAACCAAACTATTGCCTTTAACACTACTATTTTTTCCTTATGTAAAACAGGAACTCAGATGCTAATGTATGATTCATCACTGGAAAATGTTACCTTTGTTATGACCAACATTTTCATAAGTCTTACCTAAAGAGATGCAAAGAAACTTGCAACTGAAATTTGTTTCATAGACTGGAATTTTAGAACTTTTTTTCTGTATTTTCACTCTATCTTCTTTTTTCTGTCTACCAGTATAGCTGTAGCAAGGCAGTGCTTCTTGGGCTTTGGGTTCTTGTTTTATTTTGCAAAAATATTAGAATGCTAATGTTTTAACTTAGGACTGGTTAGAGTGCACAATTCAGAATTTATATTAATTGGCTTCTGTACCTTTCCTATTTCAATGTTAGCTCTACAGGCTGCTTGTTACCTAAAATACAGAAATGTTCTATGCCCAATAACTGAATGGTTTTTATTCATGTGTAAGAGAAACTGCACTCCCTTCAGAATTAGGCCTCAGATGTGATGACTTAATCACTGCATTCTCAACTAGGGTATGTAGCACAAGCTGAAGCCAAGATTTCAATGCCTGTAAGATAGGTTTATCTTGTTTTTACTGGCATAGTTTGTCTATGTACATAGTTAAAATATCCTTCAAAGTTAGGTTCTGAATTTGCTCTTAACTTTAAGTTTCCCGTTATTTTGCAAATAGCACTAAAACTACATTTGCAATCAAAGGGAATGGAGCTTTGTTTGCTCTTTTCATCTCTGTATTCCTGGTTCCATGCCTATGAAGAAAATAATAGAAGTGGTTGCGAAGACAAATAACTTCTTTTGCTGGGAACAAGCAAGAGAATTAACACTGTACAGTCAACATTATTTCTGTTTATATTATTTTTGTTACATTATTTAGTTATTTTGCAACTTTCTAGCAATTTATTAACAGTGTTAGTAAAGCCCTCTTAATATACATTTTCTTTTCACATAATTTAAATATTCCTTATATAATCAAAGGATAACCAAGATACGCAGCATATGATGGGGTTACTCTCTACAAGTTTTCCATGAACTCGTATCCTTAGTTTCAACTTACAAAAAAGAACTTGCCGTTTTCTTTTCAGTTACTTCTAACCTCTCTTCTTTCTCCTGCCGTCCATAGATCCATGACAACTTCCTACATGTACTCCCTGCTGATGCTTTCTTTCTCAAAAAGCTCAAATGCAGCAGACAAGGAAAGCATAAAGACTTCTTTTTTTCCACAGTCTTTTTTTGAACTTATTCTATGCAGTGAGACAACAGAAATAGCTTCTTAGCCATAAGCAGAGCATAACACAGAACTGACTATTCTCCTCTGAAAGCAGCAGCACTGGCCCTACACAACTTTCTGTGAGGGGCACAAGATGTACATACTTGGTCATTTTTTTGGTTTAAAACATGGAACTTTACACAGAACATTCATGAAAAACAAGTCAGAATTATTCCTAAGGAAGCACATCCTAACAGCCTGACGTGTATGTTGGGTAGTAAGATTCAATCCAGATGTATCCCTTGTGGTACAGCAACAACTGACTCATTCTTACAATATATGGCTATAAAATTATGGATGTTGGACCCTATAATGGAAAAAATGTAGAAGCTGAACACTGGGATTATGTGATGGCATTGCCTTTACCTGCAGCCTTGTGATCTGCAACTGTTTATGGTCATGAAAATGAGATAATTAAAAAAATACGATATATGCATTTCTGTTACACATGGTTAGCAGCAACTCTCAGTTACAGAAAAAGTGCTCTTATTTGGATATAAATCCTCTCTCCTTCTTAACAAGGTGGACTGCTCTTTTTCGTACTGTAAATTTACCAGCTGGTGTTTATTTCTTATATTGCTCTGAAACACAAAGCAGCAAACCTATGCAATCATATCACATTTGTCAAATCTCCACGAGGATTTATGTAAACTTCAAGCAATGTCTGATAAGGATAAGGAATTTCACAGTTCAGCTGCACATTTTGGAAACACCCGTCTCTTTCAAAATCAGTTCATTTCATGGCCATTAGATAGGTATACAAATAAACTGCAAAAGTTGACCCCTATGGACCCTTTTCATGCCACTTGTGATTGAACAGATCTGTCATATTCCCTCAGACACTCCATTTTCAGACTGCAGGTTCCTTGCTTACTTATCCGTTCCTTTCATGGAGATTGTACCATACCTCTGATCACCCCTATTACGCTCTCTGAATCTTTTCCAGTGCAACACTTTACCCATAAAAAGAATTACAGCAACACTGAATAACTAACTGATGTTACCAAAACCAGACAATAAGCACTAACGAATCGGAATTTAGTATGTAGTTACTGCTGTGATGATAGTGTATGTCTAATAAATATTTGGATGGCAAGTCTCATTGCTGACATTGCTGACTCTCAGCAAGTCTCATTGCAGCAAGAGTTAGTAAATCAGAAGCATTAAACAATTTATAAGCAATGGAAAACAAAATTCAAATATTGTATTGATATACCTACGATAATTGCTAATATTAAAAAAAAGAAAATATTTTCTCACTGTGTAACTTCATAAATATCTTTGTGTTGACTTCAGTTTGTAGGTTGCCTTTCTGCATATTAATTAATTTCCTGTTTGATTACTTTATAAACATTATTGACCCTGACAAACTTCCAAGTTCATAGGCTAAGTATGAAATCAGAACACTAAACAATACACATTTTAACCTAATCTTTTTAAGAACAATATCTACCTTCATATTGCCCAAATGCAGTATTTTAAGTTCAAAACCACTGTATGTAATTATAATTCTAAAAAGAAAAACAATGGAAAAAATAAGTTTAGTGAGATTCAGTAGATGTCTTGCTGTGAGAATGACAAGAACTTTAGAATAAGAAGATAGTATTTCAGACATCTAGTTTAAAATACATATAGTTCATTTTCTAGCAGATTAGTTTCATCACTAGATAGGAATAAATTAGGCATTTGATGTTTTTGTGGGACTTTTTAAAAAGGTTTTATTCAAATAATGACACATTGCAATTTGTGCTATTTTTTCCCATAAGAAAAGCTAAGATATCTATTTAATCTTGAGAAGGTGTACATCCATTTCTTAGTGAAATATAATTTGTTATTTTTAATCATAGTAATCATACAATTTATGCTGTTAAGAAATATGCATTTAGAGGTACATTGAGACATATCTTTGTGTCACAGAGAGATAATGTTATGTAGCAATGTCTCAGCAGCACATGAAGAACCAAGTGTAACAGGCTATAAAAGAAATTCAACTGTTCCATTGAGCTAGGTGTGCTAAGTCACATGAACAAAGCATTTGGCAAATGACTGACTAAAGAAGAAAGCAAGATCTGAAAGCCCACACCAGTCATGGGAAAAGCATATTTTAGGTAGAAACTGGTGAAAAATTTGCAGAGCAAGGAACAAATAATAGGACCAGCAATCTAGACTTAAATTTTCACAACAATACAGTAGAAATTAAGGCTCCTGTATAGTAAATTTCAGAGTAAAGCAGAATTTTATGGCATTCAAGATGACATAAAATTCATGGAGTAAATGAAAAAAAAAAGGAAATAAATGAAAGAGGAGCATCATTGTCAAGAGTGAGTGTGTAGAATGAATAATGACATACAGAGTAAAATAAGATCTGTTTTGGATGTGGTTACTTTTGAGGGAATAGAAAGACTTCCAGGAAAGACAAGGAAAGAGCTGAAGTTTTACCTGAATCACAGTATCACTGATGGTTTTGCATTCTGATTTTTTTCCTTTATTTTTCCATGGCAGTCAAGTGCTCTCAAGCCCTAAAAAACTCCAGAAAAAAAATAATCTTAAAAATCTATATATGCAATTATATGTAATTACACTTGATAGATTAAGATGGTCAATAAAATCCAATGCTTGTATCTTAAAGCTTCTATTATTACCTTCTAGAATTACAGCACCTTTTAAGACATTCTCTTCATCAGAATACATATAGTTTATGCTCTGAATTTTGCTTCATTTTTGTACAAGGGTTAAGAATTCTTTACAGAAATAATTCAATTGAGAAAGAAGAAAAAGAAGAAATTCTAACTGTTCAGAAAGAAAGAAACTGAAAAAAGGTAGTGTAGTGTGAAATACTTTCACAGGACACAGACCAGGACTCTCATAAACCAAATACGCCTACAGATGCCCTCTAAAATCGGGGTTTGAAATAATTTTTCACATTTTATCTGTTGGAAGAACAAAATAATATTTGCTATGACCAAATAATATCTAAAAAGTGTCACCTTTCTGATCTGCTACTAGTAAGGGCTTTATGGCTACAGCTATTGTACAAGACAACATTTGAGTCGCACTCACATGTGTGTGAATAATTCCCATATTCAAGACAAAAGCAACATGAAAACTTTAGTAAATTCCTATTTTAGGAGTGCAAAAAAGATCCAAAGATGTTTTGTGATTTTTACTGCTTGTACACCAGGAAACAGGACCACGTTCTGATACTAAAAGCTCTTATCTGAAGGAGAATTAAATGTAGATTTTGTAAAATGTGTATTGATAGTTACAGCAGAATATCTCTGTGCTTCATATCAATGAAGTAGACTTTACTGAAAAACAAAGCTATTATTTTATTACATATGGTTAATAAATTATCTACAATTAGGCAGTGAACAGCATCGCACAGAAAGGAAATATCATTTTGAATAAATAAGCAGATGTAAATAGTGTCTGGAATCCAGATGTGGACACTGTAATGATAGTGCTGGAAAAGTGCGGCTGGAGTTCAAATTTTACAAATTCCTGAAACCTCACAGGCTGAATAAAAACAAAAAATGGAACAATGAAAGATATTTCCAGTCCTGGCTACTTAAGAAAACATTGAAATTTGCATTTTTTTAATCAGACGCAGTTGTGTGGTGACCATTACTTTCAACAGCTTCATGAAAATCTAGATTTCAAATTTTTGTTGATTAGAGCAGTCCTATTCAAGGAAAAAAAACAAATATGAACTTAAATCCCAAATGGGTTTATGTCAGAACTTGAATTCCTTACAGCAGACACTGATAGCAATAGGTGTGACATTATGGACATAATTTCTTCTTGCATTTTTCTCTATTTAAAAGTGGCACCACTTTAATGTACTTAATAATTAAATACTGAAGAATATTATATTTTTTTGATACATGACATCTAATGCTGCTTCAAAGTTAATTTATAATCATTTTAGATGACTAAAGCGACACTGAATCACAGAAAAACTTTTCTCTTTTTTTTCAATGAAAATCAAGGTCTACTTTGAGGTGTTTCATTAACAGTTCCAGATTTGAGAAGGGAAAGAGTGAAGACACAGAGGAAAAGGAATTTCATTAGGAACTGTCTGTTACATAGAAAAACTAAAACACTTTTACATTTCCAGAAATAAACAACTTCTAATGACCTCTACATAGGAAGTCTAACCTATATGGAATTTTTAACTTTTTTTTTTTATTATTTAAACATACAGACAAAGGAGCCTATTATCGTTAGTTTTATTAAACTTCCTGATTTATTCAGCAATATTCCCTAATAGATAACATCAGAGATTCCCATCCAGGATACTGACCTATTTCTATATATTTTTATCTTACTTTATACTAAGCCTCATGGCATTTTTGAAAGACATGGTCAGAGATATCACATTATCATTGGAACTCCTGGTAGTAGATGCTAGCAAAACAAATACTATGCAACATACAGACTAGGATCACCCAGCCTATATGTCTCCAAAAAAAATTTCACCTTTAACATGAAGAAATCACCCCATGTATGTTGGATCAATCTTCTGTTGCCATGGAGAAAGGGATGCCTTTGTCCTGCATCTCTTGTATAGCACGTATATTACCATTTCCATTTAGAAAGCAACTTTAAAAAACCTTCTTATTCCTCTCCAGTAGTTGTTTTTTTCAAGCAATTTTTACATTTTGTTCTGTTTCATTTATTTATTACATGAGGCCTACAAACATCATTTCAGCATGGTTGTTGTAGATGAGAAAATAAGGATCAACAGTACCAGTTGGTGAAGGTCTTCACTTGCTTGAGACAGAAGTCAGCTGATGGTATGGCAGACCAAAGAGCAACTCTTTATTATTTACACCCACAAAGTGCAAGTCTCTGCCTTTCAACTGCAGACTGCAATGAATGTCCCATCTCTTGCTAACAATAACCATGTGCTACACTATGTTCAGATTCTTCTGAGATTTTTGTTCACATATCTCTTTGTAACCTTAAAGTTCAGCATCTGTAATGCATCTTTATGTTCCAGAGATATACAGATGTTACTTCCTGTTCATACCCCAAACCAAACAGATTGAACTCAAAATGACTCCCATCTTGGAATACAGCTCGTAAGATGTATCTCCCACTTTCCACTTCTGAACCATGTAATATTAAATGGCTCGGTCTACCCTCTAAAATGCTCAGATTTCTGCACAGGTTAGCCACAGTCAGGCACCAGTTTCATGGAACAAATACTAGAAGAATGTGATTCCTATCATGTGGTATCATTTTGCTAATAATGATACATATGTGGCAGAACAAAATTCATTTTCAGATAGCAAAAACCTTCTGGAAAACAGGTAAGTCCTTAAGCAAATATAGCTATATATAAATGTAGCAGATACTTCCAACACTTGAGCTAATATAAAGGTGGGTCAGACCTGTTTACAGGAACTCTATGGATATTTTTCCATCACAGTGCAGAAGTCCCCATCTGATTTTGGGTATAATGCACGTCATAAAATTTAGTATCTGTACCTAACACCATTTGCAGTTAGACCAGATCATAACTTATGAAATCTGGCTGTCAACATTTCTTGACACTAATTCCAGACAACAGGGCTTCCATTGTAACAAAATGTCCTGTAAAAATATTGAGCCCAATTTTCAGCATTGCTAATGTACTTAGCATTGCTAAATGTACTTAGCATTGATAAGTACCTTTAATTCCTACTGATTTGCATTGGGATTCAAGGTGTTAGCACATCTTGCTTAGATTGCAATGACTCTCTTCCTTAGTATTTCCTATTTCTATGCAGAATTAAGTTGCTAAGTCTCCAGGTCAAACTCTCTCTATTCTCCCAAGCACACTGGAGTGCTAACATTTCATAGAATCATAGAATCATTATGGTTGGAAAGGACCTCCAGGGTCATCAAGTCCAACCTTTGTCCTAACGTTTCTCTAACCACTACACCATATCCTCAAGTGCCACATCTATTCGTTCTTTAAACACCTCCAGGGATGGTGACTCCACCACCTCCCTGGGCAGCCTGTTCCAGTGCTTAACTACCCTCTCAGTGAAGAATTTCCTCCTAATATCTAATCTAAACCTCCCCTGATGCAACTTGAGTCCATTTCCCCTCATCCCATCATTACTGATTTGAGAGAAGAGACCAACACCAGCCTCACTACAACCTCCTTTTAGGTAGTTGTTGAGGGCAATAAGGTCTCCTCTCAGCCTCCTCTTCTCTAGACTAAACAAACCCAGTTCCCTCAGCCGCTCCTCATAGGGCATGCTTTCCAGCCCTTTCACCAGCTTTGTTGCCCTCCTCTGCACTCACTCCAGTACCTCGATGTCCCTCCTGTACTGTGATGACCAAAACTGGACACAGTACTCAAGGTGTGGTCTCACAAGTGCCGAGTACAGGGGTACGATCACCTCCCTACTCCTACTGGTCACATCGTTTCTGATCCAGGCCAGGATGCCATTGGCCTTCTTGGCCACCTGGGCACACTGCTGGCTCATGTTCAGCCGGCTATTGACCAACACCCCCAGGTCCTTTTCTGCCAGGCAGCTCTCCAGCCACTCCTCCCCAAGCCTGTAGCGTTGCTGGGGGTTGTTGTGACCCAAGTGCAGGACCCGGCACTTGGCTTTGTTAAACTCCATCCAACTGAGCTCAGCCCATCTCTCCAGCCTGTCCAGATCCCGCTGCAGAGCCTTCCTACCCTCAAGCAGATCGACATTTGTGCTTAATTTTGTGTCGTCTGCAAATTTACTGAGGGTACACTCAATTCCCTCGTCCAGGTCACTGATGAATATATTAAACAAGACGGGTCCCAGAACTGAGCCCTGAGGGACACCCTTGTGACTGGTCGCCAACTGGATTTTACTCCGTTCACCATCACCCTCTGGGCTCGGACATCCAGCCAGTTTCTAACGCAGCAAAGAGTCCTCCTGTCTATGCCATGCCATTTGGAGCCTACTTTAATATATTTTAGCATTTCCTTTTCCCTGCCTTGGGAATGAATGTGATTTGTTACATCTTTTCCTTTGGAAATCAAATGCAACTAATTCATTTGCAGGCTGTTGCTGGTTGTATCTATTAGATCTCATAAATTTTTTTCTTAAGCTATACAAGTCTATCCGTCAGTCATACTGACCTAACTGTCTAACAGGCCAAAATGTGGATTCTATTTACCATAGATACAGAATCCCACTAAAAGTACAAAGAAACTACTCTAGATAACTGTGGAAAGCCAAAATGCTATCTTTGGGTTTTCTTCCCTCTCCTATTGAGAAACTTATTATTAAAATATTAGTAAATATTTATGTTGCAGCCTGGACTTCAGGACCAGACAGGATCTGAAGATCATTAAGTACAAACGTATAAGAAAATAAAGTTGAGCTAGCTGTTTATAAATCCATATAACCACTACTCCAGAGTTCCCAATGATGACAAATTATCCTCAACTTTAAAAAGTAACTACACAGAGCAGACAAAAACTCTGTGACTGATTAGCTGACTTAATGTCACAGATAATTCTGGAGGAGGCGTTTCAGACAGAAGAGAGAAGGGGGCCTTAGATTAATGTGAGAAAGAATTTATTTCATGACAGTCATTGCAGGAGAAACTGCAGAAGCAAAGAATATTTCTCTGTATATTTCATATTTCCTTTTTTACCTTTGATTTCAGAAGTGTATCAGGGTTATTCCAATTTTTGAAGTATATTACCTATTTGTATAGTTTAGGATTTTTTTTTTTCTCTTACCATTACACTGCATTTAATTCACCACTTGATGTTAAGCTTCCCTGAGTCTTTGTCAGGGCATCTACTCTTTTTGTTTCTCATATATACCTCAGGAGTGAACTAAGTTTCTTCAACAATTCCTTTTTATTATTCTTTGCTATGCTTTTTCTGTCTAAATCCTGCTTGACTTAAGGCACTTTCTTTAAATGTACTGACACTTCTATCATTAATTTTCTTTTTCTTTAATGTCCCAAGAAGCTAGGTGGTCCAGGCCATATGCATGAGCAGCTTGTGTCAGAACAAGGAAAGCTAGGCAGCTGCACACTTTCAGACTCTCAGACTTGGAGCGAAGCTGCCAGAGCTGTACTACACAGATTTCAGAAAAAGTTCAAGACATTTTAACAAAAGTATGGAGAGCACGAGAATAAAGTTTATAACTGAAACTGCATCTTTAACTCGAGAAAGCTTTTCCACCGAGTCTGCTTTTAAAAGAAAGACAAAGAGGTTCTTGTTCTAAATGCTACTGTTCCAGTTCCATAATAGAAGCTGAACAGCCTTGCATATATTGTAAATACCTTTACAATGATATTTAATATACATGTGATATTCTCCATGCATTCAGGAATATGATCACCTCTCCATTGGATGATACTTGGTTTTGATAATGAATGATGTTTTACTTATTTGGCAAGACGCTTCAGCACACATACAACTTAAACAAGCAATGAATTACTTGCCTTAACCAAGGTTGTATTTAGAAGCTTGCCTGGGCATTTTGTCTCTATGTAAAATGCATAACTTTCTAAATAATACCAAAATCTGAATATATGCAATGACTATTTTTATTCAATTTCCAATCTTTCTCTTGAGCAGTAGGCTCAGGACAAGAATAATAAACTTCTCCAAACACGTGACTTTTAATGCACTTTTTTAGCACTACATTTTCTAATTACTATGAGTCTACAGGGTACTGTAATTTATTTATTTTTTTATTAACAATATCTCTCAACCGGGACAATTTTAAGACTCAACACATTTCTTCCAAATGCAACAAATTTCCTGAATGACAGATGGTAACATTCACTTATTGGGCATCAGAGTGACTACAGAAGAGGAAGGCATCAACAGTGGAAAAAAACTCCATGTTGATTAAGTCTGTCATACTTGAGACACAAATCTGTAAGAAAATCTGACTCTACTGTGTCTTTTCTCCCCTCTCCTTCCCTTAGGTATATGTCATGCTTACTGCAGTAAATTCTGCTCTGCTTTCATGGGCAGAATGACTCTGCTGTCATTTGAAAAAAAAAAAAAAAAAACCAAAGGAAAATCTCTTGTGTAGAGCAAATCTACATTACATGTTCTACATTCTTCACACTAAACAGCAACACAACAAAAGCAGCAGAGATCTACTGCACAGAATGCAGGAAAGCACCCAAGCCTTGCAATTTCTCTTCATCGGCAACATGCAGTGGTGTTGATCACTGCACACAAAACATCATGCCCTCTGCTACATTTATCAAGTAATACTTCAAATTCTAAATTGAAAGAGACCATAATACAACTTCCTTTATATGCTAATAAAATGCATAATATAAAGTCAAAGCATACAAATAGCAGCTTGCTACAAAGCAGACTGCAAGAGGCAGGATTTCGTCTGTTCTCCCTGGTGACAAGTGACAGAACAAGAGGAAATGGCCTGAAGTTGAACCAGGGGAGGTTCAGGCTGGATATTAGGAAGCATTTCTTCACAGAAAGGGTTGTCAGGCATTGGAATGGCCTGCCCAGGGAGGTGGTGGAGTCACCATCCCTGGAGGTGTTTAAGAGGCAGGTAGATGTTGTGCTTAGCAACATGGTTTAGTGTTTTTTAATAGGGCTGTGAGTATGGTTGGACTTGATGATCTTGAATGTCAATAGCCAAAACTGTTCTATGATTCTATGTTTTAAAGATTAGAAAATGTATTTATTGTACGTGTGAACATTATATACTTAAACAGAGCGAACAGCAAAAGCCATAACAGGTTTGTAGCTAGTGCTAGCAATCAGATCAGAAATTATAAAAATAATAAACAGTCAGTTTCCAGGTTAACTTATCTGTCTTGTGGGAGAGACAAAGCCGAAAGCCTTAGAAATGCAGTGCAAGCAAAAGAGTTTGGCTCACTGCCGAGGTCACGGGTTGTGTTATGTGAAAAGTAGAGTAAGAAGCAACACAGCATTTTAAAAGACCAGCTGTGGTAGGCAAGGCAAAAGAAAACATTCATGTTGAACATACATTGTGAGACTGTAACTCAATGCAATAGAAATGTCATTCAGGTACAATTTTATGACATTTTCAGTGATCACATGAAGTGAAGTCATCTTGGATTTCTCAACCCTCTTTATTTAGCTTGGGGGTTTTTTGGGTATTTTTGGTTGTGGTTGTTTTATTTTCTTTTTTTTCTTTTTTCTTTTCTTTTTGTTTTTTCTTTTTCCCAGGCCTTCATAAAAGATACAGGCATTTTAGTTACTGTTTTCACATTTTAATTACTTTTGCACAAACTCTGTGCTAGAGCCAAATAATAAAGTTCTTGGTCAAAATTGTGTTTGAAGAGTGACTGAGAGAATATTCTCTACTGCAAGTTTTCTTCACAAGGTTTATCCTAGATTTCTGTGACCGGTGACAAGAGTTTGCCCCAATAGTAAAAGAAACAGCATTGGCTCTGAACCTTGCACACAAGGCAGGACCTGCCAAGAACATCTGATGTGGAGGCTGGTGATGTTTAACCTGGCTCTCTTCCTCGTTATTTGCTTTTCAGAGTCTTAGCAACTTGACACATTGAAGATACCTTGCTAGTAATTCTTTCACTAGCAATTATTTTCCAGACCACAGTGTAGAGCAGTGCCTCTGCCAGAGCTAGCATTCAGGATTTGTCACAACAAAATCTAGCTTATGGAAAACATAATTTTTACAAATATAAAATTTGAAAGGTTTTTTTCAATTTTTTTTTTTTTCTTTCAGATTTTTCAGGTCTAATCATCCTGGAGCAAAAACTTTCTGGTTCAGAACAGTTTCACAGCAGCCAAACTTTCTGACAGTTTCTGTTTCTCTCTTTGAAATGTGAGAATTGTCCAATGTAAGAATCACCTTTTATTGAATGCTGCTTCTACACAGGCTAATATTGTATTATATACATTTTTAAAATACGTTTTCATGATACTGCTACTCCACTGCTTTATATCCATGCACGGTTTAAAATTAATGGATTTTTATTGCATTTTTTCTGAAAGCCTAGACAAATAGTAAACACATTCTTCATTCTTAAATCAGAGATAGATAGATATATACCATACCTGAGATGCTGGTTCCAGAGAGATCAATGAATATTAATGATGACATGTTTCCCAATGCTTGAATTCCAGCACCAGTCACATTTTCACAGTGACGTAGATTTAGGTAGGTCAATTCATGACATCTAAATTAAATTTAAAAAAAAACCCAAAACAATCAGAAATGTCATCTTTCCACTTTTGTTATAGAAACGTAATAGAGCAAGTATATTTTTGCAATAAAGTTTGATGAGGTTTTTTTCAAGGGATTTAACAAAAATAAGGACTCCAGACCCAGGGAATTACACCAGACTTTGATACCCAGCTTACATGGGCACTTCCAAAGATTACACTCATAATGCACAAGCATCACAAATATTTCAAATAATGAACAGCAAATAAACTAAATCAAGGGGCTGTATTATAAATAAAGATATTTTGCAAACTATTTTGATGTTTGACTTGCGGCCATCTGTGAATTGCTCATATCTTGCACAGGCACTTGAAAGCTCACTGCAGTGACAGGATTCAGGACCCCATGGCTGTACCCCCACCCAGTTACAGCTACACAAATAATGGTACACAACAAATGAAGACATTGCCAGTTTCTGCAAAACAGCACATACTGACCATACATGGAAGACTGAATTTTCTGTGTAACTAAGCACCATAAAATATATGTTCCCGTAACCAAACCAGAAGACCTGAGAAATGGGACTCCTCAGACAGTGCACCTATGCTCAGTGATGTTCAGCTATCCAATACTTCTTCTGAGGAGCTGGAACTGAAGAAGTGTAGCACTAGAGTGCTTTTTGTTTGTGCAGACATCAGTATTTACTGAGTTTACAAAAAAGCGACTTACATATACTGATCTTCTAATGCTGACAACCATCATTTAAGCACCCTTTTTCCCCTACAGTTTCCGTATTTGTATTGATGAATTCCCCTTTATACAATGGATCATTTTATTAGGAAATTCCCAATGCCAAAAGGGAGTAGTCATTTATCTAGTTCAATTTTCTGTGTATTATTGGTCATATCATTTTACCCATTTATTAACATATTAAGGACATTAACATTAGAAATATGTTGGAAGTCTAACCACTCCAGAAAAATATTGTACTGGACTATGGTACCTTTGTGCTGTTTCTGTGACAGAAGCATCAGTGACATGAATACAATTAGTCAAATTCAGCTCTCTTAGCTTAGCTCCTGAAGAACCTTTTACAAATGGCCTTAAACCTCCATCACTGATTCCAAAAGAGAAATGCAGGCAATATTTATAATGGGTATTTTTCCTGCTCCATACAAGTCAAAATACAGTTTGAATTCACAGGCTATATTTGTAGATAGGCAGAAATTAAGAATGGTATATTTTAAGTAGCCTTTTTAACCCAAAAAGGAATCAGAATAATTAAAGGGCCAATTAGAAAGATGCTGCTCTTTGGAACTGCTGAAAATCAGACCTTTCTAAAAAAAACTGCTGAAGATCATGAAAACTTCCATTAGTTCCAACACTAAGGTATGATAGGACTTCAAAAGATAGAGCTTGGAAAACATATCTAGAAAGTATCAGAACCTGTTTAAACATTTCAGACTGATATTTATTTTAGTATCTTTGTTAATTTAAGGAACTGAATTAATTTAAGGGAAAAATGATCTTCTAGCACAGCAGCAAAACTCATAGGTAGTGTATGTATGTAGTAGTTGTTCTGTACACATGTATGAAGTGTTAACCTGAGTTCTTCCGTGGCGTGTTTCACTTGATTGTATGTCTCACACATGAATTGCTAACTCATAATATACACACAGGTGATAAAAATTAATATTTCAGCCAAGTTGAGAAGGTTAGAGAGCTGACTACAACTTGGGTGTTTTAATACAGTTCATATCTCTAGTATGTTTAGTATTACTTGTACACTCTGCTTTTCAATGCATTCCCAGTATTTATTCCATATTCTCTGAGGAATAAAAAAATGAATCTCTGAATTCCATAAGACAGAATCATATTTTGGCTTGTCTAATTTATTGCAGCACAATCAGTGCAAAGCTAAAGTCCTAGAAACATATGGGTAGCAATAACTCTACTAATAAAACGATAACCTGAGCACAGCCTCATTGTGTGACCACAAGCTACAGATGAAGCTATAATTCACACACTGCTTTATCATACATGAAGATAACAAAGTGGAAAAAGGTGTCACGGGTATGAGCCACCATATTGCCTGTGTCCATTTAGACTACTTTTTACTCACATCTCTATTATTTCTTCATTTTAATAATCATGATCAGTTAATTTTATCCCTTCATTTTTCATATGTAGTCAAAAACTTCCTGTAATTTAAGATTTCTTAATTTTTAGATTTGCTCTTCCTCTGCCTTTCATTTCTCAGAAATTTTCCATATGACTAAGTTAGAAAAACGTAGACTCTTAGATAAAGTGTTAATGAAAAAAAAGGAAAATTATTAACAGCATGAAGACACTTAAGCATTTCAAAATCTATTAAGATTCTACCACTAGTATGCCACTTCCCTTGACTACTATAAGAAATTCCTAAAAGTTTCTAACTTACAATGAGAACTTTTATGGCAATAAATAAGAGAAACATAAATAATGTAACTTCTCCAAAGAAGAGAAACATAAATATTAACACTCCCACTTTTGCAGTTTCATATCTCTTGAAACTCTTTACCACATTTAGATGTGGTACAATCTATAACTTCAATGCTGAAACTTTAACAAGTGTCTGGAAAAGCAATAATAGAAGTACGGAGTTTTACAATAGTTTTACAACTGCTTAAAAAGTTTTGTTATGGTAATTCAGCAATTCTTTAGCAGTACAGACAGTAGACACATGTGCAAACACACTCACAGTTCAAGATTTGGCTAACAGATTGGAAAATCCAGGCTTATAAACGTTAAACCAGAAAATGCAGGCAGCTGTCCCATCTGTCCAGCTGAACCACCAATGTGATGTCATGGTTTTACTCCAGCACTTCTCAGCTCATCTACACGCAATGTTATCAGATTTTTATATAGCATTAATAAGCACAAAAAGTACCTTAGTTACACATTAAACCAGAATCTCTACAACTTCACATGATAAATTTTACTTCACATGTCATAAATTTTAAGATAATCATCAATTCCAGCTTATTTGTATTATTTTAAAGGCATTTTGATTTTTAAATGTTTGAACGTTTTGCCTTCCCTGTAGCCTCCCACCCCTGGCTCCATCACCAAGCCACAAAACAGGGAACAAGCATGCAGCTTTGGAAGCCCTTTCATTTGTTTCTACGGATACATGACACATCTGAAATGGAAAACAGTCTTCACATAAAATATATCTTTCTTCTGCAACATAAATTACAGTGTTGTCTTCTTGTAAAAAAATAGAGAGCTTGTTTATATTTTAGTACTAGTTATAAAGTATTGTTTTAATATTCACAAAATTAAACAATATCCAAATTTTAATAGAGCTGTGGCACTGGCATTGTCTTCTGTTACCATTTTCATCTTCTTCATAGCCACATCCTGGCACTAAAATACACCATGGCTATTAAGTAATATTACATCTCCAGCTTTGTTTTGGTTTTTTGCATGAACTGGAGTAAGAATGAATGGATTTTTGAAACATGAGACAGGAAAAAAACCCCTATATTTTCTTAAATATTAATATACTTGTATTAACAATCGAAGAATTTATTTTTAAAACTGAAAGATATGCTAACAGGACTTATTATGAGTACAATTAACTTTAGTAACATTCCTTTGCAATGTTTTAGAGAAAACTGGATGTGATATAATACCTTATGCAGCCTGTTACATTCAGTACAAGAATATGCTTCAATGGTGAAGTCATCTTAAGACCCACATCTGTAATCTCCTAGCAATCAGACCTATGAATATGCCTCATGTATGGGCAGCATTTACTCATCAACTTGAAACTTAAATCAGTAATTTGGTTATTCCCTGTTGAAATACATAAAGATGTAAGTTACACATCTGACATACATTAAGGGCCTGATCCAAATACCCACTGAAATCAGCTGAAAGATTTATTTCAGTTTATGTGGGTGGATTTTAAAAACACATCATCCTAATAATTTTGTGAATTATTATACTAACCTTCAATGTTGATCTTGACAGGTTTACATTCAGCAAGGGCTTTAAAAGTTGTATCAGAAAGATGTGGAGAGTCATGAAAGACAACAGTCATTATCTGATGACATCTTTCAAATAGAGCCTTTGAAGAGAAAACAGTGAAATAAAATATTCATATGCCTATGCTGTCACAAATCAAAAGATGAGCAAATATTCTGCATATAATACTGAATGTTACAATTTCAAATAGTTATAATCCATTTTAAGAGTAACTTCTAGACAGTGAGCAGTATATTAACTACTGAAATTCTCCTTATATATATTATGTTTGGGAGCACAAGGAAAAGAGGTAACTGGAGACATGAAGAATGGCTGACATCTGAGACAGTGATCTAGTTAACAATCACTTTTGCAGAAGCCTGAAGATTCTTTTTTTATTTGCAAAATCAGTAGCAAAATGCTGCTCCCATATATTATATTTGCTTAGCACTGAAAAAAAACTGAAAACCCCTCATTTATGAACTGGAAAACCATAATTCAGCCATACCCACGTCGTAAAAGACAAGACAACTGAAAGAAAGTGACTGCAAGTCATTTTGAAAAAAATGTTTTCAGGGATAAATTTTTCTCTTAAAATGTATCTGCAAAACTTTGTTTAAAATCAGTTGAGAGGATAACCCAGTTCCAGTATTAGGAAGTTTCTCAAAGTACATGTTTATTTTCAATTTCTTACTTGAATACATCTCTCTGTAAGAGTTGGTATTTTGTTAATTAGCAAATCTTGAATCCCACTGCAGCCATTGGCAATATTTCTAAGCCATCAACTGAAATCTGAGTAAGAAATAAAATATTTATTTCTTAGCAAGCGTAACAAAAACAATACAGGAAAGGCTTTAGATCTTTTCAAGACTTTAAAATCACAGGTACCTAGATGTCCACTAAAGCAAGAAATGCATTAATACCATTAAAAGAAAAACAGACCCATGAGGTATACATATTATTCTGAAATTTTAACAACATAATCCAAATCCAGGATCTAATCAAAAAATGTGTCTACCAAGCAAGCAAGAGTAAGGCACAACAATTTCTACAGTCAACACCATTTTATGGTGGTAGAAATTAATGTCATTGTCACATCCTTCTATCTTTTGCTTTCCCAACCTTATGAGGTATTCGCACATGGCAAATGTTCACATCTAGTTTGAAGCAATGTTTGAATGTGGTAAACTATTGTCACTGTTTTTTCCTGATCCATAGTAAAATGTGCGTTAAATTCAGATGGGATACAAAGAAAGATCTTATGCAATCAGAATAACATGGAAATCATTTACAGAATCCTTCATATAGGACCACATTGCCAACTATGCATACTCTAACAGAGTAACGGTCAGTGAAACTGTGAATGCAGAGATCAATCTGTCAATTCAGTTTATTCACTTTATCACTCCAGGGAGTGACTTCAGGAAGAGACTCCAGGGAGTCATTTCTTCAACTGCCCAAATTCAACAGATGTCAGTTCACTCTTGGGCATACAGAGTATATCCTTTGACGTATAAATCCTGCGTGAAGTACAAGATAGTTTCCATTTAGCCCCTTGTTCTATAGACAGCATGGATGTGAACCATTCCTCCCCACAAAATAGTTCCCCTTGACATTCACATGTAGAGATCTCCTTATTTCCCAGGGGTTTTGAAGTTGTATAATAATAATCTTGTGCAGCTCAGACTACAGCCATGATCTGCACCAGGAATTCATTTGCAAAACATCCACAAGAAAAAAGAAGAGCAGCCTGGAATATTCTCCTTGCTATCAAATAAGGCCTGTGAAGACAAGAATCCAAAGTAGGAAACTTCAAAGATAAAGTATATTGGGAGGGATTCTTGCTGTAACACACCTTTCCAGCTGTTGCAGAAGCCTGATTTTCTTAGTTACATTGCTAAGGGGGAGCAGCAGTGTAAAACACAGCTTTGCTTAGTGTGTATATGTTGCCTGACACCAGACACCATTAGCAGAGAGGAGATAGTCACAGAAAAGTAAGGCAGAAGCTAAGCAGCAGCTAATCACACATCACTGTGGTAGCAGCACACCAGAAGATGCTTCCAGTTCTTGCACTTGCAGTCTCCAGCCTTTGTTGCTCACCTTACTGCTCCCCACAACCCCTTATCAGTGGAAACACTGGTCAGGCCTGCTTTCATCCCACTCTAGCACCGAGTGAGGGCATTAACACACTGGGTTTCTGGATCTTCTTTTGGCAAACTTAACATTTGGGTTCTTTTTGCATGTGAGATTTTTTTTCATGAACTGAGCATCTGACTTTCAGTTACAATCTGGAAAGTCAGAATGTCTTCTCTTTTCTGGCATAATGCCCCATCTGTTAACTTATGTCCAGGTTGGCTTTTCTTTCTTCATTTTTTTTTTAATTGTTTAAATATTTTAATGTTAAATATATTGTCTCGCCTTCATAAGGGGTTGTGGCACTCTTTGCACCTTTTCCCTCATACAGGGGGGTGTCAGTGCTAAAGGGAAACTGAAGATTTGACATGGTGCAGCTGTGTAATTGTAGATCAGGTTCCCCTGAAAATAGTTAGATAATAAGAAAGAGCTGAAGGAGGAGGAAGAGCTGCAGAAAAGGATTATACAGAAAGATAACCATCTTGTAACCACAAGCTGCTCAGAGCATGTAAAGCCTGTTGGTGCACTCCAGGCTGTCACACTACTTTGTCCAGGCTACTGGACAAGAGGACATCATGACTTTGGTTGATGTGAGTAACACATCAGTGAGGAGCTGCAGATAGTACTGCAGACCCCACCCATCAGAATGGATAGGTTGGATTTGCCCAGCCCAAATGACTGCAAAACAACCAGTACTAATGTAGAGCTACTGTGGCAACTGGTAGAGATCACCAGAAGGTAAAATATTGGCATGGAAAGATGCCATAGGACAGAATATAAAGTTCAGTTGCCCAAATTCTGCAGCTTTGTACTAACTATTGGTACATTTAATGGAGGACTATGTAATCCTATCTCCAGATTTCTCAGCCCAAATCCTTGGGTCTGTATGAAAGGGATTAGCTTAAATTGTGAAAATGATGTAAACAGCTGCCTGAGGGAGGCATTGGGAAATCTCCATTTTGTGACAGTCAAGAAGCACTAATTGCTTTAACATGGCATGGCCAATCCACTCAAGTAAGAGTTCACCTAACACTGCAACAGGCCTCCTTGTTGGCTCTCAAGCAGTGCAACAAAAACCAGCACATTTCTAAAACACACAGCAAGTAGTTTAAAACATTAAAGGAATCACCCCCTAAAAGTTTCAGTTTGAGAGGTGAATTTCTGGTAATTGAGCCTTGTTCCTGGTCCATGTACTACAAAGAGCAAACCATTCCCATGAGAAGAGAGGGTATGTTACATCATACCGTTTGTTGTAATTACACTGTCCATTATAATCTGAACATGAAGCCTTTTCAAAAGAAGACTGAGGTTTTTCACTCTTCTAAAAAGTCAGCCACAGTTTAAGCAGCTTGATTATCCTTTAGCTGTTATGAGAGTATGATTTCCCCCTTGCAACTGCTAAGCAGATTTGCTATAATGAGAAGGAATAACGCTGCTCCCCTGGAACAGTCACCCGAAAGCTGAGGCAGTGCAGAGCACGCTATATTCAGCTACGCTTATTGTTCAAACAGAATAGATTTTGTAACACTCAGTTCAAATGCACATATCAAATCAAATCAAATCAATTGTAACCAACTACAACTGATATTACTGCTAATCAAAGGAAGGTGTGGGGCTTGCTGGGGCCCTCTGACAATTGTTCTTGGCGGTTTTTTTTTTACCATGAGCACATTGTTAACTGGTAAGAGTGTCTGTCTAGGTTGGTGATCACAGTTAGATTCAGAGAGCAGGAATACAAGATCCCTCATGTCTAGGTACCTTAAATTCAGATGGAAATACAATTAAATGATGGATCTTAGTTACATTACACACCTTGTTGCTTTGATCAAGATTTTAAAAATATCACAGAAAAAAAACCCTAAATGCAGACTCAGGAACCCAGTTTTAAGCTCCCAACTTTGAGGACATGAGTTGTTTAACAGAGCAGTAAGATAAATATTTGCAAGTCTTACAGATTGTTCTGATAATTGTAGAAAAGAATCACAGTTGAGAGGACTTGAAAAATCAAGGAAATAAATAGGAAAAATGCTATATCAAGAAAGTGCCGATAATATTGATTGTGATGTAAGAAATAGACTGCAAATGCTAAAGCCTTTGTTTACTCCACTGAAATTAGGAATATAACTGATGTATCTATGTTAGTTATGAAGTCTGGGATCTCTGTACAGCAAAGAGCAAGAAAGATCCCAAGACAGCTCAGACCTGAAAAAGTCTGAATCACTTCTGGAAACCTCTTTCCCTCTCTAACTGTTATACAGATAAATGAAGGTAAATTTCTAGGCACTACCTTAGTTTAGATGCCTAAAATTAAGTGAAATTCCCATTCTCTAAAGCACAGATAATAGGTAGCAGTAAATCAGATCAAGCTCAACAATGTTGAGGGGCAGAAGTAGCATATCTGTTTCTGGAATTCAGTGATGACTGCATAATGTTAACTGCTAGTTAAAAGATTTTTAGCCTCTTTGTCCAGAAAAACAGTGTTTGCTTAACATAGGGATTTGATACCACAAATAGCAGCAATTTAGTGTTTTCCTCCATGCAAGCCAAAAACAATTATACTGAAGCAGCTAATAATACCCCTGCACAGATCATTTCAATTTCTTTTTCCCTTGAACTTTTTTTTAACTTAAAGCTGGATAACTGATCGCAGGCATCAGGTTGAGAAAGTTTGAGTGTGAAGTATGCATTCAGATAAGATTCAGTTAAATTAGTCAACATTAGTCAACATTTAGATACTGCTTCAATATCATATGTATTTGTCATCTTTTTCTTTCTTCCTAGAAAAATAAAATCTTATTATTGGATTTCTTTTCTAATGTCACTATGTATTACCTATGAAACTTCAGGCAATCTTGATGATAAGGTGTAGAAAAATGAAAACTCTGTGGATTTTGTTTTAGCAGAACAATTGCTTTCTCAACTCACTTGGAATTTCAGTGTTTAATAGATTGCATCCAGAGCAAACAGCTTGACCCGAGAACCAATGTTAGGATACATATGGAATTTAATACTGCATTCTTTGATCTGAATCAGTAAAATCCCACTTAAACCTCCTCCTTCAAACCAATTGTGAGGAGGGATGTTTTGAAGGTTATTATGCATCTTAGATCCTATAAGAATCTGCAAAACAGATTTTTCCTTCATGACTAAGAGAGATAATTTTATAAATGTATTAATTTTTCTTGCATGTACAGGATCAGAAGTCAGCGCAATGACAGTATAGAAAATGTAATTCCTTGTCTGTGAGGAGTTTTCAGTCTAATATGTAAAGAACTGATTTGGTTTTGTTTGGTTTGGTTTTTTTTCTTAACTGTATGCTAGTGTACTGTGATCTGAAATGAAAGTACATCAAAGCAAACATGAAGCAAACCACAGCTAAAGATTCATCCCCATAGAATTAGAAAATAAATGTAGTAGAATGATTAAATGCTTGTAAGAATGTCAAACTTAATTTAATTTAATCTTTTTATAGTTTCTTAATTCCAAGGAATAGGAACACACATAATTTGTATTCATCTTTTGGCTTAGTTGCTACACATAGATTACTGCTTTAAAATTCTGGTTTTTCCCCTCCTAAATTGACTGTATTTGTGGAGCCCACCCTGCAAGGCAGAATGCTCTCTGCAGTACAGAAGGGATTTTGAAGAAACGCTATTCTATGATTCTAGCAGTGTGAGTGCCAACACTGAAAATCAGCATTTAGGATTGAGGAAGCACTCTTACGGTGCAGAAGGGGCTATCTTTTTTTTATAATTCTGAACGGATTCTGACATCCTCTCAGATGTTTGGCACATCACATTGACGGCTTGCCTCTACATGTTATTTTTCCTTTACTTTTCCACTATCCAAAAAAAGCTAATATTAACATAATCCTGAATTAGCATATTTCTAAGAATCATATAAGAATATTTATAGAATCATAGAATGGTTTGAGTTGGAAGGGGTCTCAAAGATCATCTAGTTCCAACTCCCCTGACATGGTCAAAGACATCTGCCACAAAAGCAGGCTGCTCAATGCCCCATCCAACCTGGCCTTGAACACTTCCAGGGAGGGGGCATCCACAACTTCTCTGGGCAACCAGTTCCAGTGCCTCACCACTCTCACAGTGAAAAATTTCTTCCTTATATCTAATCTAAACCTACCCTCTTTCAGCTTAAAACTGTTATCCCTCATCCAATCACTACAGTTTCTGATAGAGTCCCACCCCATCTTTCTGTAAGCCTTCCTTAGATACTGGAAGGCTACTGTAAGTTCTCCCCAGAGCCTTTTCTTCTCCAGGATGAACAACCCTAACTCTCTCAGCCTGTCTTCATAAGGGAGGTGCTCCATCCTTATAATCAACTTTGTGGTCTTTCTCTGGACCCATTCAAGCAGGTCCATGCCTTCTTATGCTGGGGGCCCCAGAGCTGAATACAGTACCCCAGCTGGGGTCTCACCAGAGTGGAGTAGAGGGGAAGGATCACCTCCCTCAACCTGCTAGTCACACTTCTTTTGATGCAGCATAAGACGTGATTGGCTTTCTGGGCTTCAAGAGCACACTGCCGGGTCTTGTCCAGCTTGTAAACCAGCAGTGCCCCCAAGTCCTTTCCCTGCAGGGCTACTCCCAATCCTATCATCCCCCAGCCTGGACTGATACCAGGGATGGCCTGACCCAGGTGCAGGACCTTGTACTTGGTCTTGTTGAACTTCAAGAGGTTAACACAGGCCCACCTCTCCAGCCTGTCAAAGACCCTCTTGATCGCATCCCTTCCTGCCAGTGTGTTGACCACACGACACAGCTTGGTGTCATCTGCAAATTTGCTGAGGATGAACTACATCCCACTGTCCATGTCAATGCCAATGATAAACAGCACTGGTTCCATTACCGACCCCCAAGGAACACCACTTGTCACAGACATCAAGCTTTTGACTGAAACATGTTGAATGCAACCACCCAGACAATTCCTTACCCACTAAATGGTCCATCCATAAAATCCATGTGTCTCCAATTTAAAGACAAGGATGCCACACAGGACAGTGTCTAATGCTTTGCATAGGTTCATGTAGAGGACATCAGTTGCTCCTCCTTTATCAACCAACACTGTAACACCATAGTAGAAAGTCACATAATTTGTTAGGCATGATTTGCCCTTAGTGAAGTCATGTTGACTGTCACCAGTCACCTCCTTCTTTTCAATGTGCCCTACCATATTGTCCTGGAGGATCCGCTCCATGGTCTTGCTGGGCACAGAGGTGAGACTGACTGGTCTGTAGTTCCCAGGTATTCCTTTTTCCCCCTTTTAAAAGCCAGAGTTATGTTTCCCCTTTTCCAAACAGTGGGAACTTCACCAAACTGCCGCAACTTCTCAAATATGATGGATAGTGGCTTAGCAACTTCATCTACCACTTCCCTCAGGATCTGTGGACGCATCTCATCAGGTCCCATGGACTTGTGCACCTTCAGGCTCCTTAGATGGTCTCAACCCCGATCTTCTCCTACAGTGTATGGTTCATTCCCCCAGTACCTACCTTTGCCTTCTGCATTTGTAACTTATAATAAACTATTTTTCAGTTACATGAGTTTGTACTTAGGAAATGTAAGCAATGAGTCCTCTTCTTCAATAAAAAGAGAACAAGGTTCAGATTTTCTTCCCTGGTGTTGGACCTTTTTCGCTGCTTCATACATCTGAAGAAGCCAGAATTTGACGGTAGCTGCCAAAACGAGAATTCTTCCAAGGAAGCCAGAGCGGGAGGAACTCAAGATGGTGAAAACCAGTGAAGCTTACACATTTGCCAATAGCTTCTCTGACATCCCTACAAGCACTGCAGGATGTCAAGAAATGAAAGAGTCAAATTTCTTTTTCTCAGTGGCTTGTGATCTCTTATCCAGCTGTTGTAAACTACAGTAATTGATAGACTACTCTAAGACATTTTGGGCCAGAATAATTCCAGTCTGAAAATCAGCCATAGATGTTGGCACCAAAAGTAAAAAGTCCATTTCTTTGAAAATCTCCATGTTTCTAACTGAACTGAAACATATCTCACCAAACTGTTCTAGTTGTATAATCTTATTCTATTATGTCAGTAAATTACATGCAATTGCTTTATACCCTTCCATCTTTTCAGTTTTGTATCTAATAGCAGAAAATTTTCCACCTATACAGTTCATCTTCAGAAGCAAGACAAAGAAATGCTTTCTAGCTAATTCTCTGAGACTATCAATGGAGTAATAGAACACCTTTTGCTCAGGACACAAGAGGTTCTCTATATTTTTATGAAAATATCTTTAAAGTCATTAATGAAAATATTTACCACCCGTGCCATAACGACACAACCTTAATTACTGAGATTTTATGAAAAAACCCCACACCTACAGTTCATACAGTATTATTACCATGTATTAATATAATAGTCAAAGGCAAGGCTGTCTTGTTATATGACAACAGACTAGAAAAATGTCTGCTTTATTCCCAGTTTTCTGCCTAACTATGTTTTAACAAGCTATTTAAGTGCCGTGGTGCTCAACTTGCCACTTGCAAAATCATTAGCATTATCACTCATTTTACAGATGGGCTTTCTAAATAGGTGTTCAAATCCTACAGTGGTAATGGTAATATAAGAACTTATATAAAAATAACTGTAATGTTAAAATGAAGGAAAAAACAAGAAACATGAAAAAAAGAGGAAAAATATGCAATCTATAGAATATACATTCTGTTCTATAGAACACTTTTTAGCATAATTTAAATGTTTATGCTATAGCTTCCTTACATTTTTTTCTAACTAATTCTGAAATATTAGCCTTACAGAAGTTTCTTTTGGTTTCGATCATCCAATGAGGCAGGGAGGGGGAGCTGGGGGGGGGAGGGGGGGTGGACCAAGCTCTTATTAAAATGTTTTCTGCAACAGTGATGCAATTTGGTCCTCTTTTTAGTTTTAACTGTTTACTTAAGCACTCAGTCATAATCATTAAGCACTGTTCCAGAACCATGGGGAAAGCCAAAATGGAGGAAGCTGTGGAATCTCTTTCAGAGCTCTCAAATACACTGGTGAGCAAAGCCACTTTCCTCTGGAAAGGGGAGGATTGTGGTTTTCCCAGTTCGATGATGATCACTCTTCTCTGACTACTAACTGCTAGATCATGCTTTCTAGAGGCAGATCCTTACAGCTCATGATTACACTTCTGAACAAGCAGCAATACTGCTTCTGGAAAAAAAAATAATCAATTTCTAGCATTTTGAAAAAGTTACTCAGAGGTAGGTAGTTTTTAACTTTCCTCTAATTTCAGCCCTCAAATTTCACATTGTCACTGCACAATAGTCTCAGCATGATTCTCAGAAAGAGAGCAGTCAGAACAAGGCTGTTGCCCCTATCTGCCTTCATCCTTGGTTCTGAAAAGCTTTTGTTAGATGGAAAGCTAAATAGTTATTTTCCTCAGACTCATCCTCTGTTGTTTCACATGTATTTTGTAATTTGGAGAATCTTCTCAGTGTATAATGAAATATATGCGAGAGCATTTATTAAAACATTGGCAAACTTCTATTGCCTTACAGTTTGGCATTTCATATTGCTTATCTTAAGTATGCCTTAAGATAGAGTATATATCTGAAAGTTTCTAAAATAGTACCAGATTCTAAAACATTGTTTTTCTTTAGAAGTGTAGTAGGAGACTAAAAGAATCCAAAACATTAACTATTTTCAGATTTCAGTTATAAATGCTACTTCAATTTATATATGAAACCGATATAAAATAGTAACAAAAATTCACTTTTTAATTAAATTCCTTCTCAGGAAATCAAGTGTAAATTTGTAATTTTGCAGTGCAGAGTGGCTTTTACTTTTTGTAAAAACTGCATTTTCAAAGCTCCTGATTTAAAATCCTAACTCATCATGAGATAGAATTAGTCTATTTATGGCTACAAAAAGCAAGTCTTGTTCTCATTATGCAGTAAGTACTAGCTGTTTATAGATCTGACAGTTTGTTGGAAGTGATCCAAACCTATAGTGCTATTATTTCTTAGTAAAATTTAAACAGCTGTAGTCATGTAATTCAAAACCCTGAAAGTCTGCTGCAGTGCTTGTTCTGCTTCAGTATACCATGAATGCAGGATGCAGCCAGTCATATAAAGGACTCTCTTCTCCACAGAATGAAAGAAAGACTTGAACTACAAACCTGAACGCAACCTGAAAGGTCCAGACAGATGAGTTTGTGACAGCCTTTTCCAGAGCCCAGGTACAGTAAACCTTTGTCTGTGAATTTTCTGCAGTGAGCTAAACTCAGATACTGTAAATTGGGGAAGCTGCTTTGCAAGAAAAACAAAACAGAGAGCAAATTATTACAAGGGTATGTTACACAGTCAAAAGAACATAAAGTACCATACATGGTTAAAGTATTCTGAAAAGAAAAGATGTTTGATATGAAATTGAATTATCTCCTTGCTGAAGTTTCAAAGTTCCTTTCTTCTGCTGCACTTTTTCCTCTGTTCCTTGTGTTTCAAATTACTGGGGAATAGCTCTATCATACAACATACTACACCTTATGAAACAGTATCATTTTAAAGTTATCTCAAAAAATTACAACAGTATACTTTTCTTAATTAATTGGGATTTTTCATGTGTATACTTTGAAAGCTAATAGACTTTTCAGTATAAGTTTGCTGGACTGTCTTTGCCCTTGGTTTTACAAGAAGTGCCTGCTGGAAATGAAAACCAGAACTCTATCAAAGGATGTTAAAAGCATAAACGTACAGTTAGAACTTCTCAAGTCATGTAATTATTTAGAAGAGCACTCTTCAAAGAATCTGCAAAATTGAAAGAGATACAAAAGAGAATCTTCCAAAAACGAATCATCCAGTGTTAGGGTTTGATCAGAAACCATTTCTCTATACTAAACATTAGTTAAAAGAAAGCAAACTGTGTAAGTGGAAAATTTTAATCAACAGCACTCTGTAAAAGCAAGAATCTATACTCTGAAAACACTTCAGTTTCCATCTGCAGCTTTGCTTTGTAACATACTGAAAACAATTAATTTTAATGAACTACATTTCTAACTGGAATACATAACAATTGCCACAACCACCACAGATGAAAGCAAAGTCAAAATCTAGAATTAGGACCTACTGCTCTGGTAGACATTTAGCTGTAGGGTTACAGTCATGCTGTTCTGCAAGTCAGCAAAAGCAGGCATTTTGAAGAAAGATGGGAACACCCACTGAGGAGCTGATTGCTAAAGGAGTGGCATACATTTCTGGAACTGACTTTATACTTTCAATAGAGAGTGGGGAAACACACACACAAAAAAAGATAGGAAGCTAAAAAATAATGTTATTGTAAAAAAAGTATAATACAAAAATATTAAGAAATTAAATACATTTCAGGAAAAAAAAAAAGAAGGGGAAAAAAAACAAACAAGAAAAACAAACAAAAAACAAACAGAAAACAAAACAAAAAACCAAACAACAAAACACAAAACCAAGACAAACAATGTGCATAAGAACCAGATATTATAGTATAAGGTCATGTGTTTATGGTGCTTTTTTTTTCTTTTTTAATGGAAACATTTAATTCATATTAAATACAGAAATAAAAGTATCCTTCTCTGTAGAGGCATAAGCCTTTTTGCATTTTAGTGACATACTCCACAGAAACAAATGAGGAAAATCAAATCCAGAAAAGCACACTTTCAAACTTATCTGTCAATAGCAATAATTAATTGAGACTTGTTTCGATACGCTGGCAGTTCTCAGTCTTTTTAAAGTATATGTTGCTACAAGGTTGCACAACTTAAGATACAGGGAAGCCTTTCTTACTGCATTTTGAAGACTGTGATCAAAACCTCCCAATACTTTTGAAGAGACACTGGTTTTCTTTACAGGTCATATGACCCATTTTTATGATCTTGGAATTTTAACACATGCCTTCTGCCATTTTTCAAGTGACAGCTTTCTTAAAACTTAAGCTTGAGCACACAGACTAATAAAAATCCTTGGTTTGTGTTATAGCTAAATTCTGCAGGAATTCTGTCATACTGTGTTTTTCAATTAATTTTGGCCTTAGAAACCTCAGGATCATTGTTTTAAAGCAATCTGCCAAAATGACCTTCTGACATTTATTCCCAATAGAGAATGTTCATGTCTACCATATGCAACAGAATATTTCAGAGGGCAACTGTCACTGACGATCTGTGTTGTGTAATACGGAGGTTAAAATGCTTGTATGGAACGGAAGGAGAGAATCAAAAATGACAAAACAGTTTGGAGTACACTCAGACTACACCTCACTTGTTCTTTGTTCCAGTAACAGACATCTGATGTACAATAGCAAACTTCACATGCAGCATTAAGAAATGCAATACTGCCACCTCTAAGAACTTTGTTTTAGCTATATTATTACACAGGACCTGTGGACAGCTAATGCTTTTGAGATGACATGTGAAATGTTTACAGAATTTGTATGCTATCAAAATGTTCACAGAACAGCAATATTTTATACATCCTCAAAATCTCATAAATAATGAGCTTTACTTTTTCTCCAAAAACTGTCAATAAAACCAGTGATATCTTACAGTTTTAAATCAGAAGCATCATATGTGACTGGGAAGATTTCTTATTAATATGGTACAAGTTAACTGCAAAATATATTTTGTTAGTGGATAATTTTTCTTTTTATTTTAAATAGTTTATTGCAATGAAAGCTTCACCTACTGTGTAGAATCCTTTCTTACTTATATGCTGTCTATGCATCAAAAGAAATGAATGGTTCTGACTTTTGTTGGCTACAGCACGCTCAGGTAACCAGAATAACAAATGCTGAGATTACCTATAGAACAGCTGTTCCAAACTTCAACAGAAAACAAAGAGACAAAATATCAGCCAACATGTAGAAAACACAGATTATGAGAATAATACTACTGAAGAGACGAGTGGTAAGATTGGAGACACTAAATAGAAAACTTTGCCAAAACAAATGTTAGTTATATGAGGATTTGGCATTATAGACTAAGAAAAACAAGACAAAATGTATTATGCAAATGCCAAAGAAAAACATGTTTCTGGACTTGGTGGGGTTGTTGTTGAAAGGAAGACATTAGTTTTCCTCATAGGAAAAAGAAATGATACACAGCTATCTTCAAGTCTATATACATCTTTGTGATGGCTGCTGTTGTGTACCAGCATGCCTCTTTTACTTAATGGCAGCTTCCAAAGCAGCAATTCTACCTACCAGGCAGACTTTGAGTCTCATGGAGGGATACATCTTGAACAGGAATAGCAGACCTCTGTAAGAATGTAAATTCTCTACCAAATCTTCCAAAGAGTTTGGAATGACTCTTTTTTTCGCAGTTGTCACCAAGGCCTTGTCTCACATAATACGTGTATCCACAATCCTCTCTTGCAAAAATAATCTTTTAAGAATGTATCCAACTAGAAAATTTCTTACCTCATAGTGAGTAACTGGACATGCCCAGGAAAGTTTTGGCCAGCGTGTTCTTTTCAAAGTTTCTGTAAATCTCCATGAAACACATAGGGTAATCTTGCATATATTTTTAATTACACTAAAAAGAGAAAAGAACTGCTAAGTGAAATGTATGGGTTTTGTTTATTTTTTTTCATTTTGAACAGCAGACAGAATCCTGTAAATGACTCAAGAAGAGTATTTCTACTACATAGGCCTCTAATTTTCCTGCAAGATTAAAACAAACACTCTTTGTATTTCTATTTCATTTTACCTTGACAATAGTCACAGTTTTCCATTAGTAATATCTGTATACAACAGATTTAAATATAGAAGAGCTCTTCAACCTTCTGATATGGATCTCATCCATTTATCCTGAATAATAATAAAAAAAATAATTCCAGAAGTACATTCAAATTATATTTGTACTAATTCCCCTTAGCTTTTTATGTAGAATAACAAGGGAAAAATAAATCACATAATAATTTTTATACATCACAGCCATTTTCTTTGGAAGCTTCAAAGTAGACTACTGATTGACACACGATGCTACCTTTACTCATGTGAAGTATGGTATTTTAACATTCAAATTCAAGGAAACATTATACACTACACAGTGCTACAGACCACAGGGGACTTTTCACATGATTGAAGGCTAGCACATGTTTATATATTTTGCTAAACCAAGAATCTTGTTAGCCAGTCCTGGTATCTAAAGTGGCTGTTGAATTTCCTCCATAAACTGTGGTACACTTCTCTAACCAGTAATACCACTTACTCTAGCTTGAACAACAGATTCGAGTAATTATGCAGGACTACCCATATTGTTCTAGATATCATTCCGTTGGAATATAATGGGAACAAATCTCTTAGTGTGAAAAATGCTTCACAATAAATGTCAATATAATACAAGGGTAAAAAGTCAACACATATATGGAAATGTAATAGTTGACTGCGCATCTTTTGCTATGCTGTGGTCACATTTTTACTATTTCAGTTATCAGGCAAAAGGACTATCAAGATAGCTGGAAATTCAATACCAATCAACTTTAAAGAGGACAGTTGCGCTTCTGAAATACATTCCTACAAAAAAAAATGGATTTGAGGGAGGTGATAGCAGTAAAAATAGGTAGGTTGACAGAAGATAACCATAACCAGAAGAATAGTGAAGGTATAGGGCATGGTGAGAAAGCACCGGGGGGATGGCATGACAGGGAAAACTCTAAAACCTTCCATGTGAAAGCAGCACAACCAGGGGTCCATCTTAAGTGTCTGAACACAAACACTGTAGCATGGGACTCAACCAGCAGGGATCAAAGTCCATGCAGAGGTGCAGTGCTATGATTTCATTGGGATTCCAGAGATGCAAAAGGGTAGCACACACAACTGTAGGGATGCAATGAATAGCTACAGGATACTTAGGAATGACAGCCCAGGAAGGAGAGGACAGGTTTCACTCTATGCAAAGTTCTGCCTAGATGCATGGAGCTCTGCACTGGAATGGGTGACAAGTCAGTTGAGAGCTTATTTGTAAGGATTAGAGGCTAGATCTATGAGATTACATTGTGGTAGGTATCTGCTACAGATTGTTTGATCAATAAGAAATGGTAGGCGGAAATTTCTTTGGGCCGGTGAAGGAAGCATTACAATTGCCTACCGTGGTTGCTCATGAGAGACTTTAACCACTCTGCTATTTGAAATAACAATCTGTTTGGATGCAAACAATTCAGAAGACTTCTAGACTGTGCTGAAGACAATTTCTTGATCCAGGTGACTGATCAGTGGTCTAGGGAACATGTTTTTCTGGACTTGCTTCATAAACAAGGAAAAACTGGATAATGATATGAAGAGCTGAAGTGGCCTTGGTTACTGCAGCCATGAAAATGAGTTTAAAATCCTGAGAGAAGAAAACTGGACAAATTGTAGAAGAAAATGGCTGAACTTGAGAGCAGATTTTGGCTTGTTTAGGGATCTCCTTAACAGTATCTCATGGTAGACAGCCCTGGAGGTCAAAAGGGCCCAGGAGAGCTGGATGATCTTCAAGGCCAAGGTACTCAATGACTTTTTTGCTTCAGTTTTTACTGCTAAGTCTTGTCTTAAGGCTTCCCAGATGCCTCCCAGAAGCCTACTAGCAGAGGCTGTGAGAGTGAAGCAATACCCATGGTAGAAGATAGATAATGTCAGGGAGCACCTGAGGAAATGGGATGACACAGGATGCACCCAAGAGTACTAAGAAAACTGTTTCCTTTCACTGAGAGGCCTTACTCATTTTTGAAAGGTCATGGCAATCAGAGGAGATTCCTGATAACTGGAATACTGGAAATGTCACATTCATTTTCAGGAAATGGAACAAGGAGAATCCAGGAAACTACAGGCCAGTCAGCCTCACCTGAGTCCCTAGGAAGATTATGGAGCAAATCCTCCTTGAAGCCCTGTCCAAGCATGTGAAGGGTGAAAGAGTGATAGTGAAGAGCCAGCTTTTTACTAAGGCAATAGTTTTCTCTGAAAAAAATTATTGCATCTATGAATAAGGGGAGAAAAACAGCTGTTGTGTATCTTGACTACATCAAGGCTTGCAACACAAGACACAGTCTCCTTTATAGTCAAATTGGTAAAATAAATGCTGAATAAATGGACTTCAAGGTGACCAAAAATCTGCCTGGACTGCCAGGCCAAAGACTTAAGTGCTAAGTCCCATTGGTAGCTTGTGGCAACTGGCATCTCTCAGGGGTCAGTATGGTGGCCAGTACTGTTAAATGTCTTTATAAACGGTTTAGATGACAGGAACAGAGTACATTCTCAGCAAATTCACTAATGATCCAAACTGGAGGAAGTGTCAATACACAGAACTGCTGTTCAGAGAGATTTAGCCTGGAAAAATGGCCTGACGGAAACCTCTTGAAGTTCAACAAAGGTAATGCAAAGTCCTGCATCTGGGTTGGAACAACCCCATGCATCGGTAAAGTCTAGACACCGGACCAAAACCTGCTATCAAACACATTGACCTGAGAGTCCTGGTCAATAACAATTTCAATGTATGTCAACACGTATGCCTTTCTGCAGAAGGTGGCCAACTGCACACCAGGCTGTATTGGCCAGAGTGTAATCATTAAGTCCCTGCTATCCCATGAATCAGCACCCGGTATCACCTAGAAATGTGCTCGCTGGTTCGTACCAAATGTGTATTAGCAAGCATGCTAATAACCACACAGAATGGACATTTATGAAACAGTATTTGAGTCTTTACAATTTGGCAAGTCCTGGCCCTCTTTAACTTACTGCCTTCATGCAGGAGCCCACAACTGACATGAACTTTGAGAAGCATACAACCTCTAAATATTATGCTTCAATTATAATATTCTTTAGCAAGTACTATGTTATGTAGCAAGATGATTCTACAGTCACTCAAAGGACTTCATAATACAATGCATCTTTATCCCTTCCTTGAAGCTGGTATAGCTATCTGTGAAAACGGTAAGAACAAGATATTTGGCAATAAAGCTAACATCAACAAAGGACAGAGATGAAGATATATGTAAAGCAGAACCAAACCAGAGTACTATAAATTAGAACCTCCTGATTCTTCTGCAGCTCTTGCATATCTAACTCGACCATTATATACCAGTTTTTGTATGAAGCTTATAAGCTGTAGTTTATCCCTGGTAAGTTTTAAAACGTTGGTGTGTTTCTGAGCTAGACCCTTTGATGTACACTTCAATAACTAAACTATACCAAATTATTTGTTTACATACTTAATGTTACAAATAGTCTATAAATGGATGAATACATTATACTAATCTATTAAAACCTGTAATTTATTTTTAAACTGTTTATTTTTAGATTGATTTTATTTTTAGAAAAAAAAATCACATATCAGTGTCATTTCTAAGAAATTTTTAATTAAAGCATGATCAAACATTGTTTTTCTATTAGAGAAGGGCAATGAAAAAAACATTGAAGAGAATTAATGGAAGCAAGATAAAACTGAAAATGTTAAAGGAAAGAAAATGTACAAATATATAATGGTGGTTGCATACAACACAGCTTTCAAATAAAGGCTCTCACAAATATCTAGAAATTTAGTGAGACATTTTTAGAGGCCAAGGGTGCTACTGAATGAAGGAATAAAGGAACTTGGAAACAATATAGGATTAAAATGTTTTGTTGTTGGTAACTCCAAACATAAAATAACCAAAAAAACCACAACACTACCTGCCCCCAAACTGGTGAAGTTTTTTGAAGTCTATTTATAAAAATTAATTGAGATTGACTATATCATTTTGCCCTGGCACTATAGAAAACAAATGAGAACTTCACTGAATCCTACTGAACTCCATTTTCAAAGTACTTAAGAACATGTCTCTACTTTTTATCAGAAAGATTTGTGCACCCAAATAACAACAGCACTTTAAAAAAATCTTCCTTCTCAGTATAAATTAGAGTATGTGGGAAAAGTCTGTAGTACTTACATTTAATCCCTGGCATTCAGAGAGATTTAAGTCTTGCAAATTCTTACATTCACCTAAAAATAAATTTAAAAAAAGCCATATTAAAGGTGAATAGTTCAAATTCTCAGTGTATGATACAAATGTAAGAATTCCTATTACAGATTCAATCCATCTAGGTCAATATCCTCCCTGAAACCGTGGCTACACAAGATTACTGAGAAGAAAGCACACAAAAATAAGTAGAATACAAAGCCAGAGTAAGGTATCCTATGGAAATGCCTCTTCTTACACTCCATCAACTATTGACCAGCTTAGGAACCAATCTGTTTTCAGTCTTGTGTTACCAGAGGACCAGAAAGCTGCCTAATTAAGTGATTTCATGTTAGGAAATGTCAGAATCAAGTTTTCCACATGGGTTTATCTGTCTCTCCAACCCATATATTATCACACCAGTATCTAATCATATACATGAACAATTGTTTCCCTCTGAAACAAGGGAATGCAAGATTCAGAACAATTGTTGGAAAAGCCCTGCTTATCTTCTGCATATATGGAATTTCAGAGAGTTTAGCTGCCTGAGACAGTCTTTTCTGTGTGCATATAATCTATTCTTTTTAGAAACTCCTATTTTGCAGGCTGTCACAATTCTAACAAAATAGCGGATAGATGTCTAACACTAGAAAGAACACTTACACATCCCTTCAGCTACTCTTCTGCCAAATTTTGAGTCTATCCTCCAAGGTAAAGATGCAAACACTCCTATTAAATATAGTAATACTTTTTGCCTTAACCTAATCTTCAGAAATAACTGATCTGTCTAAAACAAAATGAAAAAAAAAATAGACCTGATACAGATTCATAATATGGAAAATGCAGTAAGAAAGGTCTATAGAGTTAAAAGAATTTTTTTCTTTTTTTAATCTTTAAAAATACATTTTTATATGGTAAGACAAATACATATTTGCAATTGCAATCAAGCATTTGTACAACAATAGATCTGTATATTCTTTTCTATGGGGACTGTTACTTCACTGATATCCTGCAATGCTGTCTAACTCTGCCTTTTTGAAGAGTAGGATGATACTGAGAGTGACTGCACAGCTAAAAAGAACCTAACTAATCAAAATCATACTTAAGGCTGCTAAGTCACAGAAATCACATACCTCTTCTACAGTTTTTGCTCTAACACTAAATGAGACACAGTTATAATTTCACATGTAAATCTGACCATGCTACTGAAAGCAAGTGCTCATTTTGGTATTACAGCTGAGTATAATTCAGTTAGCAGAATGTAATATCAGTAAAAAATCTCATTCAGACCCAGGAGATGGAAAGTAGTCCTTGTCTTCCCCTAATAATAATTCCTAATGATTATGTTTGGCTGGCTTGGAAAGGCTGGCTTAGCTCTCTATACTCTCCCTCTTCAGATGACCACACCTGGAAGTGGTTTGAAGCAAGCCATGGCAAGGAGCTGCAGGTTCTCTTTGCACTCTGCCTATGCTCAGATGACATATAGCCTCACAGGCTCTTGAAAAATATAACTTTTCGGTCCTTCTCAGGCCAGTTCAGCCAACTGCCTAGCTGACATGGGCAATGAGAGACACTTGGTAGTAGCAGGGCTAGCTGTGATAAACTGGGTATCAACCTGAAGACAAGTCCACACTTGAGCACAGACTGGGAGTTTGTCAGCCACTGGATGACTTTCCCTGTTCTGGCTCTGTATGTGTTCCAGGGGGTCAACACACAGAAAGCTGGAAAATACCAGCTCCAAGCTCCTCTTTCAAGATCATCTTCCAAGATGAACTTAAATACAAAGATGACTGAGATTGCTGTCATTTTCCTGAATATATTACAACCTTTTAGCAAAAAACAGTTAGAAATTGGTCCATATAGTTTCCCGTGTTTAACCAAAATGAACGACAATAGACCAGAGACAGTAAAAACAGCAACAACAAAGATAGGTCATTAAATCTTCAAAGTATTTCTGAAGGTCCAAGTAGTGCGATGATCGAGTACTTGACTGAATGCTGCATATTATGTACAAGCTTCTGTGAAAATGCCTGTTTCTTCTGTTCTAATGTTTTCCTTTTCTTCCAACACAGGGATCCCACACACGCCAGCTGTGCCTCCTCAGATCTGTACGACACTGATTTAGACTATCCAAAAATTTCAACTGTTCCAGCTGTTACAGAAAATAACTGGGGCCAGCTGAATGTCAGGATGCAAGTAGTTACTGTTATACTATTAATTCTCCTTTGTAAAGCATCTGACTGTAGGAAGACAAGGAATAGAAGTCAGAGACACAATGAAAGGGAAAGCATCTTAAGGAAAGCGTCTAGCACTGTTAAACGCAATGCCCGAGGCCTACCATGTGAAGTATACACTTATCTTCATGAGAAGTATCTAGATTGTCAGGAAAGAAAATTGATTTTTGTGGCACCTGATTGGCCAGAGGATTTAAAACACATGCTGCTAGCAAGAAACAGGATTCGTAAACTGAAGAATAATATGTTTTCCAAGTATAAAATACTGAAAAGTCTGGATTTACAACAGAATGATATCTCAAAAATTGAGAGCGAGGCTTTTTTTGGTTTGAATAAACTTACGACACTCTTACTTCAGCATAACCAAATTAAGAGTTTATCTGAGGAGATTTTTATTTATACGCCAAGTCTAAACTACCTACGTCTTTATGATAATCCCTGGCATTGCAACTGTGAACTAGAAACTCTTGTTACAATGCTACAGGTGCCAACAAACAGGAATTTAGGAAATTACGCAAAGTGCGTGCACCCAATAGAACTGAAAAATCAAAAGCTAAAGCAGATAAAAGCTGAGCAGCTATGTAGTGATGAGGACAGGCAAGACCCCCAAAACATAAAACAGAAACCTGAAGCTGTCAAACCAGAATTTGATTCCTCTTTGTGCCACATGTATGTGTTTCCTGTACCAACTCTGAACTGCAAAAGAAAAGGTTTGTATCTCTCCTTATATCTTAGTTAATGATTTTAATATTCTTGCTCCCTTACTACATTTCTTCACCTATTACATACAGCAAATTAATACAGTACTAGTACTCACTTTAACTAATACTGTTTATTATTTTCTCTCATAACTACAAGCAACAAGCAGGAATTCTTTCGGCGTTTTACCTCTACTCTGCAGCCCCAATTCCACAGATATTCTTTAGTGCTCTAATATAAGTTATTCAACAAAAATCAACAGGAATAAAATAAAGCACATACTTAAGTTACTGAAGGACCATCACCTTACTAGTCTGATTTTACAACTATAAACATTCTAATCAGTCCAGTTACAGCTGTGCTGGAATTGTTGTCCTGATAGAGAAAAGCACAGAGTGTCTTTTCTTCTTTCCAGCATACAAACACAGATAGCAACAACTTTGACAGAAGTGAGCTGTGAAGCAGATCTGGAGTGGCCAGCTGTCCTTGCAGTGCCCAAACCTGAGCCATTGCATCCTCACATTTTTTGTGCAAGATTTCTTCTACTAAGAGAAGAAATTGTATGCTTTTGTTCATAAAGAACAAAAGCATACAATTCCTCTGTGTTCTTCCTTCCAGCACCCAGCAAACATTTCAAAGTTGAAGGTCTTTCAAGAAATGTTTTTCAGACACTTGGATCCATTCCACTTCTAAATCCTTCTCAGGCTCGTAAAACCCATGGTTAAGCCTTAAGAGTAAACCAGCCGCAGCACATATCGACACAAAAGTGCACATATATTTGTACTTTGTGTTTCCCGTATTTTACCCTATGATGAAACAAAGGAAAGAACAAAACAGTTCAGAATAGAGTCATTCTTCAATATTAAAAATCTGAAATTAAAATAATTTCTAGAAGTAGCCCAAACACAGAGGACCTTTTCCCAACTTTCATGAAGGATGGCCTGCAATACTGGGTCATTGCCATACGTTTTGCCCACTTGTATCTTGCAATACATTTGCTAAACTTCTGTTTGCTTTAACAGTGACTTAAATTTATGTAATGACTCTGTGTGCCCTTATTCTTCCACCTTAATGCCAGAGGCAAGCCGAGAAGTCAGTACAAGGAGACAACACCTAAATATAAAGAATCAATGATTTTGGTATTTGATTACACAGTTTATCTGCTATGTATGTCATAAAAAACAGTCCACATTTTTACTTCTTTCCACCCGGTTAAGTTCCTTTCTTCTTCCTGTGGATCACTTTTCTCTTTGTTTTACTGTGCAGCTACTACATCTTTTTTATTAATGATTTATGTTTTTTTACTGTCTAACATTTATTAATTTCTTAATATTCACCTATTTTAGCTTTCCTTATAGATAGGATCTCAATTATTAGATTGCAGATTATGATCTTAATTATCCTTCATAGGATCTTAATTATATCATTATTACCTTATGTCTCCAGTGAGCTGTGCTACTGAACAAAAGACAGGCATATATTTAAAATTTTAATATAAGAAAAGACTGACTTTCCAGCTCTCCCCATTTACTGGTATCAAATTGATGAGATGAATACATGAATATACTAAAAAACTTTGGGGGAAAAAAAATAAAGAAGTTATTTTTTTTTCTCTAAATTCATTGAACCATTAAATGTGATCTGCTCTTCAGGGGAGTTTCACAGCCTATTATAGTATGTTTTAAAAAATTATTTACTGTCTTTACTACTAATAATGAAGGAAAAAAGTTACTTCGTCCTCTACATGGGTGTACTAGAGGGTACAGGAACTCCCTCCTTCATATCAAGAACTAAGTATATCAGTCCACGACCTCCTGAATGTGTAGTATCGACACACTGAGTATGTTCAATATTTTTTAGGAAGTATCAGATCTACTGGGCATATGCTTGCCAGCTGGATGCAGATATCCCATGGACATTTGTGATTTCTCAGCATATGGTAACCTTCGATGAAAGCATTGTACTTACTGTCTTTGCATATGATTACTGTGCAGCAGATGCACAATTTCATTGAAATTTTCATCAGAAACAAGAGTATAATGCACCCAAAATCCTGGGAAAACACAAAAAATTCTCTAAATCCACACAAACAAAACTTCAGAGAAGGAAGAAAGGTGCATCAGTTGCCAAACCAGTAAGATGACCTGAAAAGCTGCAATCCATTATTCCTTCACAATGGAGTGGATGGAGTGACAAGCTGCATACCAGTACTGTTTATCTCTAAGGAGATAGGGCAATAGGTCAGCAGCTTTCAGTTAATGTCAGAAAGCTCATGAAATAAACATCTTAATAATACATATAACCATGTGCACGTTCTCCTTTTGTAATACCTTCTTATTTATATCTCACCAGACCAGTGATAGGCCAGATCTTTCAGTACTTCAGAATGAAAGTATCCTATGTCCTTTATTCTGTTTTACTGAAATAGCAACAAAAGTTGGATGCAAAACTATCTTCTGTTTGCTTTTCTGCAAAAGAATTTGTATTTTCAAGAGCAGTTGAAAAAAAATCTGCTTTCTAGTACTGTCAAACTCTCCAAGTCTCTATATTCAAGCATTATTTGCATTTATTTGGTGATAAATAGGCCGTGAAACTTTGACTTCTGCACAAGCAGGAAGCACTCCAACCAGAGCAGGCTGGAGTAGTTATAATATTTATAATACCACAGCTCTGCTCAAAATCAGATATAAGGCAGGAAGACTCTATATGTTCCTTTAGTCTCGAGAATACCTGATGCGTTACGTGTCTACAGGACTTCAGAAGTACACTGACAACACAAGTTTCAGCACAGACCCAGAAAGTACTTCTTTCATTCAGAGATGGTCAGATAAGAGATATGGCTCATTTTCTTGTAATAACAGCCCAGAATTAGAGCACTCATTGAGCAAACATAATCCTGGAGATGAAGTTTGTTAACATTATCCTCAGAGGATTCAAACCACAGTTTGCACTTCTCAAGAGCGTGCCCTTACTACTGGACTAGAAGCTATTCTTTCTGCAACTCTTTTGCAAGGAACATTCTAAGGATATGTACACAGATGACAGAGAGGTACGTGGCTACTTTGGTAATGCCAATGATACAAGCATGACAGAGAAGTAGATAGACAAAATGCCACTATGCTGCCTGAACATATAATAACTGTAAGTATCATAACAAATATAAAGTCTTAAATATTACTTAACCACTACAGAACTGTAACTACTGAACTATATTTATAACTCTCCATATTACTATAAATACTGTAACAATTAGCATTTTTATTGCTGATAAAATTTAGAACATTTTGACTTTCAGCAACACAAACCAATGGTTGTAAGATAGCACACTATCATTTGATTATGGAAGATGTTCGTAGATCAATGAACTTTTTTTTGTATATTTACTCTTTAAATGATCAAGACCTTCGTAGACACTTTTCACTAGTATAGTCTTTCATTACCTACCCTGTGCCTATGCAAATGAATAGTACAGTTCTATTAAAATAAAAACACACCAAGAGGCTTTAATATAAGCAATAATGAAGAGAGTAATTTTCACATGAAATGTAAATGTAACAGTGAACAAAGGAATGAAATTCAGAAGTTGAAAAAAACATGTTGACACTACTAGTGGGGATAAAAGGGAAAGAATACAACAAACAATGCTAGACTGACAAAATTCCATGTGATATGCAACCCAAGGAGTAAGAATAACCTAAAACTGAAGCAAGTTATGTCTTTTTCATTTTTAAGACTTAAAGAAAGTTCCAAGTAACATACCTCCAGATATAGTCAAACTTGATTTGTCCAGCAACAAAATTAGACAACTACGAGCCAAAGAGTTTGAAGATGTCAGTGAAATGAAGATATTAAACCTAAACAGTAATGGAATAGCTTACATTGATCCCGGTAAGAATAATTTTAAATATTCATTAAAAAGTGATTTGTGTTTTATTACTATAAACCTTGATAATGTCTCTATCAGATATAAATGTGAGGAAAAAAGGATTTTAAAATCTAAAAGTCGGTGCACATTTTACGTTTTGTACCACTCAACTCATAGGGCAAAGGTTTGCACTGAAATGTATTCATCATGGAAGTCAATGAGGAGACTAATTTCAGCTGCCCTTTCTTAAAACTAAACCAACCAAGTTCAAAAATTTGATTCTGCAGACTGGAGGCTAATCTCCCATAATGCTAAATAGTTGAATGATGTTTTAAATACCTTTGCCAAATCTAAGAAAACATACTGAGGCTGCTTGTTGGCAATTTGCTTATCACCTATATGTATTCGGTTTTTAATTATGAAAGCAGACACAAAAGAAAGTATGAAGTGAAAAGAGACTTTGCTAGTAGCATTTTGGAAGTTAAACAGTGGTAGAAAGTGGTAATATCAGTAAAATTACACTTATGAGGTTTAACATTACACATAGTTGATTTATTTAAATTAAGACTTCTGCCATTAAATGAAACAGCATACTTGCAAAAAGTACAAACTGCTCTCTGAAATGTCACTCAGAAGCATTATTATGACACTCCACATTTATTACCTTCTATGTCTTAAAATATCAATTGAAATGTTCTACACACACAAATACACACAAATGTACAAAAACTACTAGCCCTACATAATTAATTTCCATATTTCTACGTCTGTATCTTGGCAATAACAGTAGAATTCTATTAGCAAATCAAGCATTCACTCACCTTCACTGTCCCTATTCTACACTCATGCATGATCATTAAGTGATTTATAACTTTACCAGCAGTACAACTCCTCTAATGTTGATATATTTATACCAGTATGTCACTTGTCAAGGCATGAACCATATTTTAAAGATCAGTGTCTTGTAGTCTTTAGCAAAAAAAAAAAAAAAAAAAAGAATTATGAAGATGTTTATCCTGTTGCAGATATGCATGTTTTTTTCTAACTTGTCTTTGCAAGTTACCAATAACAATTTTTCTATTAACCAGCTGCTTTCTCAGGCCTCAATAACTTAGAGGAGCTGGATCTCTCAAACAACAGCTTGCAGAATTTTGAGTATGGAGTACTGGAAGATCTTTATTTTCTGAAAATACTGTGGCTGAGAGAGAATCCTTGGAGATGTGATTACAACATTCATTATCTTTTCTACTGGTTGAAGCATCACTACAATGTTCACTACAATGGTCTAGAATGCAAAACGCCTGAGGAATACAAAGGATGGTCTGTTGGAAAATATGTTCGAAGTTATTATGAGGAATGCCCAAAAGACAAGCTGCCCATTTATCCAGAAACTTTTGACCTGGACAAAGATGATGAGGAGTGGGAACGACACAAAGAACAATCAGTTCAAACAGTAAAAAAGCACGGTGTGATTGTCACTGTGATAGGCTGAGAAGAGAATCCTTTTTTTTTTTTTAGTACATCCAAATATTTGATACTTTGACAAAGAAAAACATGCTGTTTACATTTGTTGTTAATTATACTCATTGTTTGTAGGACTGACTACAAAGTTTTCTGTTTATTGCAGTTAATAATTACAGAATGTCATTAGTTGTACAACACTTTTCATCAATTAATTGTTTCTGACAACTTGTTCTGGACATTACTATGAAATATTCTAGCAAGTATTTGAAACTATACAGTAGAAATTGATAGAAGTACATAATATGGTTGGGAGAAGCTGTCATATGTATTAACACAGTTTATGTGTTGATACAAAACTTGCTGCAGGATTGTGACCAAGACACACTTTTCTTGAATGTATTGACAGTTCTTTGTATCTATCAGTTTCCTGAAATATTCCCAGAAAATATTTCTAAGATTTTTGTATCAGTTTCCTGTTGTTTTATTATATACGAAAAAAATCAAATTGAAGACTAAACTTAAATACTATTCTAGAAAACCAGAAATGGCAGTTGCTATACTGATTAGGATTCAAACCCAGAATCTGGGTTCTACTTGCTGATTTATCCGTGTTCCTGCTCAGTCTTGAGTAAGTAACTGAGCCTCTGTCTCTTCTGTACCTGAGCTGCCCGAAACCATGAGTAGCCGAGACACGGTAGGTTCCCAAGATCTAGACCCACATGCTCATATTAGTCATGTTTGGTTTTTGCAGTTGGCAGAGCTCAAGTATTTCTAGGAAGCATTTTAGGTTGTTGTGTCAGTTTGACACAGGTTACATGACATTACTCCTACATAAAGAGGACCATATGTGAACATTATAGCAGCACCTTTTTATCACAAAACTCTCTATGTGAATGTACACTCATGAAAAACTGTGATTATTTTAATACTTTGGTAACAGAGACATTCAAATACCTCAGTTAAGCAGACAGTGTTTTCAAAGATAAAACTTCTTGGTACAGAATATACTGACTAAAAGTTCTTTTACAAAAAAAGCTGGTTTTGCTGAATGACTGTTCTTAGCTTTTACCTAATAATTCAGGTTGTTGACTTTTTTTTAATTTCTGCATCAGTTAACATTGAACTAGCAGAGCTAGTGCATCTTAAAAACAGGTATTATAAGCCATTTTTACACATGTAAAGGATAAGTAACTCCCCAAGCTCACATGGTATACAAGTAGGAGATGATGGGTTAAAAATTCAGTATTCTCAGCTGAAGCCCTAAACCAATCTCCTCTTAGATTAGTAAGGAATACATAACTGCAGGAGAGAGATTTAGGGCCAAAACTTTAAATATTTGTTTGTTATCATGGAAGGTCTGAAACACTCCAGGGAGAAAATATGCTCCTTTAAAGGTCTGCACACAATTACACTGTCTCTCTGGTGCTTTAGCCACAAGCCCAAAAGGTCACACGCTTTGTTTTAGAAGCAAAACACAAAGCACTCAGCAATTCTATGCTAACATGAAATAAAAGAACAAAATAAAGGAAAAATTCAGGAATTATGAAGGGTGGTAAAGATGCCAAAGAATCCTTGAGCAAACACATCTTATTACTAACTACATTCCCTCATGTCCTCCATTATTCAGATTATGAATATATTTAATGGTGCTTCACTGATAAAGTAAATAATTAAGCCATTTCTTCAGCAACATCTTTTAAAAACTTTATATCAAATACAACAGTATCTGACTCATCCTTGCTCCTGGGAATATCTTAAGCATTATCTTAATTATTAAAGAGTAATCCTGGTAAGATGGAACACAGATTAAAATCCCCTTTGGCCAGTAATATTCACTAAATGGAGCATTTTCTAGAAACTGAGAAGTGATGAAAGAAGAAAAAAAAAATCTGTCATAAGTAGTAGCCAGGATTAAGTACTCCTCCCCCTCTCAAATTCTGCAGGGTCATTTCAGCACAGAATGGAACTACTCGGAATGACTGAAAAGGACAGACAATGGAACCACAGCAGAACATCTGTTATTGGCAGCATAGCCAATGGAGAAAAGCTGAGTAGGAAAAAATGAACTTATAAACCATGTCAGATTAATTTCTACAAAGAGTCAGTATTAAAAAAAAAGAAAGAAAGAAAAAAATAGCTTAAGGTAGGCTAAAGTCTGGATAAAAGAGGCAATCCAAGTAAAGAATAAAGAATAAAAGCTGGTTGAGAGGTCTCTGATCTTTCTGGTCAGCAAAAGGTTACCAGTTGGAAAAGCAATAAAATAAGACTGAGGACCACAAGCTGTGGCCTAATTTTTGTAAGTAACAAGTTCAAAGGCCCTGAGGATTCCTAAAGAGATCACAATATGTCCCTCTTAGGACCAAGGCTAAATCCTGGGTGTCGCAGTGATGAATATGACTATTGTTCAGTAGATGCCGGAGTTAAAGGGGGGTGTGCGTGATTGTTCAGGTTTCTCAAAAAGTGGCACCGAGAAAGTGTTGTATCTGCTGAAGGTTCAACAGGGATGATAAGCTGAGCATGCTGCCTGTATCTAATAGTACGGGAAGTTTGGTGACAGCTACTAAGTGTGAAATCTGTAAGTGACAGTCATATCAACAAGGACAGTCTAGAGGAACATGGTTCAGCAACTATCCTGCAAATAAGGGTTTCAGTGTGAACTTGTGAAATCAGTGTCATGTCAGAAGCTCCATGAAAGAAACAGTTGTGCAATGAAACACCAAAATGAAATTCAATACTTAAGAGTGGGTCTGTCTACACCTCTGAGAATAAACACAGGAAAAAACAAGTCAAGAGAAGAACAGACTGAAGTTTTAAATACTGGAATTGTCCTTGCTACTATTTTCCTTAGATGGCCTCTCTAGCTTTCAAGATGTAGCTGGAAGTTCTATTCTTTTAACTACAATGCACTATAATTTTATTCTTTACTGTCTAAGGTTATTGCATATTTCAGTTTTTGCAACAATACTAGAGAATTGTTATAAAATAGATACAGGAGTATTCAAGTGGCAGTTTAGCTTCCTAGAATTAAACAGAAAAGAGGTAAGGGGAAAGTCCTTAACGAAAAACTAGCTGGAACCTTTCTGTTTTTCAGACACTTATATTGAAGCTGTGGCAGAGTAGACAGTAATTACAATTGCAAGTAATACAAGAACACAAGAACAAAAATACTAGACTGGGGCAAGGGCAATCTAGGCTATGTTCTCCTGACAGTGTCTTGTAGCAAATCCTTTGAAAAAAAGACTGTATGAACAGGAAATGTATATAGGAACTATGAAGATAGTACAGAAGGAAGCAGCCCAAGGGAAAAGACAAAAATGTATTTGAAAAACATACATATGGGCAAAACTATTAATAGTTGATAAAGGCTTCACCACTACAGGGTTAACTGCTGTTTCTCTGAGCTTCTCCAAAATGTACTGTAAACTAAAGTACACCCTCCATGAAACACCACAGACACAAACCACAATTTAATGCTGACATTTCTTTGTTTCTGTACTATTAAATCACAAAAATCTGAGAAGACTTCCATGTCTAAAAGAAAATCATTGTCCTTCCTCATCCTTTATATGCCTTTTAAGTCCATCTTTTCAGTAATTTCTCTCTTGATTCCCCTTATCTGTCCATATCCAAGAAATAATTGCATGATAGTGTGTTGTCTTCCGGATATGCAGCATATGTACTAGGAGTGCTGTCTTAAGGGATAAAGCGCAAGACCCTATAGAAGCAGTGTACCTTTCTCTACACAGCACACATGAAACACAGAAGATTATTTTGTGCCTTGTTTTGCCATGACAGGCTGAAAGAAAAATGGGTAAGTCTGTCAATACTGTGAACAGTACTGGAAATACAACACTTCAAAAGCTTCTGAGGAAGTTTTAGCCCCTGCACTACGAATGGCAGCTTTTAAGTGTAGCTCCCAGTCACATATGGAAGTCAAATGATTCTCTAAAATTGCTAAGTGGGTGGAGTAATACCACAAACAGCTGAGCTGTAATCCACGCATCTCATACACTCATTTTTCTTTGGCACAATAACACATTCATTTACCAAAGACAGTCTGAGGTAGAAACCTATAACATTCATATGTAGATATTAGACAATGACTAATATTTCATGCACACACCACATACCAAAGTTGTGGTCCATAAAAACAATTCTTAAAATTGGCAGTTATTTGCAAAAAAAAATTAACACTATTTGCCAGCCAAACAGACCTAAACTCCTGTTAATATCATTGCTGTTTTGCCATTAACAATAAAAACATGTTGCCAAAATCTGTGTAATCTTGGATTTATTTAGAAAGATGAGGTCAGAATTGTAGCTCGGGGAAGATCAAATGGGAAAGTTCATCACATCTGTACACTATAACTGAGCAGAGAGTTCAATGCAGTTTGTGAGCTGAAGAAATGTCAGAGAATTTCAATATGATTTTTCAATCACTAAAAATAGTTTTGTATCAATTTTAAATCATCCACAAGAGTTTCAAAAGAATGGCACGATCAGTATCAATGAGTTTTAACAAGAAATATGTTATTAATCTAAATAAGCAATAGTATACCGATATAAATGTGTTTTATTCTTAAAGGGAACTACCGGGTGTCTTCAAAGTTAGAAGAAAAAGCTTAATAGAATTTTCCAGTAGACCCTGAGGACCATCATACATGATTCATTACAATTAGTTTAACATTAATAGCACTAAGTAGATGTAAATGGACATAATCTTTATTTTGAGCCTATAGAAAACATATATTATCAAGAGTAATGGAAAATGCATAGTTTGTAGATATACAAATTGAGTTCAGTGTCTTTGAAACATAAGATAAATGGAAACGGATGGCAGTCAACATATGATATTCCAACTGACACAACCAACATGCTGATACTTCTAAGTTACTTTAACTAGATACGAATCAGTTAATGTGATAGAAAAGTCAGTGTATATAAAATTTAATTCTGTTGTAACGGTTCCTTACATGTTTTTAGCTTTAAACACAGTAAACACTATTATGGTTTTAGTTTTGTACTCAAATACATAAGGAAAATAAAATCATGAAAGGATTTAACTTCTCCAAGTATAGACCAAATAATGAAGCTGATGTGTCTGTGTTTGATTTATTTTGGCTTGCTTTCTTTATCAGCTGCCAAAATTAATTATAATAATAAATTAAATTGTTTCACTAAACAACTCATGTGCTGGTAACATTGCGAAAGTTATTTTATCCTGTGATTTAAAAGCATAGACCATGATAACATATACTTTTTTATTCTTGGCCAGTTGTTCATTTCTATCACCACTCCAGAGAGCAAATTTTTCTCACCCATAATTACACAGCCACTTTCTAAAACAAAAGAAAACACACTGAAATTGTCATAGGCTGCATCAACAATTTCAATCGTATTATCTGATTAAATAATAAATGGATTATAGTCTCAAAACATCAAAATGCATTTTTTATTTGGAAAATGAAAACATTTCCCTTTTCTTTGTTATGCATTTGCATTCAATTAAAGTGAAGTCTAGAAAAGAGCCAATCAGTAACACTCTCCTGCTTGAGAAATACTGAAGTAAAGACGCGCCAGGAATCAGAAACATTTCTTGGGATCTTGCCTAGTCATAGCAGAAGAGTTTTGTCTCATGAAAATACTACCATGATGTTTTAACACTCTTCATGATAAAATGGCTGAGCAACCGTCAGGATGCAGGTAATTCCAAAGAGTGTACCCTCAGCAAGTTTGCAGATGACCCCACACTGGGAGCAGTGGCTGATAACACCAGAGGGTCATGTTGCCATCCAGAAGGACCTCAACAGGCTGGAGAAATGGGCTTACAGGAACCCCATGAAGTTCAACAAGGAGAAGTGCAAAGTCCTGCACTTGCACAGGAACAACCCTGGGCACCAGTACATGCTGGGGGTAGCCTATCTGGAAAGCAGCTTGACAGAAAAGGACCATGGGGTCTAGTTTGAACATGAGCCAGAAATGTGCCCTTGCCACAAAAAAAAGATGAATGGTATCCTGGGCTGCATTAGGAGTGTTGACAGAAGGTTGATGGAGGTGATCTTTCCCCTCTACTCAGCACTAGTGAGGCCACACCTAGAGTACCATGCCTAGTTTTGGGTTCCCCAGCTCAAGAGAGACATGGACATACTGGAGAGGGTCCAACAAAGGGCAAAAAGATTAAGGGACTGAAGCATATTTCCTATAAGGAAAGGCTGACAGAGCTGTGACTGTTCAGCCAGAGAAGAGAAGGCTCAAGGGGCTTTTACCTAAGTTTATAAATACCTGAAGGGAAGGTGTAAAGAAGACAGAACCAGGCTCTTCCAGTGCTGCCTAGAGACAGATGAGACAAAAGGCAATGGGCACAAACTGAAACACAGGAGGTACCATTTGAACATCAGGGAACACTTTTTCACTATGAGAGTGACTGAGCACAGGTTGCACAGGGATCTTGTGGAGTCTCCATCCTGCAGAAATATTCAAAGGCCATCTGGACAGCGTCCTGAGCAACCTGCTCTAGGTGGCTCTGCTTGGGCAGGGGATTGGACCAGATGACCTCCAGAAGACCCTGCCAACCTCAACCATTCTGTGATTCTGTGGAAATTATCTCAGTAGAGTTGAATTCTGGCATTCTGATATATTTAAGCAAGTTTGCATTCCAAACTTATTTGTCACATTACAACATTTCACACATAATATAAACCATTCTGTGGCATTCTAGCAATGTTCAGGCATATGGATATTGCTGGGCCTGGAGACTTCAGTGAAGGGAGCGGGCACATTGAAAGTAATTTTAGAGATCTTGTACTCACATTGTTTCATTAGGGATGGACATAGAGAGAAGAATATAGGCAGTAAAATGGGACAATAGTGAAGCATAGAGTGAAGACAGAGAAAAGAGAGAATTACAATTTAAAAAAATATATGTAATACTTACTGATACTTTGAAAGCTAGGCCAGTGAAGAGAATAGAAACCTTGAAGATTCAAACGTAATACATATGGACGCCACTTCTGCAAAATTTTTACTACTATTTGGTCCTGAACTTTGTGCTTCACTGATGAAAAACTGATCTAAAAATTCAAACAACTGATATATAATTCAGTACTAAAAATAGGTCATACATGTCAGAATATTATGTGCAAAGAAAATTGTCAGGTTTGAATATTTATTTTATTTTTTCCCTTTCAGATGTATAAAGTCCTGAAGTTGCTAAAGATTTCTTTTGCTAATTAATGGTTTTCTGACACATCAAGATATATAACCTTCCATTTTAGTGTTTGTAGAAGACCCCTTAAGTAATTTAAACTGCAGGTTGGGGATATCTAGATCTTTGACTAAAAACATTATCTTTCTTAATATCTATTAGAAGTTGAAGTTTAAAAAGTTTTAACAAAAATTACTATAGTTTTAACAGTCTGTGTGTTTCAAAAAAAAGCAGGAAAGCCAACATACAAACGTTTGATAAGAAATATCTCCTTTTTTGGTGAAAACTTTTTCATGCTTTCTTTAAATTTGTTCATAAAACAGCCCAAAAAAAGCTTTTTCTTTTTTACCCTTTTGTATAATCTGCTGCAGCTACCCTGCATCTGTTTGCTGTACATTTCGTAATATGTGTTTAGAATCATAGAATCATTAAGGTTAGAAAAGACCTCCAAAATCACCAAGTCCAACCTTCTATCTAACACCTCCATGGTCACTATACCATGTCCTGAAGCACCTCATCTACATGTTTTTTGAACATCTCCAGGGATGGTGACTCCACCACTTCCCAAGGCAGCCTGTTCCAATGCTTAAGTACTCTTTCAGTAAAGAACTTTTTTCTAATATCAAATCTGGACTTCCCCTGGCTCAACTTTTGGCCATTTCCTCCTGCCCTGTCATTTGAGTTGCTCCTATTTCTTAATTCATGTAGCTGAGTAGAACAAGTGATATTCTGGGATAAAACATTTACCCTAGATATTTAGCATTCTTAAAGTAAAATACCTCTTGCCTCACTTTTTTTTTTAAATAAATAAAATCTAAATAAATTGTTAAAAGTTATTATCTCTCTTACGTTGCTCCATAATGAACTGCTCTGCGTTAGTAGCATCCACGTTTGGCTAACTTGATCACATCTTGCCAGATCAACTAAATTTACATAACGGAATATCTAAGTCAGAAAAACAAACATAAGTGATTTTTAAAATTATTCAGTAAGATGCACTGCTGTATTAAATGATATATATTCACCTATCCTAAACAACAAGAGCTATTTTCAAATGAAATACTCCTTTTTTTTAGGAATTTAAACATGCCTTTTATAGCAGAATGTCAGTAATTACTCTCCTTAACAAAAATGTACAAAAAGATGGCTTTGCTTCCTATATTCAAGCTATAATAGAGCATCACAGGGATGTTTCAAAACTGAAGATTTTTCATGGACAATCAGCAGTGTCATTTCACCTATATTAAAACAACACTTGTTAAAGCACCTCTCCTAAACCTATTTGAGACAATACAATTTGAACTAAAGCTTTGTAGATTAAATATAGTACTTTCAAATGCAACTGTAAATTACCTGTGAAAAAGATTTATTTTTTTTAGTTTCTACCTCAGAGGTCTTTTTAATTTATCTACTATAATTTGGTAAATATATCTACAAATATTGAATCATAGAATGGTTTGGGTTAGAAGGGATGCTAAAGATTATAGAATCACAGAATTGTCAGGGTTGGAAGGGACCTTAAAGATCATCTAATTCCAACCCCCCTGCCATGGGCAGGACACCTCCCACTAGGGCAGGTTGCTCAGAGGCCCATCCAGCCTGGTCTTAAAAACTTCCAAGGACGGGGCTTCCACCACCTCTCTGGGCAACCTGTTCCAGCACATCCATATCCTTCCTGTAATAGGGGCTCCAGAACTGGATGCAGTACTCCAGGTGAGGTCTCATGAGAGTGGAGTAGAGGGGGAGAATCACCTCCCTCGACCTGCTGGCCACGCTTCTCTTGATGCAGCCCAGGATACGATTGGCTTTCTGGGCTGCAGAAGCACACTGATGGCTCATGTTGAGTTTCTCATCCACCAGCACTTCCAAGTCCTTTTCTTCAGGGCTGCTCTCAAGCCAGTCACTGCCCAGCCTATATTGGTGCTTGGGATTGCTCCAACCCAGATGGAGGACCTTGCATTTGGTCTTGTTGAAATTCATGAAGTTGGTGTGGGCCCACCTCTCCAGCCTATCAAGGTCCCTCTGGATGGCATCCCTTCCCTCCAGCATATCAGCTGCCCCACACAGCTTGGTATCGTCAGTGAACTTGCTGAGGGTGCACTCAGTGCCGCTGTCCATGTTGCTTACGAAGATGTTAAACAAGACTGGTCCCAGTACTGATCCTCGAGGGACTCCACTTGTCACTGGTCTCTACTTGGATACCAACCCATTGACAACCACTCTTTGGGAGTGGCCGTCAAGCCAGTTCTTTATCCACTGAATTGTCCATCCATCAAATCCATATTTCACCATCTTGGAGACCAGAATGTCAAGCAGGACAGTGTCAAAGGCTTTGCTCAGGTCCAGGTAAATTACGTCAGTTGCTCTTCCCCAGTCTATTGATGTTGTGACCTTCTCATAGAATGCCACCAGGTTAGTCAGGCATGATTTGCCCTTGGTGAAGCTGTGTTGGTTGTAGCCAATCATTTCATCGTTATTCATCTGCCTCAGTAGTGCCTCCAGGAGGATCCGCTCCATGATCTTACCAGGCACAGAAGAGAGATTGACTGGCCTATAGTTCCCAGGTTCATCCACCTTTCCCTATTGGAATATGGGGGTTATATTTCCCCTCTTCCACTCAGTGGGGACTTCATCAGACTGCCATGACTTTTGAAATATAATAGATCTAGTTCCAACCCCCCCTGCCATGGGCAGGGACACCTCCCACTAGAGCAGGTTGCTCAAAGCCACATCCAACCTGGCCTTGAACACTTTCAGGGAGGGGGATCTCAGGATATTAAAGTCAATGTGTCGTATTATCATAGAAAAAAATGTAAAAGCTATACTGATAGTTTATTGTATACTGTTAAATATCCTAAAATATACTGCTACCACTGAGAAACATTTTGAAAAATTAAATTACGGCATTCCAAAAATGTCTCATCCTGGTAAACAACCTTAGATACAGCAATCTCAGGCCATAAAAGAAACTGAATTAAGATAACATTTGGCAAGCTTCTGCCATAGCTCCTCACCTGTCATTTTTATGATCAATTGTCAAACAGTTTTTCTGCCATCAGATTGCTAATGTTTCATCTTAGAAGAAACTTGATAAAATGAAATGAGGGAAAATATGGTAAAATTTTATCTCTTTGCTATAGAAGCAAATGTGTATTGCATTATAACCATCTGAAAATGTAAGATGTGCTCAAAGACAAAGAGGATATGCAAAATTTTATATGACTGCTGGATTATTTACATACTAAAAACTCCCATATTCATAATCATTTGCAGAACTGAATTACTACATATTATGCTAAAATATAAATATCTGATATAAAATGAAACACTTAAAATGCGCAGTTGTAATCATGAAAAACAAACCAGATGAAAGGAACACAGTTAATAAAATCACACATCTTTTTTCCTAAAGTAATTTTTATACAAAGAAAACTTTATGTTTGTAGTGTAATTACTTTTATAACTGCACAATAATACATCAATGACGATGGTTTAAACCATGGTAACTGGCTGATAGCAAAAATACAAAAAGAACTTTGTAATTTTATCCCATAACCTGTCACTGAAGAGAAATTTTTCTTATTAATACACATTTTCAAAATACTTATCACTTAAGATATATACCTTAAGATGCACCTGTAGGATATCAGAATGAAAACACAACAAAGATGCCACTATGTATTATAGAAAACTATTTCCATATTAGTTATACAATATGGAAATTGTATATTGCATTGCATACCAAAAAAATCTGTTCTTCATTATAGCAGTATATGAAATATGACTTGAACTATGTTCAAAAACAATGTATACTCTGTACAGAGTTCACTCAAACTACACAGCCAGAAGAGAAATCTTGAGTCAAATAGAGGCTTTGAGACTCAAATGAGTGTTGTACCCAGAAGCAATACACATAAAGTCTCTGTAGAAGTAAGGAAATAATTGCAATTTTTTTTTAACTTCTGGTAATCAACACAACTAAGAAGTAAAGAAAGAGTGACTACCTAGATAAGTGCAGAGTGCATGAATTACCAAAGCACAGGTTATCTTGGTTATTGTGAAATGTGCTTTATAATACATGAGTCGCTAAAAACCTGTTAGAATCAAAAAGGGATGTCCAAATAAAGATATTTCATTAAAGGAAATATTCATTCTTTGAGAGAAACTTTTATCCCAATTTATATTCTGTGCAGTTCAATTGAATGAACAGGATTGAAAAATGTACCAGTTAGAATCCATTTTTATCACAGAGATTAAGTTCAATTAAAAGTAACAAGCAGAAATATCAAGAGTATTCTACCAAGATTGAAAAAGGTTTTGTTTCAACATATAGAAACTATCCAAAGGCTATAATTTCTTTAGCTAGGAAAGGACAAATCAGGCAGAAAAATCATTGATAATGTATTTTACCACTAGCATTTAATCACATAATTAATACCTTCAAGCAATTTGCCTGTTTCTCAAAATACACTGCTGTCCTACAAGTTCTTTGTATTCACTTCATATAAACTACTTAAAACAACTTTAAAAGTCAGTTTTTCTGACCTTTTGTTTTCTTTCTGTAATTCTGGAAGCTTGCTATAGCCATACTCATTTTAAAGATATTTAGGTGGTTCAGAATGCAGTTGGGACTTACAAAGATTTCTGAAAGTACAGAAATGTGTAGGCCCTTTTCTAGGCAAGTTCCTTCTGTACACCTCATCCCTTCAAAGACTTACATCCCATGATAATTAGAGTTGGATCCATCACAGGCTTCTCTAACCAAAAGTCTGTTTCATTTGGACATGTAGATTACTTCCTTAGCTTCAAGACTCAATCTAATTTAAAACTCTGAGGAATTTTGCCACAGTTCACAAGAAGTATTTGAATAAATGGAACTGTATGACTTTTTAGAGTCAGAAAGAAAATATTGTCTGTGTTACGATTCATTAATAGAGTTTAGTTTCATACTAGAAGAACCAAAGCAAGGCTTTTCATTTTACAGTCTCTTGCTAGCAAACTTTTGATTTTTCAGTTCTGAAAAGGTCTGTTGAAACATTTATTTTTTGTTAGGTCAAGACCACAGTAGCCAGCTTTAAAGCACAGCAATCATTTTGTATCAGTAACACAACATTAGGGTACTGTGGTACCACTGACTTTTTTAGGAAGCTGTAATTTACAAAGCAAATGGTTTCCAGATGGCCCTGAGGACAGATCTTGTCCCAGCAGTAAATATAAACTGACATATTTTTTTGCACAGGAGCAGAACAGTAAACTACAAAAAATAACAGCATACTGATAATGATATTTACTAAATACCCTGTGATTTTCAAATGATACACTGCCAAGTATCGTCTACAGTGCCAGAGTCAAGGAAGTCTCCTTATCATAAATTCCAGAACTTCGAGAAGTCCAGGCACACTTTATTTTCCACAGCCTGTGAATGCTCAGAGCAAACACAGATTTGGCCTGGAGGAAAAAGAACCCAGTAACAATTTCCTGTTGAAGAGGATTTACCTATATACTCATCAATCAAAAAGAATGCATGAGGGAAAGAAAGTAAAAAGGAGAGGAGGAGGGCAAGAAGGGAGAAAGGAAGAGAAAAAGAGAGAAAGCAAAAAAAGCAAGCAAGCAAGCAAAAACTGGTTAGGCACTCAGCTAGTGGGAAGCTCTGGTCTCTGATGGTAAACAGAAGAGCTCTTTCTGCATTTTCTCTATTGAATAAAATAGTGACAGCACAAGAAAAAGAAACCAGGTGCCAGCCACACTGTCTGGATCAAGGGAGATGCATTCTTTTTAAATACAAAATGGAAGCATTTCAGTTTGCTTCCTGCTTTCCTGTAATAATTTTTGTTCCCTCTGTACTTTACATATAAAACCACTATTTTCTGCCTTGCCTCACAGATCCACAGCTCTAGCTTCCAGCCCACATATGTAATAACTTGCCTGACTTATCCCACATACACAGAAATACTTGCAAAAATACTTTCAGTACAGCTGGCTCAGCCTGTTCTCTCTCATGTGCCCCGAGGGAGACTGTCCAGAAGGTGCTCCCAAGCCCCGGATGCTGCCATGCACCCTTCCTCAAATCGCTGCACTGCTGCAGTTGTCTTTTTGTTGACCCCAGACCTTCATCCTTCCTGCCACAACATAACCCCAGAGAATCAGTTCCCATTCCCCGTGGCCCAGCTTCTCCAGGGAAAACTCCCAAGGTGACATACCCTGTCTAGCACACCAGCCAGTTAACACCACCCTCTACTGTCTTCATCTATATCCCAAACCTATGTCCTCACTATGTCAAAATAATATCATTCCGTTCATTAAAGACAGAAGTGGGTGGGTTTTGGTTTCTGGTTGTTTTGGTTTTGGGTTTTTTTTTGTGGGGTTGGAGGGGGTTGGCCTGGGCAGGGGAGGCAGGAACAGACTGAAAAAAGAGGGGAGAGGATGGACTGGATGAAATTTAGGGGAGGACTCTTTCTCCTGCTAGGGTAACTGGTACTACATAAGTAACTGGTCATGCATCTGCACAGTGAGCTGGATTAAGAAACTGACCCAACTGTCAACTCATTTACTAAAAAAGAAAAAAGTGGAAGAAATTTTTTCAGATAGATCTGTTCCCCAGTGTGGTTCATAGAAATCACTGTAATGAAAACAAAGGTCAGAACAGTGCTGGGGCAAGAAAGGGTAGATGGGAATAGCAGGAAGGCTGGGGTGGGTTCCCTTCAGTTACAGCTGTGTGTCCAAGATCCTCAGCAAAACTTCAAGTTCTGAGTAACATGAATATTGAAACCTTCAGATTTGCACAGTTAAATGATACTGAATGATAATTTTAAGGATCTCCATTTTAGATCTAGGTGATAACTCCTACCTAAGCTCATTTTATATTTTTAAGTCCTTTAGTGAACTGGAGCATACCCAGAGATAGTATTATGTTACATATTAAAAGCTTTTTATTTTCCAGTGCTGTAAAGAGTGGAGTATAAAAGGACTCAACCATAAGAAAACAGTACAGAAAGAAAATTATTTTCAAATTATTTACTACATATAAAGAAGAATAGAAGAATACATTTGGTTCAGTTCAATGAACAGGCAGATATTACATAGAGGATTATGTGAAAAGGTGTACAGAAACTGGTTTGTATGTCTTGTCTTTAAGAATACAAAGCTATATAAGCTCTGTACAGCTTAAGATACAGGATTTTAATTTTTTTTATCTTTACCTGTGTGCTCAGTCACAAAAAAAAGAACTGTGACAAAAAGGCATATTCCTGAATGGCCACACTGATAGATCTTTTTAATTAATCGTCAGATTTGAAACTACTCATAAAATGTTATTGTTACATATTGTTTCCTGAAAATCCAACAGATATTGATCACTCTCTAGGGAAAAATTCAACATTATCATTACTACAATGGAGTTTTTATTAACATTCCCTAATATATTTATCTTACCCTACTGTTGTTTTTAATTTTATTACCTCTTGTTTTTTTTCACTGCAGTGATATAATTAGCTTTGAATTCTTTTATGATACACAATTTCTTTAGCTCTAGCTTTTGGATTTGAACTTCAGATATGCAAATACTATCTAAACACAAACAAAAATAAATCTTTGCCCTACATGACCTATTTATATATGGATCATAGAAATATGGCTTGAAATTTGTATGGACCAAGTAGTTTTCTTTTTTTCTTATTCTTTAGGGTATTCTTTCCAATTCAAATCAGTAGAAGTCTCACTTCCTACTTCACTCTCCTCAAAAATGCACATTAAAATATATAGCATGATGGGACCAATGTCTAAACTGGCAAACTACCTTGCTTTTCAGCTCCAGACCTCAGAGTTGGAATTGCTCTAGAAATGGTAGACATTCATATTTTCTGCTAAGACACTAAAGTAGCACTTGACAGTGTATTTGATTTATACAGGATATAAAATTAAGTTTATATATAAACAGAAGAGAAAATTATATGATGTATTTTTACAGCTGCTCTGAAGCCTTAATCAAAAAGTATGGCTACATACCACAGAAGAGCTGTAATTCTTTTTGATATGTTAATATCTGGATTCCGGTTTCCATGTGCATAGTCTTTATATATAATTCTCTGTGACAGCAGAAGATGTAACTGTGACCATGTTGTGACCTCATAAAAGGTCAACCTACAAGGATACCTTAAAATGTCACTGTATTTTGAACTCATGGTTTGAATGGCAAAAAACTAAGACTCATAGATTAAGATAAAATAAACTTAATTTCTCCCAAGCTACATAAAAGACATTATACTGTCAGTATTGATTAGTATAGAACTAATGGAAAGATTACACTATTTCAGGGTTTTGAACGAAGAAGGGATGCTACTACTGACTTCAGAGTTCCTGAAAATTAGAAAAATTATTTATTTATAGGTATGACGAGTTTGATAGGTATGGACACATGTAAACTATAGTAGAATTTTCGATACATATATATATATCTCTCAAAATCCACACACTCTTACATGACATCTTTTACATATAATAGTATTGCAGTGTATAATACTATTTTATTAGGAAAGAGAATATTATGAGGTGGCACTATAGATAGAATTTTGGCCATTCTGCTACTCATATAGTAAATTAATATCTCACTTTGGTTTAGTGGTGTTTACACTTTTATGGGAGGAACATTCCCTTTTGAGTGCACTGCTTCAGAAAAAGAGGTTCACACACTAGAAATTCTTTCTCAACTGGTAGTTAACTCTTAGTAATCAAAGGTATGAGTATTATGCCTCCCAAATCTTTTAGGGGAGATACTACTGCTGCTCATTTCTGAATGAGCCTTCTGAAGAGGCTCATTTCTGAATCATTTGATAGCAGAATTTGCCTGGTTACTGAACGAGCCAGTAGTAAGAAAATAGCACAGACTAAACTGCACTGATGGACCTACATCAAAATAAACCACTCTCACATCCATGAAGACCATATGCACCACTAGTGGAATCCATATAGATAACATCAATAAGAATTAAAACATGCTGTATTTTTGGTGAGTGAAGTCTGTAAACAATGTACATGATTTAGGTTACGGATTCAAGTTTCCTCTGATGTCAGTGACATTATGCACATGATTAAAGTCAAGTATCTGTATTTGGGGTTTAGACTTGATTTTAGGCTGCAAATTTGAGTTCAGTATAGTCCATACTATTTAAAAGAAAAACATATCATGTTTTTTTTCTGAAATACCACGTTAAGGTTCTTTGCATTGTTAAATTAATGTAAAAACATGATAGGATGAATTAAATCTTAAAAATTAGAAGTTAAAATGAAAACATTTTAGCAGCAGTTCTGGTGTATCCCTTAATGGCAAACATTTTCAGTAACCAACCTATAATTTAGTTAAACTATAAAGCCCCACAACCAGTAGTTAATAATCTATTCTTTTTCTACAATACTGCCACAAATCAATCTTCTTGCTTCTGGGTAAAGCAACCTTCTCTTCTAGAAGTTAGCATATTAACAAGCTTTCACTCTTTAAAGTTACATTTTGTAAGGATAAAAAAAATATTGAACACAGCAACCTTCTAAACAAAGAAATTAAACAAAAATGTTTGGAAAGAAATTTATCTCTACCCACTGTGCCTTTGAAGTAGATTCCTCTCTGCCCTTGCTTCCTGGCCCAACAGTTTTTCTTGTCTTAAGGACTGCATAATGTCCATACAGTCTTTATGTTTTAAAGAAAATTAAACTGCTTTCTATCACATTTCAGGCTTGGCTCACGAGCTTCTATTAACAGCCAACAAACCCCTTTACTTCTCTCAGGAGTTCCACTGAACTCCACACTCAGGAGTTCTACCTATTCTACTTATTTCCTGATTTTTTGTGGTCCCTTTTTAAGTTTCCCTCTTTCAGTCTCAGCTCAGAGAATCTTCTGGATGGTAGGATGGGACATGCAGAATATGACCAGGTACCACTGAAGGAAAGAATAGGATTACTATCCTTAAAGGATTCTACCTGACTCAGCGTGAACAATATAAACAGGAAACTTTCTTTCCACTGCACAAACATCCTTTTCCACAAAGCATAATATATACCATTTATGAAATATACATAGTAAAATTTAGAACTCTCAAAAACCTGTAATAAGGCTGTTTCTGGTAAATGGGATGGTTTATGTGTGAAAGTAAGATCATTTGCTTCACAACAGTGTGACTGTCCATTGCCAAACACTGTAAAACAATTAGTACAGGAGAAGTACATATTTATCTCAGTTGGAGGTTCAAAGTTCAAAATACGTTTGAATACTCAGAGAAAAAAAAAAAAAAGAAATTAAGTTTGCTAAACTTAGCTAGGTATTTTCAAATCCACATATTGTTACACAACTGTGAACATTTGTAACTGCTGTTACTGAGAATAATCATAGTTTTAGGGTGCACCTCATGATTTTGGATTATAACAATACAATATATAAGCATAGGAGACCATCCGCATTTCCATATTGTAACACTGCACACTAGCTTGTGCACACAATATGGCAGAAACATACTATTAGCACATGTTAATTTTTCAGGCAGGTCTTCAAAAAGTAGTGGTACAAAAAAATTAAGTCTGATGTTATTTGTATCCAGCAATGTATATTGCATGCAAGATACTAAAGTATCTTTCATGTATCTTCTCAACATGGGACTAACATTTAATTTCTTTTTTTCTTCTTTTATTTTATCTCTAGAAATGGAAGAGATATAAGAGAGGGGCTATAACATAGCTTGTTTTGTTTTTTATTTGAATATTGCTACGGGGAAGATAGAGGAAGAAAAAAGAAAGAGGAATTATGCAGGAAAGGACAAATGAGAACCAAAGAAAACAGGAAGGAAAAAACCAGTAAGATAGGAGAGCCAGAAAGAACAGAGTAAACTGAAATAATGAGCTTTAGATTGTAACTTTCCATTCTGAAAATTTATTTGCCCCTTAGTAGCAATGCAAGTTCTTCTGCCCATGAAGTTTATTAGATATTATAATGATTAATGTTTTAATTCTGCATTTTAAAATTAATCAATGTCTGCTAGATTGTCCAAGATACCCACACAAGACTGGCAGATATGACACAGGACTGGCAGAAGATTCTAGCACTTCTTGAACTTTAAGCTGGAGGCCCGTCTGGTCTATCCTTGCCTGAGATATCCCAGGGCATGCTGAGTTACACCAGAAACCTATGTTTGGGTGACATAATTGCACCCAAAATGCCTACACAAGTGTACACAATACAAAAGTACACAATCAATAAATGTGGATTCAGTTACACACTTTCTGGTTTACAAATGCTAATCTAATTGTGGAAGTCAAACCAACCCTTGCAACTGCTATTAAGAATGGAAAGAACTTAAGAATATTATTGCCTAAGAATCATAGAATTCCTTGGGTTGGAAGGGACCTCTAAAGGTCAGCTAGTCCAACCCTTCCCTACAGTTAAGCAGGGAAATTCTCAACTAGAGCAGGTTCCTCAGAGCCTCATCAAGCCTGACCTTGATTTTCCCCAGAGATGGGGCCTCCACCACCTACCTCCTCGGGTGACCCATTCCAGTGTTTCCACCAACCTCATAGTACAGAATGACTTGGAAGACTCCAGAAACAGAACATCTTTTGTACACTCAACCAGTCAGCATAACATTTTAAGTATTTTAACATACCAGCAAGAAAAGCAGAGAAATAAATAAATAAATAAATCTATGGGCAGGAAAAGAAACAAAACTAAAAGTGAGAGTCTATCAAGTATCTTGAGAGAACAGGGAAGAAACAGGACTAAAGACAGGTTTACTTGAGAAAGGATTTGGCAACTGGTGCCTGGCAGCCAGCAATTGATAAAGTGTCCACAGCTGGTTTCCATTCTAATCATCCTACAGTAGGGGAAGGAAAAGGAGACAAACAGTGGGAGAGCTTCATCAGTGTGAGCACAATTTTTAGAATCCCTGTGCTGTCAGCAGCTGCTGAGCTCCCATCTCCCCCCTTCCCTGCACAGGTATCTGCTGAGCACCCCACCAAGCTATGATATTCTCTTCCTTGGCAGGAGAAACCTTCCCAGAAATGAGAAGAGACGTGTTTTTCACAGTGAGACCAGCTAGAGCTGCTGGCAGGGGGGCACAGGAGGTTGCCCATCTGTTGCCTACTCTCAGGTGATCACAATTTTGATTACCCCACACTTCTGTGAAGGAGATGAGGTTGCTGTGGCTTCTCCACACTGCAGGAATCTACACCTTTTGGATTGTGGTGGCAGGTGTCCAGAGGCATCATCTTAACTGATGATTATCATCCTAACTGATAACATTAACTCTAAAACATCAGCCACCTCATTCATGCCAGATAGATCACTGATACAATGACATTCAACTGCTTTGATGCTTAAGGTATGACCAGACTTTTACTCGTAGAAAGAAGAGGTAATGATCTGCTTCCGATAACACCATAAGTGCTAAATAATAGTATTAGTACACTAAAATGCTTCATTCAATATTGCTAGAGCTGGCTTTCCATAACAGTTGGAATTAAACAAGTTAATCTTTAATCACTGAGCTTCCTATATTTAGCGTATTATACTACATACCTCAAAATATGCTTTTGTTTCTAAAGAACTGTGGGTCTCCGCATGCCAAGCTTTCACAAAGTGTTTAAATGTATTTTGGTAAAGATCTGTTGCAGTCTCTTTGTTCCCACTGAAAATAAACACAATTATAACCAATTTGAGGGTCATGACTAAGAACAAATATGCAATTTAAATGCTTTAGATGAATGACTGTCTGTCAAATTCCATTTCAATAAAACAGTTATTTAAACTGTTAAGGAAAAGAAATAAATAAGGAAATAAATAACAACTTTTTATCGTAGATAGTTATAAGACCATTGCAATAAGATTTCAAGTTAGCAGGCAGGCATAAACATGACATATTTCCAATTTATTAGAGTTGTGTATAAGACATTACTGATCTACAGTTTGATCTATCAAACTAAACAATTTCACAGAGCTTGGAGCTACAAGATGTATACAGACCTCAGTGAAATAAAACACAATAACAGAACTTTATTAATAAAGTTTAGGGTGGCATAGGTGTCAAAAGTCACAAGAATAAATTCAGTAAAGTGCTAAGAGTTACACCAGTGATAAATGTACAAAGAATGGTGAAGCAGTTTATGAAAGACCACATGTTCATTATGAATTAACATAAATGTTTTTAAGGATTATTATTAAGAAAAATTTGAAATAATTGATTTTACTTTAGCCCAGCACAAATAAAAAGAAAAGGAACAAAAGCAAAAAAAGCAGGGGGAATACTATTACTGTCCTCCTATATATAAAAGGTGTTACAAATGCAATTAAAATGTTCCACTGAAATAAAAGTAAGGGGATATAAGCACAATTGTCTGCAAAAACTTCAGGTTGTTGGTGTTTTTTGTCAGTTAACTATGTAAAAAACCTGCAATAAGCTACAAAAGGAGCCAAGAGACATTTACTTGAAACTTTCAAGAACATACAGGTGTTTAAGTAGCTTAGCCCTATATAATCCTATCTCACGGACAGGGATTAAGCTTGATTAGTGTAACGTGAAGTCTTCACTATCAAAGAAGGATAATAATGTAAATTTTGATATATTCAATACACAATATAGAATCACTTATGTACTATTATTTTAAGAAACAGTGTCTTGAAATTAAACTGAAATAAATCATTATAAAGATACATTTAAAATCCATTCTTGTTTGTGAAAAACCAAAACCAAACAAAAAACAAACAAAAAAAAAAATAAACCAAACCAAAACACACAAAAAAACCAACCAAACAAACAAACAAAAAGCAAAACAAAACACATCAGTGTGTCTCATATTTGGCAAGATATGCAGTGCTGATAGTATACACCTAAGTTTTTTTTCTGCTACCTGAATGATGCTCAAACACTATGTGTTCTAGAGGACATATCATATGACATTATTTAATGATACACTAAAGTGTACACTTCACACTTTAATTCTAAACTTTAGCAACTTTTTAGGCTATACAACCAGTAAGGTACAGAAACTGGAAATACTTGCAAAGCAAGTGTCTACAAAATAATATCAAGCTTTCGTTGCCCAAAAGACCAAAGTGAGGAAGGTAAAAACTCCCAGGATTGCAAGGTAATGCAAACTGCATCTACATTAATTTGCTTTGATTTTCACAAATCAGGACCTAACACCCATCATGGACCTGCCCCTTTAATTATTTTTCATAACACACTGCTCACCCCTGGACTCTTCCCACAGATGACTCCTTCACTGGCTGTGTTCACAGTACAGTAGAGTTCTACTATAAGCAGACCCCCAGAGCGATCAAGCTGTATTTAAGAAAAAAGGACCCACTTATTATTTATTTTTTATTAGTTCTCTATCATTCCAGCAACCTCATTTACAGTGTAATCCCACAAACAGTTACACTGGTGCTAGTCAAGAGTCAACAGAGCCACACAGCCAAGAATGGTGTTTCTCAATATGTCAGCTTTGTCATGGAAGGAAATACATAGTGTAACTATGCCCTCTAGATGTCGTCTCCTCTGCTTCTGCCAATTTAAGATTAACAAAAGTTGCCTTGGCTAAAAGTAATATTTAGAAGATAATATAAAAGGCAGAAATAAAAAAGGAGAGGAAGTCTCTGAAAACTACCTAGGGCAGTGAGGCAATAGCTTGGGTCCCTGGCTCTGTAAGAGCAATGCTGGTGCCATGCACAACTGCCTGAGCTCAAATGAGGAGCTACATATAGGTCTGTCTGGGTGGACTCAAGTTAACAGAGTCTGTGTTCACAGATGCTGCTGTGTGGAGGCATGAAAAAAAACCTGTATCTGCAGGAGCTGTGGAACACAAAATCTTGGGCAGTATGATCAAAGTATTTATATCTTCTGTATTCTGACTTTATTTTATTTTGATCTTCACTCCTCTCCCATCTCTCATCATGCACTTGCCAAGATTCCAACTCTGCGATTTTATCCTATTTTATCCCTACCACTGTACCCTTCACCTCCCAGAGAAGCAGCCTGACTCGCTCCACCCTGTCCTTCTGACATACACTCCACTTCCCTAACACCTCCCCAGCCTGCTTTGCATCAGCGTCACTGCTCAGTCTTAGAGAAGAGCCCCAGTACCACCCATCCTAGCACAGCAGGACAAGGAAGTGCTCTCATGGCATTAAGTTACCACACATCAACTAATGAACGGCATCCTGCAAAAAAAGGTAGCTAGATAAATTGTCAGACCAAGCATATTTAATTTATACAGCATAATTTACTTTTATATGACATGTCTTTTTTTCTTATGCAAAGCACCTATATAGACTTCCATGTAATTTTTTCCTTGTGAATCTGCATCCATGTGCTCCACCTCTGAATAATTACTCTTAATATTTGGACATTATAATGGACTACTGCTAGAGCCATCTTCTGATTTGCCTTTCTTCTCTTGCCCTTTCTCAGCAGGTTATATTTTATCTATCCTCTGAATTTTAAAACAGAATGAGTCATTTAATATTGCTACCAATCTGAATGAAGTAAAATCTATAAAACTCTGCAATTTGCTGTAAAATCTATGCAGTCAAGTTCAACAATACAAACTTTTGAATAGAACCAATGTTTGCTATTCATAATTTAAATAAAATATGCACTGATAATATTCTTTAGTAGTAAGCCATTCACTCATTTTAATAAAATCTGTACTTGTTTTTAAAATTCTACAGTATTGAGTAATTAAAAACTTGTTTGCTTCCACCATCACATACTTACAGATCTGTATTTATGGGAGGAGAATTGAGTGGTTACACACGATTTTAAAGTGATAGATGCATGCATTTAATTAAGTGCTATCTGCATTTCTTTTTTCCTTTTTTTTTTCAATAAAAGTAAAAATTAATATAGTAATTTAGAAATTCAATTTATATCTTAAAAATCTTAATCTTTGGTAAAAATCCCATTTATCTTCTAAGGTATGTAATAACAAATAATTAGATTCAGAACAAAAAAAATGTATTTCAAATTAATCATATCTCACCGATATATTAAAATACACTATCTCTCCATATCTGATTTACTGGAAAGACTACTGAATAAATTAAACTTTACATGACTACTTTCATTTGCCAAAATCTCTCTCATTTCAAACCATATTAAAAAATAATATTTCATTTCATATAGGTGGGATCAATTATAAAAGGAACATTCTACTGTTCCAGTACAACTTCTGTGATAATGAAACAGAATTGTTATCTCAGATAATCTTCAAAATGCTTCTGTAAAAGTAAAAGGAATAATCTTCCATGTCCCCAGTGAATAAGACAAACAGAAAAAAAAACCACAACTAAACACAACAAAACGGGTGTCTCTCGTAGCAATGTAGACACGAGTATTAGGAAAATATTGATAGTAGAGAGGATTACGAAGTATTGGCATAAAACACCTGAAGAGATTGTCATGTCTCCACATCTGTGATTTTTATGGTGACTAAAACCAGCCTAGACAAATGTTCACCAAGGCTAAGCACAGTATAGTTAGAGAATCTTCATTTCCCTACCACTCCTGTGACTCTTAGTAAGGATTTACACCAGTGCTCCTAACAGAGTTGTATCTACTATATAATTATCATTGTGTGCTTCTCAAAACAAAATAGCCCAAATGTATCTCTTCAAAATAGAGGATCATCAAATTTTCATAGACATGCTTATAACAAGGAAATCGGTGAACATGTTTATTTATTGTGACTAACGTATTTTTTTAAATATCAATATATCCCTATTTTTAAAAGGAAAAATTGGATTACGTGAAGTATGAGTTACCTAATCCCAAACATAAAGGAAACTGAAGAAAGAGCAGATGGGAACACAGCTCTTTTATTTTCAGACCCAAACAGTAATTATTTTTTATTCCTGGGTACATGACCATATTCTTTGCAAACAGAGCTGATTAAAGTACAGAAATGACAAAGGACTTTGTTCAGGTCTGGAACAGGCAGAAACTCAGAATTGACTATTTCTAACATAGAATAACACTGCTGAGGAAAAATAAAGCCAAACCTAAGCTTCTAATTCCTCTTCATGTTGTTCTATTAAAATGAAAAGGTTCTTCCCCCCAGAAAGGAACTACATAAATATTCCTTTGGTAAAAGATTTTTCCTAAGATGCTCCTGAGGTATATGTAAAATGAATACACTTACCCAAAATACAGCTTCATTAAGTTTCTGCTGTAAAAGTCCCATGCTTTGGCACATAATTCTTCAGTCATCTAAACAAACCATTTATGACATGTACACAAAACAGTGCTGTATATTTAAAAGTCAGATAAAAAGCAGTTTCCACATCGATTGCTGCAAATTTAAGTATCTATTTTAAAGAGACAAATGTTCAAGTATCATTTTCTGTGTACAGTTAGAAGTACTTTGCTACCAAATTATGCTTCTGTTTTTGCACACAGAAATTCAGGGAAAAACTAAATTCGCATCTATCTAAAACAGAACTAATCCGTGTGCTTGAGGGAAAGCTCAGTAACTGGAATTCAGACTTTCATCCCTCCTATCCACTCTTTATTCATCAGCTGTATCCAGCAATTTAGCATATTAAACAAATACTGTAGTTATACATTGCAAAAGTCTTTTCATAACCCATTTCTATGTAAACCATTTACTACATGATTCTAACTCACAGGTGTTTTAATAAACCTGTTTGAATTTCTACAAAAACAAACTTGTGTAAGACTATGGGCTAAGAATATTTCTGTAGAAGACCTTTGAATGTGCAAATACCAATTTGGTTTCGAAAAATACTGGGATTTATCTCATTGATTGGTCTTACTCTTAAGAAAATCTACAAGAGTATTTGACTGCAACATGTTTCTATATTTGTACATATATTGTATAAATCAAACATTCCATTTTTAGCCTGATTAATATAATACTTGAGTGGTTGGTAAAAGAGGAAACAGCTGAAATGAAACTGCAGTAAACTCACAGTACAGATGTACTAAGAGAAGACAAAACTGCCTACAGTTATAGAGATAAATCTGGTCACACTGTGTGCCAACTGACTGAATTGCTTAGACAGCTTCCTTTCATGGTCATAAAGCAACTTTCTCCTCTGAATGTTTTAAAATAACAGGGTTTCTTCTCTACAGGTCACTTTTTTGGATCAGCAAAACCAAAATGTTTACCTCCTTACTGCTTTATGTACAATAATATTGCATTTAACTGTAACTATTAATTGTCAGTGTTGATAGCACTTTCATCAGTTCAAGTGCAATTTCAGGAACCAGCCTAAGTAAAACTAAATAAGATATAGAAAAAGCATGCTGTTGAAACTACATTCATATTTAGGTGGAACTCTTCCTAAAATTATGACCAAATATGAAACAGGCACCGCTTGTTCCCTACCGTATGCCTAGATGCTACCTCTGGTGACACTAGGTTTTGGATGCAAATCAGCATCAACAGAAAGAAATGCAAAGTATCATATTCTTTGCACTAGCTATAGAAGAGTAACATGAGAAAACTTAAAAACAGAATATCAGCTTTCTGAATTAAAAGATTTGTTCACAGCATAGAGTTAATGCATTACATTACATGTTACGGTATTAAGACCTATATGGTTTTCATTACAAATACCTATAACAGACATTTTTAAAATGTTTTTACAAAATATGAAAACAGGATGTTTATTGCTACTCTTAGAGCTATGTGGAAATATTGTGTACACTGGAGCTCAATACATTCCATTGACATGTCCTCTCAGATGATACTATTTTGTTTCTCGTATTAATAGTGACTGAACAGTCATTTGAAATCTTCAATAGCTGGAACAATGTTTCCTGCTGCTGCAGATAGGCCATGCCATGTCTAGGTAGGTAACTGTTTTGTCTTCATTTTCAAAAAAAAGAAGACACACTGTGAGAGCCAAATAAATCAAAAATGACTAGGCTGCATTATACTTCCATGAAAAATATGGAAATAAAAAATACTTACCATAGGGACAAAATTAAAAGAGAAATCAAGTCAATTTTTGACTTCTAGGAAAGACTATAAATAATGTAAACAATAAAACCTGATCGTTGAGTCAGGCTGTTGGCACACCTTGTAATATGAGGAATTGTGTTACCCCATGGAGAACCCCAGGGAAAGGACACAATAAGGGCACAAACTTGCATCACCCACTGTAATGATTTTACCTGCCCCCACAACGTACTTAAATCGGTCTATGAGTGCATGCAGAGTAGTTGGGCATCCAGACAACTCCTGAGATCTCTCCCTGAGTGAGCCAAAAGATTACGGTTTTATTATCCACCCCCTACTGAAAACTTCAACCAGAAGTGACAATAGCACAGAATACAAAGCAAGGTAAGTACCTCCCTGGCTAGTGCTTTGAAAATACTGCTCTTTGAAATTACTGCATCTTCCATTGCAAAATATTCCTGTTTTGCTAGCATTAACCATGACTTTTCCCATTATATTGCCTTCCCTTTTTTTTTCCAATTTTCATTCTCTAAATTTTTCTAGCTCCCATCTAAATGGATCATCAGCTTCTGTTGGGGTCGGTTTTAATCATGATGAACATTGCAATTTTCTAACAAAGATGAGGCATTTTACAGAACTCAGTATTTCCACAGAACAGTCCTTTACAAAAAGTTGTATCAGTGACAGCACACCTCCTTAACCTGAACTCAAAAAAATTATATTGCATAGGCTTTTTTACATGTAACACAGAATTTAATTCATATCGAATGAACACTTTCCATCTCCTTCCTGTACCATGCTCTTTCACTCCCCAGCAGAGTTTTTGCCTCCAGCACCCTTATTTTTAGAAAATTTCATTCATTTTTTTTATTATTTGCTTACACTACAACCTCAGTAGAAGTCCTTCTCCATATTTGAAGTTTTCTTGCAGCTTAATCCTGATGATATCCTAAAACATCAGGCTTGATAACTGAACAGCTGACAAGTACAAATGAAACTGCATTCTGTGATGAAATCCATTGATTAAAAAGAAAGAGTGTACTCCATCTTCTTAACAGTTCATGTCACTGTAAATACCATTATAGCTTGTTGCTCTTCTGTCTGCACCAACTGAAGGTTTTTTTCCTGATATTCAAAACCTTCAGTGGACTAGAATTTATAAACCTCAAAGATAGGATATTCGCACATCACCACCTTTAATGAAACACACCGGAACTATGAAATTAATTATATGTGCAAGTTAAAGCAGGAGGGGAAGTAACTTTCACACGAGCTGCACCAACAGTAACGAACCTGCTTCAAAAAACGGTAGCAGTGTACGCTCTGGCTATATTCAAACTAAAGCAAAGCTCTGTTTCTTGTTTTCTGCACAGTAAGAGAAGAATACATACACACATTTTCTCTATTTTGACGGGTACATACTAACTATAAATTAATCAAGGGCTTTTTTTCCTAACAGTCAGCAAAAAGCATTAACAAGTCTTCACTTGCTGTGAAACATTTTAAAGTATTCAGATGGCATTTTTAGCCTGTATAGATTGCACTTATTTTAGAGACCAAAGACTGCTCCTATTTAAATTCTTCTAAGATTCCAGCATAAACAGAACTAAATCCTTAGTCATTTTAATCTCATGCTGTGATGACTTCACTTTAAAGGGTAAAAGATCATACAGAGAAGAGAAAATATGAGAAATACTACAACTAATAATTCAGTGCTTGAAGGCCACATCTCATGGTAAATATACCATGGACAGAAATGAAGTTATAACAAGTAATGCTACCTTAGTTTTGATTACCACAAAAGTAAGGGTTTAATATATCAACTAAACAAAAAGGAGCATTATGTTGAGGTTCTATTCATTAGATATTCCGTAGACAAAAAAAACCAAAACAGAAACCAAAAGAAAATATTTTCTATGGCTTTAGAATACATTGTCTTACTGTATTTGCAATATCATACACCATTAATATTTGGGGGGAAAAAAAGCAACATTAACATTTAACTTGCAGTCTACACAGCAGATGTTTTGTCATTAGCATGTTCTGAAAGTGCAAGTTCAATATTATAAACCACATAGGATACACACAATCATTTAGTATGTACCATACAACAGCATCTAATCCCTTTTCCATTATTTCCCTGAGATTTTAATCTAAAAAAGTAAGTGGATCTTCTGGACGCATAACAATTACACCGCAAAGCAGCAACTGCAAAAAGAAACTGCAAATTAATGCCTTTGTGTTAACACCAAAATAGCATCTAGATCTGAAACTGTTAAATAAACAGCATCTTTTAAAATATTGTAAAACACAGGCATTGTTTTTTATCACTGCCCTTTCATTCAATTTTTAAAGGTAATATCACATGTAATAGCATATTTTAATTGCTTGACTTCAAAGCAATGGGGTTAGGAAAGTCATAAAATATGTGGTATTTCTTTAACAATTCCTACTATGAATTTCATTGCTTTTAATGTGTGATAAAGAAAGAATATATAGAAGATGTTATAATACTATTTAATAAATGAAGAACAGAATTTAAAACAAGATTAATCCTACGTAGCAAAGAGTATGTTGAATGGGAAAAGTGGCCAGAAATTGATCTTGTAGCTAGTATTGAAAACAAAATGCGGTTTAGCAAAAAGATTTTCTTTTCAAGGTTGTGTTATCACATTACTTGCATCATTTTTAGTAATAATGTACAATAACCTATGAAACAATTTTTCTCAATTGTCCCCTTCAGCTAAAAGACATAGATCATTTATCTTTGGATTGTGAGCTCACATACAGCAAGAAAATCCAAAGTATATTGATTTTTAAAAGTAGATGGGTAAATTGCAGATATTTAAGTGAATATTTATTGGAAACTATAACCTCGAAGTATCTGTGCCTGTTAAAAATTTACAAACATGACCATGTATCTTTAACTAGACATTAAACTACACTGAAGTAAAAGCTGCTGTCCTGGGACAGTCTCTCATTAATATTTCCCTCTGTTCATTATAAAGAAACTAGCTTTCATCAGTTATCAGAAAAACAACACCTGAGTTTTCAGATTTTCTTCCAGCCCTGACACATAACAGAACTGTTTTTCTTTGCCTCTGCCCCCTTTTCACTACCACCCCTCTCCACGGTGCAGCTGGATGGTACCCATCTAATTTTTGTCATTCAGAGTCTGCTCTGGCCTTTATAAGCTCATCACCAACATTCTGACCATGCAATCTCACCATCCCCTTATGTTTAGTTTTCCCAAACTATGGCCTTTCACTTATGCATTCAGTGGGTAAAAATATTGATTCTGACTTGTAATGATTGTAATACAACTGGACTATATAAATACAAAACTAGATTTTAAAACGAGGAAATATCTGAAGCAACTGCTACATGTTTGATGGATCAAAGCAACACAGTAATATAATCATTTACTCACTGTACAAATTCAAATGATGGAATATTACTTTCCTTTCAAGACATGGCCTCTTGCTATTGCTAAATTAATGTGGAGCATGTGCTTGAATCCCTTTCAGGAAGCTTGGTAGGAGGACAAGGGAAAAGAGAAAGGCTCTATACAAAACCATGCTATGGATATAGAGCAAAAGCCATGCACAACACAGAGGCAAGAAAAGGCACCCTGTCAAGTGGGCCCTCACTCTGTAGCCGCAGAGAGGGGGGCAAGAGGGTAGAGGGAGCAGCCTGTGAATATTTGCAGGCTATAGAGGCCTTCCACATGCTAATTAGAGTACTGTGTACAAACAGAATCAGATGATCCTGTAAAGTGGCAGCGATCTATGGAGGTTGTTTCAAACAGAAGTTGTGGATGGCCCATCATTGGAAGCGTTCAAAGTCAGGCTGGACAGGACTTTGAGCACCCTGATCTAGTGCAAGTTGTCCTTGCCCCAAATGCAGAGACTACATGATCTTTGACGGTTCCTTCCAACCCAAAGCATTCCACGATTCTATGATTCTAAGTCAAGATCAATATAAAAAGACAAAGAAAAATATTTTATGCACAGACACAACAAAAGGCAATAGACTTCAGTTTAGACACCTTGAATATTTATAATGTTAATCAACACACTGTCTCCAACCTTAGCACCTCTTCAATCTTCTCAACAGAAGTGTAATTTGCAAAGTATATCTTCTTGGTGGACTATATTAAGAAAATGTTATAAATCCATCACTCATCATTGTAATTCATGGCATTTATTATAAATACTATGCAGGCAGTTAAATGTTTCATCAAATTTTCCTCTGGAGATTTCCCAAAGCTAATCCCAACGTTGGTCGGCTACTCCCTCTGCTGGAATAGGTCAGCACACGTCTGCCATGGGAATGACATTTTTTATTACTTCAGGTTTTGCTTACCTTCCCCCCCCCTCCTTTTTCAAACAAACACATACAACTTTTTTTTCCTTTGGATGTTCTGAGAAGTCTCCAACACAGTAAATCGGAACTACCCAACCATATACTGGAGTGCAAGGTCTCTGTTTAACATTTGAGAATTCCTTTATAAAACTTAAAATGAGGAAGGAATTGTAACACATGTTCTTGCAATCCTCCTCTGGGGACTCTCCAGGGCTACTTGGGCCAGGTGTAAAACCAAAACCAATTAAGCTGAACCTGTACAAGTCTGGCTATTTCAACTAGACTGCTACAAGACTCTCAACAATCTGAGAGTCCATCATCAATTTTTCTCAGTCTATAGATTTTATTTATTCATAATATTAAACAATGATAAATATACTCATACCTCAAATTATCATTATTCACATATCTGCACTACCTCCATATAACCAACTACCAAATGACTATTAAAAATAAAAATCATCAAACAGTTACAACACAACTAAATTATCAGGTTATAATTAAATACATAAGTCAGATTTTTATATCATAGAATCATCACAGAATCATAGAATGGTTTGGGTTGGAAGGCACCTTAAAGATCATCTAGTTTCCAAACCCCCTGCCTGGGACAGGGGCACCTTCCACTAGACCAAGTTGTTCAAAGCCCCATCCAACCTGGCCTTGAACACTTCCAGGGAGGGGGCATCTACCACCTCTCTGGACAAACAATTCCAGTACTTCACCACCCTCACAGTGAAAGATTTCTTCCTTACTTGTAATATAAATCTGTTCTCTTTGAGATTAAAGCCATTACTCCTCATCCTATCATGAGGCTCCCTGATAAAGTGGCCCTCCCCACCTTTCCTGTAGGGCCCTTTTAGGTACTGGAAGATCACTATAAGGTCTCCATGGAGCCTTCTCTTCTCCAGGATGAACAACCACAACTCTCTCAGCTTCTCTTCTTAAGGGAGGGGCTCCAGCCCTCTGATCATCTTTGTGGGCTCGTCTGGACCTGCTCAAGCAAGTCCATGTCTTTCTTATGCTGGGACCCCCAGAGGTGAACACAGTACTCCCAGTTGGAGTCTCAGCAGAGTGAAGTAGAGGGGGAGGATCACCTCCCTCAACCTGCTGGCAACGCTTCTTTTGATGCAGCCCAGGATATGGTTGGCCTTCTGAGCTGCAAGAGCACTGATGGCTCTTGGCCAGTTACTCGTTCACCAGTACCATCATGCCCTTCTCCACAGGGCTGCCCTCACTCACATCACGCCCCCAGACTGTGTTGATATCAGGGTTTGCCTCAACCCAGGCGCAGGACCTTGCACTTTGCCTTGTTGAACTTCATGAGGTTCACACAGGCCCACTTCTCAAGCCTGTAGAGGACTCTCAGGATGGCATCTCTTCCAGTGTGTTGACTGCACCATACAGCTCAGTAATGTCAGCAAATTTGCTGAGGGTGCGCTCGATCCCACTGTCCATGTCAATGCTAAAGATGTTAAACAGCACCAGTCCCAATACTGACCCCTGAAGAACACCAGTCGTCACTGGTCTCCACTCAGGTATCGAGCCATTGACTGAAACTCTTTGAGTGCGACCACTCAGCCAATTCCTTACCCAACAAGCGGTCCATCCATAAAATCCATGTCTCTCCAATGTAGAGACAAGGATGCCATGTGGGACAGTATCAAATGCTTTGCACATGTCCAGGTGGAAGACATCAGCTGCTCTTCCCTTATCCACCAACACTGTAACCCCAGTGTAGAAAGTCACCAAATTTGTGACTCACAATCTGCCCTTGGTGAAGTCATGTTGGCTGTTGCCATCACCTCCTTCTTTTCCATGTGCCCTGGCATACTGTCCAGGAGGATCCTCTCCATGGTCTTGCTGGGCACAGAGGTGAGGCTGACTGGCCTCTAGTTCCCTGGGTCTTCCTTTTTTCCCTTTTTAAAACTGTGGGTTGTTTCCCCTTTCCCAGTCAGAGGGAAATTCACTGGACTGCTACAACTTCTCAAATATGATGGATAGTGGCTTAGCAACTTATCTGTAGATAGCATTTATGTTGATACATATACAGCACCTAGCACAGCATAATATCCTGCATCATTATCTAGGTTTTAAGTATTATGGTGACTATTACAAGAAGTGGTAGATTGCATCAATATACAAAAAAAAAATTACCAAGAAAGATATGAATTATATTTTGATTTGTTGCTACAAATGTGGGTTACTTCGCAGAGCCATAATTCCAGTGCTGAAGATGTGTTGTTTGCCGTATATTCAAATTACACTACCATTTACACATATTAACTATTCCATAATACCTTGCCTAAATATCAATGCATTGTTATTAAATATTATTATTTCATATCTACCTGCATTAAGAGACTACACCCAAAAACCAAATGCGTTTTGCAAAGATACTAGAAGTGTCCCATCCCCAGGAGGAGTTCTAGCAGGGTGGGCAGTATCTGAAAGCAGCAAATTAACAGTGATAACAAATCATAGAGTCATAGAATGTTTTGGGTTGGTAGGGACCTTTAAAGGTCATCTAGTCCAACCCCCTGCAACTAGATCAGGTGTCTCAGAGCCCTGGACAACCTGACCTGGAATGTTTCCAGCGATGAGGCTTTTACTACCTCTCTGGGCAACCTGTGCCAGTGTTTCACCACCCTCAGCATAAAAAAAAAAATCTTAATTATATGTAGTCTAAATCTCCTCTCTTTTATTTTAAAGCCATTACCCCTTACCCTGTTGCAAGAGGACCTGCTAAAAGGACTGTTGCTGTCTTTTTTTATAGGCGTCTTTTAAGTACTGCAAGGCCTCAATAAGGTCTCTCTGGAGTCTTCTCCAGGCTGAACAACCCCAACTCTCTCATCTTGTCCTCACAGTAGAGGTGTTCCAGCCTTCAGATTATTTTTGTGGCCTCCTCTGGACCTGCTCCAACAGCTCTGTGGGTTTTTTGTGATGAGGACTCCAGAGCTGGGCCCAGCACTGCAGGAGGGGTCTCACCAGAGCAGTGCAGAGGGGCAGAACCCCCTCCCTCAACCTGCTGGCCACCCTGCTTTTGATGAAGCCCAGGATGCAGTTTGCCTTCTGGGCTGCAAATGCACATTGCCAGCTCTTGTCCAGCTTTTCATCCACCAATACCCTCAAGTGCTTCCCTGCAGGGTTGCTCTCAATGTCTCTGTATATGCACACATGAGTTTGCCTATTTATACCAAATGACTCTTTACTATTTAGCCAAATGCAATTTAATTCAACAGACACTCTTTACAACAGAATCAATCAACAAAACTGATGCAAAACTGTGACAATTTAGTTGTCAACTTTGTCTCTTCAGGACAAGCAGAAAGTCTGGTCTGCTGCTGCTGTTCTTGTGAGGGGAAGACCAGAAAAAGAGGAGGGTGTGCAAAACACATAATGAGGCGAGGACTGTCCATGAGCCTCAGACCTCCACTAACCCAGAGCAGAAAGCCTAGCTTCCTTCAAAGGCTTCTCTCTTCCAGCCATAATCCCATTCCTCTTCCTACAACTTTAGCCATTTACCCTTCATGGCAAAATGCATTTGGGTCATATGACAGAAAAATATTTAGCCATCTCTGCATCCATATTTATTTTTAACATTTAAGAACATGGCTATGAACAACAGTGAAAGTTGTCAGATGCATGTTTGCAGGATTACAGTTTGCCTGACTTTTTATGGATGCTCTTTAAAAGTAAATCTGGATGAGAACTGAAAGAGAGGAATCAGACAGGAATGACACACTTGGACACATCAAGGAATCCCAAATTACTTGGACAGAATTATTTGCGGTCCAGCTGTGTTTGAACCATGTCCAAACCACAGCCTAATCCTAAACAGACTTAAGCAAATGCCCATTTTAGAACTCTACGTGCTTAATTTTGAGCATATGTGTATAAATGTCCATAGGTCTTGACTTAGTTTTGATGTTCCTTCATCCAGGGACCAGTATAGTTTACTTTATCTTCACATCAAGCACACTGTAACTTCATAAAGAAATGAAAATGTAGCAAAATGAAATAAGAAAGATGGCTAGATATCAGCAAACACCAATCTCTTAAAAAAAAAAAAAACAAGAAAAAATATAAAAAGATCTTACAGACTTTCTTTTAGAAAGTCCCTTTAATCTTAACCTTAAGTGTTTCTTTTTCAGTTCATTAACTTCATGCAACTGTTGCATTATATATATGTATATGTATAAAGGTATATTTATAACTTTTGCTTGGAAATGTAAATATAAGCTATTTTTGAAGTGCTGAATCATGAAATACACCTCACATAGGTACATCTTATCTTTTGTTTTTTTCTGTGCTTAAAAAAACAATGATCAAGAGATAGACTCTCAGGAGAGGTACTCAGTCTGTGTGGCAGTGCTGCTCTATAATTATTCTAATCGGCTCAAGATTTCTTTATTAATGTTTCCATGGAAATCCTGGCTGTAATAGCTGCTTGCAAATGGGGTCTATTTTTGGTAGCTTAAAATTATCAGGATGTCTCTTAAGCTTGTATTTGTTCACTGTGCCTTTCTTTAAGGAAACTGAAAAAGAACTGCTGCAGATGTTGAAACAGGCAGAGGTGAAATGTGACTAACAGGGAGGAAACTAAAGACACACAGAGAATCAGTGTTTGCCTAAAGGCAAACCCACCAACTCTGTTTTCCCCACAGTATTTCACATTGTGACAGTTTTATTCGCTAACATTTCATGGAAGTTTATTTACACCTGGGACAATAAATATCTAACTCACCAACCTGTGAAATGTGGCCCACTGCCATCGTTACCTCTGACAGACCATGGAAAACTATGGCTTGTACCAGCAGCGCTCAGAAAGGAGGAAAGTATCAAGCTGAAACGTAGAGGTACTCCTGTAGTTAAACCTGAAGGACTTATCTAGGGAAGTTCACTGTGTTTGCCTTCATTGCAATCATCATTTGAATTTAAATATGGATTAAGGAGCAGAATTACCTTGTCCCATTTTGTTTCTCTTTTAAAAGTTTTCCTAACTTGTTTGAAGCAAGCTCTTAACAGGAGGAGCACACAGAACACGAGCAGAGAGCAGTGTGAAGGGTGTGAAACACCCTGGCCAAGGCCGAGGGACCAAACGGGCCGGCATGGCTGAGGGGTAAGGGGAATCCGGGGGGGTGGGGAGCGCCTCCCTTCCCCAGATGCTACCGGGGGCAGTTTGTGGTCGCCCCGGCTCCGGTGGGGACCAGGCCGCTCCCAGGCCGGGAGGCGGAGGATCAGAGCAGGCTGTGAGGTGACCTGCTCTCCGCAGCCGCTGCCTTCGCGCCGGCCCGGCCGCCAGACTCACGACGTCCCGTCCTCGCTTCCCCGCCCGCCAGCGGCGGCGCCTGTGCGGAAGGCTCGGGCACGGCGGATGGAGGTCGTTGGCGGGAGTCGCGGAGACGTGGCCGTTTCCCGCTGCTCGCTATAGCGGGGGACGGCGGTGCACCAGCTGCCCGTCTTCGCGGGGTCTGCCGCCGTTACCTCGTAGACGTCGAGGAGGTTGTGGCGGCTGAAGTAACCTCGGAGCTCGGGACTGGCGCTCCTGAGGGACGCCATGGCGGCGCCGGGCCCCTCTGTGGCGGCGGTCGCGTAGCAACAGGCAGCGGCCTGGACCAGCCCGCGGTCCCCGCCGCCGCCCGGGGCGACCGTCCTGTCCCTGCTCCTCCCGGGCAGCGGCGCACCCGTGTCCGGGCCCCAGCTACCCTACCGAGAGCGCAGGGAGTGCTGTAAAAGCTTTCGTGTACTGCAAAGCAGCGGGGAGCCTCACAGAGTCATCTGGGTTGGAAAGGGCCTTTCAGATCAGTTGAGTTCAACCGTTAGCCCAGCACTGTCCGCCGCTAACGCACATCACTCAGCACTGCAGCTACCCGTCTTTTAAATGCTTCCAGGGACAGGGACTCCACCACTTCCCTGGGCAGCCTGTTCCAGAGCTTCACAGTCCTTTCTGTGAATAATTTCTTCCTAATACCTGATCTAAACCACCCCTGGCGCAACTTGAAGCCATTTCCTCCTGTCACAGAGACACAGAATGCCTTGGGTTGGAAGGGACCTCTAGAGGTCAGCTAGTCCAACCCCCCTGTAGTTAAGCAGGGATGCCCTTAACTACATCGGGTTGCTCAGAGCCCCAAGCCTGACCTGGATTGTCTCCAGGGATGGGGTCTCCACCACCTACCTCCTTGGGTGACCCGTTCCAGTGCTTCCACCACCCTCATAGTAAAGAATGACTTGAAAGACTCCAGAAATAGCACATCTTTTGTGCACTCAGCCAGTCAGCATAACATTTTAAGTATTTTAACATACCAGCAAGAAAAGCAGAGAAAGAAAGAGAGAAAGAGAGAAAGAGAGAAAGAGAGAAAGAGAGAAAGAGAGAAAGAGAGAAAGAGAGAAAGAGAGAAAGAGAGA
>JANVCC010000010.1:12228614-12822483 GCA_025345505.1 Todiramphus chloris collaris
AGAAAGAAAGAAAGAAAGAAAGAAAGAAAGAAAGAAAGAAAGAAAGAAAGAAAGAAAGAAAGAAAGAAAGAAAGAAAGAAAGAAAGAAAGAAAGAAAGAAAGAAAGAAAGAAAGAAACTAAAAGTGAGAGTCTACCAAGTATCTTGAGAGAACAGGGAAGAAACAGGACTAACAACAGGTTTACTTGAGAAAGGATTTGGCAACTGGTGCCTGGCAGCCAGCAATTGCTAAAGTGTCCACAGCTGGTTTCCATTCTAATCATCCTACGGTAGGGGAAGGAAAACATCTCCAGAATGGGAAATAGCTAACCTTCTATATATCACAGAATGCCTTCAGTTGGAAGGGACCTCTAAAGGTCATCTAGTCCAAGCCCCCTTGCAGTTAAGCAGGGACATTCTCAACTGCAGCAGGTTGCTGGGAGCCTCATCGAGCCTGACCTTGAATGTCTCCAGGGATGGGGCCTCCACCTCCTCCCTGGGAAACCTGTTCCAGTGTTTCCACCACCCTCATACTAAAGAACTTCTTCCTAATGTCCAATCTAAATCTACCCTTCTCTAGTTTAAAACCATTGCCCCTCGTCCCATCGCTACATGCCCTTATAAACATTCCCTCCCCAGCTTTCTTGTAGGCCCCCTTCGGGTACTGGAAGGCTGCTATAAGGTCTCCCTGGAGCCTCCTCCTCTCTAGGCTGCACTCCAACTCCATCAACCTGTTGTAATAAGAGAGGTGTTCCAGCCCTCTGATGATTTTTGTGGCCCTCCTCAGGATCTGCTCCATCAGATCCATGTCTTTCCTGTGTTGAGGACTCCGGAGCTGGACTCAATACTCCAGGTGAAGTCTCACAAGAGCAGGGTGGCAGAATCACCTCTCTTGATCTGCTGGCCACACTTCTTTTGATGCAGCCCAGGATGCAATTGGCCTTCTGTGCTGCAAGTGCACATTGTTGTCTCATGTCCAGTTTCTTGTCCACCAGTACCAAGTCCTTTTCTGCAGGGCTGCTATCGCCTCCTTCCCTAGCCTGTATGAGGATTGTTTCTGTCCCGGTACAGGACCCTGCACATGGCCTTGTTGAACCTCATGAGGTTCATGTGGGCCCGCTTCTCCAGCTTGTCCAAGTCCCTCTGGATGACATCCCGTCCCTCTGGTATATCAACTGCACCACTCAGCTTGGTGTCATCTGCAAACCTGCTGAGGATGCACTCAATCCCACTGTCTATATCATTGATAAACATACTAAACACTACTGGTCCCAGTACGGACCCCTGAGGGACACCACTTGGCACCAATCTCCATCTGGACATAGAGCTGTTGAGCACTACCTTCTGGATGCGACCATCCAGCCACTTCCTTATCCACTGAACAGTCCACCCATCAAATCCATGTCTTTCCAACTTGGTGAGGAGGATGTTGTGGGGGACCGCATCAAAGGCCTTGCAGAAGTCCAGATAGATGACATCCACAGCTTTTCCCTTATCCACTGATGTAGTCACTCCCTTGTAGAAAGCCACTAGGTTGGTCAGGCAGGACTTGCCCTTAGTGAATCCATGCTGATATCTTTGATCACCTCCCTGTCCTCCATGTGCCTTATCAGAGCTTCTAGGAAGATCTGCTCCATGATCTTCCTTGGTACAGAGATGAGACTGGCAGGTCACTAATTCCCAGGGTCCTCCTTTCTACCCTTTTAAAACATGTGTGTAACGTGTCCCTTCTTCAGCCATCAGGGACTTCACCTGACTGCCAAGACTTTTCGAATATAATGGAGAGTGGATTGGCAACTACATCAGCCAGTTCCCTCAGGACTCTGGGACACATCTTGTCTGGTCCCATAGACTTATTATCTGCAGGTTCCACAGGTGGTCATGAACCTGAGCTTCACTTACAGTGGGAGATACTTTGGCCCCCTGGTCACCATTCTGTGGGCTTTGAACTTGGGAGGTGTGGGGAGAGAGGTTGCCAATGAAGACCAAGGAAAAAAAGTTTTTGAGAACCTCAGCCTTCTCCTCATGTGTTGTTATCAGCTTGCCATTCTTGCTCATTGGTGGAGGACTTTTTCTTTAACCTTCCCTTTCTCGCTGATGTACCTGTAGAAGCCCTTCTTTTTATTCTTTGGATCCCTTGCCAAGCTCAGCTCCAGCCGTGCCCTGGCCTTCCTGACCTCATCCCTATGCAATCGGGCAGCATCTCTGTACTCTTCCCAAGATACCCATCCCTGCATCCACTGCCTGTGCAGCTCCTTCTTGCCTTTTGGTTTGACCAGCAGGTCCCGACTCATCCATGCTGGTCTCTTCCCGTCCTTGTTTTTCCTGTCACTTGTAACTTGGGATAAGAGCTTGACCCCCACCTCTCTACAACGTCCTTTCAGGTAGTTGTAGAGAGAGATAGGGTCTCCCCTCAGCCTCCTTTTCTTCAGGCTAAACAACCCCAGTTCCCTCAGCCACTCCTCGTTAAGACTTATCCTCTAGACCCTTCACCAGCTTTTTTGCCCTTCTTTGAGCACACTTCAGAACCTCAATGTCCTTGTAGTGAGGAGCAACAAAGTATTTGAGGTGCAGCCTCACCAGTGCTGACTACAGGTGGACAACCACTTCTCTTGTCCTGCTGGACACACTATTTCTGATCCAGGCCAGGATGCTGTTAGCCTTCTTGGCCAGCTGGGCACACTGCTGGCTCATATGCAGCCATCTGTAAACCAACACCCCCAGGTCCTTTTCCACCGGGCAGCTTCCCAGACACTCTTTCCCAAGCCCATCACATTGCGTGCATTTGTTCTATCTACCAGTTCCAGGATGAGTGGTGCCAGAGAGCCCATCCGGCCCTGCACCACCAGGATTTCCTTGCCAGTGCTCTGGCTCTCCACCCGAGCTTGACTGTGAGCCAGGCTAAGTGCTGCTTGCGGCTGTTGGGTGTCCCAAGGGGCAGCAGCTAATATGGCAGCTGAGAAACCGCGGCCTTGCGTATATAATGCCACCAAGCAGAGACAGCACTGGCAGAGAGGATTTGGCTGGCAGGTAGGCATAGGTTGCATTTGTGGCAAGCATTTTCAGCACAGGTATCCTTAATATATTGCTGTATTTTTTAACTTCAAAATTCTTTTTCGGGCGTTTGTGCACGGCTAGTACCTGAAGAGAAGCGCATTTCTGCTGCTTCCCTCACAGGTTCCTGGCAGCAGCTGCCTTCCTCCAGGGGAAGCCCGTTCGGGCTCGTGGTGCAGGCGGCTGCCTCGGGGACACGGGTTGTTTTTGCGTCTCAAGCAGAAGCTGCACCGCACCGTCACCGCGTGGACTGGCGGTTTGGCCCAGCAGGCTGAGGAGTGCCCCTTGCACCCCGTAAGGAGCTGCCGGCTCAGCACCCTCGGCGGCCCTCGGCTGTGCGCGGCGTCGGGCGGGAGGGGGGGGTGCCGGCACGGCGCCGGATGGGGCGGTGGCTTCCGCGGGCGGGCGGTGTGGCTGCCGGGCGATGGGGGAGCCGCGGGGGACGGCGGTGCGAGCGGCTGCCGTGCTGCTCGGGGCGGGCGCCTGCTATTGCCTCTGGCGGCTGGCGGCGGGCGGACGGCGGGGGCCGCGGGCTGCAGCCGGGGCCGGCCGGGGCCCGCCCTCAGGTGAGGCGTGGGGCGGGCGGGGCGCCGCTGGGCCGGTGAAGGCCGAGGAGGCCCCGCGCAGCCGCGGCGGGGCCCGGGGGCGGGGAGGGCTCCTGGCTTCCGGCACCCGCGGGCCGCTGGCGGTGGCCCCGCTTCTTGTGTGAGGGGCTCTGGTATCGCTGCTCACCGGCCCTCTGAGGGCCATGCGGCGTTTTGAAAGGACTCTGGAGCATGGTTTATTTTTAGAAAAGCCTAATGTATTTGAAGTCCCCTAAAGCGAACGTCCAGTCAGTGCATTTAAAGGGCTGATTTGCTGTTCTGTTATTAAAGTTATTTCTGTTGACCCTATAATTCAAAGCTAAATAAAGTGTTTGGAGGATGAGATGAGGCTAAAAACCGATTTTGTTTTTCAGCCTGGCTCTTGGATTAGCATAATTAACTTTGACCGCTTCCTCCCCAAACAAACAAACCAAAACCAAACTAAACTATGGTGTTTGCCCACTGATGGTGGCAGCAAACGTGGAATTATAAATGACTGGTTAGCTTCTCAGAAGTCGTTTCTAGTCATCTATGAGTAGTCCAGTAGTCATAGATAAGATCTGCAGGCTCTTCAGCCAGCTAAATAGTTATGCCTCCAACCTGGCTGGTCTTTGATGGGATTTGTGTCACCCTTTCATGAAAGCCAGGTACTCCATAACATCATTCTGACTCAGAAACAGCCTTCCTCAGTTGTTTGAGTGATGCCATGATCAGCAGCATTCTTAACATTGTGGCTGTTTGTCAAAGGACCTAAGGGTACTAGCAAAACGTCATTATCATAATTTCTGGAACTACTAGTCTGCAAGTTAGAAGTTAGACAGATTTCCACATTTCATTTGAGGGTACACAAGGAAAAAAAAAAAAAAAAATTTAGTGAATATTCCTAGTAGTTTTGAAGGAGAAATTTGCTGTTGGCTAACCAAAGAGTAGTGTACCTCTAGCTTTTATTGTGTATTCTTTTTGTTTTGATTCCTTTTATTTTGAAAAGAGGTAGTCAGAGAACTCAGGAAAAAGCATGGAATTCTTGCTGTTGTAAAACTGTCTTTTTGCCATAATATGATGGTTGGGTACAATTAAACTTAGAACACCACATCCTACGACTTGAGTGATAAGTCTCAGCATTATAAAAAACATTAAGTGGTAACTAAGTGAAATGTTTCAAACTTGCTATGAAGCATTTTATTTTTAAACACTGATAGAAAACAGGCCTCCAGCATCAACCCATACCATGGATGTGGATGCTCTACAGAAACTTATTCATTTGCTCCAGGCCACAGATGATCCATTAATTCAAGAGCAAGCTTTAATCACTCTCAGCAACAGTGCCGCCTTCTCTGTAAATCAAGTAAGTATTGTTCTGTAGAAAACATCAGTGTTCAATACCAGTCAGTGTGGAATATGTGATGTTTTGCTGTGGAGTGACACAAGACTGGGAGCTAGTATAGCTTGTTTTAAAATCCATTTTTTGTCTATGCCTTACTTTCTGCTAGCCCAAATAATAACAATTTACCAGCCTTGCAGAATTTATCTAAGCTTAATGTTTACACCACTCAAAATCTGTAGAGTTCTTTATTTTCAAAGTGATGTTAATATATTTTTTGTTGCTTACAGCTGTGTAATGTTAATGAAAGGTTTGAATTGGAGGAGGATTAAATACTTGCAGGATCAGATCTGAAATTTACTGAGACGATTTAAAGTAATGTTTTATCTTTACAAAGTTGTATGCCATTTACATTTTAGCAACTTTCCAACTATCCAGGTCTCTTTGAATCAATTGGAAATAGGTGTCAGAAAACCTTTTAGCTGGATGCAGATTTTCTTACCCTTGTAAAGGTTTAACCTCCAGGGTCCCACCTTTTTTCTGTTTGGTTGGTTTTTGGAGTTGTTTTGTTGTGGTTTTTTTCTCTTTGTTTTTGTTTTTTATTTTTGTATGGGATTTATGACAGCTGTCTATTCTGGCTTCTCAAAAGTGTTTTCTTAATATAAATCTCTTGGAAAAGAATGTAGCAGAATCCCAAGGCTCATTGGCTCATTTTTCATTTTCTTGAAAGCAGTACATGGGGTTTTTTTTAAAGAGAGAAAGATTAAAAAAAATAAAATCAAGCATGAAAAGAAAGATAAAGTTCTAGAACTCCTACTTATATCTTGAAATTCTGTCCTGTTCAGTCAAGACTTTCAGGCTCTGTGATCTGGCTCAGCTATTCTATGAAGTTATTATGCAGTAATTGCCTCTTTAAAATGTTTCAAGCATGCTTTGCAGGACACATTTTAAAAGTAAAGGTGTTGTTCCATTCTCAAATGACGTCCAGTTATGCTTTGTTCCTATGCAGAACTAGCCTTAATTTCAATGGAAGCAATAAAGCAATATCTACTAACCCTCTTTAAATAGTCTGTTCTGGAAGTCTTCATTCACATGTTCCATTTGTGGTAAAATGGAAACTTTCTGGAAACACTTCAGCATTTTATTAAAATTTAAAAAAATCTTACTAAATATCTGCTTTATATTTCAGGATATAATCCGAAATTTGGATGGCCTTTCTGTTATTGGAGGCATGCTCTCAGATTGCACCCCCAAAGTCAAAGAAAAAGCACTAAATGCGCTTAATAATTTGAGTATGAATATTAAAAATCAGGAAGAGATACAGGTAAGTTTCTTAAAGGGAAAAAATCAAAGTAATTGAGACACTGGAGATAGTACAGGGCTTTCAGTATACTTGTTAAACATGAGGCCGGATGCCACAGTGTTTAGATGTTAGACATATTAGTCAGCAGATCTAGATGCTTTCTGTGGCCCAAAGGCCAAAAGGGTAGCTTACAAATGCATCCTATCACTGGCACGCACTTACTTTTTTTAAAAGACAGTTAGGGAAACTGGGCAGTTTGTGTTCAGCTTTTACCAAATGCTGTTAAAACAGAGATCACGCTGCTAAGTTCATAGCATAATCACGTGAGGCAGGGTGATTTCCAAGCACGTCTAGAACATCAGTGGTTGTTAAATAAGATTAATTGCGGACTGACCTTAGCATGACTCCTTAGGCAAGGGAGAAGAAAACAATAATTGATTCTCTGGGTTTGTATGAGACAGATTCCTCAGGGTGATATTTTAATCTTGAAAGAATAGTGTGTAAAAATGATAACAAAGCCCACTGATAAATGCTATGGATGTGAAAGGAACAACCATCAAAAAATCATCCACTTTTGACATTGACAGTTTAATCAATAGATGAAGAACTATCCAAGCAGTGAGCTGATGCAGATTTGAAATTTTTACTCTTTTTTTCATTAGCTTCATAAAAAGGCAGATGGATGCTACGTGGTAGTTTGCAGCATCTTCAGTGCTACTTTTTTTAAAAGTAATGCTTGCCAACAGCAAATATTTACATAGGTAGAAAACAACTCCTTTGATAAAGGCAAAGTATTTCTTAATTCGAATTCCAAGATTCATTGTATACTGTCATCCAGAAGAAAATTTGGTAAATATTAGTTGTTAATGTCAGTTGTCATTGCTTCCTGAGGAGTACTCTAGGGAATGGGCCACATGGTTGGAAGAAAGATTTAATTCCAAGACTTGCCCTTAGCTTGTTCTCAACATTTCAGAAGATGTTAGTTGCTGTGATTCTTTAAATAACTCCTTAAAGCAACTGTGCCACTTCTGAGATGAAGTCAAAGCAATTTGGGTTTTCAGACCAACTTATGCTTCAGGAAGGTTAGTGAGCATGACTCTGTAACCTTTGCTTCTGTCATGCCAGTATAATGTTTGAATATATTCAAAACAAAACAAACAAGTACTTGTTTCCAAGATCCTCGGTCAGGTTATGTATTCGGCCAGCAGTATTTGAGAAGTATTTACACTACTGTCACTAGGCCACTCATACTATTTGTGAATAGAAACTCTTGCTTTTATCAAAAAATGCTTTCTCTTTTTATCTCCTTCCTTTTTTCCCCAGGTATATATTGTGCAAGTTTGTAGGAACGTTGAGTCAGCTCCCCTTAACTCTGAACTGCAGCTGGCTGGACTCAGATTGTTGACAAATATGTCTGTTACCAGTAACTACCACCATAAAATGATAAATTCAATTCCATGTTTTCTTCATCTGCTTTCAGAAGGAACTGAAAGGACACAGGTACTGCATCATGTATTGTTACAAAACATTTATGAAGCTGCTTTACTTGCCTCCTTTATATTGTTTTTTGTTAAATGGTTTCGACTGTGCTTAGAAATTCATATATTCATTAATGATAGCAGATAGTGCATAAAATCCATAAAATATGGATCTATATTACTTTCTTACTGTGAATTCTGAAAGCGGGGAGGAAGGGAATCTTGATGGTGGAACCATTGGGCTAGAGCTCTACTGAAGCAGCGCTGTGTGCAGTGTTATTGTCCTATCCTTTGCTATAGCAACTCCAGAATTCTCTTCTGCTTGCTAAACATTGCTGCTGCATCACAGAGCAAGGAGAATCTGCATGTGGAAGGCTTCACTGGTGCATGAGTCTCCCTATGGAAACATGCCAAGCAAGTTATGGATTTCTGTTCCCTTATGCTTATTACATCTCTTGCAACCTTGGTGACTGCAGTGAGAAATTGTGCCTATTTGTGAATTACTGTAATATCGTAAGAAGATAAAAGCTTCAAAAAGGGACCAAATTCAGCATTTATTCAAGATGTCACAGATATCAGTGTACTCAGTTGCTCCATCAGATCAAAACCAGTTTTCCAAACCACAAATTTCCACTAAAGTTAGCAGACCTGTTTTACTTAACCACAGTAAGTAGCACTTGGCCTTTTCCTAGTGTTTAGTTAAAAGATTAGTGTCACAAAATCCAGGAAAGTACAAAGGTGTATTTGTACACGCTTCTGATCACAATTTAAAATACAGTAGTTAACCAGCCTCTGAATATTTTAAACATATTTTGTATTTTGCCTACTGTGAGTTGTTCATAGATCTTGCCTTATTTTGATGTTTAAGTCAAAATAAATTTTCTTCTAAAATGTCTACACTTTGTGGGTGTTGGTGACTCCATAAGATGTTTTTTCCTGAGTCAAAGACTGAAGTGCACAACTTAACAAGTCAATTGACCCATTCAACCTTTTCCTCTCCAAATCAAGACTAACATTATTGATGCCCATTGCTGTAGTACTGACCGGTTTTGGAGCTTGCAATGAACTTGCATGTTCCTCATTTCAGATTCAAGTTTTAAAAGTACTTGTGAACTTATCTGCAAACCCAGCCATGACAAGACATCTTCTCAGAGCTCAAGTAAGGTTCTTGCTGTTCTATTATATTTTTAGCATTTATACCTGTGTATGTGTGTAGATATGTGTATGCATCAGGAGATTTTTAATGTATTAGAAATATATATATATATGCAACTCCAGTGTTAAATTCTAAGCAGTACCTAAGAATTAGTAGCTCGAAGTGTGCGTTCTTTCACCAGCTAGCTTTCCTCCAGAGTGTAATGCAGGTACCATATGGGCAAAGAGAGTCACAGGGCATATGCACTTGAAGGCAATTGGTCATCCTTCCATGTATCATTCCAGACAATCAGTGAGAACTTGCAGAAGCCTGTTCTCACCTTCCCTTTCCACCAAAAGCACAGTACCATGAACTTCTGTATGTAAAAGAAAATACAGACTGAAGATCAGGTACAAACACTAAATACAGCCAGTACTGTAAAGGACCTCAACAGCTGTTTCTATAGCTAATACACTGTACCTAAGCCAACCAAATTCCCCTTTACTCAAATGCAGCTATAAACCCATTGTTCCTAAGCACTGTAATTGAACTTTCCCTGTGCATTTACTTATGTCTTCGTGGTGAACTTTATCTGACATTTGCTCCTGCTGGCCTTGGTATACAGGTCTAATTCAGTTATATCCTTTCCTCACACCAAAACAGAGTCAGGGACTGGAATGGTGCTGTAGTTTCCTCCCTTTCCCGAAAGGAAGTTTCTTAAAACATTCAGTGGCTTGTATTTTTGAGCTGTCTGCCCTGAGCAAGGCTAGCCTAGATACTGTCAGCTTTTCATTATTAAAAAAAAAAAAAAAATGGTAGTTAATGCTAAAAGTGTACCCTGTTCTCTGTCAGATGTGCCAACATAAAAATATTTAGATTTCTGCAGAGGGCAAAAGCAACATTATAAAGAAGGAAAGCAGACCCTGTCTTCCAAAGGGGAATTTTCAGGACAGTTAACATTTTAGAGATTGAAAGTACAAAGCATTTAGGAGTCTGTGGTGCACAAGCCAGTCTTTCTAAAGAGGAAATGTACACACCGTGCAATGTTTTCCCATTTAGGTGCAGATCATTTTTCCCCATTTTTGTTTAAAGTTAGATTTAGCTACATGTACTTAACTGCTGGTGATTAAGTATGGATTATTTCTTGAATATCCTAGGTGCCATCACTGCTGTTACTTTTTGACAGCTGTATAAACAGAGATATTCTGCTTCGAGCCCTGATGTTTGCAGCGAACTTGAAAAAGAACGTGAACAGTGAAGATGGCACCATGATTCAGGACCAATACAGTGAAGATTCAATTTTCTTTACATTCTGCAGGAACTCTATCCCATTTGCTCAGAAACTGGCATCTTTGTTGCATCACCCTGATACAGAAGTGAAAGAGCAAGTTGTGAGAATGTTAACACAATAGCAATTTTTTTTTTTTTTTTTAACAGACTGAGCTGATAAACATACCTAATCTTAGGAATGCTATGCTACAAAACTCCCAACAAGCAAACAATAAAACAACCAAAAATAACCCCAAATACTACCATATTACTAGGCACAAATCAGTTTGTACAGAAGAGAATGCAATATATTTAATATAGAGAATAACAGATTATTTTTTTTACTAGGAAAGATAAAGGCGACAGCTTAATTAGTACTGAAAAACCTCTGTGCAGCTGATGCATGTACACAAAGGGGAAGGAATGGTTTAAAACATGAAAACTTTCATACAGAGAGTGAACGTGTTAAATGGATGAGTATAGCAAATTGAAATATTCTTCTCAACATCACAAAGAATTTTTGTTGCATTAAATATTTACAACTGCTGAATAAATTCTACAGAATGAAGCATTAAAGATTTAGCAATTAGACATTAGGCATTTACATTTTATTAATCTATCCACTAAATGGGTGCAGGCAAATCTTAGAAAATATTAAATAAAAACAGTATCAAAATATCATTGGCTTCCTACATAATTAGTATTTTCAATGAAAACTGCATATTAAAGCTACCCAGCCTACGCTCTCTCACCTTACCTGCATGGAATATATTCTAAAACTACATTCTTACATGCTTAGGATATCCATTCCATTTAGCGAGACTGCAGTGTATTAGCCACAACTGTGCAAGGTTTCTACACTTGAAAAAAAAAGATCAAATGGATTTTAACTTGATTTAGGATTGTCACTTCAAGGAAAGACTATGTATTTTTCTTAATATTTTACTAGGAGTCAAAGCTTATCTGCAACTACAATTCAACATTGTCATCTTTATAAAAAGTCTGCAAGAGCAGTATCATAGGCTTTTTTACCAAAGCTTCCTGCTCTGAAGCAGCCCTTGAGCCTGCTTTCCTTGGAGAGCCTTACCCCTTTTTCTCTGCAGCTAGAACACCACTGGAATAAGTGCTTCTGTTGCGTTAAATAAGCCCCCATAAAGTCCTAGTCATCAATCCAGCATTAATACAAAATGAAATGGAATAAATATAAGAGCATTGTCAAAGAACCTGAGGGAAGTTTTACTGATGAACATAAAGCATATTAGAAAACACTTCATACTAAAATGAGACAACTAAAATTTCCTGACCACTACATCATAAAGTAAAAAAAGTGTCAGATGGAAAACAAAGTTTCCACCTCCTACCATTTCTGAGGGCTGCACTGCCTCAGCTGTTACCAGATGCTTCATCTTTCAAAGTTAATATATCCACTCTGCTCTTTGGGTAATTCAACTGATACTTATTTTAAGTAGGTGACTTTGCAAACAGCTAAACCAGGCAAGAAAAATGTGACCTTGAAAATACAACATATCTATGCCATGATCAATACAGGGGTACAGCTATATGTATCTAATTTATCTACATCAGTAGTTTTAACTCATCAGGAATACGATTAAGGCAGAAATAGAAGTTGGCATGATTCCCAGTCAGAATCCTGACGGACACTGACGGCAAACTTCCCTTACTCCTTCCTGCTGCTCCAAAAACCACTGTTCATTTTGTAATACGTGAATTATATTAAAATCACTTAATGTTCTGCCACTTTTTGTACATTTAATTTGTTTCTGCTTCTGTATTTAACGAAGAAAAACAAAGGCTAGGTCAGACACTATAAATTTGAAACCAGAAACCACGTTAGAAAAACTAAAGCTCTGATGGAGTCAAACCTGGCCAGACAGAAAAGGAATCTACAGATACATCAGAGAAAAAACAAAGAAACAAACAAGAGTGAATGTGGGGCCTCTCCAGAGGGATGTAGGTGACCTGGTTACTGAGGATATGGAGAGGGCTGAAATACTCACCGACGTTTTTGCTTCAGTCTTCATTTGTAACCACTTGAGCCACACCACCCAAGTCACAGAGAGCATTGGCTGGGTCTGGGAGAGTGAAGAATCACCCAGGGTAGGAGCAGATCAGGTCCAGGACCACCTAGAGAATGTGAAGGTGCATGAGTCCATAGGACCTGATGAGATACGTCCATGGGTCCTGAAGGAACTGGCAGCTGAAGTTGCTGGGCCACTAGCCATCATATTTGATAAGTCATGACAGTCTGGTGGAGTTACCACAGATTGGAAAAGGGGAAACATAACCCCATTTTTAATAAGGGAAGCAAAGAAAACCCAGGGAGCTACAGACCAGTCAGCCTCACCTCTCTGCCGGGTAAAATCATGGAGCAGATCCTTCTGGTATCTGTACTAAGGCACATGAAAAATAATGAGGTGAACAGTGACAGTCAGCGTGGCTTCACTAAGGGCAAATTGTCCTAATTTGGTGGCCTTCTACAACAGAGTTACAACACTGGTTGATAATGGGAAGAGCAACTGACTTAATCTACCTCGACTCGTGCAAAGCATTTGACGCTGTCCCACATGACATCCTTGTCTCTAAATTGGAGAGACATGGACTCCATGGATGGACCACCTGATAGAGAACTGGCTAGAAAGTTGCACTTGAGGAGTTGTGATCAATGGCTTGATGTCCAGGTGTAGACCAGTGACAAGTGCAGTTCCTCAGGGATATCTAGGTATACCTCATATCTGCTTTTCTTAAGCTCAGCAACAGAGATGTCTAGATGTTCCTCTCCATGTTCTCCAACCTAAAAAATTATTTTTTCAAATGTGTTTTTGATAACTAAAGTTGATCTCTTATCCTTTGCTTTGGTAGCTGAGAGAAACAATTGACCATTGTCCCATGTTCTAAAATTACATGAAAATTTCTTACAGTGTTCCCTCAGTCTCCTTTTTCTGATCTAGAAAGACCTATTTTTAAATGGTTTTTTTTTTTTTCCACAGAACAATGCTGTTGAGATGTTCCAAGATCATGCAAGACTCTCCAAAGTGTCTTCACACAAGTGTGTCTAATTTTTTTATCCCCCAGCCCACACCCTACATAGAATCTTAGCAGCAGCAAGCAAAGCATAGTCACTGTTCTACATATAAACTCTGTGAATGAATAGACTCAAACCAAAACGACTGCCAGTACTCACATTTAGTCTGGTAAGTCAGTACTGCTCCACTATGTGGCTGCTTAGCTAGGTGTTCTGTATTTTAGCTTCATTCTTTCTGAAGTACAGAATTTTACAGAGCAGTCTACTGATGATTGTGAGTATTGAAAAAACCAAATCCAACTTAATCTGACATACCCTCCCAAAGTCAACACTGAATGAATGACCGTCAGGAGTTTTAAACCAGTTTTGCACAAGTTCTGGTGAATACATCTAGACCATACTAGAATTGCCTTTTCAAATAAAGAAATTTTGTTGTTTGTCAAATATGAATCCCATCAAAGGAATATAAGCTATTTTTTCTTACATGTAATTAATCTTCTGTTCTAGAACCTTTCCTCAGCACAAACTCGGACTAACTGATCTTTGCTTCCTTGGGCTGTTTGTTGTAGGTATTAAGACCTGCTAGACTTTTAGCACTTCCCAATACAAATTTTTAAAAGACCAGTGTCAAGTGAAAGTATTTAAAAAAAAAAAAATTAAAATATTACTTAAGTTTTCTACTAGCATGAAAGCTCATTAACTGGTTTCAGTTGGTTACAAGAAGTTCATGTCCTTAAATTCCAGGGAAATTGTGTCTTTTTTTTATTTATCATAATGAAGTATGAATTTAAAATGTAATGCATAGTAAGAGCAAAACAAATATGCATATCCCATAGACCGAAACAAATCCTGAATAAAAAAACATGAAGGAGAGTAACAAGCCTTTTTATTGTCAACAATAGGCTTTAATTCTGTAAATTAGTATGGCAATTTGATACAGAAACATTTAGCCAAGTTTTACAATACTGAACTATGTTGCAATCTCTCATTCGACTTTAAAATTATAGGGAAGCTACACGAGAAAATACCACAGCCCTTGCTTAAGACTTTTCACTTAACAACAAAAAAAACCCACTTAGTAGTAGGCTGAATCAATGTAAAGACAAGTGCCATTAAGGGATTCTGCCATGTCATGTACTGCATTTGACAAAAAAGTTATTAGACACATTCAAGCCTAACTTAAAAAACACGGACGAAACAATGGAATTGTGCAGATACTCTGGCCAGCAGTAAGTTTTACACATCAGTGATGCAATATTAAATTCTTTTTCTCTTTAAAAGGCACGTTTCTTTAGATCATTGCAGAATTCAGGTTTTGTGACTTGTCAATATATGAAAATGTAGAAGCTGTAAAATAAGTATTTTACTGTGCTTGTGCTTTAACAACACAGCTGTATTGGAAGACTCCACCCCACAAAATATACCATGAACTATCAAGGTACAGGGCATAACCTGAAGAGTAATGACTAACAAGTAAGAGATGACATTTTAACAATAACTAATTCAAGTCAGCCATTGACTAAGAACACGTCCTGTGCTGAGGTGGTTATTGCTGCTGCAGGCAAGACAAAGAGTTTTAAAAGAAACTAATTTATCAGTGGTGTCTGTAAGAGCTGAAACTACAAGTTATTCCCAGACAATACCTTATATATTAACCAGTCTTTAGATCATCTCTCAAAATTTATAAACAATATGATTAGTAAAATTTAGCATGAAACTTGTATGCAAGTTTTAGTTCTGAAACTGACAAATCTGGCATCTAAAAAACCAATTCACTTCAAAAAAAGGAAAACCTACTTTTAAAGTACATCATAATTAATATTTGTAACATTAATTGCTATTTCAAATCAAGCAGGTCTTACAAGGAATGTCTACTGTTTCATTATTCAAACCCGTCATTTGTTTTCAAGTCCCGTGATTCTCCATGGTTTAAGACAAAGAAGTCTTCTTTTTTCAAGCCATATCTTCTAAGAGCTTCGTTCAGTTTAGCTGGGGGATCCAAGTAATACTGGAAAAATAAAAATAATGTAAGGAAAAAGACACCATTGCAACACTTGGGGGAAAAAAAAAAAAAAAAAAAAAAAGAGTATCACTGCTCTAAACAAGAAATGGTTTCCATTTTAAATTTCATCTAAAAAGGCGGAGAGGATGTGTGTCACATTAAAATGTTTGGGTTTATTTTCAGTTTTGAAATTATAAGAACATTGATTTACAGCTGTAGAGTAACTACCAAGGCACAATCTATCATCCAGAATTCAGCCCTCTTCAATGTACCGAAGGCAACGGTCCCTCGGCAGCAGCAGCAGGACGGCAAGAGGCGGTGCCAGCAGCTCAGCAGGCAGCGCTTACCCTGCTGCAGCAAAGCCAAGCTGCCAGCTTCGCTGGCCAAACACTAGTGCCCCCTCAGCGGGGTCCCCCTGACCTTGCTGCATTATATTTGTTACATTCCAGAAAAGGCATCATCAGGGAGAAGTCATCCTTCTTTTTTGCGCTTCTAAATACACAGTAGCGTTTGTACCATGGGCACTAGTGACACAGCTGGTTGGAAGCATTGGGAATAGAAAATGTTATATCCAAATTAAAGAAAATGTGGCATATCAGGTGAACATAGAAAACAGCATCAGAACTGAATTATAAGACAAAGTGGTGCAACTGATGCAAAGACAAAGCTGAAAAACAGCTACCAGAAAAGGTATACCAAAGCAGATGTAGATATTTCACTGCATTTTTTCATTGTGAAGATACCTGGGTAATCTCCTTATTAGAACTGGGGACTTGGGTGGGAGTGCAGTGGCAAAAAAAGTAAAAAAACAAACAAAAAATCATCAGCAACTCAGAATAGCTCCATTTGTCATATTGTTGCTGGTATTCATGAAAATACTATTCAATTTATTTATTAGAAAGATGTAATTAGTAGATACTGTATTGGGCTACAGGCATGCAGTTCTCACTGTCTCCAAGTGATGCACTGCTGAGTTTACTTTTATTGTTGCATATGGGTCCCCACCTTGCATATTCCTCAGCTTTCAGGTATCAGAAATCTTCCACATCTGTTTCAATAACTCTGTACTTTCAAATTAATCTTAACTGTGGAAACATTTTATGTAATCAGTTATGGAAAGTTAAGCTTTGTTTTGAACTTCAGTATGTATAGTAACAACTTTTCACTAGTGCAAAGTTTACACTTTAAGTATACATTTACAGATACATAGTTAAACTGCATGAGCAAAGCTTCTTTAATGACTGTGTACTCAGGACATTTACCTCATTTGCTAAAGCAAAGGTCCCCCAGTGAATTGCTACAGACTTCTTTGCTTGAACATCAATATGGATTCTTACTGCTTCTTCAGGATCCACATGCTGGTATTTCATAAACCACCTAGGAAAACACAAAGTAACTTTTTTGGTGTCACCTAATTCAGTGCAAGATTTCTTCTTTACTTTCTTTGGGTAAGTTGCAAAGAATCTAATAAAAATAAAATATATATATGCTCACCCAATCAAAAAATTGTCTGCTTCAGAAGGTAGCCTAAGGGAATGGTGGTAAAGCAGAAGGGAGAACCTGGCAATTCTTGAAAGATGCCAGATTTCTATCAGGTTATTCAGATTTCTAGCTTCCTTTCCCAGCCTATACATGCTTTGCTTCTGGCATTATAAACACAGTCATCTAAAAGTTTAGATACCCCATAATAAGTAGGATAATGGATGCCTAAACAAATAGATCTTTATAGAGGAATTATCTGTATCTCCACAGAAGCTGCAAAAATGGCATAAAGCCTGAAGCCAGAGAAAAATGCAGCAACCTGTGTGCATCTAAATGGGTTGGATTAAGTGATGCTGTTTCAGAAAAAAGCCACAAAGTAATTCCAATTTTTTTTCCTCAACGTTTTTCATGGAAGAAAGTCAGCTAATTCATCCTTGCTGTACTTTAGACTGAAGAAAAAACTCTCCATGACCATCACATACACACAGGCCAGCATCCTGGACGTTTCAGCTCCATCTTCCAATTGCCTGCCCTTTTAAATTTATTTATTTATTTAAATTTGTCACTCATCAATGTGCTTTTACCTCATCAATTTGCTTCTTCTGCCTCTACATTCTATTGAATATTCTTAATAAAAATATACCTACACTTCCATACTTTTTGTCATCTATATATAATTTCTGTATTTTGATCAAACTTTGGTTTTCATACCTTGGCTCGTAAGCTCCAATGGGGATGGCTGCAAGATCAAAAGGTCCAAACCTTTTACCTATCTGTTCAAAAGCAACACAATATCCAGTATCTCCTGAAAAGAAAAACCTATTCCAAGGTCCCAAGACAGACCAGCTGCCCCAAAGAACCTTGTTGTCATCTGTCGCAGTCCTTTTGCACCAGTGTTGAGAAGGGGTGAAGACAAAAGTTACCGCATCGTGACCAGGAACGCAGTTCTCTTCCCACCAATCCAGTTCAATCACATTCTCACAACCACATCTCTGCATCCAGTCCAAGAGCCCCAGAGGCACAAACCAGCGCAGCTCACTCCCAAACCGTTCATTTAAACTCCTCACAGTGTTGTAGTCCAAATGATCGTAATGGGTGTGGCTGATCACGACTGCATCTATTTTGGGGAGCTGCTCTACTGTGCACGGAGGTCCACGGAAGCGCTTGGGACCCACCAGCTGAGTAGGGGAAGCTCGCTGGCTGAAGATTGGGTCAGTAAGAAATATAAGTTCATCCATTTCCACCATGACTGAGGCATGACCCAGCCACGTGACTCGCATACCAGTTCCTGTCTTCCCAGCAAGTTCTGGCTTTTGCACAAAGTATGGCTGTAACACGGGAAGCTCTTTATCGAGTTCCTAGGAAAAAAGAACACAAAAGGCGTGAGATTTCAGAACGTACTTGGCGATGGAACAAAAAATACAAAATCACTACAGTCAAGATTTGCATTTTGCTTATACTTTTAGGCAAGCAGAGAACTGCAAAGTTCTCAAAAGCAGATGCCTTTTTCACAAGCATTTTCCCAGCTACTTCCTTCTTGTTTCATCTTAGAGTTTTTTTAACATTTTCACTCCTCTATCAAGAGAGAGAAGCGTGAGCTTTAGAGCATCCCGTCAGGCCAGGACACCTACTAATAGAGAAGGAGTCTGAAAGCACTGCAGTGAAAGCACTTCAAGGCACTAACAGCATCCTGGGAAAGTCTCCGCCATCAGTTGGCCTTCCTGACCTGGAGATACATAGATATGTACACTGTTACTGCAACAAATGCTTAGGCTTAGCTTGTGCACCTAAATGATGCATCTTCTAAGTCCTACCTCTCCTAGCCTTTAGCAGACCCTCTCTCTTTCCCTGTTATGTAGAGAATCAGCACATGGAGGTTAACCTCACTTGGCTAACATTAGCTTTCACAATTCTCTCTTCCCCTCCTGCCAATAACGCAACACACATTCCTAAGACACAAATTCATTTTTACAAGGGACCTTCAGCCACTTAGCTATACTTCTCATGATGTTTTATTGAAGCCTTCAAGGTAATTAAATTTAAATTATTACTGAATAAATCACTACACTGTTTGTTCAGGATGGAGTCCCATGAATGACTTCAAATCAACCTAAATCCATACTCCTGTGTAACAATGTTATTGAAACCTTCCCCTGCCTCCCTTCTCCTTCCAGTGTGAATACTTGATCAGTCCCCATCCAAGTCTGATGGTCAGAGAACTGATCCAGCCAAACATTATTCCCGAGGAGGAAAAAAGACAGCTTTCCACTCGATCACCTTCCAAATGTGACTCTTTGTGCCTCAAGTTGGCACAAAGCAGGCCATGGTTGTACATTATCTACTGAAACTTGTCATTACTTTCTGTACTGTAGTTCATCTGAGATGCTTATGCAGTGATATTATTTGTAATAAATAAGAGTCTTCCTGTTAAAAAAGTATTCTTGGAATTCCCAGCCATCTCCAGCTCTGCCACAGCATGGCTAGAGCTCTGCTCCCAAATAGTTCTGGACTGAACTCCTCACACCACTTCAGAAGAATTTTCCTCTATTAGGGATCTACTACAGATTTCTAACACTCTGCTTTCCCTGGTAATCACAGATATCCCGGTACATCTGGTACCTAATCAAGTTTTCCCTGCAGTAGTTGCTGCTCTTATTCTCTAGCTCTAGGATAGTAGATTAGTGCCATCAGAGAGCTTACACAGAGTTGACCTCCCGCTCCCTTAAAAGTCCAGCTGATGCTGTGACAGTTTAGGAGTCTAGGATTTCCCTTGCTAAAACAGTCCTGAGAGCTTCACAGAAGTTACTTGCTCCACAATATTTTATTGATTTAGAGGGCATATGTTGGGAAAAAAAACCCCCACCATAGCGCGCACACCTCTTCTTCCCTGCAATTCTACTGTAAATAATAAAATATTCATGAAAATGCTTTTTACGAGAGCTAATGCTAAGACATGTCTATTGAAAAAGTTTCATTACTGTCTCCGGGGACGGGAAATAGCTAACCTTCTATATATCACAGAATGCCTTCAGTTGGAAGGGACTGCTAAAGGTCATCTAGTCCCACCACCCTTGCAGTTAAGCAGGGACATTCTCAACTGCAGCAGGTTGCTGGGAGCCTCATTGAGCCTGACCTTGAATGTCTCCAGGGATGGGGCCTCCACCTCCTCCCTGGGAAAACTGTTCCAGTGTTTCCACCACTCTCATAGTAAAGAGCTTCTTCCTAATGTCCAATCTAAATCCACATCTATCCTTCTCTAGTTTAAAACCATTGCCCCTCGTCCCATCGCTGCATGCCCTTATAAACATTCCCTCCCCAGCTTTCTTGTAGGGCCCCTTCGGGTACTGAAAGGCTGCTATAAGGTCTCCCTGGAGCTTTCTCTTCTCCAGACTGAACAGACCCAACTGCCTCAGCTTTGATATTAAACACTACTGGTCCCAGTACGGACCCCTGAAGGACACCGCTTGTCACCAATCTCCATCTGGACATAGAGCTGCTGAGCACTACGCTCTGGATGTGACCACCCAGCCACTTCCTTATCCACTGAACAGTCCACCCATCAAATCCATATCTCTACAACTTGGTGAGGAGGATGTTGTGGGGGACCGTGCCAAAGGCCTTGCAGAAGTCTGATAGGTGACATCCACAGCTCTTCCCTTGTCCACTGAGGTAGTCACTCCATTGTAATGAAGTGGAATATAAGATTAGTACAATACAATCATTTAAGTAAGCAAGTGGCTGTGTGGGGATTAGCTGCCTGCTGGGGTAAAATACGACATGGGCACTATCAAAGGGATGACTTTACAGGGATGTCACTAGGATTGACACTATTAAATATTTTGAATAGTTGATTTAAACGTAGACCTAATCACTATAACAGGCATTTGTAAAGGACAGACAGACAGGAAGACTGAGAAAGAGCTAAAGAGTTTGAAAAACTGGTATCCTGACCTATTTGAATTAAATTCTGTGAAAAGTTCAAGGCAAACCAAGAGCACAAAGTCAGCATAACTGGGAAAGCACAGACTGTATGAGATCTACATGTTTGTGATACACATGCCTCTGATGCGAGTTGACTCCTCAGAGAATGAGATTAAAAATCAGGCATTTTGTTGAGCTATCATAGTAAATTACATAGGGAAATAGCTAAAGAAATCATTTCTCAGTGCATGGGTTTTGTGTTTGGGATTGTTTAGGGGTTTTTAGCACTTTACAAAAATACACTGAAATCCCCAGAATTACCTTTTAAAGCAGTAAGGGCTCATTACTCAACTACAAGATTTCAAAATAATATGCACGTTCTATTGGCAGAATACTTCATATAAAACTCTTAAAACTCATGCGACGGGATAAAACAACATAATGAACAAAATATATAATCTTATGGAACTTTCATCCCACTGTAGTACATTTTGTTCTCTGTCAGACTAACCAGAATCATATTGACAAGAATTGCAACAGATCTTTGAACTATGGCATTAATGTAAAATCAGCTACCAACAGAAGTAAAACGTGCCTGATACTGTCTTATCTTCATCGCTGGTGTAATACAAAAATTCCTCTCACTGTGCCCCTTCCCCCCTCCCGTGTTCTGATTTCTTTCCTAATGCAAAACAAGAAGAAACACATGACGGGCTTTGGTAAGACTAGCTAATTAGCTTAGGATTTTTGGCACTTAGTGCTTACTGGAATACCACTGGATTTTGCAGAAAGGAGAACAATCTGCTGATCCAACAACTTAAGATACTCCAACAGCAGTGAAAAAAATAGTTATTAATAAAACCTGTAATGAAAATGCAAGCAGTCCATGCATTCTGGATAGTAATATAGGCTTGTTGTGAAGGTATGATTATAATACATATAGCTTTTACACAGCGAAGTACAAATCCTGAATAATATGCTTGGGTTTTTTTTTTTAACACACGCAAATCTCTTAGTACAGGAACTGCACCTGCCCAGCACAGCAGGGTATCACTAGGTATACTCAATGTGGAAACTGGAGTCTGCTCAAAGAACATGCTATGTAGCAGTGCTAAATAAAGTATGAAGTTTGAAGCCCTTAGTTTGAATTTTAAACAAGCTCAGAAGTGCTTTATAGGTTGATTTAGGTGTGGAACAAACATAAATGGAACAAGCATCACAATGGCTGAAGACTCAAGAACTGCATTTCATTGATCCCTATCTAGGTTTTTCTATTTCTGATTTACTCCACTGAGCTCCTGAATAACTGTAGGCACTTAATTAAGAAATGTCATATGCAAAGCAATAAAATTAGTCCAAAATTAATCCCAACTGGGTCAGAGTACACAACCGGTACAGTGTAAATTTCTTTGTAGTAATCCTTTAAAAAGGAGTGCTGCAGCTTTCCACTGCCATCAGAGCCGTGTGTTTTGCACTCCATAGTACACCCCAGCACTGCCTTAGAGGTACTTCGGTCAGTAACCAGGTTTCTGACTGGTGCTGGCAAGATACAAAGCCTGTTGTGCACATAGGAACTAGGGCAATGGTCAAAGGCAATTGAAAACGTTAAGGTGTGAATCTTACACCAGTGTGGCCAAAGGATTATAATGCAGCACACTGCCTAGAAAGCTGTACACACTGAGGCACAACCACTGGTACTGCTAGAAGGTGCAGATAGTGTCTAGAAGCAGGACAGCAAATTAGAAACAGTAAACTAGTAGAAGGGATCCCAAGACCGACATAAATTTGCTGTGCCTTTTTCGGAAGTCAAATTATTACTATAGAACAATTACAGCCAAGGTTATTTCTGCCTTCAATATGGTCTGGGCCACATATCCTTAAAGAAATCCCCACACTTCTGACCATCAAATTTTATAAGTAAGATGGCTTTCCTCTCCCTAAGGCTGATCAAATTCCTTCCCTCACAGGTAATTCGCTAAAGATAAAAATGAAAAGTGTAAACTCTTTGTTAAATACTGACTGCAAGATTTATAGCCTACCCATGCTGCCTTAGGTGCTTAGAAGCATTATTAGCACCTGTTTCAACAAAACTTCTTTCCCTGCTTGTGTGCCCTTCAGCACAGCTTTTCCAAAGTGCAGTTAACACAGAAAATACACTGAGAAGTAATTCTGTCAAAACTGCAGCCATAGTAACACTTCTTGTGGCCACAAAGACAACCCGGGACTTTCCAGTATCCATTACTCTTCATGGAAAAGAAGATTGTCTCAGAGGTTGCTTCTTCTGCCTCCTGCTTTAAAATATAATATCTGAGAGAAGAAATACACCAAGAACAAGTAAGGTGTTTCCCAGTAAACTGGCACTGCAACTTTAGTATTTTGGAACAAATACTTGCTCAGGTTATTTTTAACATATGCAATTTTTTCTCCTGGTGTACTGAAACAGAAAAACCTCAGCAAACATTTCCCAAGTAAATGACAGCAACTATTGATTACCTTTTTCTGAAAAAGACATATAGAGTTAAATGCAATCTTTGGGGGGGAAAAAAGGCAAAATTTTTAAAATGAGATATGTCAGCTATTTCATGCAATATGAATTATGTTAATAATATGCCTCATAATGCAACACCTATTGAAAAAGGAAGTGTAATGGTCGTTTGTAACTGAGCTAGGGGGCTACTTTTCTGGTTTTTGTAAATACAAACTAAGTGAGGCGAATCAAAGTTTGTGGAACTAACAGAAGGGGGGGGCGGAACTGAGGCAGGAAGTATAAATCCACCTTTTGAAAATAATAAATTGACAATAAAATCAGAAAGACTTAGGAAAGTCTCCAAAAGGCATCTAATAAATATTAGTCAGAAACTGTCCTATGTTATTGATTAGAGCAGAGGTAAAAGCAGTCTAAATCAAGAACAGAAAACATGCAAGTATTTACCTGCTTTGAGCATGGCACGCTGCTGTTGTCTTTTTCCATGAGGGACCATTTCAAAATATTTGGCAAGGTTGGCGATTTCCACGTTGGCCACGGGTTGACAAATTTCCCATCTTTGCCTCTCTTTGACTTAGTTACATCCTCTTCTAATCTGTAGTCCAGCCTGAAGCTTTTCCTGGAGGACCTGGAAGAATCGCTGCCCCTGGAACCTCGACCCGAATTCTGACGTTTCCTCACTGCTTCTTTAGGGTACTGGTTACAAGCAGTCAAAGGCTGCTCTTCATCCATTTTCTTATCCATATCTTTTTGGAAAGAACTAAAATAAATTTGAAATTAATCAATTTTTCTTCAACTAACATAAATATTTGTAAGGTTGAATGTTCTCACACACACTAGAAACAAGCCTGACCTTAGTTTATGATCTACTGTATTTTTTTTTCCTCAAAAAGATATGCTTTTAAATCAGTTACTATTACACAAAAGACTTCAAAAAGCATGCTGTGGCAAGTAGACATGAGATGAGCTCTTTGTAGTTCAGGCAAAATTTTACTCCCTGGTATGCACAGCTTCAGATACCAGCACTATTATCCACCAACTGCAAGAGTGAGGGGGAAGGGTTCCTTAATTTACATTTTGGAAGAATAGAAAGTTCCTCCTGAAACTTGTGACATTTAGTGCCTGATGTAAAACGATCCTGCAAACCTGTTCAAGAGACACTGGAACTAGACAGTACATTAGGATTTGCCCATATAGTGACTTAGTTTTGTAGAAAGAGCAGCAGCCTCACGTAGCTTTCATAACACATTACTTCTACTGACAAGATGCACAAACACACAGAAAAGTTAGAACAGAAAAGACATTTGGTCCTATTTCCTATTTTATCCAAAACAAAGGAAAAACCTATTGTTAGAAGAGCAGAAGTAACTGTTTCAAACGCAATTTTGGTACGCAATTATCTCAGCTGGCTGGTTCCACTTTTCTGTGGCCTCAAATGAATCATGCTGCAATGTATGTTCTTAATTCCACTGTGAAATATATATTAAAAAAAAAAGAGAGAAAATAACCAAGAAAAGCTTATTTCTCTAAAGTCACAATTCTGCCACATTTCTTAGAAAACTGTGAACTCAGTAGTCAGAATCTCTTATTCCAAACCACGCTTCAGTGTTACAGAGTTTAGGAATATGGAGTCCACCTGACCTCATTATATCCACTGTAGATAAACCAAGTATCCTTGTATTATTTTACAAGTTACTGAAGCAATTCAGTTGAAGCCAAATGCTTCGGTTTCTATGTTAACTTTCAACATTTCCTTTGAATGTAAATATAGCGATCTGATAGGGTTGTTTTTTTTTTTAAAATAGGTTGCTGTTTTGAAAAGTGCACAACTTGCCAGCATTTACAAACTCTACCTGATAAAACTAGAAGATGGCCAGACACACCATGGCCAGACAGCATGATATACTGCTTAGGTGTAGGAATAGTTTTTAATAATAAATGAAGTCTGTTCTGTGGAAAACTCTCCACCACATGTTTTAGCCTATCTACTGTTTCGTTAACTCTGATGCTCAAACTTCAGCTGTATACTCACATGAGAAGCACTTGGCTGATGTACCAAAGCCAGTCTACCCAAACATTTTCAGAGAATGGAAGAAAAACTCACAGTTTTCTTAGAAATTGTGTACCTCACCACACTCCTCCTAAGTTCCTAAGTACCAGGAAAAAGAAATATCCTGCCACTGCAACCTTACAGCTAAGGGCTTACACACATAAGAGTGCTATCAAACTGAACCCAAATGCATTTACTGGTGGTGTTCCAATTACTAATGCAGAGCCAGCTATTTCAGCAGCAACCAATTACTAAACGGAAAGTACGGTGTCAGTTGTAAAGATAAGACAATTGATAAATATTGTAAAATTTTCTGCACAAAATAACCATTATTTTGCCATACAGTAGAGATAAAATATTAACACATCAAAATTCACTTCTGATAAAAAAGCATGAACAACATTCAGAAATCACCACTGACAGAGTCTTTTGATAAATAGTACCCTTGGTCATAATCCTTTTTTGATATAATTGCTTTGTCCTCTAGTTTCCCCAGAGTTTTATTGAAATGACTCCATTTAAGTATTTTCTGCTTAGCAATAAGTTATCACATCTGCATCAACATTTTAATTTATCTGTCAATACTCCCAGGCTTTTTCTTCTGTTCCACTAAGCATTTACTGGAATCAGCCTTCAACGGAACAGCCACCCAACTTGCTCTACACCATTTTGTTACCATTTAGGTCTGCTTGAAAAGAATGAGTGACACAAAAGGCAGACAGAATAGTCCAGAAATTGTAATGGATATTTTGACTGTTACTTTAACTTAAAAGGGGTTTTGTTGGTTGGCTTGTTTTGGGGGGGTTTTGTGGTTTTTTTTTTGCATTCCTCAAAGAGCATTCTCAATGCCAAGTCAGTTTATTAATTTAGTAAAGCACACAGACACAGCATAAAACAGCTACTCTTTGAGAAGGCATAATGAAAACGTATCACAAAAGTTTAATCAGATAGGTATTTAATTCCAGGAAATTCTTCTGTTAACATCTCAGATGTCTGATTTTTAAATATATATAACTACCGTAATTATTGCTCCTACAAGACATTTTATATTAGATACTACAGTGCCTAAGGTTTTATATTTAAGCTTCTGTTTATCTATTTATTCATCTTTAAAATAGGTGAATTCTACTTTTGCTTGAATTTTCCTATGAACCTTTGATCTTATTCTGAAAGTATAAGCCTCTAGGGAAGTAGGGATCAACTATGCTGATTAAACAAAGACAACACTACAGCATTTAAGGCACTGCAGGTATCTGTCTGCCAACATATTTTCCACATGATGCACATACATTACTTTCATTAGTATTCCATAAGCAACAGAAGGGATAGAAGACCTCAGTGCTAACAGAATACTTTAGACCACTTTACATGCATAAGAAAGGGACACATGTACAAACAACTAACTTACAAGGTATTCCTAATGAACTGTAGATTCCTTTTAAGTATCAATCTTGACAGTACATTTCTGTTTCATTTAAATTGGTAAAATATATATTAGAATGTTCATTGAATACAGGAAAAAAAAAATTATTTTCCTGATTAAAAAAGAAAAGGTAGATAGTAATTTCTTAAAAGCCAGGAATCATTAGCTTAAAATAAAACTCAATCAGTGATCAGTCCAAGGAGATTCTTACCCTTTTGCAAAAGAAAGCCTCTGCAGACAAGGAAATCTGGCAAGTATATTCTGTGATTTTAAATATTAGAAAATACCTGATCTGAAATGAGCTAATTTTTCATCCAGCTTTCCTGAATTCTTCACCCCCTAAAAATAACTGTGTGATACTTGAGAAATAAATGTAAGTGATGGATCAATAGGCAAATTGTGAACAAAAGACACCAAAATCAAACTGGAGTACAGTTGTTTTCACTTGGGAGGGACACAGGGGGAGGGATCGTGTCCTCAGAGAATACTTGTTATTGTAAGGTTCCACAAGAAATCTATTTTCCATACTTTTAAGCAAAGAGGAAAACTACTGTCTACTTAAAAGCATTAACAAATGGAACCCATCCTGTAGGATGAGGTCACTTACCCCCAAACAAGGGCAAGTGGATTGTCACCATTTGTAAGGGCAAGATGCAACATGCTCACCCTCTCTGTGCTCAGAGATGCCTTACTGTTTCACGTGAATTCAGAAAAGGAAATGGACCAAGACACACAAACTACTAAAGGAGACCACAAGGCCAGAAGGTACTCTAGACAGAGGGGAAGTACCCCTCTGATGAACAGCATGAAGCCTAACATGAATCAAAACACAGAGTTCACATAACTGGTTTTCCAGCACCAAATACTAAGAGGCCCCCAGTAATCCAGAAAGCAAGAAATAAGTTGTAGATCAGGCAGGACACGGCATGGAAAACCCCTGCCATATGTCCCAGTAAACAGGCTTACACCTGGAAACAGGACATAGCCCTTAGGACAACAGATTTGGGGTCAAGTATTTATTTTAGCATTGCTCATATAACTGAAAACTTGGACACAAATATTTTGGCTTTAAGTATTCTGTTTATTTAGGAAAACAATCAAAAGTTAAACATTGTAATACTTTGTAATACTTTCTGTTTCAGAAGAGGCTTGGAAACAGGATACATTAGAGTTACAAGAAGCTCTCTGACATGAATTTTTTTCTTTTTAAATGTTTTTGTTGGGGGTTTTTTTTTTGTTTTTATTGTTGGGGCTTTTTTTGTTTTTGTTTTTTATTATTAAGCACAGTAGAGCTTCAAGACAAATTATTTTAAATAACACCTATTGTGTAAGTCATCACTGCTTCCAGCCAGTCTCCTCTAACACCCACTACTCCATAACTGAAATGGATGCATTCCTCCTCTCCTAAGCACACAGCCATGCACAGACATGCTACTAACCATGAAGTCTGACACAACAGATCTATCCATTTCTACATAGAAATATGGTCCTTATTTAGCAAATCCATAATCCAGAAAATTTAAGAATGGGTCACTGTGAAGCCATGGTTTACTAGAACCCAACAGCATCCACAAACTTTACACTTACCTGGCAAACATTCCATAGCTTCCCAAACATCCTTAATTTTCTTCTACTTTTGAAGCAACAAGTTTGGCTCCTTTCTAATCACTGTCTCTCTGTATAGACTACATCTAGAACTGAGCTGTACTACACATCACCTAAAAGGAACAGCAGATGATTCCTACCAATCTCAAACTGCTGCAGCCTTCCCAAAGCAAGAATCCGAGCTTTCTGCAAGCCATATACTGCCACACAACTCGGAAGGTTTTTACCAATGTACATATTTTTTATGACCGCAAAAAGCACACTTTTTGGACTTGAACTGAACAAACAAAACAAAACAAAACCAACCAAACAAAAAAACAATGACAAACAAAACAAAAACAAAACAAAACCACGCATATGCAAAAAAAACCCCAAAACACAAAAAACCAAACCCCACACAGAACCCACTCTGAAAAGCCACCAAAAAAGGTTATTTGAAAAAGGCTCCCACACATTCAACTATTAAACAACTGCCAGCTAAATGCTGGCTGTGCTTCTATTTTTCTTTCAGGTCTGAAACTGTGTGCTTTAATTAATGAACCATTTGAGACTGGAAAATTCTGAACACATTTAAGCTTTTACCATGCAGTACTTCAGGCTGTTTGTCCTACCACTGTAGACTTACCAAAGTTTTCTGCAAGCCATATACTGCTCTGCAACTTGGAAGATTTCTTTCACTATATGTATCTTTTTATGACTGCAACAGCAATTACTCCAGACACTCCTGGTCTTAGGATTTCACACAAAGAAAATCTCTCAAGCTTACAAGAAGCTGATTTATAAATAGTTTAATTATTTGAGATTTCCCATTAAGAGTTGCAAGGAAAAACAAGCACTGCAGAAATTGTATTTAAAATTTTTTTTTTAATAGCCAGCTTGGGATTCTGATTAGGGCAACAAATCTGGTCAAGGGATTGGAAAATAGATCATATGAGGATGGTTTGAAGGAGCTGGGCCTGTTTAGTTTGAGGGAAGAGGAGGCTGAGGGGAGACCTCATCACTCTCTACAACTACCTGAAAGGACATTGTAGAGAGGCTGGTGCTGGTCTCTTCTCTCAGGTAATTAGGGATAGAACCAGAGGGAACGGCCTCAAGCTGAAACAAGGTAGGTTTAGACTGGACATTAGGAAAAAATTCTTCACAGAAAGGGTAGTGAAATATTGGAATGGGCTGCCCGGGGAGGTGGTTGAGTCTCCATCCCTGGATGTGTTTAAACATCACTTGGATGTGGTGCTGGGGGACATGGTCTAGGGGTGAACTTGTACAGCAGGGCTAGTGGTTGGACACGGTGATCCCAAGGGTCTTTTCCAACCTGAGTGATTCTGTGAGGTCCTATTTCCATATTTTCCAACCATCCACAAAGCAATAAAACAAAACAAAAAAAAAAACCCAAAAAACATGCTAGTACACCCTTCTTCCATTCTTGGATGTACCCATCTGATAGCACAGCTATGGGTTGCTGGCCCCGTTCTCAACACAGCTGCAAGCAAGTGTCCTGACTCTACAGTGATCTTGTGCACTTTTCAAGAAAGATGGATAAGTGAGTTGGAAACTGAAACAGAAATAGCTCTCTCCGTAAGCAACCTCACAGAGTTAGAATGAATCATTTACCATTCTCAGCTGCTTTTGAGGATCGAAAGTAAAACAATGCAAGGTTTTATTTAAATATAACAGAGGAAAAAAAAAACTTAGTTAAAAATGAAGCAAATATGAAGCATCTACCCAAGGTCATCTGTCGTTAGGCATATCCTTATAACAGCTGTATCCTTAAGCAGCCACCACCATGAGCCAGTCCATTTCTGTCCTCATCACTCTCCCAGGCTTGCCAAAACAAACATTTGTGTCCACATGGGGAATTAGTTCAAGAAACTGATCTAGCCAACCGCCACTTCTTACCTTCCCACCTCCTAGAGAAGTACTTAATCTTCACCTGCATCACTGTGTAACCATGCCAAGTGTTTATATCAACAAACTGGCTAGGACAGGGAAGGGTGAGAACAGGAATATACTGTTGTAAACAAAACTTACTTACGTCAGTGCTGCTATAAAAAAAAAAAAAAAAAGTAATTCATTAAATACCCTCCATTTAGAATTCACTTGCTGTAGCTCAATTACATATACCACCAAGTTAGGTTCAACATTCCCTCTACCCTCAATATATATCAATCTATTCCTTATCCAAGATTTCATTCATAGTACTGACAGTGCTTAAAATCTCTGTCTGCCTCCTCTAAGTATTACAACCAAGCAAATTCAATAGCTACCTACAACCCAAAAGGCAGCCCACTCCCGTTACTACACATTTCAACCTCTATTTTTCTGCCATTCATTAGGGGAACTAAGCCAACAGAAAGTTATTCATATCCATTAGCAGTGCCTATCAGCTACACACTTATATGCCTCTGGATACAAATGCAAATAGGCTTTAGAGTCAGGTCCATTAGTAGTACCTGGAGACAGATATTTCTCAACCCTGGTTTAAATCTGATCAGCTATGAGCATTGTTATCAACTGCATAAAAAAGCCTCTAACTGGGACAATATAGAAATACTTTTCCTTTGCTTCCAGGAGCCCCAGCTGACTGCCTCTGTCCAGTACGAGCACTTTATAGTCTTCAAACATGTTTACAAACTGTATTTAATGTTATAGAAGTTTTCTGTTACATGCATATTCTGTTTAAGTTATGCTCCCTGCTAGGACAGTAGTTGCCCATAGGGGCCATGCATATTACCAAAGATGACAGACCCACAAGCCAATGTCTTTAGCTATACAGGTCTATTAAATTATTTCCCTCTCTTTCATCTCTTACTGCAGTCTTGAATAAAGGTATCCAAAAGGTGGCATGTGGCCAATACATGAACACCCTAGACTATCATTAGGATTAAACACAAGAGTAACTCTGTGCTATTGCCAAAGCAGTCACCAAAGGAAAGCAGAAGTTAATATTCCCTACGCCAGAACGGAAACTGCTTTCCTCTGCAACTAATTTAATGACTATTTAATGTATAGGGAAGAATGCTGAAAACACAAGAGCTGGAATGAAAGTTTTCTTACCTGCTCTGCTAGGTTCAGACCGGCAACATATAGAAGCAAGGTTTGCGCATTACAGCTGCGTTAGGGTATGCAACACAATAACCGGGTTACAAATCAAATGCAGATAATTATTTTAATCAACAGAAACATAAAAGAAGATAGCACATGCACACGGCTGGGCAGATAATCTGTGGATTCCAACAGCAATGACAATCTCCGCTGACCTAGGCCCTTCACACTTGGACAAAATTCCAGTAAAGCTTTTCCAAAAAAGCAAACATGAAACTTGTACCAACCCAGCTAAGGATCTGGACCCCCAGCTTTAGTGTTCCAGAACCAGCTCTGCTTCTGTAGGTATTTATGCAAACAAGTAGTTAATGAGTTTCAGTTGGTCTACTGATGTGACTACAGTTAATAAGAGAGGCTAAACCTTTCCAGGACGGTGCTTACTCTTAGAAAAATACAACCAAACTTTATAGTTGAGCTTTTATAAACACACTTGAGCCACTCCCATGTGTTAACACCCTACGCTTCTTGGGTTTAGTATTTCAAGTTATTACGTAATGTTGAAAAAACTGTGCTAAGAGCTTCTTCACCAAAATGGTAAAACATTACAAACTCACAATCCATCCTGAGAGTACAGGTTCCCCATCTAACATTTTACACCAAGTAGATATGACTAAAAAGAAATACTACTGCACATAATCAAAGTAAGGCTCCATTTGAACATACTATGGTAGAAATCCGACTTCCTTTGTAGCACATGACCATAGAGGCAAGGTAAGAACTGTTTCCATAAAAGTGCATAGAAATCATGTTAAAACTGTATGATCTACATGGCAAAGCAGGACCCGAAGCAGTTTATAACCAGCTCTGGCACTTTTACGTCTGCAACAGCGCAATTGCTATCTCCATCTCACTTACTAAGACTTTTAATTTTCTTTTTCCTTTTCTCTCCATGCCAGAAAGGAACAAACTCCCATGCAAACTTTCCCTAGACTCACACCAAGGATGATCCTTTAAAGCCCTATAAAACCTCAGTTGTCCAGGAAGTGCAGCAACACCCAAGCACTAAACTATTTTTTATTTTTAAGTTAATACACAATCATATGACTTTGTTTATAGACATATTTAAATACTTGTCTATTTGATTCCTTCTCTCCAGTTCAAAGTCCAAACACATAGGACTTAATGACATTTCTCTGCAATATAAAAATATTTCCCTAAATTCTTCCTAAATCTACTTAGACTTCAATGTAAGCTCTGTTTTTGCTTCCCCCAACAACATTCTTTCTCTCCCTCTGCCCGTGTGTATATGTATGTATACACATCCCATAGATATATGGATTTTATAAAACTATTTAAAACATGTGACTTCAAATTTATTGAATTCCAAACAAATTATTTCCAGGGTAGTTAAGGAAATTAGAAGTTTGTTGAAAAGAATGCAATTGAATTTTTCTTTCATGCAGCTGTTCAAAGAACATTTTTCATATGAGTTAAGCTAGAAAGCCATCACCTTTTCCAAATATAAAAGTTTTGAATCCCAGAAACTCCACATTGGAAAGCCAGAAAATATATGTGATAAAGCACCCTTACAGTTCTTTAACTGAAACACAGGTGTTAACAGAAATTCCAAGCGGTAGAACACCAGGCACAGCAAAACACAAATCCCCAAGGAAACTGGAAATGTCACAACACATTACCATTTTTCCTGACAACCCTTCTTCCTATATATAGCCAGAGTTCTACTCTATACCCGTGACTCTACTTTACGATGTCTCATCATGTACTCTAAATGAAATGGAAAGTGCTTTGGTTGTTAGTCAACATGAAAAGCAGTAATATTAAAAATTATTTGGTTTGTGGTTTGGGGATTTTTTTTTTTACTTATTAAAGAGTCAAGGCACCTTTCCAACACAAATATGAACCATCTACTAATTTTCGAGGTATCATCCTAAATATGTAGGTGTTTTATGGAGACAGGAGACAAAGTGCTTCACTTAAGCACACCTAAACAGACACACATAAACAACTTTTTTATTGACACAATTTCATTATGGGAACAGCTGAATAGCACTGAAATCCTCCCTCAGAAACCAGGCCACAGCATGGGAGCTTTCTGCCTCAACAACTGAAATGATTTCCAAATATTATGAGCAATAAAAACTGAAATCTTATCACAAGCCTCACTCAGCACATAGTAGCACTGCCAGCTCCAACCACAGTAAGAGGTCTTACATGAGAAAAAAATCTCTTGCTATACGTTCCTTACCACTTGACTTTTCACTCACTCAACATTTTATCAAACCTTGTTTTCCACAGTTGGGACACAATGGCAGCAAAGTGTTTTCATAGTGTCATTTGGTCATGCCCAATTGTCTTTGCTGAACAGCTTTGGTAGGTTTCTCTGCTTGGGTGCAGTTCTACTCTGTTCAAACCCAAAGCACCCCTTCTTTGTACAGCTGCTAAATACTACGATATTACGTGCAAAGAGTAAATAACATAGAACTTCTTTCCTAGATTATCTAAGAATATCCAAACCAAGAGCATCATCTGGTTTACAGAAAAAAAACCCTTTTTACTCAAAGCTGCATTTAGACACAAGATGACCAAGTGATTTACCATGGTCCTGGCTCTGAATGTATTAGAAATAGAACTCAAATCACAGTGCTAGGCAGAAAACTGCAAGCTACATACTTACAGCAATTGACTGGAAACAATCAAAGTGAGATCAGAAAGGGATTCATAGATGTGAGGAAAGGGGAAAAATAATTTCACAGCAGGTGTTACACATAAAGGCACTAATTAATATAGCAGCATTGCCATTTTTCTCATCTCAGGCAAAACAAAGGCCCCATTTGCAGAAAAGAACTTAAAAGCTGTTTCTGAATAGAGAATTAGCAGGTTTGGTTCAATCTCGAGCTTATAAAGGCTGAGAAAATAGCAGATTTTTGAAGTAATTCCTCAAAGCTACATAGTTAATACAAACGGAAAAAAAAAAAAGGATTGCTTCCTTTTAAAAAGGCTGAGGATCTCTTTTGATTTGGGCCAGGCTGAAGCCAAATTAACTGTTATTTATATTTGAACAGTTTCACTGTCATCCCTTACTTCCTCCTCTCCTGAATGTGTCCTCTCCTTTACAGTGAGTGAATCAATTTCCAAGTATTTAAAATTCCTATTTATCTTTTTATAATAGATATTTCAAGTTCAGAGCATTTGGAGCATTTCTAAAGCAACTGTTGCAATAATTTTTGTATTAATAAGATAAAAATCTTATTTCTTCTTGTATTCTTGAAAGTCTTACATTTAAAATGAATCAGTCTTCCTACTTCATTAACTAATAAAGCTGCTACTATAAATTAAAAATACGTGACTCTTTTCCCGAGGTTCTTTTGCCAGAAAACAGAAGAGATTTTCCTGTCACTATTTTTTTTTCTTTTGTTACTATAGTCTGTGTAGTTTGAAAAATAAACAAACAAACAAAAAAATTGTAGTTTCCTTTAAAACTGAACACTTGCATCGTAAGCGCTATTTAGCAGAGTAAGAAATCACAACCATCACTAGCAAAAACATTTCTGCAGAAGTTTAATACGAACTTAACTGCATGTCGTCAAGACATTCTACACATACTTTCCCTAAATCCTTACCAGAGATAATTGCGGATCACGGAGATTACTTGACTGAACTGATTACATTAAATGACTTTGTTAATATTGTCCACTTCTCAGAGTACAACGCAAGAAAACAATGCTGGCGATGACCATCTGTCCGTGCCTCCTCTTCAAAGGAAAACGTTCCGTAAACTGTCAGCAGTACGAAGCGTATCTTTCCATAGGCGATTATGTAACTTGTTTCTTTCCGCGCGCTACTGCAGCATATTTTACCGTCAATTCACGGCAAACGAAAGCATCGCCGCTGGGAGGGCGGGAGGTGGAAGGTAGGACTTTTTCGTCCAGGATTTCTTTCATCGGTGTGAAAGGCTCGCCCCGTCCCGAGCGTTTTCGGAGCTATCGCTGCCCGGGGTTCGTCACCCACCGCCGCAGCATCTTCCGGGGGCGGCGAGCCGCCCCCCCGGGCAGGGGCAGCCCGCAGCCCGCGCTGCGCCAGCCGCGGGCAGCTACACCTTCCGCGGGGCCGAGACGGCGCAGGGAGAGCCGGGCTACGCACGCAGCTCCTCCCCGGCCAGGAGCCAGGGCTCAGCGGCGCCGGGCACCTCGCCCACCGCCGAACTTTTCCGAGCGGACGCCCACACTCGCTCTGCCCCGCTGCCGCCGGCGGGGCTCCCGGCCTCAGCCCCGCTCCCGCCGCGGCTCAGCCCGCTCCCCCTCGCCACACTCACCCGGCGGGACCCCGGTACCGTGTGCCTAGCGAGCCCCGCTGCTGCGCTCGGAGCAGGTGCGCTGCGCTGCTCCGGCTCCCCTTCCCCCGGCCGCCAGACGGGCTTCGAAGGGGGCAAGTCCTCTGGCCGTGAATGGGGCGGTAGCCGCCGCTCCGCTCGGTCCCTCCCTGCCCACGGGAAAGCGCAGGGGCAGCGACCCCCCGCCTGCGGAGCGCTGCCTGCCGCCAGAGAGCCGCTCACCTTTCCGGCTGCTGCTGCTGCCGCCGCCGCCCCTGAGGAGTCTCGTCGTCCTCCTCCTTCTCCTCCTCTTCCATGGTGCCGCTCCACCCCCTCCGCGGCGGCTCCGCGGTTCTCCGGCAGGAGCCATTCAAGGCTGAGGGCAGCGCGGCGAGGTGGAGGCAGCAGCTCCACAGCGCCCTGCTCCTCGCCATGGCCCGGCGGCGTTCCCGCGCCCTGTGTTGTCCCGAGGGGGACTCGCCGGGCGGCCCGATAGCAAGATGGCGGCGGGGGGGCGGCGCTGGGGGTGCCCCGGGCGCCCTGGAACCCGAAAGCGCGGCGGGGCAGCGGCGGGGCTGCCGCTAGAGGCAGGGCTGCTTGTCGGCACCGGGGGAAGGGGAGCCTTTGGTTCTGCTCCCGGCCGGGCCCGGTGGTTGATAAACACTACCCGCAGTCCCATCTGGGAGCACGAACAAGCTCCGACCACCTGATGCCGCGGAGAAAAGTTTGGCAGGCTCCGTTTTCGCAGGAACCCGGAGCGGCGCGGCCGCCACCGGGGGTACCGCACCCGCGGGACGCTGCGGCGCCTGAGGGAGGCCCGGTGGGCACCCCCGCACTGCAGGCCCCCCCGCACTGCAGGCCCCTGTGCCTTCGTGGGCAGCTCTCCTGCCTTGGGAGGTAAAAACTCATGCCCAAGTTTCTTGACGTACTGAATTACAACCACGTAACATCTAAGGCTATTGGGAGCTCTGAAGACACTCTTATGTACATTTCATCTTGAAGGGCAGGAATGAGTGTCCAGTTTATTACTGAAAAAATCTTGTTCTCCAGGTAGGTCTTGGGGAGGCTAGAAACATTAGCCTCGGTCTTCTTATCATTAATCGTTCATTCCTTTAGTCTTAGTAAGGTAGAGGAAGGATAATGCTGCCAAGTTACCTTGTTCTGTACGAGGAGGACAGGTATGTATTGGTTGCTTATGGTCAGACAGATTAGCTGACAGTTGCCAGTGGAAAAACCTAATTTATTTCTTCTGGCTCTTCTCCCCTGACATTTCCTGATCATTTTACCTCCTATCAGTATGTGTACTGCTAAGCTGGCCTAGTAGTAGCAATGACTTTTATTCATACATTATTAAACACAAATCTATATTGATTTAAGTTATTTCTACTGTTACTTTGTGGAACCTAAGACCTACTAAATCAGCTAGATGATAAAGCTACTCTCCATAGCTCTGGTCAATGTTCATTAACAGCAGTAATTAGTGCCTATGTGTAGAAAATTGTGTAAACTACAATGTGTCTCTAGGCTGGTAGTAACCGATGGCCAATAGTAGCAGAGTTGAGATGCTCATCCTACACTTCAGCTGAGTTTCTCCTGATAGGCAGACCTGCCTTCACATGTCATTTAGAAGTGGTTTGTATGTCACCAGTACTGCAAAAGCCACAGTTCAGGAGGCTCTGCTTTAGTAAAAGCATCTTGTCTGTACTACAAATATAGATGTCAACATTTAGAGGCTGCAGTTAAAGACAACGGGTGTTTGTGCAGCACAGAGTTTTCAGTTTGAAAGGGAAACATCTCTTTTCTGGTATAACAACTGGTCCAAGTAATTTCTGACACAGCTAGAAGTGTATATCAGCACCTGTTACCTCCTCTGCCATGTCACTGTGATCAACATGAGAAAATTCAACTTCAGAGGTGTTCTTCAACAGAATAAGAATTGTAAACTAGTTTCCTGTTTCCATATTCCCAAGAACCGACTAAGATCTCAGTCCAGTTGCTGCTTTGGTAGGTTTTGCTCTTTCAGTGTCTTGTGGACACAAATGTATTTAAGCCAAGGACAAGTCCAGCTGGGGCATCCACGCTCAAATAGTTGTGTAAACCCAGAACAGAGATGTCTCTGACTCTTAATACATCCCAGATGTATTAATATGCTTAGAGGTCTGATGTTAGGATCCTGCAGGAGTTGAAGGTTACTAACAAATAGGAAGGTTCAAGCCATCTGTCCCTGATGCAAGTAAGAGCTTTTTGCTTGGCACCTAGTCTTAAGAAAGGGGATTTTAATAATTTTATCTTCTTCAGTGGCATACATTCCTGTCATTTTTGACTACTCAGCCTGGCCCTCCATATTGTCCACTATATACAGAAATAAGAAAGATTTGGGAGCTTCTTTGTGCTGCAGAGAGGCACAGATTCTGAGGGACAGCGAAGTGGGGTTATTTTGGAGTCAGTGCATTGTATTTTCTCACAGTGAAATGTAACAGCTAAAACAGGATAATTTTTTATTGGAGAAGTTTTGGGGGTATACCATTGCATTTGCCACTTGGAAGGATAAGTTCCTTAACGTAGCTTAATCTGCTTAATACAATATGCTATATCTTAATTAGAATCTCATAGTGAGTATTTCGTGAATTGTATCTGCAGTGGTGTCTTTCCCTGGGAGACAGTATCTGCATTAATCTTGGGCAGGGCAGCTCAACTAACTTGATTACAAAACTCTTGATGAAGGGTTTAGCCTTATTTCAACTGAAGTTTGACAGTATTTTGTTTAGCTCTCCAAAGTGTAGAATGAATAACTTTTTCACATAGTTTGATTTTGTGAGTTGACATAAGCTGCATCAGAGCAAGACAGTCATTGTCTTGGGCGGTAACTGAAGCACAATCTAAAGCAGGAAAAGGTAGAAATTCTTATAGTTATATTTTTTTTAGCTTTATAACTGAGCTGTCTTAACTTGAATGAACCCCTAGATAACAAAATAAAAGATGTTATACCATCTCTCGCTCCATCTTAGAATATCAAGTAATGGTCCAAAATCCCTTTAGGCTTAGGCTTGCTATATATTGGCACTGCTTACTGTTACAGTGCGGATGCAGTTTATCACAGCCACAAAGCACACTTGCTGGAACAGCTTGTGCTGGATCTCTGAGTGAAATAATCCATCCTAGCAAAGAAGTTTTCCACTACTCTAATATTAAATATACTTTTTTTTTTTTTCCTAGAAATTTTGCAGCAAATGAAACACTTTTACGCTAGTAAAAGCCTCTCTGGCAAAACCGGCCCATATTGGGACATAATCAAAAAGTCTAACCTAGCCTTTCTAATTAGCGTGTGGAGAGGAAACAACGCTTACGGTATCCGTGCTGTTTTGAAGAGAAGCTAAGGGACAGAAGTTATTTGGCAGCTGTTGCAGGCAGAGGCAAGCAAAGTTTCAAACCATGCTGGATGTGAAGTTATCTTGTGCAAGAGGGTTACATACACAACCAGCTAATATATGTGGTATGTGTATACACAAAATGTTTTTAGGTACAAAATGCTTCACAGTAATGTTTAATCAAGCCATTAAATTTCCTTAGTTACAAAATTGGTATATAATGAAAATACAATAATTAATGAAATGACTGTAAATGTTATGTTTACCATTACAAATCCAAACCTCTTATGATAAAGAATTTTACAGTCTTTGAGACTACAGAGAAGGAACTTACGAACTACAGTTGGAACAAAACAAAATGTGCTTCTAAGTATTATGTGAAATAAACTCTGATGCTTAGCTGGTATCTCTTGAGCTTCTACTTAAGGAACAAAACTGGGGGAGACAATCAGCTGGAACCATAATAGAGACACTTTGGCTGTGTTATACTAGTAAGAGGCCATGAGCATTCTCCAGCCCTGACACCAAATTGTACAATGTATGTTTCTGCATACAGATCAACCTTCCTAGCTCAGAAGAGCAGGTGGCTGCATCAAAATTGCTGTTGAAAGACCTCCCTGTCCCACACACTAATCCCTGGAGCATGCTTGGGCACTCTCTGGGGGGATGCTAGTTGGCAGGAGCCAGAACCGAGGCAGCAACCTTGCGAGCGATTTAATGGTTATTGGAGTGTGTCAATGTCCAGGTCCATTCTGCAGTTTACTGGAACATATCAAGCCATAGACAAGAGCTGATTTTGAGCTGTAACAGTGTATCTCTGGGGAAATTAAAATTGTTACATTTGTTTCCAAAATCGATGAAGCTTGGCAGCGTCATTGTGAGCGAGCACTACCGTGAGATGATGCCATTACAGTCCGTACCTGATAATGTATTGTAATATTGCGTAACATTTTGCAAAATTACTATCATTAAAATTCATTTAGAAAATTCAATTACAGCGTCTCAAAGGCCTGATCGGATCCAGATGACTTTGTGAGTGGCACTGTGTAGAAAGAAAAATCCTTGCCCTTTTGCAATTGAATTGACAATTGGGCACAAGATAGAGTAACTGGTTTAATAAACAGGGAAAAGACATTCTGCATCTACAAAGGAGAAGAAAAGCACAAATAGGTAGTGTAGCTCCTAACGCAGGTTGTTATGGGTGTCTGGACTTTTAACTGTGAATTAGAAATCGTAGAACACAGTGCTGCTTTCATTGCAGGCAAGAGGATGACAAACTGTTCTGTGTCTAAATGCGTTAGGGGAAAGTGTCCCTCCAACAATTATTTTAGACTGATACTAAAATGACATAAGTTTGTGACTATCCTTTATTTAAGGGAACATTTCCTACGCATAGTGCCATAGATTGAATGGGAAAGTCGGTAATTGCTACAATCTTAACTTTACCCTCTAGGTTAATTTCTGATAGGACCAGATCACTGTCTGTATATATATTCTCATGCCATTTATATCTCTGTGATTTCATTTTTGTGACTCTAAGAAGTATTTGGCTCTATCTCTGTGCTTTTATTCACCACAGAGTGGGTTACTGTGAGGCAGATATGAATCATCTGACAACCCCAGTGCTGGGTCTCAGTGGGTCTCTAAGATGGTCTGTCTGCCTTCACGGCTGTGAATGTAGCCCTTCAGCAGGGAATACCCGTTGTGTGTCCTCTGGAATGCGTAAGGAAAAAAAATTCATCCTGCTAAGACACCACTTCCTTGTTTGGCATCCGGTCAGCCTGCAAAGTGAGAGGGCTACGGCACTGGCAGTACTACAGAGTGCTGGGAGAGGGACAAGATGCAAGTGTATAGAAAGTAAAGGAGGCATGGTGTGAGAGTATGGAAGAATATATTCTTATGGACTTCATGGTGGAAATATTCTGGCTGGGGGTGTTTCAGGCTGCAGACAGCTGCAGAAGGAGTATCTAAACCACCTGAAGAGGACGCTGAAAGGGTGTACAGGTCTGAGTTTTCACTAGCAGTGTCCCAAGTAAGTTGCTGTCAGAATGATTTTAGGGATACGCCAATATAGTGAGGGGTTGGTTGTGGGAGAAATGGTTCAACTGTTTATTCTACATGCTTTAGAGGAGCTGTCTCTAATGCTGAAGAGTGTTTCAACTGTCCCTTCTTATGTTTGAACACAGCATCTTTGAGTCTTACAGATGGACAGTGTTGGAGGTTCATAGATGTTTATTTTCTGATAAACAATGGCCTACCCATTTGGAGATCCTAGGATTGGAACTAGTCCTTTGAATTCACTGTCTATCTCATTTTTTAGTTTAAAGTCAGTGTAACACCTCTGACAATGCGGAATAAAAACCAGTGATGGTCATGGAGGAACTGGGGTCACTGTTTACTCATATTCAGAGCACATATGGAAAGACAAAGCCACATAGAAACATAAAATCATATAAACATGTTTTTTCAGAAGGAATGCAACAAAGCAAGTTTTGTGTCCTGTTCATTTTTACTCACTGCTCTGTAATTTTATCCTTCCAGTGCAATAATCCAAGCCCACTTCTCTCCATGCCTTCCATGACATCTGTTTGGGCCAGAGACAGCTCATCCTGTGGTTAATCCAGTTAGTTGTATGTTCAGGCAGACTGGCCAACAAGTGCCTGTGCCCACTGCCAACCAGCTCATGCTAAGATAACACATGCTGCCATGGCCTACCTACTTTTCCCATACTTGGGGAAATAATCTGAATCTTCCTTCCTATACTCAGATATTAGTGTTAATAAGAACTTAATTACTTCAGGGGTGTACTATTGTACATTTTGCAGCCTTGGTCCCCTGACTGACCAGAACAGATGCCTTTGGAGCATCATTTAGAACCCATCAAACACAAACTTTTAATGTTTACTTTCTATGAAAACCAGGCTGCAGGGAAAGGGACAGATGCATACCCAGATTTTTCACAGTGTGACTTGGTATGTAGCTGAGTTGTTCACCTTTACTGGGGAATGCTCTAAGGTTTCCTAATCCACAGACAGCCCTTGACATTTCTTTCCTTCTTTCAGATATTGAAATTGGTTGATTAGTTTGACAGAAAGGCACAGAGCATGGTTTTAAGAAATATGAAAGAAGGTATATAGCAATAAAGTCAGAGCTTTCTTGTGATTGCTTGTAGATATTCAGCATCATGGGCCGTCCTTTTCCTTGCCTTTACAAACTGTTTTTGTAGCTTTACTACACAAGCATCATAGAAATAGAGGGCTAGAAGGGGCTCTAAAAGATCCCGTAGTCCAAACCACTACATTCATTCTTTCATGGTTAAAGTAGTATCGTAACTGTCAGAACTGTCAGTTGCAGGCATGCTGTAAGCTACATGAAGCTGCTTTCAGCTGCTAAGCTGCTGCTCTGGCATGAATGGAAACTGATGGGTTTCCAGGCTGAGCTTGGTACTCTGCTACTGCCCTCCTGAAATGAGTCTGAAACCTCTTCTTCATCCCCAGCTCCCAGGAGGAGGAAATCCGCTTTGGTTTTAACAGCTGGCACTGCATAGAAGAGAGAGTTATAAATAAACAGAAATAAAGAATGAGGGCATGTGACTAAAGCCATGAGGGTCACCTTTTTTGGTACGCCAACAGATGAACAATGCTCTGAGTGGCACTTGACAAAATGTCATTCTGTGTAGACATGATGATGATATGCTAAGAGGCTCATTTGAATTGGGATTCAGGAGGATCCTCTATTTAAATTTTGTCTGAACTACTGACAGGCTGCATGACCTTCTACAATATACTGAGTTCCGTGGGTCAAACTGGTCCTCGCTGCAACTAAATTGACTACAATGGAATTGTTTTGAGAATGAACTTGATTCCTCAGACATCAGTCAACACAGCTGGTTCACTGAATAAATGAAAGCAAGCAAGCATAGATGTTACTGGAAAAAAGAGATAAATCTGAACTAAGTCTTTTAGTCTTGGCAAAACTAAATCAGAACTGCGCAACTGTTATTTAAAATGCACAAATAATTGTTGTTGGTGGTTTATTGACAATGTCAACTCTTTGAAGGTAACAAAGCTACGGAAGTGCTATTATCTTTTTTAAAGGGAATGCAATTATCATGTATGTTATTTTTAATTGGAGAAATGACTGATGCTTCTTTAAGTGTTCTGGTATATATAGCTTTTTCTTCATAAAAGCAATAATGATAAATGACTCAAACATGCAGGATAAGATTCTTCCATACGAAATGCTTTTGAAGTCAGAAAACAAACAAACAAAAGTTGTTAATTAATAAAGATGATTGTTCTTAAAAGTACTTAAACAACATAAGCAGAGGAGAAAAAAACTACCTCTAAAATGAAAGGGGGAGAAAAAAAAATTTTGCTTCTAAGCCTCCTGCTTCCTGGGATGGTAGGTTTTAGAAACCACAACTTTTTTGGATTTTGGGGTGGATAAAGAACAAGTTACTGGCTTCTTTGTCAGAAATGAAGCGAGGGACTGGTGTTCTCTTACTGGTGTTTAACTCGACTATTTATGTTTAATCATAGGAGTACTGGAAATTTCAAGTGAGGTTTCCCCTAGTTTCACCAGGACATCTCCAAAGGTAAGAGTAGGTTTTGTTAGAGTTGAAATGAGGAATTTAGATCTGGAACATGTTTTCAGGCCTAGCCAGAAGGACACCAGATCTTGGTGTCTCTGTACCTGTGTCACTAGGAAAACTGTGGGGAGTTTAGAAAGTCAGTGTAAAAAGACCTAGAGAAAACACTGCTTTACAGAGCAATTGCAAGAGATGTTCTCCAGCACAGATAAAGCTAAACAAAGGGTTCTTTTCTTATCCGTGTCATTCCTGTCATTTAAACAAAATGAGCAGTTACAAATCAAAGGCTTTTTTATCCCAGCTGCACATGAATTTAAGTTAAAGAAATATTTACAAAACACAAAATAGAACAACCTTAATAGCAATAATTTTCTAGTTTCATGTATGCTGTACTGTTCTTCTACATAATTCTAGGAAAAAAGAAGACTGAGATTTAACATGTAGGAAAGAAAATATTTGGCATATTTTAAGAAAACTTGGAGAGGTGACACTGGTACATTTTTTCCTTCTTTTTCATGCCACTTTAGTAATGAGATCAATGGAGTAGCTTCTCTAGGCATGATTAAAACAGAGATCTGAAAGGTTTTTCCGGTTCATCCTCTTGCTTCAGAGCAGAATCCACTCTATCTAATCAGCTCCTGACAGATATTTTTTCAACCTGACCTTGAAAATTTGCAGTCACGCTGATTCTTCAGACCTCTCTACAGTGAGCTACTGCATAACATTCCCTACAGTTCAAAAGCTTTTTTTTGTAAAATATAACTTAAATCTTCAAGTTGCAATTTAAGACCATTACTTCTTGCTGTATGAGTAGACATGAAAAACAGTTTGTATCTCTGCAATACTTTTTATGTGCTTGAGAACTAATAACATATCTTCCCTCGTTTCTCTCATTGCTAGACTAAACAAATGAATTCTTTCAATCTTACCTCATGGGTCACATTTTCTTTACCTCTGAAAACTACATGGTTCTAACAGTGGGTTTTTTATTGGTCTCTCTCCAAGTAAGGTGCCCAAAAATGGATATTGTTCTCCAGCTGAGGTCTTACCAGTGCTGACCTGAACAGAACTTTGCTTCATGTATCTTTTATAGAGCTGTTGACACACACACCCAATTGTGAAGTTTGCTTATTTTGCAACAGCATGACAGCACTGGTTTGTTTGGTTTATGATGCAATACTACTCCTAGATGCTTTTCTGAGGGGTGTGCTGCTTACCAGTAGCTCTCCATCATCTTCTTCTGCAGGAATACCTTGCATCCTTCTGTCGCTGTTTATGCTGGGAGTGGAGAGATGCAGCAACATATAAATTCAGCAAGAGCAGGCAAAAGAAGCAACTTTATTAATTTACAACCCCATTTTATATACCCTAGCCCCATAGGGCGATTGGTCAGTGATCACCCATCTCCTAGGGCGATTGGCTAAAGTCCTACAGCACCCACTTCAAAATATTTTTACAATGTACCATAAACAGAACTTATCAAAACACCAGGTGTTAGTCTAGTTTACAAAACCGTCCTACTGTTTCTCATAACACGTGTGAGAAAGGCAGGGTTCTCACCGAATATTGTGAGAACCTAGGAAAATTCCTCTGCTAGCAGCTTTTCAGCATCCACATCCTTCCACCTTCAATGACATCCTGGGTTTCTTTCAGACCATTTGTGTGGTTTGTTACAATTTTTCATTCTGAAGTTTATCCTGTGGCATGAGATGTGCACTCATGCCACTCAGTCCACTGCATTAAGATCACATGATAGTCACTTTCCTGTCTCATGAGTAAAGGCCATGCACCCCTCATGAAGCAAGGTGTCAGATGGCAGAAATAGCAAAATTCATGCATACCATGGCTGCTCCCTGCCTGATTCCATGTGGCCCTCAAGAGAAAACAGGGTATGAGATGGGGTAATTTTCAAGGAAAATTAAATCTGGTCACTAGATAGATACAGATTATTTCATTAGCTAGCCATGCATTCTTCCTGCAAGACCAAGGTAAAAGCCTTATTGTAGTCAAGATAAGAAGCAGCTATTGCTTCCCCTTAATATGCAAGACCTATGTACCTGTTCTGGAATGTTGCTTTGAATAGGTTTTCTGGTAAAACCACATAACTTATTACTCATCACCAGAGGATTACAGGATAACTTAGTTTGAAAGGGACATCAGTCTCTAGCCCAACTCTCTGCTCAAGGCAGGGTCAGCTATGAGTTCAGATCTGACTTTACCCTCTTGGAGTTTGAAAATCTGCAAGAGTGTAGAGTTCGCATGCTCTCCGGGCAATCAGATCCATGGTTTGACAGCCTTGTGATGAAAATGTTTTCCTTAAACTCAGTTTGAACCTCTCTTATTTCAACTTACACCGACTGTCTCTCATTCTCCCACAATATAGCACTTTGAAGAGCCCGGCTCCATCTTCTTGTTAACCTCCTCTTTGCTATTGTATAGATGCTTAAGAATGCTTTATTTTTTTCTGTTATTTGGCAGAAGGAACTAAAAGGCAAAGAACTGCCTTCCCAGAATTCCCGAGTTTTGGACTCTTCCTTTTTTTTCCAATTGCATGCTTGGTCATTTCCTTTCTTACACATTCCTTATTTAGAGAGGGAATGAAGCAGTTACTTCTGAGAACTAGTGGAGAATGATGCAATTCAGAACATGTAATTTATCTAAGTTGTCTTTATCTGTTCTTTCCCTTTTCTATCTGGAAGCCTTAGTCCTTTCTCTAACTTAAAAATCAAAGCAAGGAATCATACACAAGCATTTGTACAAGTCAAAGCAAGGAGGTAAAAAAAAAAAAAAGAGACATTAGGAAGCATTTCTTTACAGAGAGGGTGGTCAAACGCTGGAAAAGGCTTTCTAGAGAGGTGGCTGATGCCCCGAGCCTGTCAGTATTTAAGAGACATTTGGACAATACCCTTAACAACATGCTTTAACAGCCTTCAAATGGTCAGGCAGTTGGACTAGATGATTGTTGTAGATCCCTTCCAACTTAGATATTCCATTCCATTTCATGTTCTGCTTGTGAGCATCAGCCAGCATTTCATGCAAGTCAAGTCGTCTGTTTAAAGGCAGGTGCTTTGGATTAAACTGGAGCGTCTCATTGCCTGTGCTGAACTTTGATTCAGGCCGTTAGAGTTTTGCCTGTAAAAATCAGATAGCAAATCTTAACTATGCACATAGTTCCTGGTGTGTTATTGCAAACTCTGTAGATGGGTTTTCCTTATTCATATATACATGATTTGAGGTAGATTTTATGTAAGCAGACAGAGTCAATCCATGCATTTCTGAGAAATGTATGAGGACCTTACATGGATGAAATAAAAATTGCATGTAAATACAACATATTCTCGTATTCTGTATTTTATATATCCAAAGGCTGATGAAAACTTTGAAAAATAGTAAAAAATAATAGTGTCAAGAAGCTTTTCAATAAATTCCTTGTGTTCAACTTATATGTATAATGATACCAAAAATTACTCCTAGTGCTTAACTTGTAACTCAATAAAAAAAGAAGGAGACATAAATAATTTCACTGGTAGAAAGCCAAGATGAGGAAATATGGGTTATCACATTAAAAAACAAACACAGAAACAAAAAAAAAAGAACCCCAAGAAAGTCAAAATGAATAGCTGTGAGATTTGTGCATTATGCAGCTGTCAGTAAGTTGTGAAGATTTATGTTTTTATTTTTCTATACCTGATTTGGTAAAAATGTTTCAGGATAAAATAAATACATTACATAATACAAAAAGTAGATCTGCCAGCATTAATAGCCTGACAGAATGACTGATAGCCATAGTCAGAAACACATGAGATTATAGCTAATGCTTAAAGTAGTGCAACCACTGTGCAATGCCATCATGCAACTGCAACCAGCTAGAGTGTCACTGCCCATCCCCTAATTCTCTTGAATCCACTTAGTAGTAGGGACTTGGATTCCTATTCCAAACCTTCTTTCGTTTGACATACTACAGCTCATCTGCTATGAAGATCATGTCGTGTTTGAAAATGCTTCTTAGGTAGATCTCTTAAGCCTCCCATATTAACTCAGTTCTTCCTGATATAGTTAGTTGAATGGGATTTTCAAATATAAAAATATATATTACAGAGGTACACAGGTGCTCTCATGCTTCTCAGTCAGTATCTGAAGTTCCAAAGGCAAATGTGGAAGCAAATGCATTTAAGGCATACTGGGTCTTAAGCATGTGCATCAATTTGAATGTGTTCTGGACATCTCGAACTTGCTGCTTGTCAACAGACCAACTCATTAACACATATGCACTGAAACTCTTGTATTGCAAACCTGATGATTTTCTGAGTGCACATGGTGCAAGTTGCATGGCTTTTGTGAAGGAGAAGCCTCACAGTGCACAGAGAAAACCTGTGCATGAACAATGTTTGGGATTAGTAGATGTTTTGCAGCCTGCTTGGATTTACTGCTGTGCACTAGCTGCCAAATATCTTGATGTTAGTAGAAACATGTAGAAAAGCGGTAGGGAAGAAAATGACTGGCAAAAGCAGCTATCTCCCCCTAAAATGGTAGGTCTGGCACTCTGGGCTATAATATGATTTGAGAAAGGCATCAATCTGCAACATAGAGCACAGTGGGTTTGACAGGCTCCAGAAATAGTTTCCTTCAGAGAACTGAAAAAAAGGCTAGTGAGTCTGAAATCAGCCTGAAAAAAAGATCTTTACTGACATACACCACTATGTGTAATCAGCTTGTTAACTTGAAATTAAAATTTTAAGTACCATCTTTAGAGACTTAGCTGCTTATGTGAGCATCCACTGTTATTCCACATTCCCAAACTCCTGATGGCTTCTTAGGTTATAAAATCCCCAACTTTCTCTTTGCCAGCTGTCTGTCAAAACTCCTGGCTTTTCACTTGATATTTTCTACAAGTGGCTATCCATTGCACAAAATCCAGCACAAAATCCAGTTGATAGAATCTTGAACACTGAATATGTGCAAACATATATAAATAAACTTATTGTAATATAAATAACACAAGAAATATTGAAGCAATTTATTTTTATTTCATTAATGACAAGCAGTCACTATTTAAATTTAAATAAAGAAGCTGCAGAATTTCCAGCCTGTTACATTAAAATGCTGTAGGCCCTTCAGAATATAAATTCAGTTTATTGTGCCTTTGAGTAAATGCGTTTATAGTCTGTATAACATTCTCTAATAATTTAATAAAATATATGGATCTGATCTTTAGATAAGTGAGGCCTGGGATGAGCTACTAGCCTGAAGCTCAGGATAAGATTTGTTTTGCCTGAAGGTATTTACCTAGAAGTTGGGTATCTTTAGTCTGCTGAACATTTGTTCCTGTACATTCACTGAGAGAGGGAAGTACCATGAGGAGACACTCCTTAGTAATCACCCTAAGAGAGGTGTTCAGAGCAGAACGGATAACTCACAATTTGGAGGTGCCTATTTCCCTCCAGTGACTATTGAGAGATAATAGAGAACTAGTTTTACACGGTTGAAGTAAAGCATGATGAGTGATACCACCTTAGTACACAAGCACAAGGCAGGCTTACAGCACACAGGAGGTGAGTCAGGACTCAAATTTGGCCAGTCTGCAATAGCATCATGGACCCTGAAGAGTCTACAACATCATGGTAATCAGCCCAGGCTGTAAAACCAGCTAAGAAGCTGGACAGAGCTGTAAAGCTGAATGCTGATATACATTGCTTCCACAGTTACACTGCAACAGGGAACTGTGGTAGCTAAGCAAAAACTACCCTGGATCAATTACTATTTTGGGTAAGTCTATATTCACACTTTATTAATATCTGTTTAAAACTATATGGTCTGTAGTTTGTGTTTGCTAATGATTACTTAAGTGTTACTGAGGTTATAGGGATTAGAGATTGAGAAAACAGGGTTTATGGAGGAGATAAAAGAGAAAACTCAGTTATCTGGATATTAGAATAGCACATAACTGTACATTTACTATCTTATAAGCTGTGATGAGTAGCATTAACAGCATTTTTTGTGTAATGGAAAATCTACTCTCCTTCCATAGACTGTTACTAAAAGCTGCTCACAGCATTGGTGCGATAATGTTTGAACCGAGGAAGTATGAATCCCAGGATCAAAGAATGGTGGCTGTCTTGGCAGCATGATCAGGTGCCAAATTCTAATATTTTCAGTAATTGCATTAATTTCAGTTTTCACTAACTGTGCTAATTTCTATTGAATTATACTAGAGACTTGGGTGGCCTTTTAATTATTTTCTCCAGAAAATATTTTGTTAAATGACCTTTTCTTAATATGAGCGAAAAGTTGAAATACATGTTGGATCTTTGGGAACTCGTCCACCACCAAATCAAAATAATGATATAAAACAGTGTACCTGTAGGTGGTTATAGTCATGGAAATGACACTCATGTAGAATGCCAACAAAAGCAATGGAAAAGGACTAATTTCTAAGATCCTTGTTCTGCAGTGAGCCTGACAAAAGGCAAGGAGAAACCTATCTGCTTTGCTAAATGAGATGAACTTAGCCACAGAAATTTCCCATTGAGTTACTGCATCAGTCTGAATCTTTTGTTTTCCATGTTCTTCTTGAAAAAGTGTTGTTATGAACTATCCCAAATCCTTCCACTTACCTTTCTGATAAAAGCCCTCAGAAGTCAGACAGTAAGTTGTTTGGTACTTAACCAACAGGTCCCTCTTTCTTACTTCAGTGTATAAATACCTATGAGAAAAAGAACTGCATGCAGATGGGATGCTATAATATTCCCCGAAGAAAGTTTTTAATCAACAGCTTCAAAAGAATGCTCTGTTAATGAGCATCTGAAATGCTATAAAATCAGCCAACAGCCTTTATGTTTAATTTAGACAGTCTTCCTTGCAGCTCAAGAGTATAAAAGACCAGTGTCGGTGGCCTGTAGGCCTTTGCAGTTGCTGCCCAGTGATTAACCATGGGAAAGAAAAGCTATTTGCAATTTAATTAGCTGGAGGATGACCTATAGGTAATACTGATAAAAATATTCAGCTAGTTTCCAGTAAGCAGCTGGCATGAAAATCGGACAACATAGTGTCTATAAAGTCTGGTTTGTATTCTCAGAACAGCTTTATTCACATAAAAACCACTCCCCTGCAAAAAAAAGTATCGTTTCTTGAGCCCGTGTGTTTAGGCTCGTTTGAATTCTGCTTGCTTGGCTAAGCTAAAGCCGATTCCTGGCAGCAGGATTTTGGCATATTCATTAAATGCAATACTGTATCATTGCTTTAAATACATAGTGGATTGTAAACAGTGAACACGACGACTTTACAAAAAGCCAACGCAGCACTAAACAGTAGTTTAGCTGAAGGCAATTTCAATTGTTAACGCTTTTACTGTGTGCTGGTTTCAGCAGTTTTGAAGGTCTTTTTCCTGAGTAGTGCTGTTCTGAAGCTCAGTTGCTGTGGCCTCCTGTCCGGGGTTGAATCAACCTGTAATTCAGGATAGCTCTTCTCAACTACTTCTATAGTAACCTGATCATGATAGCTTGTATTGCATCAGCATCAGGAACTTTGTCATTATTTCATAATAAATATTTTATCTATACAACTGAAAGAAAAATCTTTCAATGTGATCATGCTTTCTTTGCTCATATCAAGATTGGCATCCTAGTTCAGAGTTACAGCAGTTCTGACTTCCAAGTATTGTGCTCAGCCGCCTGTGCTGACACATGGTTATGTACGTATCAGGTATGTACATGTAGATTTCTGATTTATATCACTTTCACTGCTACTACGTGGAATTGTTTCATAAAGTGGAAGTATTACTCTGTAAGCTAGGGCTGTGAGTGCTGGAGCCAGATGAATCTCTTTTCATATTGAGTATTGTAGGGTCTCTCCCCGTGTGTGTGGTGATACTGCAGCCTTCTCAGCTGGTGACTCCTGGCTGCTCATTTTCATGAGACATAGGAATGGACTTATCTTTGAGATCTCTGTGTCATGTGGTTGATACTGTACAGTCATGAACACGGAAACCTCATTTCCTCAGAAAACCAGACTGTATATTACTATTGGTTTTGGTAGAGTTCCTGGATGAGTTTTAAGGGTAAAGCCTGCTTAAAAAATGAAAGTGACATTTGGTCCTTTTCCAGAAACCTATTTCTGAGAGATGCTAACCTAAAATAGCTACTTAAAATAGTTTGAAATACAAAGGTTTTCATACTTAGGGTGAAATATGGCATCTGGATTCAAAGGAACTGGATTGGCATCCTGAGAATCTCACCTATACCATCTCCACATTTCATAAGGCACTGCAGAATCCTGAACTTGGCAGGCAACTATTTATGTATCATGCTGATGACTGCAGAATAAATGACAAGGACATCGTTTAGAGATAACACCCCTCTGATAATCCTGGCCCTTCCAATTCATTGTTGTTTGAGACTGGACACATAAGAACTATGAAGAAAAGTCTCATTTTCTCCACCTGGAAGCTGTAGATAATACTGTTTACCTAAGCCAGAGAGATATTGTGAGAATTCATTGTTATAATAGTCCATTTCTAAATAATCTTGTTGTCCCCATTGTAAAAAGATATTGTTAAAACCATTTAAAGAGTAGAGTTTTGTAAGAGTTTAGTGGTTAATGTTTATATATTCAGCTCCTACTGTTAGAACACCGGTATTTGTTTTATTTTATTGCATTTTTAGCTGAATAACATTTCTTGATTCAAAGTTGCATCTCTCTAATGACCTTTGCTGGATGCTGAATTTCAGATTGCATTTACATATGAGACACTGCTATTTTGTTAAGTAGGAGACATATTATGAAGATAATCAGTTTATCTTAAGCTGTAATTCTACGTCTAGCAAGGATTCAAATTTCTAGGATGGAGGATGGCTAATGGCTTAGTGAAGTCTGGCAAAACACCTTTGAGATAAATCTCAGCATAATGAGATCGGTTAGATCTAACTGTAAAATGGAAGAGAAGCTTAATTTTAATTTTCAACTGCACAGTTTGGTGCTTTGCTTTTTTATTTTACAACTTGACAGAGATATATCTGAAATTTAAAAAATGCTGGAACGAGATGGATCTTTTGAATATGCATAAACTAAAAAGGAGAAACTAAACTAAACTAAAAAGGGGAAGTAACTAGCTTCACATAAGGTTAGATTTTCTATTCCATGGAAACTAATTTGCCTTCAGTGTAAATTCTCTGGTGAAAGGATGTGCCTACTTTGCAGCTGCAAGATCCTTCTTACATGGGTTATGTGGGTACTAAAATAATAAAGGCAGCAAAATAACAGTAATGTTTGCAATTAGAGAGATCTACAGTTACATATGCCATCAAGGGGTCATTGTCAAATTAGGTAGCATCTGGTTTCTCGGCATTTAGGTTTGTATTTTAACAAATCTGTTAACAGCAGTTTCCACTTTTATTTTTAAGTGTATGCGGTATGTTATGCTTTTGTGTTTTACTGTTTTTATGTAACTGCAGTCATTGTGATAGAAAGAGGACAGGCCCTGCTGCAGGGTTAAAGCTGCTGCTTAAGCATATGAAGTGGCGGTATGAACTTTATAGAACAGTCAGTACAATTTCTGTCTGACCTGCCAAGGAAGTAAGAACTTGCCTACACACACAAAATATTCCAGAAAACTATACATTTAAAATATGGTGGGGTTTTTGTGAAATTGCACCATGTTTTAGAGTCTGAGAAGGTAAATCACACGGAATAGCCTTCCCAAGCTTTAGCATCTGAGACACCTCAAGAGCTGCAAACAACCGTCACTGTTATTTGTGAGTCACGGTATTTTTGTCACCTAAAATCTGCATTTCAGGGGGAAGGGAGCACCACTTCTGACAGCTCTTGTGAATCAACTCTGAGTAACAGCACCTTGGCAGTTGTAGGAGACAGCTCACACTGAGCAGAAGGATCCTCAATTCCCACCATTTCTGAGACTCAGTGTTGGAAGCAGAGCCCTGGGCAAGAGACAAAGCAACTGAGGATGCTCATCAGATCAGCACTGAAATCCTTCAGAAAATGGCTGTATGTATTAACAATGAGAGCACCAGGGGCACAGAAGGCAGATGCTGAAGGACCTGAGGAAAAGCTGACACTACATCTGGGTCCAAAGATCTTCTTCCTTCTGTTCATCTGCTGAGAGCACAGCCTCCTCTCTCTTCTTGGAGCAGAGCGATCCAGCAGTAGCAAAGGTTTGTAGTGTCTGTACAGAGGTAGAGGATGTCAGAAGTACTGTGCTACAGTTTGAGGAAGCGGGGAGTTCCTGGGTTAGGAAAATGGTACCAAAACCAGTGCCTTCCCCACAGCGTATGTAGTACAGATTTTTTTTTTTTTTAAAGTAGTATTGTGTTTCTTTGTACTGTGTCAAACTGAACACTGTGAGACTTGTACAAATATTAGGATTTCACCTCTGTTTTTCTAGCAGTTTTGAGATACTTGATTAGCCAAGTGAAAAGCTCCTACCCCAGGAAAAAAAAAAATAGAAATTTTAAACAGGAAGTAAAAAGTGCCAGCACTGCTTTCTGTATGTTTATACCTATTTATCTACAGCCATACATTCCAAGCATGCTCAGGAATGATCTTTGCCTCTGAAATGAAGTTGCCTTTAGTGGTGCATTGCCAGAACTTATCCCAGTCCACGTTAGGCTTATATCCCAGTCCAAGTTTGGCTTATATCAAGTACCATTCCCACAAGCTCTTCCCAGCCCCTGGCAGCTGGGAGGGACTATTCCCAGCAGACAGTTTGCACAGGGCCGTGTCGTGTCAGGAGCTGAGGGAACTCACTAGCATTGGCATGAGCAGTTCTCTGCCAGTTGCCCTTGGCAGAGCGCTGAATGCACTGGTGTAGATGGAGCCTTCCTATCTGCAACAGTCCAAGCTCTTAGATAAGTTGAATGCATATCTTGAAACAAGATTTCAGATTATTATCTTGCTTCAGTCTCAGGATTTCCCCACTTGGGACCGGTGTGTCTCAGGGCAAATACAGCACCCTCTACTAGCTGTGCTGAGAAGGGCTGTCTCATGCAGTACCAGGTGGAAATGTGGCTGAAGGAAGCTCAGCAGGTGGGAAACTACCCACAGTGGCTTGCGAAATAACTGAGGAAACACAGAAAACTGCTTATGAAACTAGAAGTAATGTTTTGAGAGGAAATATGGCTTTCCTGAACTGCAGTGTTCTCTGGAACGAGGAGAGCAGGGTGATTAAAGCCGAGACCGGTTTTGCCCCGTTTGTCATTAGCCAGCTCTGGCATAGTTCAGGAGCATCCCACTGAACGTATGAATCGCAGGGGAAGTTTTTGTGAGGAACACCAACTTTCCGTGGCTGGGATTAGGCAGCAGGCCTCACTCCCACTGCGGGCCCACACGGCTGAGGCTTGCCCGCGGCGGAGATGTCAACCCCTGCCGGGGCCTCGGGCGGTGCCAGCGCTCTGAGGGTCTCTGAGGCGAGGGGCACTCCGCCCCGCCACGGCGGCTGTTAGCCAAGGGCAGGTAGAGGCGAGGGGGCAGTTTAAACCGGGGCCTGGGTGGTAACGCTACGGCTGGCACGGGTCCCGACGACTCCGAGTTCCTCCGTGCCTCAGTGGAGCCGCCGCAGGCTCCCTACCCGCGGGGAAGGGAGGGGGGGCGGGCAGAGAGGCAGCTGCCTCTGCGCCTGCGCTCCCGCCCTCCGCCGGAAGTCCGCCGCCGACCGACACACCCACTCGCCAAGATGGCTGCGTCTACGGCTCGCTTAGCGGCTCGGCGGCTTTTCTCGCCTTGGTCCGCTCGCCTTGTGCGAGCGTCCGGCTCGGGGGACCGGGTAGGCGGCGGAGCGCGGCGGGGAGGGAGCTGCGGAGAGATGCGGAGAGCCCCGCGCCGCGGCGGCTGCTGCTGCTCACGCTGGTGCTCGGGCTGCCGCAAAGGCGGGGGCATTGGAGGCCTGCGGCGCGGTGCACGCTGGGATTTGTAGTCGCGGCGGCGCGGGGCGCGGGACTGCGGCGCGTGGCGGGAGGCGCCTCCGCCCGACGGACGGGAAGGCGGCCGCCCCTCTCGGCGCGACACTGTTCTCGGGACGGGCCCGGGGGTTTTGCTGCCTGCTCCCCGGGGCCGCGGTTCGTCCATATCGCCCTTCACGGTGCCGAGGCGTCGCGGGCCCGGTAGGCGGAGCGCTGCGATGCGGGGACTGGGGCGCGCTGCCTTGGAGAGGGGCGGCAGCAGCTGGCGCCTGCCGCGCTCGGCACGGGCAGCGCCTCCCTGCGCCGGTTGCAGGGGGGCTGCCCGGAGGCAGTGATCCTGCGTCTCTCCCCTTCTGGCCTTTGACCCACTCCCAGGTTGAAGCTTATGGTTTTCCCTCTGAAAACAGGAGAGGGAGGGAGATTCTGTTTTCCAACACAGATTTTTCCTTTCCCCGGACGCCAGACTAGCAGAGAAAATGATCCTTTGCAACAGGCCAGGATGGGAACGGACTGAGAGGGGAGCAGCTGTGGAAGGGGCCTGTGGGTGCAGGAGGCCGGCAGGCTGCCCAGCAGCGAGCAGGGTGTCTGGCAGCAGCCTGGGCCAAACAAACGGGAACGCAGACAGTAGGTCAGTGGAAGTGATTAGTTTGCACTTGTTGGGAGGTTAGTATATGGCAGCTGGTTTTGAGCTCCTCAGTGTAGGGAGGGCATTAGTGAACTGGAGTTTGTTCAGTAGAGATGGCTGTGGGCTGGATCATGTGCCCTATGAGCAGAGGCTGAGTGTGTGGGACTTGTTCAGCTTACAGAAGACACAGCTTTGGTTGAACCAAACAGTGGCTTGCCTGTACCTATGAGAAGGTTGTCAGGAAGACAAACCCAGACTTTTCATGGTGGCAGAATGAGAGGCAATGGGCATAAGTTGAAACAAGAATTAAAACTGGGTATATGAAAAACCTTTTTCCCATGAGGCAGTCAAGCAGTGGCACAGGCTGCCCAGAGAGACTGTGCAGTTTCTCACCATCCTAGGACATTTTCAATACCAAGCTGCAAAAAACCCTGAGCAAATTGGCCTGATCCCACAACTGATCCTGCTTGGAGTAGGAGGTTGGACTAGAGACCTCCTGAGGTCCCTTCAAACTTGAATTGTCCTATGATCCTAGCATACACAAGTTTTGATAGATGTATCCTATTGGTTTAGGGCAGTCACATGGTGAGGGAAGTCTTTGTTTTACTTTAAAATTTTTTGAATAGCTTATTGCTTGAAGTACACATTTGGGATACATATTTAAATTTGTTAATGTTGCAAAAGTGCAATAAACTTTCTGGTTTTAAATCACACTCTTCCCTTTTTTTCTACCCCATTCTGATTTAATGTGCTTTAACTTCCAGATGATTGTATAAAAGGTGGCCTATGTTCTGAACTGTGATTTGCAATCCTGGACATAGGTCCTTGGACTATATATCACTTCACTTTAGGAAGCAGATACCCAAAAGAATTCCAGATGTTAAAGGATATATTCAAGGCCCTGCAGGCTCTTGCTGTCAGAACCAGGAAGCAAGTGTGGCTCTCTGGGTGGCTGGCTGACAACAGTAACACGATTTTCTTCTGATCGTCTGATTGGAGGGAAGCAGATGGAGACTACTCTGTTTTAGTTACCTTCATGTCTTTCCTTCTGAGTCAGGTTAATACATCCCTGATGTGAAGCACTGGTGAATAAATTAGTGCTATTTTTTTTCTTTTTAAATGAATGCTTTAAAAAAGATCCACAGAATTAATGTTTAAGTTCAGAAACACATTTGTCAGAAGAGCACTTCAGGATATAACTGAACAATCCGAGTGTGACTGATGCTTTTTCCTTACAGTGCGTGCACCTTGGAACAGGCAGGCTCAGAGCTTCCAAAGCAGCAACAGAAGTAATCCTAAATGTCCCTGAAACTAGGGTGAGTCCTCTGGAAAACGGCTTGCACGTAGCTTCTGAAGACTCTGGACTCTCAACGTGCACAGTAGGTAACTTGTAAAGGGAAGTGGTTTTTGTAACTGTTTGTGTGTGTTCATTTCCTTGTGGAACTAAATTGCATTCTAACAGTGTCAACTGAATTAACAATTGTTCTTAAGTGAAGAAAAGGAAATCTTGCTTTTGTAAATGATTTGTGATTGGGTTTTCTGTGAAGATCAAAATTTTCTTGAAAACCTGTGTTGTTTAAGGAAAAAGCCATTTAAAAATAGGTCTTGAAAATCTAAGTGTAGTTCATTCACAAAACTAACAAAGCTCCATTGTTGGCTGGTAAAGTGACTTCTTTTTTTCCCCAATGAGGTTGGACTTTGGATTGATGCTGGAAGCAGGTATGAAAATGAGAAGAACAATGGAACTGCTCACTTCCTTGAGCATATGGCTTTCAAGGTCAGTATGAGTATTGGTGTGGAAGCTCACAACGGATTTCTAAGTTACTTATTTTTAAAGATCAATGATAAGAATTTTGTCAGAATTGTATAAATAAATTTTCCAAATCAAGGAGTGTGTGTGGGGGGGGAAGTGCACAACTTATACTTTGGTTTCCGTTAGAAAATGAAGCTAAAGTCCTAGTTCTGTGTATCTGATACACAGAATTATAGACTGGTAACACAGGTCTAATTTTAACTCACTTGTAACTTCTTGTAATAGTCTTAGAAGACACACAGTCCCCCTTTTGACAGCTTTTTATATTCATTTGGAACATAGTAGGATTTATGTTTTGAGCTTGGAGAGATGAGTATGCCAGTGTTCTTTCCAGAAGACTTTTGCTTGAGCTTGACTTTGGTTCCAGACAAGAAGTGATGATGATGAGTAGGTAAATTAAAGGGTCTAGCTTGATTTTTTTGGTTTTTTTTTCTTGCTGTTTCATTTCAGGGAACAAAAAAGAGATCTCAGTTAGACCTTGAACTAGAGATTGAGAACATGGGAGCTCATCTGAATGCATATACATCCAGGGAACAAACTGTATATTATGCAAAGGCTTTTTCGAAAGACTTACCAAGAGGTAACTGCTTTCATTTGTCAGAAAAGCAGCAAAGAATGAAATGCTTATCTGGCTCCTGATGAGACAACACAGAATGATGCTTTTGCAGCGTAACAGTCCCTCTCTTCCTGGGTGAAAAATCCTTTCTTGAACGTCACAGGAATGTGAGAATGCAGGTTTGGAAAAGAGTGCCAGCAGGGAAGCTGATACTTGGAACACTTTTGTCTTTAGATTTCCAAAATAAAATACCTTTTGCACTTCTCCCTTCCTGCAAATATTAGTAGCAAATCTTGGGCTGCCTGGCTTTGGGGTGGTTTTACTTTTGGAATGAGATTTTTCTGGTAGACTGAAAATACACTTTCCATTCCCATCTCTATTTTCAATTAGCTGTGGAAATTCTTGCTGACATAATTCAGAACAGTACCCTGGGAGAAGCAGAGATTGAGCGAGAGCGAGGAGTTATACTTCGAGAGATGCAAGAGGTTGAAACCAATTTACAAGAAGTTGTCTTTGATTACCTTCATGCTACAGCCTATCAGAAGACAGCCCTAGGACGGACAATTTTAGGACCCACTGAAAACATCAAGTATGTCTGAATCTGTGGCTGTCTTTAATTGTGTGGTAACTTTTTTATTTTGAATTCATCTGAAAATGCAGGGAATAGCATCAGTTTTCATTTTTACCCTGGAAGGTAGCTGAAACTGCATTGGATATAAATATAAGAATTGCCCTGTATGGAGGCATCAAAGGGTATGTGAACTTCAGGTGTCTACTGTATGTCTTCCATTCTTTGCCATATTTTTCTCCTGTTTGTTAAAAATGCATCTGACACAATTGGAAATGCTTCTTTTTCCCGTTGCTCAAGTAATAGGCATTATCACAAATACAGCTGTGTTTGCACTGTTCTGTCAGCATTTCTTTATACCAGTGCAGATCAGGAGACTGCTTTTTTCAGATTGGCATGAGATCATTAGTGGATCCTGTCTCCACCTGACTGAGCTGTATTTCTCACTCCTTCTCAGGAAGCTGGAAGACCTTTGAAAGGCAAAATGAATAAAGCTCCTTCCTATTTCCCTTTCTAGCAAGGCACCCATATTTTAGTTTTCTGCCAATGCACAGAGCTGTGCATAGAGGCAGAACTTACAATTATTTTTATATTGTATTGTTGTATAAATTTATCTCTTTTTACTCTAATAAACTTTACTGATACAGTAGTGATGTTTCCTTAACTGTTTCTAGATCCATAAACCGTAATGACTTGGTAGAGTACATAACAACACATTACAAAGGACCCAGAATGGTCTTGGCTGCTGCTGGAGGTTAGTATGAGCTACTTGTCCAGGGTCATGTGAAACTGTGCTTAAAATAACCATGGTCTTTAAGTTTCTGGGAACAACCTGATGAAGTACCCATTGTTCAGCAGGTCCTGAAAGTCAGCTGTTAGCCCTATGTATATTGTACCTTCCTACCCTTTGAGTTTCTGTCGCTTTTCCCCTCAGTAATATTCCAGAAACCTTCTTAAATCAGTAACTAGAAGTGAATTGTAAGCCAAAGTCATTCTTCCATGTGGGCAGGAAAAAAGAGACCTTGAAGGGCTTCAGTGTGAAAAGGGGAGTAGCAGGGAAAGCAGAGAGAAAGAAGATACTGAGACTTCAAACTGAGAGCAAACAGCTTGATTTGGTGTAATATTAATAGAAGGCTGTTGAAGAGAATTAAAGAGGGTGATCGTGATGAACTTACCCTGTGTAACAGGGAAGTAAGGAATCTGGAAGTGGGGCATTAAGGTGGGGGGAACAATAAATGACTGCTTGGTCAAGTCTTGAAACTGCACAGCAGTTTACATTAACTGTTTACAGAGTAGCATTACAAAGTATGTGAAATATCTTTGTTCAGGGGTCCCTCATGATGAACTACTTGACCTAGCAAAGTGCTACTTTGGTAACTTGCCATCTGCTCCAGAAGGAGGACTGCCACCCCTGCCACCTTGTAGCTTCACAGGTAGTGAGGTAAGCTGTTAGATGGCTTGTTGAGCTGGCCCTTCTATCCCCTGTGAGCACAACTGACGTGTGCTGTGTGCCGAGGAGAGAGAGCTGCTCAACTACAGACTTGGCAGAATAAAAGGTTTCTTGCTCCCAGGGAGGGCAGTGGAGTAGCTGCTTTCCACAAGTGGTACTTTTCAGTTTCCCTTGGACAAGCCTCACTGCCACTGCCTTTTCTGCTGTATCAGTTTCTGGCAGAATACCTCCCTTACTCCTTCTTTTTATTGCCTTGCCTGTGGTGTTGGAGCATTTCCACTTGTTGAGACTCGCTAATTTAAAGGATATGGCAGAGAACCAAGGCACCTGCGTTCTGTTCCCTGCTCTGTTTGAATTTTGGAAAGTCATCAAGTGTCCTTGCTGCTCTTAGTTGTAAAATGCCTTGTAGTGACCTCTCTACGTATGTGGCAGTAACCTTGATGCTGGCAAACTGCTCTGAAAATGACACAGGGAAGACTAGTTAAGGCCAATGTTAAATGAAAAAATATGCTTTAATTTTTGGTTCTCTCTGTGTGTGTGCTTTATAATCCAGTTGTGATGGAAATGGCCGTCTCCTGATACTTGACTTCTCGTAGCCGTTGCTATGCGTGTGTTGTGCTGCAGCTACTTTCATATGTTCCCACAGATTCGTATAAGAGATGACAAGATGCCTTTGGCACACATTGCGATCGCTGTTGAAGCAGCTGGCTGGGCACACCCAGATACAATCCCACTTATGGTTGCGAATACTCTGATAGGGAACTGGGATCGCTCCTTCGGAGGAGGTGTGGTGAGTGAACCTGCAGGCACCTTCCTGCTCTGAATGAGGCTGGTGGACTGGACTGCCAACACAGACCCAGTCAAACCTCTTTGATGGTGTTATTGCTACTTTATGGCTGTTTCTGAAAGTTGTTTTTTGAAGTGGTAGAAGGGGTGAGAGAATTTGTTGCCCAAGATCTAGGAAGATCTTAGGAAGTGGTTCTGAACAACTAAAATAGAGGTGACTTTGAGGTCTGCCAGCCCTTGTGGAAAGTAGGATGTTTCATGGCTGTATTGCATTGGAACCTGGGGGTACCAGTAACTGTCCCTTTCTTGAACATAAGTAGCTTTCTGATTTTGGCTTAAATCTGGGCTGTTAATTGGAAAAGTGAGATTACGTGCAAGGAAAAACTGTTGGGATGAAGATCTGATAATTAAACTCATAGCTTCTGCCAGAGCCTGCGATACTACTGAATGTTCTGTCATCGCTGAGATGAAAACGAGACTGTGGAGGTGACTAGTAGGCTTTCAAAAATCTCCATAAAATAATATATTTTTCTTGTGCCTCAGCAGAATTTATCCAGTAAACTTGCTCAGATTGCCTGCCATGGTAACCTGTGTCACAGTTTCCAGTCCTTCAACACCTGCTACACTGATACAGGACTGTGGGGACTTTATATGGTCTGTGAACCATCCACTGTCCAGGACATGGTGCACTTTGTTCAGAGAGAATGGTAAGCTAACAACTCTTTCTCTAAAAACATCATTTTCAGTGGAAGAATACAATTTAAAAAAATAGCGGTCATTTAAAGAGAATATTCTTGTTTCTCTGCTTAGGCTTGTCTGGGAGAAACAAATGCATCAAGTTCTAAACTTTGACACTCAATGCAGTGTCCCAACAGCCAGTTTCTGGCACCCTTATTTAGAGTAAATAGCTTAAGGTTTAGGTTTAGTTTTCAGCCCTGGAAGAATAAATAGTTTATATAATCGCTTTCCCTGTACAAGAAAATATGGCAGTGATATTTGTTTTTACTTGCAAGTGACAGGAGTTACGAAACTGTGTCAGACCTTTTAGAACACTACTAAGTCATTATACAGTGCCTGGGAACTGTGTGTTTGACATCTGAGGGGGTAAATATTCATGAATGAAAATAATTGATGTTCAGTTGCCTACAAACACCGGTTGTAGTCACCCATTCTGCAGGTGCTGGCAGTGATGTTAACAGCACGCAGGGGAATAGCGTTGTCATGCTCGGTAGGTGAGGTGTTATGTATGCAGTCTTGAAACCTGGGATTCTATTATTCATCTAAGGCTTTAATTTGAAAAGATGTCTATAGGTGCAGCTGTAGATGAACTACAGATGTGATTATAAATAGACATCTGTTACTTAAGAGCACTGGTTTAAAGTGGGTGAAATTGAAACAGAAGTTGAAAGAAAACTTGAAAATTAGTTTCTTGAATCGCCTGTACCATTATTCTGTGAGAATTTTGTAAACAGCTTCTGGAGAAAAATGGCATCATTTTAGCTATAGGTTTTCTGCAGCTTAGTGCCAGGAAGATATGAATCAGTGCTGTGACAAAAATGTGTTGAGGTGTCTAATGTGTCTCCCTGTCCTGGTGAAATGTTCCTTATGCAGTGTGGTGAATCATTATCTTGCCAAGAGCCAGGAGATAATCATAGAATCATAGAATGTTAGGGGTTGAAAGGGACCTAGAAGGATCATCTAGTCCAACCCCCCTGCCAGAGCAGGATCACCTAGATCAAGTCACACAGGAACGTGTCCAGGCGGGTCTTGAACACTCCCAGAGAAGGAGACTCCACAACCCCCCTGGGCAGCCCATACCAGTGCTCCATCACCCTCACTGTGAAAAAGTTTTTCCTTATGTTTACCCTAAACCTCTTGTGCTCCAACTTACTCCCATTGCCTCTTGTCCTAACACTGGATGATGTTGAGAAGAGTCTGGCTCCATCCTCCTCACACTCGCCCTTAACATATATATAGACATTAATGAGGTCCCCCCTCAGTCTCCTCTTCTTCAGGCTAAAGAGACCCAGCTCTCTCAGCCTCTCCTCATAAGGGAGATGCTCCGCTCCCTTAATAATCTTGGTGGCCCTGCACTGGACTCTCTCCAGTAGCTCTACATCTTTCTTGAACTGGGGTGCCCAGAACTGGACACTATTCCAGGTGGGGCCTCACCAGTGCAGAGTAGAGGGGGAGGAGAACCTCCTTCGACCTGCTGACCACACTCTTCTAAATGCATCCCTGGATGCCCTTGGCCTTCTTGGCCGCAAGGGCGCATTGTTGGCTCATGGTCATCCTGCTGTCCACCAGGACCCCTAGGTCTTTTTCCCCAGAGCTGCTCTCCAACAGATCAGCCCCCAGCCTATGCTGATCCATGGGGTTGCTCTTCCCCAGATGCAGCACTTTACACTTGCTCTTGTTAAATTGCATTACATTTCTCCCTGCCCAGCTCTCCAGCCTGTCCAGGTCACGCTGGATGGCAGCACAGCCTTCTAGAATGTCAGCCACTCCTCCCAGTTTTGTATCATCAGCAAACTTGCTGAGGGTACACTCCATCCCTTCGTCCAGGTCATTGATGAATATATTGAACAGTATTGGACCCAGCACTGACCCTTGGGGGCCACCACTACCCACAGGCGTTCAGCTAGACTCTGCTCCACTCACCACAACTCTCTGAGTTCTGTCCTTCAGCCAGTTCCCAATCCACCTCACTGCACAATCACCCAATCCACACTTCCTAAGCTTGGCCGTGAGGATACCATGGGAGACAGTATCGAAAGCCTTGCTGTGAAGTCAAGAAATACCACATCCACTGCTCTCCCCTCATCTATCCAACTACTTGTGCCATCATAAAAGGCTATCAGATTAGTCAAGCATGATTTCCCCTTGCAGAATCCATGCTGACTACTCGTGATAAGCCTCCTTTCCTCCACGTTCTTTGAGATGGTGGCAAGAACAAGCTGTTCCATCACCTTTCCAGGGATGGAGATGAGGCTGACTGGCCTATAATTACCTGGGTCCCCCTTTTTGCCCTTTTTGAAGATTGGAATGATACTGGCCTTCCTCCAGTCCTCAGGCACCTCTCCCGAGCTCCAGGACCTCTCAAAGATTATGGAGAATGTCCTAGCAATGACCTCTGCCATCTCCCTCAGCACTTGTGGGTGTATCCCATCGGGGCCCATGGACTTGCGGATGTCCAGTTTGTTCAACTGATCTCTAACCCAAGCCTCTTTGACAGAGGTAGAAACTTCCTCCCTCCAGATTTCCTCTGTGGTCTTGAAGGCCTGGGACTCCTGGTAGCTGGACTTAGTGAAGACCGAGGCGAAGGTGGCATTCAGTAATTTGGCCGCCTCTCTATCCTCGGTCACCAGGACACCCACTTCATTCAGCATTGGGCCCACTTTTCCTCTAGACTTCCTTTTGCCTCCAACATACTTGAAAAAGCTTTTCTTGTTGTCCTTGACCTTCCTCGACAGGTTTAGTTCTAGGGAGGCCTTAGCTTTCCTTGTTGTATCCCTGCATCCTCTGACAACCTCCCTCTATTCTTCCCAAGTGGCCTGCTCCTCCTTCCATGTTCTGTATAATTCCTTCTTTTGCTTAAGTTTATGTAGTAGCTCCCTGCTCAGCCATGCAGGTCTCCTAACTCTCTTACTTGATTTCCTGCTCTTTGGGATGCACTGATCTTGAGCCTGGAGGAGATGGTGCTTGGATATTAGCCAGCTTGCTTGGGCCCCCTTACCTTCTAGGGCCTTGTCCCATGGGACTTTTCCAAGCAGCTCCCTGAGGAGGCCAAGGTTGGCCTTTCTGCAGTCCAGGGTAGCGATCCTGCTTGTGGCCCTGTGCCTACTGCCCCTAATTCTGAACTCCAGCATCTCGTGGTCACTACAGCCAAGGGGGCCTCCCACCTTCACACCCTCAGCCAGTGCCTATAATGGATTGCCTTCTGTGCTAATTACCTCTCTTTGGTTCCTACGATCTTAGCAAGAACTAGCCTCAAGGTAGCAAGTGTGGACTACACTTGGCTCAAAATACTCATTCAATAATATGAAATAGGCTGTTCCAAGAGGAAAACCTTGCCTTTGACTATCCTGGTATGCTTCCAAAACACCCTACTCTTATGCTGTTGCTTTGCATCCTAGGTCTTGTTTCCAACCCAAACTATTACTAGCTCGGTCTATAGAAGATGGGCCTGGTAAACGTAGTAATGTGTATGCACCTCTTTATCACAGGGAAACTTCTGTCCTACAGGTTACTTTAATACCTTTTAAACTTATTTTTTAGGATAAGGCTTTGCACAAGCGTTACAGAAAATGAAGTAGCTCGAGCAAAAAATCTTCTGAAGACAAATATGCTGCTACAACTTGATGGTGAGGCTTAAGAGAGCTTTTCATTCTTAGTGGAGTTGTGTGCTGATAGCTGAAGTGTATTTCCCCCTGTTCTAGGGTCTACACCCATCTGTGAAGACATTGGAAGACAGATGCTGTGTTACAAGCGCCGAATCCCAATTCCAGAGCTTGAGGCGAGAATTGAAGTAAGTGTCAGTCATGTTGAAACTTTTAAATTAGGCCCTTAAAATACTTAATTCTTAAAGGAAGTACCAGTCCAGAAGTCAGACTGTTTCCAGCTGAGAAAATTTTCAAGTTTTTTGTTCCTTCTTCCCCTGGATTATACCAAATTGTGATCACAGGCTTCTCATACTTTTTTAGATGGGAGTGGTAACAAAGATGTCTCTTCATCCCTTTTAGGCTATTGATGCCCAGACTATTAGAGAAGTTTGCACAAAGTACATCTATGATAAGGATCCAGCAGTTGCTGCCGTGGGTATGTTGTCCGAGTTTCCGTACCCTCTCCTAAGCCCCCGCCCCAATCAGTTTAGCATGTGTCACGGACAACTTTCTTTAACTTTCAGGTCCTATTGAACAACTTCCAGAGTATAACAAAGTCTGCAGTAGCATGCGTTGGCTTCGTGAGTAGTGAACAACAAGGACTTTAAGTATGTTTGAGCTTAAAAAACCAAAACAAAACCAACTACACCCCTGTTTAAAGCTTTTGAGTTGGAGCTATGCACTTGAGAAGATTAAAACTCACTAACCAGCCAGTCCTGTGTATCTGTATAATTAAGGAAGGAATGAAAACATGTACAGTATTTGCATTTTTATTATAAAACAGAGATTGTCAGTAAGAGTCATTTCTTGACTTTAGTAGCATTCATCACTTGTTCTTGAGCAGCTTTCTTCGCCTTGACCATTTCAACAAGTTCCTGTAGAGATGGGGAGGAGGAAATAATAGTTACCTACATATGGAACTTGTTAGCAGTACTGTGGTTTTGAACATTATATATATTAAATTTGAAACACTCTAGCTCTCGACATAGTGAGGAATCTGTACAGTTTAATAACTTAAAACAATATGTCTTAAATAAATTAATGGAAGGTCAATATTCATCTACTTCCCCTGTAGCAGGAACTTCACCTAGAAGAGGCTAGGGATAGGACTCTACCATCTACAAGAACTTGCTGTCACATTTTAAGACAGATTTCATAAGACACGCTTTTCTTCTCAGCTTACAGAACCACAACTTTCACTGAGGAAATATTATTCCTTACTGCCCTTTTGGGATTTAGTTAAGAAACAAGCAAGCAAACAAAAGTTTCTCCATAAGGCTTGGTCTTGTGCTAGTTTGCTGTTGTCAGATATGGTCTCTAATAAGGAAAGCAAAAGATTCTAACAAGACATGGGCTAATTACAGTCCTAGAAGGACGTGAGGTACCTTACCTTATATCGCTTCATGCAGTCTTTTTTTGACCGGCCTGGAACAGCTGCTGCTATTTTCTCCCATCTTTCAGGAGTATTTACTGGATAAGTCTTAAGTGCTTGTTCTAAAAGCTTCTGTTCTTCTGTAGTCCAAGGGGATGAATCTAAAGGTGATCCTGTTTTTAAATGCAAAAGTGACAGTAAGCAAAAAAGAAAATATTTAATAAGTAAGCTGAGATAAACCTATAAAAATCTGTAAAAGCTATTATATTGAAATTCCTTGCAGCTTTGTGATACTAGTCTGATCTAACAGCTGTCTAGTACTAAAAACTTGAAAGAAAAGAAAAAACAAAGCAAAACAGCCTGAAACTGACTGGATAAGTGGCCTGTGGGATCTTTAAATAAAGCACAGAGAAATTAGACAGTATCATCTTTGGTTGTCAGCAGAGTATTAGGTCACCATAGTTGTCCTGTGAAGTCACATCATTAGGACAGCAATGCAGCTTTCCCTTTTGCCTTTCAGTAAGGAACACTTAGTAAGGAAACAGCCTCCTACACATGTCTGCAAAATTTGATGGGAGGTGTTTGGGGCTTAACAGGAAACCAAGACTTATCTGTAGCATGATCCTGTATCTCAAGTGCATCTACTCAGGCCTGCTCGTACCTGAAAATATAGCATCCTCTGAGGAACAGATGATCTCAGCATCAGACTTAACCTGTTTCCTTACCAGGAAGCATTTCAAACTGTCACTGCGTAGTTAACCTTGATTTGTACTGTAAATAAATCCAGGAACACAGCCTGGAACCCTTCCTTACTTGCTACATGAGTTTGTGACCAAAGAAGCTTGTTTGGAAGCAAGTCTTAAGTAAGTTCTGGATTACTTTTGAAGAGCCACAGGGGAGACAATTTTGCAAGAAAGGGTCCCTTTTCACCTTTACCTTCAAATCGTTCTGAGGGGGCAGCACTGTCCATCTGAGGCACCACACCATGTTCTTTCTTAAATTTGTCAAATGCTTTCTTGTTTATATCATCTTTTTGATGAGGGTCTATAAGCAACAGACATTGAATAGAATAATTATTACAACAAAACTACAGCCAGATGTAATAAAAACATTGTGTAGCAGATTATTAATTTACAATAATCACATAATAAAAAACCCTACTACCTTAAAAATGATGGTAAAGAGGTTGGTACATAAAAAAAAAAAATCAATCAAACAAAAAAACCAAAAAAACAAAACAAAAAAACCCACCCAAACAATCTTTCAGGGTCAAATAAACTTTGCTCAAGGTGTCAGGCACTCCAGCCCCTATCCTGCTTTATACTGCTCAGATGAATACTTTCTCCATATAAGCTTAAGCCTGAAGACCCAAATTCAGTGACATCAAGAGGGCTTATTCTCTCAAGTACGGGCTGACACGAAACTCACTTATTGCCCAGAGTACAAGTATGTCAGAGGGGCAGGGACATTGGGAAAGTCCAGGTACTCCTTGTGCAGGTATGTGGTTTGAAATGGAGAAACTTCTTGAAAGCTTTGGGGTTTTTTTCTTCTATAGGGGAATGGTTTTGATTTTCCTTGAGAACTTACTTCAGAGCTCTTTAGGCTCCATTTACCACAAGAGGAGATGAGCTACATTAATTTAGGTGTTTTACTCTGGTGATGAATCCCATTGATTTTTTTTAAGTCTCTCTCTAGCTTCATCCATTCCATTTATTATAGATGCCTTCCTTTGTAGAGGGCTTTCTCAGAGGCCCATTGGTCTGCTTCTGAGCGTGGAGGAGCTCGGGCAACGCGTGTGGCCTAGACATCTGTGCATCAAGTCAGATTAGGATAATTCCAGAGAGTCACTCCTGAGGTGGTGATTTACACAACAGCCATTAGGCTGAAATACTGAGTCACATAAATGCTCCTCTAAATTTTCTACCTGAATTACATTTTTTTTGGGAATATACAGAGGATTTTCTCAGAATAGAAACACAATGTCGTTCAAAGAAAAATCAAGGTGTACAGAAGCATGCAGACCATCTTATCACAAAATTAAGGTAATATAGATACCAAGCTTCTGCAGGCTCTTTGCTTTATTGATGACATCTTTTGCTGTTCGTTTTATTCCAGTAGTAGAGTGCAAGTTCATGTAATTGGCAATAACTTCCCACCTAAAGCAAGAACAGAAAGGGTAAAGCAGCATATTACATAATGGCTTCTCTTCATACAAGCTACAGTCAAGCTCCTGTACACATTTATATCAACACCTAATTAAGTTAATCATAGTTAGATACATAGATACATATCAACTGTCATGGTAACTATCCTACGCGTTCACAGTCACTAAATGCAGAAGCTTTCCTGAAGAATTAAGTCAGCATAGGTGAGCTTCTTGGCTTCTGATACAGAAAGATGGGGTAGAATGTAGGTAAATGCAAACCTCTAATGCTCAAAACTCTGCACTGCTCTTGCTTTCCTGAATTCCCCAAACAGCTCTGACATTGAATACTGCAGCCTGCGCTGAAAGGCTTGAAAAGGTACTCAACCTGCTTCTACTGCCCTCAAGAATACCTAAACATCAGGTGAAAGGGCTTCAACCAGAGAGGCCTTAAACAGCCTTAGCCCCAAAATTATTCCTAGTGTATTCTTAGAAAACAGGGAGATAATTTGCTCCTGATCAGACAGTAGGATTGTATGGAGGCCTGTGTTCTCCATGAGTACTCTCGACTGCAATGCAGAAACAGGTACTACTGTCATCTCCATAAAGGGTATGACAGCTTGTCTTTTTTTTTTAAAGTAAGCATACAGGTCTTGTAATGGAGGCTTCAAATCCGTGAATCCTAAGTGGAAGGAGGTATTTCACTCCTGGGAAAGAATAGGACTTAAGATATGCTCCTGTTCTTGGTGACAATTAGTAAACTGATTGCCAGTTCTACTTTCTGTGAAGCCCAGCCTTTCCCTACTCCCCTGGCTTGTCCCCTCGAGAGAGCTGAGGCACTAACTTGTATCTCTGGCTGTTTTCCTCCTGCCGTGTAGGGGACAAACCAGCCTCACATTCATTGTGAAGCTAGTAGAAGTAGGTTACACGCTTGTATTCCTAGGCAGCTGCATCGTGGTCACTTTTCCAGTTTTCATTCTCTGCTTTAATGACTGGAGCCTATCCTGTGGCAAGCCCTGTGCAGACGCACACCTCAGTACAGTCCTGCTGATGGATTGAGGCCCAAGTTTTGGGGGAAACAAGACACACAGCCAGAGCTAAGCCCAGTGATAAGCACAGCACGGTACTAAGAGAAGACAAACTACAGGCTGCTCAATGGTCAAGGAAAAGGAGAAAGTTTAGGGAGCCCTTATACTGACATCATACTTAGGATGGTCTGAAAATAAGTTGTATTATGCTTGTTAATTTAAAATTGTTAGGCTTTTACACCAAACCCAAAACGTACCTTGAGTTAGTCCCGGCTGGGAAGAGGTTCACAGCTTTAATTAACAACTGTAAATCATCTTCTGGCCAATTTTTGCTTCCCCCTCCACCACCAGTCGTTGACTTTTCTGAACTCTTTGTTGCTTGGCGCATACGAGCCTCTGCCTCTTCTTTCTCTCGCCTTATTTGTTCATTTATTTCTTCTATCTGAAGGATTGTAAACAAGCATTATTTATTTTTGCATTTTACAGTGACACAACCCCCTCTCTGGGATTGCTTTGAGCCTTGAATTTTGCTTAGTTTCTGTTCTGTATAGTACACTCAAGGAAACGGGGGAGCTTATCTGCTCCATCATTATTGCCCTCCATCCCATGTGTAAATTTGGCCACCCCAGACTAGGTGCTACAGCAGGAATCCATCACAAGTTCACTACCAAATTAAATGAACACTCTCAGGCTTAAGGCAAAACTCCTGAATGTAGCAGGAAAGTCCAGGCTAACATCCGACTTACAGGGACAGATCCACAAAAGTATTAAGAATGTGAAGTGACTACTGAGGGCAGTTAAACATTCACGTTGAATATACTGACTCCAAAATCTTCCAGCCTAAGCCTGGCTGTGCCAGAAGTTCTCAGTTACTATGGTTATATTAACTTCACAGGACCTGCAGCAACTCAGGTTAGATGTCCATGTGTAGTTTGTTAGCAAGCAGTTCAGCAGAACCCCAGTTATCCATCACACATCTTTGTGAAGTGCAGTCCCAGCTGGAGCCTGCAGTGTGACCTACCTTTCATGTACCTGCTTCTGAGTATGCCCACTTCAGCCTTAGCAATGTTAAAAAGAGTTACGCACTCAGGCCTGTTGGCAGGATGCCTAAAATAGGTTTCTCGCTGTCTATCTCATAATAAAATCTTCCTGGCAAAAGGAAAATTATCTGATAGGTAATTTTTATTAACGCAAAAGCGGAACAGTTTTAACAAAGAAACAGAGAGGTGACCGTCCTGTGTTTGGAACACTTTCCTGGAGGCTGGGAGACTGGATTCAGTTCACTATAGAACAAGAGGGATTTGAGTCCTAATTTGTCTGACGAGTAAACCTGGCCCTGGGATGGGAACATCTTCCCCGCCAGGAAAGAAAGTTCACAGCTGTGACTCCAAAGCACCTCCTTCTTTCTGCAGGATGTCCAAATGGCTTATTAGACCAAATGGCTTTTCCCTGGTGGCAAATTTAGGCAGATCCTTGCTGAGATTTGTAAACCTGGGATAACAGGTGTCTTGCTTTTCCCATACTTTGGTATCCAACCCCTGGGCCCTTCCAACAACTACAGCCTGCAGCACTAAAGTCCTTTTGTGGATCTAGCCCCAGGTCACAGATACTACACTAGGATTTTTCTTGCTACCAGAACAGGTTAAGGCTGCCCTCCTTCCCCTCTAGGTAACTGCTACCCATTTTTGGGCAAAATTAAATTCCTCTGCAGTTTCTGTATACTGTACAAATGATAGATTTTGTGTTCTTTAGTAATTAAAAATGCATGTTTTTCTTTTCACCTGGCTCTGCTTACTTCACCAGCCATGAACTGCTCTACATAAAATGGAACAGAGATCAAGTCTGCCTGGGGACTGTGAAACCCAGGTCTTTGTGTTGAACAGGCAGGAGTCCACAGCAGCTGTGTTGTCTCTTGCTTCCATTCAGTCAGGTAGATTTCACAAATCAAATTACATTTTTTTTGATTCGACACTCAGCATAATTACCTGTTTTACTACAGCCGCCTTTCCTCCTTCCCTTGTGGTGGATGTAAGTGCTTCATTCAAGCATTGCAGACTAAAAATAAATTATTAAGTTACAATGGATAGCTAGTAGAAGGTTGGGTATCAAAACAAGCAGAAAGCAGCAGCAGGAAGGCTTACCTTGCTAGCTCAAGACGATCACAAAGCTTTTCAATCTCCTCCATCATTTTAACACAATCTGCCTCATTATCAGAAAAGTAATTCCAGTTCTGGAAGCAGAAATACATGTTCTACAAAGTTCTTGAACTTTATTGTCCTGTTCCTTCAGACAAAGGCTTAACACAGCGTTCTTCAGCCACTGCTGTGTTTGGACCTATTTGATCAGCTTAACTCATAACTCAAAACCATATGATAAGTATGTGTTTTACCATTTCCCTTTTTAGTAAACCCACTTTCCATACCCATCTTCAGCCATAAGAACAAGCAAGCACGTGATCAGGTCTCATCTAAGCAAACATACAAAATTCCATTGATGTGACCTGTATTTTTCTATAATTATATTTAAATACCTTGCATGTTGTTCTCAGTTTTTGCCTTTCTTTCTTGATGGCTTTTTTCTGTATCTCTTTTTCTTTTTTTGCTACTAATGCCTGTTGCCTAACTTCTTCTTCCTCCTTTTCTTTTGCTAACCGTGCCGCTTCTAATTCGGCTTGTCGTTGCTGCAGTCACAGGGGAAAAAACAAAACAAACCTCAAAGTTATGCTGTTGCAGGGTCATTCAGTCATTCGATATTAAAATGTGCTGTTATTTTGGTAGGGGCTTTGTTATTGTTTTTTGTTTGGTTGGTTTTTAATACATCAATACTTTAATGTTTGGTTTTCCAAGAATTTTGAGGGAGGTGATGAAACGTACACCAGCTGGCATTTATTTAATCACTCACTATGAGGATCCCTAGTTTGTAAATGCTGACTTCTTAACCAAAAGTTTCCTCTGATTGTCCCAAGAGTTTAAGCTTGGCAAACGCAGCAGCCCAACATTTCTCCTGCACCATTACGGACATAAAAATCTTGCAGTGCTCCAGTACTTAAGTCACTTTTTAGCACTTTACAGTTCCCTTTCATTCCTGGTTCTGTTTTCAGAGCCATGTTTTCCAAACTGTTAATATTAACCAAATATATTGTTACCTCAAAGTGTTTCACGCCTATCAGCCCCTCACAGACCAGATGCACGAGACAAGCGGCTATATCCATTTTATGGAAAAGGAAAGTATGGCACAGAACTGAACAACTGCCTCTAAGCCTGAGGAACCGTCTGCAATAACAGAACTCAATTTTAGAAGTTTTTTTGTTTCAGACCTATGCTCCTTGTTTTCATCTTATTCTCAAAAGGTTGTCAAGTCTTGCACTGCCTGTTGCACAGGGATCAAAGACAACACATCTTTGAACCCCCTATAATTCTAACAGGAGCTTTCTGACACATCTAGAAACTGAAGCAGTGGACCAGGTGTGAATGAACCAGGGGTTTTCAACCCATATAAAGGAGTTCACTTACTTTTTCTTTTGCTTCCTGTTCTTTCCGTTTTGCTTCAACCTTTGCTTTCTTCTCTGCTTCTTTCTTTGCCTTTTCTTCCTCCTTAAATTTCTTTATCCTGGGATCACAGCTGTATGCATTGTCTGGCAGAAGAAAGGATGCATCACGTACAAAAGAAAACCAGGAGACTTGCACTGTTAGTTAACAAATCTCTCTTTATAAAAAGAGCAGTTTGCATGCTCACCGACAAGTGTTCTAATTCTGTTCATTTCTTCTTTTTTTCTCAATGCTCTGGCAGCTCTGTTCTGCTTTTCAATCCACCTCCTTTCATCTCGACTAAAAAGGGAAAGCATAGATAGTTCAGTGCTAATACCCTACGGTATCACCCTGTGAAAAATTCAACAATCTTTAAGAAAAAGTTTCCCCAGACAGATGCTCTTCTCTGCATAATTCAAAAACGGACTTCAAAAAAAAAAAGTTCCAAGCTCAAGCCAAAAATGCCATGCATTTACACAATTACATAAAACTGACAAAACAAGCTGCTGTCTCATTCCCTGTCATTGCAGGGAATGAGATCATGGACTTAATTTTTAAAATGCAATCCACTTGTTGACCTAACATTAAACTCAAGGAAAACATCTGAAATGCCGGAATCCAGTTTAATTAAAGGGCAGCAAGATAATAATTTTACAGAATGCAGGTCATGTCAAGTAAATCCATCTGCATGGAAAGAACACTTTCCATGAATTACTGACATCTGTAAAATCACGCCAGAGTCACAGCTCAGGCTAAATAAATGTGTCTGAATAAATAATTTGAAAATATTTTTCAGTGCTGTCAGGAAAGAGGCAATTTTTTCATGGGAGTCTCTATCCTCATCCACACAACCAAACACAGAACAATATACCTCAGAACAAAGAAAACAGTCCCCATAACAGAGTAGGAGACTACTAGGAGTAGACTGAAGGTTTAAAATATGAGCAACATCAACTTTGGCAAGAAGGAATAACAAGAACCACAACCATCTAAACAGAAGCTGAAACGTAGTTCTCTCTCTGATGTACAGCATACTGTGTACCACGTGTCTAAACATGTTTTTAAAAAGGACATTAATGGCAAGAATAAGCACACACAAAAAAAGCTATGCAAATAACTCAAGAGCCTTCCAATAAGGAACCCAGAGATTCATCTGTGTAATTTATCAAAAATACAAGCAATATGGAATTGATTACAGTGTTGTCCTGGTCTGAGTGAGAACAGAACTAATTCTGTTCAGTGATTTTACTTTTCAGCTCAATTCCTCCAGCTAACTGCAGTGTCTGAAGTTAGCAGCCTGTTCTCACAGACAGTGTCTGCTTCTAGCAGTGATAACACCCCATGGTTAGAGTCAGTACCAAGGATTGGTGTGCAGACCAAGGCCACTGCTGGGTCCTGTGTACCACATTGGGGGTGCAGAAAGTGAAAGGCTGCACCTGCAGGGAGAAGTGGACAGGACAGGTGACCCTGAACTGACCAACGAGGGATTCCAGCCCCTAGACGTCATATTTGGCCTAGAGCTGAGGGATCCGAAGGGTCTCTGGGCTCTTCTGCCCTCTTGGACTGCTTTGCCAGCTTTGCTTGGCTTGGCTCAGGTCCTCATTCGAGGAGGACTCTGTTCGTTCTGCCCTTGATACCAATCAGTGTGTTCCTGAACCCAGTACCAGAATCCAGCTCCTGAGCACAGCTCCCGTCTGCTGCGGGGCCCAGTCTGGGACTCCCCCAGTGCCTGCTCCACAGCACCAGTGGTGACGGTGATGGAATTACCATCAGGGGAGTTGGGTTCCATAATGATTTTGTATCTATTTGTATATATTCCATTTTTATTATTATTATTTTCATTCTCATTCTCATTAAAGCTGTTGTAGTTTCCTTTTCTAATCTCTCAGTCTCTCTCCCTTACTCCCTTTCTCTTCCCCTCTTGGGAAGGAGGGGGGTTAACCGAGAGCGTCTGTTATAGGTCTAAGGGGCCACCCTGACCCTAAACCCATGACAACTGCCTTCACAAAATCTTCACAGGAGAGAGAACAGAGAGGCTCAGAAAATGTAATAGCAGGAAAAGGCATAAGAGAAGAGGAACAGATGCCTAGCTGCAGCCTAAACATGGCACAGTTTTTAGCCATAAAGGAAGCTAACCACTGAATCTAACTACAAAATTGATTTCTATTCCAACTTGGAAGAAGAGCTTCATACAATGCCATTTATGGTTATACAAGGATGGGTAAGTGAAAGGATGTGTCCTGTGAAATACAGGCTAAGCTAAACAATGTGATGCTCAAACACATTCTGTTTTTATAACTGTAGGAAGGATAAAAATAGAATGTCTTTTTCAGTGGCAACATGGTCTGAGTAATTCAGCAACTATCACTATGTCAACAGATACACAACTTATTATTAACATCAAGCCATCAGAACTAATCTCTCTAAATTGCAGGAAGTATCACTTGTCTCAGCGCGGTTTAATAAGGACTTGGAGAGAGAAATGACACCTGCTTACTCAGCCACAGATTCAACCTGTGTTTGGGACTTGCTGGAACTGCAAGTCTGAACTTAAATACACACATTTCAAAGCACTTCGGAAACACCTCTGTGATGCAAGCAAGAACTATTTCAATTACACAAATGAGACAAAGAGGAGCCTGCAGTCAGTCCAGTTCAAGTCCATAACTGACTACTAAGTGTGGAGAGTGGAATGTAGTCTTAGCTGGGCCACCTTTCTTCCTGTGACTCCTAGTCTAACAGAAAGTTGAAAAATCTTGCTTTATCAATTTCTTGGTCTCCTGTCATTTTTATTATTTTTTTTTACTTACATACCATTCTGCTTTTTCTTTTTCCTCTTCATCTAAATAGGAAAACTCTCTCCAGGAATCAAAATTATACCTAAAGTAAAGAAATAAATAAGTGAATAATAAAACCCCAGCAAGACTATCACAAATAATCTACCATTTTACTGTTAGGTTTTGGTAGGCAGTGATACTGTTATTTACAATTTATAATACATAATTTACAATTACACTGTACCTACAACAATTCCACTGTGTTAAGTAAAAACGCAAGATGCTCTTGGAAATAATAATTTACATCTGTCTGTACTGTAGGACAGAGCATATTTTAGGATAGGATCAGCCTCACCAGCTCTAAATGTCTACAGGGCAGCTGTCTAAGCTCCCATTATAGGTGGTGCAGATATAGAGCAGTCTGGAGAGTTGAGAGAGAAATTAATCTTTAGATAAACATCCATATTTAGCAGGTAAGTCAAGCCAGAAACTCTACTGACTTTACTGGACCAGATAGACCTCCCTTAACTGGGGGAGCTTAAACGCCTAGTAGATACCCCTCCACTGAAAACACAAGGTGGGCGAGAAGAACCCCACTTCCAGTCTGTGGGTCAAGTGAGTTCACGGCCACTGTGGTCAGAGACCTGTCAGAAGCTCCTGCTGCGACGGTGAGTTCACAGTGTGGATGCATTAGCAGGAGAAAGCCAGCTCAGTTTGTGGAAAGCACCAAGCAGCTGTGGGGCGATTTTGTGACATTACTAGGTCAGAACAGACCACAGCCAACAACCTACATACAAAAGGGTCTGCAAGCCCTTTATATTGCACGTCTTGAATAGTGTGAATAGAATCTAAGTTACCAGCTAACTTACCAAAATGAATAAAATGCATCTACCTCTTCAAATGATGAGTTCATGTCCCCAAGTTTAGGAACATTTTTCTTATTTGACCACCTGAAAATAAAAGGATATATTCAAGAAATAAATGATATATATATAATCTTACTTCATAACATAGTGTGTTATAAATATAAAAATACCAAATCAGAGGCTCTCTCCCACCGACATAGAGTAGCACCAGGAAAGAGGAAGAACAATTAAGAGTTCCTTCTAAACATCCTCCAGATTGGGCCTTTTTTGGGGAGCTTCCCCAGAAAAATCAAACTTCTCCAGCCCAAGTTTGGTGTGCCTACAAGGAGACCTGATGGAGCAGAAGCCACCTTTGCAGATACTCAACTCTCCACACACACTTCTGGTAAAGCAGCTTACAGAAAGTGGACAAAAGGTGCTCTGTGAATAACTCAGCTCTGTGGTAGGCTACAGGAAGCTTCCCACAGATGCTAACAGAGTACAAGGGAACAATGCATGCTCTGCCTCCATTCCATTTTTTCCCCTAAGAAGAGGGACATCTTCCACAGACACTAGAATTAGTTACTCCATGACAGCATCCATTGCCAAGCAGAGAAGGGAACAACCCATTGCACAACCACAGATCCAGGTCTGAATCTCACGAATACTTGATAAAAAATTCAATAAATCTACTTTAAATATTCAACAGATTGTTCAGAATGTGTTGTAAAGTGGCTCACACCATAATCCACTTTTTTTTTTCATACCATTAAAAGGTGAAATAGACTTCTATTGTGACGGCCTTAATACAAAGTTAATTGGTAAGCATGAATCGAATGCAGAAAAAAAACAGGCACGCACACCTAACAAGAGAACTGTAAATGATAGTTACATTTAACTTCTCTTTTAACCAGCTACCTTGTGAACATAACTACTGTCTGCTGTTAATGTCTCACCCTCCTAAGAAAATCATAAAAAGAGGAATTTTTAGTGAGTAGCATACACACAGTTGGGAGAGTAAATAATTTTAAGATAAAACTATGTGTTGTACAAAAAGAGCAGTAAATAATACAGAGCTGAGAACAGCCTTTTTTTTTCTTTATCTCCTGAGTCAAAATCAATACCATCAGTGTGAGAGTTTAGATCATTTTAAAATGAAAAAATAAACAGTGCACTATTTTAGTTGCATTACATTTCTAGTAAATGAATGCAGCATCCCTTAAAATCACCCCTGTGGCGGACACAATGCCAGAAGAGTTTGCAAATGCTGATTCTCCAGCAACAGCAAAAGCAGTCTGACATAGCTTACCTGGCATTTCTTTCAAAAACTGGTGAAAAAACTTCAAAGAAGTTTTCTTTTGCTTCACTTTTAGAGGGTACAGAGTTATCAAAAGTAGGATCTATGCTGTTAAATGCTCGTCGTTTCACGGGATCAGACAGTATTTCATAAGCTGAAAAAAATTACCAGACATAAGACATGAGAGCAATGTGAGTCTTCCATGAATGAGTGGGAATGTTCTGGAAAGAATAGAAGAGGTGCTAAATGCTTAAAAAGATCTGTGTTTGATCTATCATTCTGTACAGCTTGACATTTAATTATTTTAGTGACAACAAACAGCAGTGCCATCAACTCCTGTTAAACTAAGTTGGAGGAAAAAGTTGATGAGAACCAACGCGTTTAACCATTACGAGGTAACAAACCAAGTTCTATTTAAAATAATTTCATAGCAGTAAATTCTGTTCAGGCACTAAGAGTTTGGGCATGACATCTTCAGGCTTTTATCCAACATCAGAACCCTGCAGATGAACAAAACAGTCTACTAAGACAGGCATGGAGTAAAAGCAGTCCCTGAGTTAACAGGATGTGAGAACTGTCAAGAACAGGAGACATTCATCAGAATTTTTGCAGTCCATGATGAAGTTGTTCTGAGACTTGGTGTTGTGGTTTAACCTGGCAGAGGCAGCTACACACCACAGAGATGCTCACCCGCTCCTCGCCAGTGGGATAGGGCAGAGAAACGGAAAAAAAGATAAAACTCGTGGGTTGAGATAAAGACAATTTAATAGGGCTGAAAAGGAAGGGGAAATAATGACAAGAGAATATAAAAACCCAGTGATGCACAATACAATTGCTCAGCCAATCTCTGAGCAGTGAGCTACCCTCCCCATGCCAACTCCCCAGTTGTACTGCTCAGCATGACATCATATGGTATGGAATATCCCTTTGGCCAGTCCGGGTCAGCTGTCCCAGCTGTGTCCTCTCCCAGCTTCTTGTGCACCCCCAGCTACCTTCCCAGCAGGGCAGTGTGAGAAGCTGGAAAGTCCTTGGCTGAGCAGTAAGCTCTGCTCAGCAACAACTACACATCAGTGTTATCGACATTATTCTCACACTAAATCCAAAACACAGCACAATACCAGCTACTGGGGGCAAAATTAACTCTATCCTGGCTGAAACCAGGACACTTGGAGAGAGTATAAAATGCCACATAGCTGCTAGCCAAAACATACACACGCTCCCAGTTTTCCTGTTCTTACAGTCCTGCAGTTGAGGAGCGTCACATCCCTGAATCTTATAATCTGGAACTCACACTGCAGCTTCAGTAAATGCTTGTTTTCTCTTGAGGAAGCGTGGAATTACTTTGTCAGTTCTACAATGCCCACTATTTTTCACTAAGGGTGAGAAGTCATCAAAGGAACCAAATTCACGTTGTGATCATTCGTAGGCTTCTATGACTGTCACTGGACAGAAAACACTGCACTGTGAAGGTCAGATCTAGAAGGTGGTAAGCTGGAGGTGACCTTAATGCTCTGTTGTTCTGTAAACTGGTCTCACTTTGCATGTTAATGGAGAGAGGAAGGGAGGTAAGGGACCACCAACAAGCTGCTGTCTGCCCTCTGGGAAGGGACCTCCCTCTGCTAGTACTCTGAAGGACCTGAATTATTGTCTCCATTGAAAGACAGGAGCTTCAATAACCCTCACAGCATCTTCCTGATGCAAGAAATTCTGTGCACATCTGTTGGTTCCTCTTCCACTTGAGATGTTCCTTCCATAAAAATCCCCAATTCTACTCCCACACACTTGGTTCCCCCAGTGCTGTATCTCCCACTCATTCCTTTGTCAGACCCAGCTCTAAATCCCACCTACATACTCTTGCCTTTCCAAGCTTCAATCTGTTTCATAACCGCTTGCTCCTACTCCAGACTCCCCTTCCCTACCACTGCATTTCCTTCCCCCAGCTGCTGCCTGGAAGCATTCCTCCTCTTACAAGACACATTGTGCTCTTCTGCCTCTTTATTCTTAAAGTTAGACTGTAAGCATTAGAAGGGAAATGTATGTTGCTCCTTTCATGTAGAACACAGAGCATATTCCTGAATTTAGGTGCAAGTTGTTCTTATTAGAAACATCTGCCAGTTTCTGAGAGGACTGCAACAGTGGAAAAAATATTTTGGCAACTTTTTTTCCTTTTGACAACTCTAAAGGAGGCTGAAAACATCATTACCTTGTCTAACATATCATCTAACATTTTAGCTATTGATGTAAGAAGACACTCAGAAGAAAGCTTAAAACACATAAATTCCAAGATTTTCCCCACCCTGACCTTACTGAGTAAAAAAAGTCACAACTGCTTAAAATAAATTAACAAACAAAAAAAGCCAAACTCCAAAGCAGTTCTAGAGGCATAAGTCATACACCTGGAACACTCCCCATGTTCTGGAATTGGCCAGCAGTGGTGGTCTAGGTCACCACAGGCAAGAGGGGAAATGCTGTTCAATTGATTTCATTTGGTCATCTGTGGGCAAAAAAGAGCAGCTGAAGAAAGTGATATCCCACATCAAATCAACAGATGCTCTGCTGGCAGAGTAAGCACACAGAATTCAGATTCTCCACTTGCTGTTGTTTTAGGGGAATTACTTTAGGACACCCCAGTTTATCCCAGCTATGTGACTACCTCTAGGGGTTTCTCTTTGCATACGCTGTTACAGGCGTTCACCTTTGGTCACCAAGTGCTCTATCAGCTGTGTTCCCATGCTCCTGTCACCCACTGGGAAGCTGCGTTAGGGTGATCTCCATTTCTTGACACAGTTTTCTAAAATTGAGAAGAGCTTCTCTGGCTTTTTACTAATGGTCAGGTCTTTAAAAACCTAATACACTACAAATACATTTCAGATAATCAAGTAGATTGAGAAAGTATCTAATAATTGCTTACCTTTAGTTATGCACGTAAAATAATCATTATCACCTTCTCCTATCTGTTCCCCTGCAGCTTTCCTCTTGTCTGGATGATGCTTCAATACCATGGATTTATCTAGAAAATAGATGCATTAGGTTTAGAAACACTTCATCATCAGTAGTTTATTTCTTACAAACTACAAAGTAATACAGTAATTCCAATTGACATTTTTAATTAGTTTCTTTAAAAAAAACAAACCAACACAAAAAAATGCAAACCCAAACCAACCAACCAAAAAAAACCCAAAATTAAAAAAACCCATCAGGAAGAAAACAGGTATGAGTTAGTGAATTTTCTTTGATTTAACACTACTGTCAGAGTTATTACATCATTTCTGGAACACAAAATAACCACAGTTCAGAAACTCTGTTCCACCTTCATCAGCTGAAGTAGTACTGATTTTCTGGGACTTATGTGATGCATAGCAAAGTGCTTCAGTAACTGTAAGTGTACAATTAGCTTCAAAAGCATAATGCAGTTTCAGGACCTTAACTGTGCAAGATTTTACAATTTCCTGTATGATCGTACTGGAATAAAAAAAAAAAAAAAAAACCTTATGTAATTCTGGCTTTTGTTTCTAGTGAAAAGCAAAGTGGTTCAGGTAAAATAAAAATTGTATTCTATCGCTTTACTCAAGTTCTGAACACACTCCAAGAAGAAATTTAGCAAGGGAACTCCAGCCATGAGCCTGTGAAGACTGCTGCACTTACTCATGGTTAACATCAAGCATACACACAAGACTTTTCAGTAACTTCTCTCTCTACTTAGGCCTTAAATCCTAGGATACAACTAGCATTGACAGAGTATCAGCTGAAGTTGCTACCAAGGTTGCCTCAGTGTTTAAACAATACAGACAGATTTTAAAGAGACTTCTTTGCCAAAAGGTTGAGCCATATTATCATACATCATAAAATGTACCTTCTTCACTCTCTACCAAATACCAGAGAGAAGATGTCATGCGAGTAGTTACAACAACCAGCCTTTTAAGAAATAAATCAGAATCCTTGTTAAAAACAGGAAAGCACAGTATATACTGGGGAGAAAGACTCACATCTCTATGCCACCAGGTAATACTTGAGTGCTGTTCAGATGCTAGAGAAAGAGATGCTTCCAATTCTTGATCAACAAGATCAGTGAGACCACTCATCATCATCACAACAGGTGCTTCTCTATGCTGTATTGGAACATGCCCCACTGCTAAGCGACACGTGGGTGGCACTGCTAAGAAACATGTACCTGAAGCAACATCATTTCCTGTGCCAGTTGGTAATTTGATAATTTCCACCCCTTTTCATTTGGGAGTAACTTAATCTTCACCTGTGGTTTCACTGGGGACAGCGATTCTGCTCACATCTGTACCGTTATACAAGCAATTGCTTGCAAGACCCGTTCACAAGACCATCACCTTATTTCAGAAAGGCTACTGAACAATCTTCAGAGTACTTTTAAATCTTCCTCCACTAAATATGTGCATCCTTCTTGCAAAGTCAACTCTTGGTCACATTGCTTTCTGGGCATAAAAGCTCTGAAGCCCAACACGTTGTTGCATGCAGACTGCATTTTTAACAACTTTTTAACAGGTGTGTACACCTGAAAGAAAGGTATGCTTATGAAGGAAAGGTACTTACGAGCTGCTTTGATTTGTTTCTGAGTAGCCCTGTATCGTATATTTCCTAGCCCAAGAACTGCATAATGGTCTTGATTCTGAAGGAAAAAAAAAAAAAAAAGAATCCTAATAAACAGTAAGGAAGGCAACCTAAAAAGCCACAACACATGCAGAACAACAGCTCTCCCCATCTTCTAAAAGCAAAAGGAAGAATTCTTCCCTCTTTAAATAAAAGAATGATTGTCCTAAAGGCTGTAATTATTGAATAACAAAACATCAATAAATTAAGACACTGTTAAAGAAATTCAAGTAGCTTAATGTAAATTGGATTAAAGCACTGAATCCTACAAAGTTCAATTACTGGAAAATCGAATCGTGTCTTTAATATTAACGAGTGCTAATGTAACTCCAGAATAAGGGAGGCAGCAACAGGGAGAAGAGAAACTTGCACTGCTTACAGGCAGTAAAATGAAAAGCAACAGTTCAAGACTAAGATCTTATCCTGATGTGCATTTGAGCTTTCCCCCATCAACCGGTTATGTGTGGAAAATACAAACCCAGTTGTAACGCTGCTAAGGGACACAAACCAATCAGGTGGGGATGGAAAGAGGGGAGAAAGGGAATCTTTAGCAGCTGGGAAGGGCAGATAACTCTGTCAGGAGACTTCCAGCAAAAATAATTAACACTAATCTATATCAACTGAATACCTTCCAGTCCTTTGGATCAAGGGTTTTTAACATAGGAAATTCTTCAAGCTGCAATTCTTCATCCCCTGACTCTTCAGAAAGTTCCTTCTCATCTTCTAGCTCCTGGAAAGAGGCAGAAACATTTATGTTTCTCCTCTTAATAAATGCTTCAAACCATCTTCCCACAGGTTCCACTTGACAGAGTACTGATGCTATAAGCAAAAACATAAAAGCAACTTCACCTTCTGTGGTTTACTTTTTTTTTTTTTTATTTTTCCCATAAAAAAAAAAAAAAAAGCCTGATCAGATCACTGCACCACACAAGGCTCCAGACTGCCAAACCTTCTAGTCCTCCCTGAAAACACCAGGCTGCTTTAAGGACTGCAAGAACCAGAGCACATGTCTATCAGACGGGATCTTCCAAACACTTCTGTGCTCGCACATCCTGAAAAGTGCTTTCAAGTTAAAGGAATGTACGTAATATTTACTGTCTTCCTTGCTTGGGTAATAGAGAAGATAACTGCGGCAGAAATATTAATTTTGGATTGGTCTTCTCCGGGCTCCCGCTCACCCCCTTACAGGCCACTCCCTCTGGCAGCGAAACCAGACTTGTTGCTCACACACGGACTCGAAGCGAGCACCGCAGAAGATTCGACACGCGAAGAGGGTGGAATTAAAGTAAAATAAACAGGACGGTTCTTCAGAAGGAGACCCTTTCCCACCTCTAACGCCTGGGCAGGTGCTCGTGGGTGGGTTTTCCCCGGGAACGCGCCTGCTGACGCCAGAGCGATCCCCGGCCCCGGCGGCAGCAGCAGGGGGGGCCCCGCGGGAGATCCCGGCACCAACGCCCGCCCCCCTCCCTCCTTGGGGGCTCGGCACCGGCTGCAGCCCCGCGGCCGGGCCGCTCCCCCCCCCCGCCCGAGGGGCCGGTGGTACCTACCCGCCGACAGCGCCCTGGTGACGGCCGTGACCTGCCCGTCCTGCGCGCCCCGCAGCATGGCGGTAGCGGGCGGCGGAGCGGAGCGAGCCTCGGGCCTGGGTGCCGGGCCCCACTCGCCTCGCCTCGCCGGTTGCCAGGAGCCGGCGCATGGAGGCGCCCGGCGAGCTCTTCCGGGGCGCCGTGCGGCGGGATAAGCGGCCCGGCGGGGCCAGGCCTGCCCGACGGCCCCCTCGCCCTCCTGCCTCCTCCAGGCAGCCCCTCCGCGGCGGCGCCAGCACGCGCGGCGAGACCCAACCGGGACCGGCGGTAGCCCCGGGCCCGCGGCCGTGAGGCTCTGACCGCCGCGGTGGCTGCCGGAACTCTCCGGCGGCGGCAGCGGTGCCGAGGGGGAAGGAGATGCCGGCGGCGCGGGCCAGCGGCGCTCACGGGCCGGTGCAACCTCCTTTGGTGTCCCCCCCGGCGCGGCGCGGCCCGTCCGGAAGCCCCGGCAGTGCTGTGTAACGCATCCGGGGCGGGGCGGGCCGCGGACGGGGCTGCCAAGATGCCGGACTACTTGGGGGCCGACCAGAGGAAGACCAAGGAGGAGGAGAAGGAGGATAAACCCATCCGCGGTGAGAGGCGATGCCGGCGGGGGCCCGGCTTTGCCGCCTCCCCCGGGCCTACAGCCGTCACCACGGCAGCGGGCCGTGGAGCCGCAGCGCCGTCCTTCACCCGCTCCCCCCGGGTCGGGCTTTCCCGTGTGCATGGCGGGGAAACTCCCCGAGCAACGCCGCGGCCGGGCGCGGGGCACCGGGGCAGGGGCGGTGCTGCCAGCGGCCCTTTCGGTGCCGGGAGCGGCGGGCTTGCAGGGGAAACCGCTGCCGGCGGCGGCTGTAGAGACAAAGGCTTTCAGTTCCCTCTCTGCGGCTTCTGCCGCTGCGGGCGGCGGCCCCGGAGAGGGCCCGTCCGGCTCGGAGCTCGGGCTCGGCCGGTGCCGCCTCTGCGGCCCTGAGGGGTGGTGATGCGGGGGGAGGGGCAGCGGTGTGGAGCGTCAGCGCCAGCCTGGATCTTAACGATTCTCTGGGAAAAAGGGACCGTCGGGCCCTGCTCTTGGGTCGGGCAGACCCCCCGGGGAAAGGCGCAGGCAGCGCGGCGAGGGGGGCTGCTCGGGGGCCGCCAAGTAAACACTGTCCCGGGGGTGCCTGTGGCGGGGCTGCGGCCCAGCTCCATGGGGGGTAGCCTGGCCTGGCTGCTTCCAGGGCTCTCCAAGGTTCCCTTTCTCTAGGAAAAGGCCCCTAAAAGGCCTAATTTGCTTTTTGTAAGGCAAGAGGTTTTTTGTGGTTTAACAATTAGTTAAAAGATCGGCCTAATAACACGTGATGATTGCTTTTGCTTCGTTGTTGGAATCCTGCTGTGAAACAAGGTGTGCTGCTGCTCTCAGAAGGCATTAGCAGCGAGGTGGCTAAGTTCTCTGGTCATACCAGCATAGCATGAAAATTGACAGTCCTTTCTTAGGCTTTGAATTTCATTTGGCTTTTTATTTCATTTTGGTAAATATTAAATAATGCATCTGGAAGCAAAGTCAATACCACGTATAATCACTGATGGACTTTGAACTGTTCCTGCTCAAGTAAAGATTTTTAAATTATATCAAGATAGCGTTTAGTAGATACAAAAAAAACCAATGGGGGAGTACAAATAATCAAGAAAGAAGTAAAGCAACACCAAAAAATTCTCTCAAAATACTGTGTAATGCATGCTACACCCAGATCTTTAATACTGTGTCATTTGAGCCCCCTCTGTCGTAAAAAGATGGAGTGGAATTGGAAAAGAGAAAACAGAGCCAGGGATGCTTAAGGTGAAGCCTGTTATTCACTCGGGAAAACAGGTAGCTTTTGTGGAAAGGGAATGTTAAAGGTCTGTTAAATGACAAGTGATATGAATATGAATAGGGGGTGACAATAATAATTATGTTTTTCTTAGTTAATTGAGGAGTTTTGCAGGACTGCTGATGCATTTAGCAGCTGACACTGCTTGTTCTGATGTGGGAATTCTGAAGCACAATTCTTACGTTCCAAGTTTATGTCAAGTGGAAGAAAGCATAATGTTGATTTGAGGGTTTGAGAAGGAACACTGGACCAGGCTGTTTATCTCATCTAGGATGACCATTCCCGTGTTTTCCATTTTACAGTAATAAAACTCAGCATTTCAGTTGTTTCTGATTCCAGGCTGCTTTAGTAGTTTACAGTCGTTTATTTTACTGAGATCAGCTTAGATTTGGTTGCTGTTCCCTTCCCACACTGGGCATCTTGGAAGAGAGACATCGCTGATGGAAAACACTGGCAGTTTTCCACTGATGTTTTCTTAAATGTTAAGAAACAAGAAGTTCAAAAAGTGAAGTTTTGGTATATTCAGCTCCTTCTCTGTACACGTTGGTAAGCTGCTCCGGGTGAGGCAAAGTTGAAGTAGCTTGCTTGCTGTGAGCTCTGGGTGGTACAGATTTTTGGACTGAAGATAATAGTTGGAGACTATTTTGTTTTTCTTGAATGTCTGATACATTTTTGTTCCACTTTGGTTTAGTGGAAAAGTAGAAACTCAAAATACCCCCTTTAATATTTATGTTTTCGTCTTTTAGAAGCAGAATTGATACTGCTGGTTTTGTTTTTAAAATTGGAAGCTAAGTTTGTTGGTTTTTTTTTTCCTGTCTTGTTTCAGCTCTGGATGAAGGAGATATTGCCTTGCTGAAAACATATGTAAGTAGCATGCATATATATAAATATAAATATATATATACACACACACACACAAGAGTGTTAGAAAAGTCAAGCCCTGTTGGGAATTTGAGAGCTGTGTACATAGGGAGTAGTTAGTAAACCTGTTTCTTCTAATGTTTTCTCCTGCCAAAACCTTTTTGCTCTTTCTGCCTTCCAACAAGAAAGCCCCAAACCCAGCCCACAGCCCTGAAAATGATGAAGTTTGGGGTTTTTATCTGTGTTTGTTTTGTATCTCATAGCTGATTGTCATAGGGGTCTAAGAGCTAGGGCTGTACTATGGCTTTTTCACTAACCAATTTACTTGCTTTATCTTTACAACCTATTCTCCCATCAAATTTACTTCCCCTTTTATTAGTGGGAGATACATGGACCTTGTCAAAAATAATATCATCTCAGGAGGCATTTTCCATGGATAGTAAAGCTTAAAATCCAATCTCCCCTCTTCACTGAAAAGTACAGTGGGTCTGTGAAAGAACTCTCAACAAATGAGACTTGCCGCTTAGCACATGTCTGGATTTGGCCGTGTTTGTCAGAGGCCTGACTTTTGTTGGCACCAAGACTCCCTTTATGAAGCTGTGAAATATTGCTTGTGCCCACTTGTGGCCTCTTGTTTGTTGCCAAGTTGATATTAAGGAGACCTTGTAAAGCAGATCCAGATCTGCCCGCATTAGGCAGGGCAAGGTAGTAAAGCATTTTACCACAAGCAAGAATTTAGTTTCTGATTTGCCTTGTGATCTTTCTGCTGTCTTCTCTGGGTGATGGACAGGTTGAGTAAGCACTCATGCAGATGATTTTCAGTTAACCTATGAAGAATTCTATCCGTATATAATTTTTACTAACCCCTTTTTAAGCCTTAGAGGGGAAAAAAAACCCCAGTTTCACAAAATAAGGCTGAATGGGTTTAAAGGAAAAGCAGATCCATGAAGTTTACAAATGTGAAAGATTTCCACTGGCACAGTTGGTCAGCTGTGCGTAGCTGCGCTCTGGGTTTGAGAATGAAAATACTGCTACTGGAACTTCATACTGCCTTTCTGGGCTGTGATCAGTAGTGGGCTGTTGTATCAAGACAGTGTGTCTCATCAGCTATTGGCTTTTTTTTCCTAAGCATAAAATAATTTGAGTTATGAAGTCTGTGTGATTCTTCTTTTCTAGGGCCAGAGCACATACTCAAGGCAGATCAAGCAAGTCGAAGATGATATTCAACAACTACTTAAGAAAATCAATGAGCTCACTGGTATCTTTCTTAAGATAACTTTCACATGTACCATGTATACCAAAACGAGTGGTTTAGGAAGCTGATTTTAAACGACTCCTGCATTGGTTTATTATTGTTATCTTTCTCAAAAAAAAAAAATTATTTGGTAACATGGAATTTTTGCTTTATAGCTGATGGTATTTGTGATTAGTCTGGGCTAATTTGTAGATATGATTATGTAATTTTGTGGTGTAACATATTTTTATTCAAAACAGTAATTTTTATATATTATAGTGGCATGAAGCATATGCCCCTTTCTGCCACTAGATAATCTGTTGTGATTTGCTTCAAGCTGCATTTGAATACTGAGTGAACTGCCATAGACCGCAAACCCCCAATGTATTATCACGAAGTAGTGGTACCAGGCCTTGCATCACAGAGTCACAGAAGGTTAGGGGTTGGAAGGGACCTCGAAAGATCATCTAGTCCAGAGTAGTATAATGAAGAAATGTGTATGAGAGCAGTTAGCATTTAAAATGAACTGGTCAGTTATGGCAGTTAGAATAAAAAGTAATTTGTTCCCTAATTTTTCTTTGCTTGTTTCACTGATGTGTGTTTGTTGCCTGGTTGCTAATCCTTGAATGGCCCTCAGTTTTGCCAGGGAGACCAGTTTCTCTTTTCCAGTAAAATTCTTGATTCTTTCAAATACATCCTGGAGATGGTACCTTTTATATCCACATTTTGGAAGATTTATGAGGTTTTTCATCTGTATCAATCCCTTAGTGTCTGGTATCTTGCACTAAAGCTTTCCCTCAGTGAAAGCACTTGGAGAGTTTCACTCCTTTTCTGAAACTTAGAAGTATGCTTATCTCTGATACCTCTGTCAAGCTTGGTCGTAATCATCCCCACACTGCAAAATGCTGTTAGAAGGTGGCTGACTGTTATTTGCATCTTCAGCTGACATAGTCACATAGGCCCCTTTTCTTTAAGAAACTTGGTTTTTTTTAGAAAGTCTATCAAGGATACGTGTGTGTGCGTGCGCTTTGGGAGGTCTCTCAAAAAGCTTCCTGCAGACTTAGGGTTAGGTTCTTGGTGTGGGCAGGATTGCTGACGCACCGGTTGGCTGCTTCCTCCTCATCTTGTCTGTGTTGTGCATAGGAATCAAGGAATCTGACACTGGCCTGGCTCCCCCTGCCCTGTGGGATCTGGCTGCAGATAAACAAACTCTCCAAAGCGAGCAACCGTTGCAAGTTGCAAGGTGGGTTTGCTCTTTCTCTTTGCAATGAAGCCGCACAGTGTTAAAGATGTGGTTCATAGCTTATGCGCAGGCTTTTTTTAAAACAGAAGGTTCACGTATTATGAATATTGGAAGTGCTTTTTGCCATCGTGTCAAAAGGAACTGTGTTATGCATGGTGATGTGTTACCCACTTCTGACTTGTACTTACTCCTGCATTTATTGTATGATGTTATAATAACGGAATCACCAGTACAACAGCTACTTTGGTGTAATTGGGGAAATACAACTCATCTTGCTGCTTGCACAGATAGCAAGCTGGCTGGTTTGTCTGCCTGGAGGTGTTAATTCTATGTTGGGTTTTAGGTGCACAAAGATAATCAATGCAGACTCCGAGGATCCCAAGTACATCATCAATGTCAAGCAGTTTGCCAAATTCGTGGTGGATCTCAGTGACCAGGTGGCACCTACTGACATAGAAGAAGGCATGAGAGTTGGGTAAGCAAAATCTTTGTGTTCTTAGGAGTTTTTCTGGAGGCTGAAGCTTTCTCATGTGATCCGTTAGTTTGACAGGTCAACAGCTATCACTTCATATTTTTGTAGTGGTTGAAACTATAACAGTAATGTCTTTCTGTTGGAAGCCAGTAACTCACCTGCATGTTGTGCTGGAATCTTTTTATTTTGATGTCATTCTGATGAGAATTGAGAGTCACAAACTGAAGCCTCTCAGCTGGGGCCCCAGTAGTCCCAGGCTCTAGGGACCCTGTGTAGCCTGCTTCCTCTTTGTCAGCCTGCACAGTTACACACAGGGTGGCTATGGGAAATGTTTGCTGAAGAGGTGAAACCCCTTACTTTTAGAATCAATACTTTGACAATTTGCTCTGTGGGATATTTTGAAATTGAGTTTCCAAAACATTTTAAGGTTTCCAAAAATATTAATTCCAAACTTCTCTGCAGAAGGAGTTCCAGTTTCTAGCCCATCTGACTATTAGCTTTAAGGGCTGGGCTGTGTTGACACCAGAGAAAAGAACAGTTTAAGAATTCAGGTTCTAATTTAGAGTTGTTTCTACCTGACAGTTTAATTAACCGTTGTTAAAGTAATAGTTTCTTTATGCTTTCTCACCAGGGTGGACAGAAACAAGTATCAAATCCATATCCCCTTGCCTCCAAAGATTGATCCCACAGTCACCATGATGCAAGTGAGAACTGCCTTTAGTTATTATGACATTGCTTTGTCTTGTAATTTTGGCTGGATTTTGTTCTGAGCTCTTGAAAGCCCAGAGATACATGCAGCATCAGGCTGCTAACTGCTCGCTCACCTTTTTGTTGTGCAGGTAGAAGAAAAGCCAGATGTCACTTACAGTGATGTTGGTGGATGTAAAGAGCAGATTGAAAAGCTGAGAGAGGTGGTTGAAACCCCTCTGCTGCACGTAAGTAACCTCCAGATTGTAAGTTTTATTAGTTTGAAAGAGTTCTGGTCATCTGTAAGCATTTGAAAAAACAAGAAAAGAAAATGTAGCTGAATGTAAACACACAAGTGAAAGGAGGTCTAGTTTTATCAAGTGAAATCCAACCTAGGCTGGTTTATATCGCTCTTCATTGATGATTTTCTTAATCTGCATATACTTTTTGATGCACATAATCTTTGATTTTGCACATAATGGTGCCTTCTGTTTCCCACCATTACAGCCTGAAAGATTTGTTAACCTTGGAATTGAGCCTCCCAAAGGAGTCCTTTTGTTTGGGCCACCTGGTACAGGCAAAACACTTTGTGCCCGTGCTGTTGCCAACAGGACTGATGCCTGCTTCATCAGAGTGATTGGGTCTGAACTGGTGCAGAAGTACGTGGGGGAGGTAAGAGCAAATGCTTGGTGGAGTGTGGAGTGATTTGCAGATTTTCAGTCGTGGGGACCAGACACCATAGTGGGTATGATGGATGAATGTATTTGCGTGTTGGAGATACAAGGAGTGGGGAGGAACTGTCACACAAATCACTGCAGATCAGGCCACCAGTTACAAGACCTGCAGTACTGTCATCGATGGCACGGACTTAGCAGTGCAGAGTTTAATCTGCGGGTTGGGGGCACTCTGAAGATTAGGATTCTGTTTCCAACTGCCACTTAGTTTTCACTTGGCCCTGAGGTAAACGACTTCATCTGTACTTCTGAATTTGAGAGTAGCAATTTATCTCTCCATTATAAATTCCTTTAAGATTTAGGAATGTTCTCTTATATAAATGTGTGCAAATAAGAGTTTTATAATTGGAAACTTAGAAGGGTTTGGAAGTATGAAAAGTTTGATTTTGATTTTTCCTTTAATGTGTATTGGATCTTTAACAAAAACTTGATTTTTTTGCTTTCAGGGAGCTCGAATGGTTCGTGAACTCTTTGAAATGGCCAGAACTAAAAAAGCTTGTCTTATATTCTTTGATGAAATCGATGCCATTGGAGGTATGTTTGTAGTATCCACAGCTCTAACCTCATACGAGAAATTGCAAGTTTTCTGTTAGTGTTGCGATTCTTTATCTGGATTGCTGCGTTTCAAGAAGCGTGCTTGTGAATAGCTGTTTAGCAAAGCTGCTACCAGCATGGCCTGTGCCTGGGAAGCTATTGAGGAGTGGTTTATACAGCTTGAACATATTTAACCCACGTGAGAAGTCAGTTTTGCACATCTGGAACACCCATGTTATTTGAACTTCTGTGAAGAGCCTCTGCATTGTGTTTGCAGAAAGTACCGTTAACTTAAACCCCCTGCAACTTCGGGACTACATACTGCCTGAAAATTAATGTTCTTCCTTTGAGGGGAAAAAACCCAACAACTTAGGTGCTTTGAAAGTAGGACAACTGTTAGATGGACGGGGGTGGGATTTTGGTTGAGGGGAGGCAGAACAAACACACCAGATTGATAAATTGCAGCAGCTTGGCCAGTTACTGGGCAGTGAGGTAGACAGGCCTTTCGTGCCGAGGATGGAGATGCAGCGCTTACTGTAACGGTCAGACAACACTGCTCACTCTCGGACTGAAACGTCTCATTTTCAAATAACCCCCTCCCACCTTTGTCACAAATAATTTGTTTGTAATTCAAAATTATTTTCCAGGTGTCTTCTGTTTCACAGCTGTGACACTTCCTCTCTGCTCTCAAGGTCCTTCTCTCACTCTGTGAAACCTGTCTCTCCCCTCTCCAGGTGCTCGTTTTGATGATGGAGCCGGGGGTGACAATGAAGTGCAACGTACTATGCTGGAGCTGATCAACCAGCTGGATGGTTTTGACCCACGGGGCAACATCAAAGTGCTGATGGCTACAAACAGACCTGATACTCTGGATCCAGCCCTGATGAGGCCTGGCAGATTGGACAGGAAGATAGAGTTTAGCTTGCCTGATCTTGAGGTGAGAGTCTTATATTCAGTACATGCTGATATCAGAGCGTTTCTTAAGTTAGAGCAGTATTGTTTGGAAGCAATTTATGAGAATTAACACAAGCAGCACTCTTAAGTTACGTGAGACTACATGGAAATTTGGGGGATTAAAGATGTGCTAAAAAGGTTTACCCCCACTGTACAGATTCCATCTCTGGCCGAGAATCCCCGGTGAATAGCTGCATTTGCTCTATATTCCTGACTCAGAAGATAAAGTATCCTTAAACCAGATGTGGGATGTAGTTCTTAAGTTAGAATGTGTTTTGTTTTGCTCTTTTGAGAGAGATTTCTCGAGGTACACCTACCATTAAAGCTCTTTTGAAAGTTATTTTCTTATTAGGTGTCTTACTGAACACCTAAACATGCTAGTCCAAACACAGGACCCTACAGTTGGGCCTCAAATAACAGGTTTCTTTTCTACCTGCCCTTGCTCTGGCTGTGGCCAGCTACATGCTGAGAGTCACCACCTCTTTCACAGCATGAACATTTCTGTCCTTTACTCTTTTTTTCAGGGGCGAACTCACATATTCAAGATCCATGCTCGTTCGATGAGTGTTGAAAGAGACATAAGATTTGAGCTATTGGCTCGACTGTGTCCTAACAGCACAGGTAAGCTGAAGTTTATTTATTTATTAAACAGTTTGTGTATGCTTCATCTCCAGTAGTGGTCAGTGCTGAATTCCTTTATCCCTTTCTTTCAAAGGCGCTGAGATCCGCAGTGTCTGCACGGAGGCAGGCATGTTTGCTATCCGAGCACGGCGGAAAATCGCAACAGAGAAAGACTTCTTGGAAGCAGTGAACAAAGTCATTAAATCGTATGCGAAATTCAGTGCTACCCCCCGCTACATGACCTACAATTAGTATTTTAGAATGTTTTTCCTCTTTCTGTTCAACTTTCTTGGAAGCAAAAATCCAAGCACACTAATGCACGTCTTGTTCTTGGAAGCTGCAAATAAAGGGAGTATTCCTAACAGTAGGTGTTGAGTTCCTTATGAGCGTGTTCTACGTTAATGGAGTATTGCTGCTGTAGACAAAAAAATCTCGGTGAGGTCCTGGTAACACAGTCTAAGCCAATGAGAGATTTTAAAATCAGATACCCGTGCAATGTTAGAAATGCAAGGTTTAGATCCCCAGTCACCATTTACGCCCCAAAATTTATAGTCTAAGCTGTAGAAGATCTGTAAGTGGCTGCAGGGTGTCCAGCTGTGCTCAGGAGTGCTTGTGTGATGCTTAGGAGTGAGGTGCAGGTGTGTCTCGAGGAAGATCTCAGGAACTGTGTGGGACAAAAGCTGAGGAGAAGACATCCACAGCTCTGTGCAGGCACTTGCTGATCTCAGTCACCCCCAGCTTATGGGAGAAGTGAAAGATCTCTCTTCTCTCCCTGGGTAAATGCTCTAGTACCATCCTAACTAACTTGTTTGGTTTTTTCCTTTGGTGGCTTTCTTTATTCCTTTTGCTGAGATTCTTTGTTTCTTACAAAACAGTAAGTGGGACAAAGAGGAAGCAGCAAGTGTAATTTCTTGGCACTAAGGAAAGGAATATTCCTTCTTCCTGCTCTAAAAAAGAAAGTTCATTGTCAGTCTGCTTGTGAGTGCTTTGATACCTCCTTGCTACCTCTGCTGCTCCTATGCACAGAGCGTGGCCCTGAGGTGGTCCCGATGCTCTGGCAGCTGGGCAGTAGCTGATGGTTGTTGGCAACAGGCGCCAGTAAAGGGCTGATCATCACTCCTGGAGCCTGTTCCAATAGAGCTGCAGGGGTTGGGCAAGGAAAAGCAACAGCCTTTCATTTTCTTTTTTTGAAGTGTTGCATGGAAGCTGGGGGGGGGGAAGCTTGAAGAGACACTTGGGTGGAAAAAAGCTTTTGGGAACTTCTTCACCTTGGGAGCGAAAGGTTTATCGGGTTTCCTTTCAATACAACTTAATTCATCAAGTTTAGAGTGTGAAGCCACTTTTATTTTTTTTGAAAGAGGAAGTGTGTACAACAGGGAAGGAGCGCACACAGTATGTGGACTTGAGTTTGGCCAGTGCCAGTATCTTGATAAGCGAACTTAGGTAGCACTGTGGTTTTGCCTATACCTGCTTACAAACAAACAAAAAAAATGCATCTCAACAGTTCTGTGTTTCGGTAAGAACATTTTGGGGGGGGATGAAAGCTTATTGGTGGGCCAGATTTTTTTTCATTTTGAGCTTGAAAGTGGTTCAGAAGGAGCACTGAGGGTATCTCTTGGTACCAAAAGCAGCACTTTTAACTTTACCTTTTACTTAAGAAGTGTAAGTGAAGCATGTAGAAAGAGGCTGGCTCTTTACAGGTCTACTGAATTATCATCCGTACTCTTGTAAAACAAGGCGGGAGAGGAATATCGTTCAGTTCCTAAGAGGTGTCAAACCAGACTGAGGCTATCCAGTGACATCTGCTGTGGTGGGGCTCCAGCCAGGAGTGGGTAGAACCACCACCCTGTCCTTACAGACAGGCTGGAGAGGAGAAAGCGGTGAGCCCTGTTAGGTGTTTAAAGGATGTAGGTTTGTTTAATCTAGAGCTGACAAGCCTAAGGTAGGGTTTAAATTTTCAGATAAGCAGCCTGTTAATCAGTATAGGAAGGAGGAAATTGGTTTACTTCTCAGTAGACACCTTTGGTTGGTGAAGGGAAGCTGAGCTTCGGCTGGTGGCAGCAAAGCACAGGAGGAGAGTGTCGCAAACAGACAGGCTTTATTTTACTGGATGAGTTACCAGCAACTCTGGTAGCACCCAGGGGTGGGTGGCAGAGTGCTGGTGCAGCACAGGCTGGGATCTAGGATTTTCTTGGGCAAAGGTTTTCAGTATGGCATTTCAGCAGCTCCCCAGGAAGTGCACGTGTTGCTGCCAGGATGGGAAACACGGCATTCACTGTACCCTTGTGAGGCCTGATGTGGAGAGGGCTTCATGGAGAGGGGGGAGCCCGGGGGGTGAGGAAGGGGAACCTGCATGGAGGTGGTAACCCTTCTGAGGCCACCCCTTAGTGACAGAAACTTACATCTGGGACTTTGTCTTGTCCCATTATACAGTCTCACCAAGACAAACAGGAAAATCTTGACAAGTCATGATCATCACTTTATTTTAGAAGTTGACAGGATTTTGACATGAACTGAAGAGACATAGTTAAAAACTGAAGCTGCGACAAGCTGAAAGTAGAAAAATATACTGTATGTAGATACAAAGGCTTGTTAAACTAGTTAACATTATAAAATGTACCAAAAGTTGTTTAAATAAACACACACAGTGTCTTCACACATTCGATTCATCCTTTGAACTCCAGCTAAGCAGCAACTTCTGATGCAGAAAGCTTCCTGTTCCTAGTGTCGGGAGTCTAAGGAAATAACATCTCCCCTGACTGCCCCCGGTTCTTGGGAAATTTGGTTTACCTGAAGCAAGCCCTAGTGACAGCAGAACTTGAAGCACTATGAAAGGATTAAAGAAGAGAGGAAGTCAGCTGAATTCCCTTATGCAGAGGACCTTTGATTCGAGGGTGCTAAAGGAAATGTCACCAACGCTCCACTTTCCCTGTGCTGTCGAAATAACCTACAGGGAAACGCTTTAGGCTTGCGCTCTCTGCACAGATCCATGGTGATTGTTGTTAGGGAAATACAGGCAGTGAAGGCTTCTTTCTTTTGCTTGAATTACATTTCCATGGATTTTGCCTCACACCTGCAGTGACGCAGTACCACAGGGGCCAGGTTGTGAAGACAACAGAAAAAAACCCACACTACTGTTTCAAAAAAAACAAACAGGTAACATTTTTGAGTTCTATCAAAAGCTATTTCTCAAAGCACTTAAAAGCTGAGGCAGAATCAGCAATGCTGGTAGGAAGATAGCTCAGGCAACAGAGAAGGGCTTTTTTTTTTTTTTTTTGAGCACTGACAATTTAGCTCTTGTCTACAAGTTTATTGCATGATTGCATAGAGGGCATCAGTTCTTAGTTTAGTTTTAATAGGCTTCACCCCTGCCATAAACCAGTTGTGTCTTGAAACTTTGAAGCTACGCTAATTTTAGCTTAAAATCAACTGTATTCTTTTTCTGGAAAGCATAACTAATTTTTTGGCAGTGAAAGTACCATATTGATAATATAGTAATTAAACAATGAATTTCTAATTTGAAGTTCACTTAGTAGTGACGATGTTCAGGCAATGAAGAGTTGAGTATAGTTGAGACAGGTTAGATACTTTACAAAACATAACTGTACCATCCAGGTTTAAAAGGAGTAGCAGCTAAATGCCACCAGTGTGAATTCATTCATCCAGCTGACAGGCTGTTACAGGAACCTCCTGTATGCAGATGTTGACATCAAGCTTTAAAAGTCATCTAAGAGAGTTCTTTAAAGACACTGGTACAATGCATTGCAATTGCAGAACAGTTACTTCCTGCAGGATCCCAGCTAGTAGTGAGTTAAAGTGCCTATCTTCTCAACAGGAATAGGAATGTATGATTCTGTATCACCCTGTCTATCAGATTCTGATTGCAGCTGAACACACTGAATTTTCTTGTCTCGTGTAATTTTGTGCTTGTATGTTTTTGGAAGGCTATACCCTGACTGAAGGAAAAAACTTGAGAGCACAATGGCTTCCACTTCCTTACCCACTCTTCCTACAGAAAATAAGCACCACCCTATACCCGTAGATACAAATAGCCTTAGGCTCTCTTGAAACTGTGCAAATTAAATATTCAGAAAGAGTCTGCATCAGCATAAATCTGGCTTCCATGCCGCTTGATGCCACTCTTCAGAGGTCAGTCTGTGCAGCAGCCCCGTCTCACTCGGCAGGCAAGGACAGCGTCATGAATACTGTGAAACAGCAACTCTCTTGTTACGGCGCTATCAAAAAAGTTCAGTCTCGTCAGCTCGTTCAGAACGGGGCCTACAGAACAGAAACCAAACCCGGCAGCAGTGCGTAAGCTGATGTACACAGATGGAAGGCAGTGACCTCTCAGGGAGAAGATGACAACTTGTACTTGTTATTACTTAAAACATTTAAAGTAGCCCAGTGGATCACATACTACTTGTACTCCAAACGGGTAACTCTCTTATCCAGCCACGTGCAGAGGCCTTCCAAATATCAGAAACTTGGACCATCGCTGGCTTTTCTCCTTATTACATTATTACAGCAATTTCAAGATAACACAGTTCAGTGTGTGGCATTTACAGTGTGGAATAAGTAGGAGCAGGATCTCATCCTCACAGAACTCATTATGTCTGTGCTCCACTTGCACTAAAGTGAAGGCTCTAATGCACCTGGGGTTGCTCTTTCTCAAATCCAATTTGAATCCAATTTTACATGAGGTGTTGATACTACTGATGAACCTGGCAGCAGAAAATCTGGGGCCAGAGGGAAAGAGATAAAAACACAGTTCTCTCCTATAAAGCTCACAGACAAAAAAAATAATGATCTGAACTCACCACTACAGCTGGCAATGCAGACAGAGACACCAACTTCTTTGTATTCCTTTATAATCTGCAACAGAGTTAAAGCTGCAGTTAATCGCAGGTCCATTGCTGCACACGGGGCAGTTCTGGGAGACCATGGTGAGCCAGTTACTGTCAAAGCTGCACACTCCACATTCCCCTGTATTCAGCAAAAACTTAGAGAGCTACAGAACTAAACCTGTGACCGGGTGAGATACTGGACTAAGATGTGAGATGACATTTACGTCTCATGTTGACAGGTTCCCTGTTAGGTATCTCACAAGTTTTCTGTGGGTTTTTCTGGGGGAAAAAAAGCCCTACTTACCGATTTTAATGTTTTTGCTCCAACTGAATCCACAAAGTTCACTGGGGTGAAATCCAGAATTATAGAGTGGATGTTTAGCTTGGGCTCCACAAAATGTTCATGCTCATCGGGAGACGTGTCTTGTACACTACTACCATCCGCAGATGCAAATTTTCCATTTACAGGTAACTCATCATTTGCTATCTCATGTTTTACACTTGCTTCTACGTCGTTAGCCTGGGAGAGAAGACAAATAAAGCTTAATGAGACCCAATGCTTTTCCAGTGTGGATCTCCTTCCTCCCCATACTCATTTATCTGTTGTTTCAGCCTTCCAAAGGTGTACAGCTCCTAACCACTGCAGAAACTGTCTGTACACGCACACAGCCTTACCCTCTTATGACCAGCCTTTCTACAGTCACATGCAAGCAGGTCACAGCCGTTACCTGAGGAGTGAATTACCCACTTCCTCCAAACATTGACACCTGTTCCTATGTTCTTACTCCACCACCTTGCCTTACCCTGGCTGACCCTGTCAAGGTCTATATATTCAAGAGAAGCAACAGCAGCCAGGATCTGAAGTTTGGCACTTGGTTGGTTTCCCATGGTAAAAAGCACACACCAGCTCCCACTGGGTGGGTGAACAGAAACATGCCCAAAAGCACAAGCACGTTTCAAACAGCCCTTCTCAATCTACCTGCCCAACCCAACCACACCAGGATCAGCAGTGCAGACAGCACCTTTTCATTCATAACAGGGGCTGCTAATTTGGATTGATTTTATTATATCCTACTTCTACATGATTATTCCAAGTGTGTGGGGAGGGGCAAGAGGTAGGGCCCCTCCCATTTCTGCCGACACCACTGCTGAGACAGCATTACAGTGTGGAAAGGCTTTGCTCTGCTATGCACTACCTGAAGGCGATCGTTATTCTAGACAATTGCCAATCCAGCCGTGAGCCTCTGGTCCTTATGCTGTTCCCTCAGTAGCCCGTCCCCACTGCACAGTGCTTGCCCCCTAAGCCTTCCCACCTGAGTAGCACTCCGCACCTTGTACAAACAAGAATGGTAACACCAGAAAGCAGCATGTCAGCTGATAAAGCATAGGTAAATATTTACCGAAGAATTCACTAGTTTCAATACAGCTTTCTTTCTGAGTTCATCTGCTGCCTTTATTTCCCTGGCATGCCTCTTCCGGGCTTTCCTCCTCGCTGCCGATACGGCACAAGGGTCCACTCCAGTCTGTCAGAAAAGAAACAGGGATCAGAGGAGATTCAGCTGCTTCGGATGGCGTTGCGGTATCAATTAGCACTGCATTCATCACTGTCATAAATTTAAAACACGTCTGCATTGTTCAGCTTCCCTTGGTGAGGGTGAGAACAGTCTAAAGTCAGAAGGAATGATCTTGGCAAGTGCTGTGTTAACAAGATGAGGAAAAGACGGATCACATTCTTTTCTTGAAATCAGAGAGTGCCGTGTCTCAACCGAATGCTGATTCGAGTGCAGAGAGCAAAGGGGAGAGAAGTGCATTTGGGCAGAAATCACTAACACCTCTTGCTTTGTGAAGGCAAGTACCACCCACCTGGTTTGTGTAAGATTCATCATGGGAGCTACAGAAAAATTTTTCAGAAGTTAGTAAGGGTGCAATTGCTACCGGGTCAGGCAGTTCTGCCCTTAGCTAGTTCTGTTACTGACATTCCCACCCAGTCCAGCACTGGTTAGAGAGGAGATGAGGCATACTCTGTATGCAGGTATTTTGTTGCTTGTGAGAGGCATTAAATGCCCACAATATTCCATGGTTTTACACTCCAGTAATGTCACACAAGAAGGAAGCTTTTACTCCAAGACATTTTGTTTTCAGTTCAGCAACTACTTATTTCCTCTGGAAAAAAAACACAGGTTTGACCAGTTTGTGTTCTGCAGCTACCAGACTGTCCATTCACAAGCAGTAAGTATTAAGCTACACTTTGTCCCTTTATTCCCTCCCACCATGTTGTTGCTCCCTAGGGTGATCTGCAGTTGGCTGGAGGGTCACCCTCTCATATTTTACTGATCACCAGGGCCCACAGGCTGAGAAACACTGTGCTAGGGGCCACACCAAAGGAGCTAAAAGATGAGCATTTTTCAGAAGCCAGTTTGAATTTTCAAGAAACAGAAATTAAAGAATTTGCTTTACTCACCTTTTTCTTCAGTGCACTTGTATACGACTCGCTATTGGCAAAATAAAGTGAGGCATTAGCTTGAAATATTTTTATTTCAGGATGTTCTTTAACCTAAGGAAAAGAATATTGGATGTGCACAGTTAAGTACTGCCTGCACTAGAAGAGAAGCACCTGTGTGATCACAAGACACATGAACATGCGGCAGCCTGACAGCCAACCCTGAATGGCTACCAGCATGTGTCAAATAAAGAAGGTTGCACTGGCGTGAGCAAAGGCACCCAGAAGATCGGAAGTTCCCCCTTCACCAGTGCAATACTGCACACCATCAATGCTGTCCAACATCTTCCCTTCTTTATAACAACAAAATGTAGAGCCATAAAAAGGAATCAAATATTTGCAGTTCGCTGATGCTGGTATTATCACAAGGAAATCATGCAGATCTAGGAATGCTTTCTTTTAGCCTCCCTTCCTACAGACATAACTTATTTCTCTCTCTCTCTCTCTCTCATCTCCTCAGGTACCAAAGAAAATAGCCTTTCACCTCTGTGGTTTTGCACAGGCCTTCAGGGAGGTGCCAGTATCACTTCTTTCCTCTACATTAAGGGAAGTCATCTCTAAGCAGGCTGCACTCTGACATTTTACATGCAAATGACCTGGGCAGCAGCAGAGCTCCAGCCTGCCATATGCTGCCAACCACGCTGCCATACAGGAGGAGGAAATGCTAATTCTGTGCAACAAAAATGGACTCTCCTCCTCTTTACATACACACCCAGAGAGTCTTTTGCTTTGTATCATATTCAGAGCAGAACTGCTGGTGAGAGAATGTTTTCAGACTACAGCAACATCTTTTCACATAGGTTTTTACAGACTGGTTCCTTAGTAAAAGGGGATGTAGTCTTCATAGCAGTATCTCTGAGAACATGGCAGAGCGCGCAGGAAATTGCAGTTGCTGTTTGTGAATAAACACAGCATGTTTGTATCATTATATAGTTGGTGAAACCAGCTTTTGGTTGAACAAAATGGCATTTATAAGAAGCTAAGTGCATGGCACACAACTGTGCCGCTAATCGTGTCTATTTAATGAACAGGGTGGAGCAGGGAGATGCCGTTTTGAACAGTTTGTGCAGTTCTGAAGACCGTATCTGTGTGGACCCTGGGTTCCACAGGTGGCATGCAATACGGCCACACACGTGAAGAAGGTGGCCTTCTATGATCTTGTACGTAGCGGGTTTAGCAGTGGTATTCCTATAAACCTTACTGGTTTGTACAAGCTAGTACCATGGAACTAGTATAAAGGCTACTTGTATCACCTTTTATCACACTTTTATCAAACACACACGCAGCACAAAAAGCTAGCCTTTTGAACAAAATAGCTTTTACTACTAAAATCAAATTTGTTTTCTTTGCCACAGGTGAGTGCCAGGCAGACAGCACTACCTGGGCAGTACGGTAGGGCTAAGAAGCAAACAGCCACAGTCTTCTGTGCTCCACTACACAGAACTCCTCCAGTGCAGATGAACAACACTCCTACCTCTTCATACTCCTCCACATCACAGTAGATGTCAGTGCCAGGAATCTGACCAAGGATTCTGTATGTAGGGCTAGAGAGAAATGGAAGCAAATGTTTCAATATTATCACTTATGAAATGGAAAATTGAGTGTTCAATACAGACTGAAACTTCCTTTAAATGGTCACTGTGCAGTGCCTGTCTGGTACAGGCTTATCTAAACGTGGTCAACTGCCGTGGCAAGTTTATGTCAGGAACACAATAAAGGGGCTATTTTGTGACTAGACAAGTTGGCTTCTGTCAGTGCAAGAACAATTTATAAACTTAGCACTGTAATGTTGTCATTTTCTGAAAAGCATGTGCCAAAGCATGCAAAGGTACAGGGCAAATTCTCTTTGGCATGAGCTGGTGCATCTCCATTGATTACCTTGCAAATACGGACACTCTTACTGGCACAAAATATGTGGCAATTTCAAAGAGCCACTCTGCTCCCAGGACAATGCCTGAGCAGAAAAATAATCCCAACTCAGAAGCAGTGTGACAGCAAGGTACATAATTGTTCTGTTTCCAAGAAGAAAACCTCCTGGAGATGGCAGAAAAATACGCTTACTTAAGTAGAGTGGAAACACCACAATTTGTTTCATTCTGATGCAGACTGAAATCAATAGGTTTTCCACCTAGATGTCCCAGATCTCGAGCCTAGAAGCCTCACATGACAGTCTCATCCACATGTGTGAGAAATAATTTTGATGTAGATCTGGAAAGCTTCACAGTGAAAGCTTTGTCACTTTGAATGGGGAGAGAGGAGAAGAGGTCTGAAAAACTACAGGGCAGGTACAATTTTTTGATGAAAGAGAACTTTGTTATAAAATATCTAAACATTCATCTAGTGATAACTTGACACAACTTCTGCTTGACTGTGACAACTAGTGCACACAAAGTGTAATAATTTACTGAAACTGGCATCAATTAGATCGAAGTTCTAAACTCTAGGCATTAAATAATAAACAAGATTAACCAATATAAGAAACTGTAAATCTTGTTTGCTATTGAAATTGCAAGTTCATGCCCTCCAGAAATCTTGTTCTCAGAAAAATGTGAACCCTGGATCAGAGACACAGGGCATGACCTATATTATGCATCAGATTCTATACTGCATGCATTTGAAGAGAGTGGAAAGGTCTCCTGCTTATTTGCATCCCTTAAGCAAACAAAACCACACAGAAGATCAGCAAACACTAATTTTGATAAAGAAGAAATCTAACCTTTGTGTTCTGTAAATAACGGTTAGTATTGCAAACGCTACTGCAGTAAGCAAACCATAGTCTAGTCCCAGGAAAAGAGAAGCCACAAAAGCTACCACCCAGATGGCCTAAAACAGAGAAAAAGTCTGAATTATTACACATACTTTTCTGTTCACAGCAAAAACAATGGCATAATTCTACCTCAAAACCTACGTCTCCCATCTGTTTAGGAACAGGCTAGAATGAAAGCCATCACGATAGCAGCCTGAAATTGCCTTAACCTTTCAGAGGGGTGTAAAAGCTCAAGGCACACTAACTAACACCTGACAAACTGTCACGTATTAATTAATAAGGCCTGAGAGCTTGCTCTCCAAGGAATCCTGTGTTACCATCAGATTACCTTAAGATAAAAAAAAAAAAAAAACCAACCCATTTAAAAATTCAAGGCCTGCAAGTAGATCTCACTTACTTTCATCAGACTGTTAATCCAGGAGAAAAATGCCACCACAATGTTCCATCCGATACACTTCTAGTTCTGGCCCACTCCAGCCAGGTTTTCTGTTTGTCTTAAAAGATGGTGAACACCTTCCAGTAGTTTTCTTTGTTACTCTGTTTTTCAAATTCTTCTCAGACACTGCCACAGCTTTCACTGCAGTTTCTACAGCAACACTGCAAAAGCTTTACTCTTAATGCAACCAAACTACTACTGACCTCAGTTAAAGGTTTTTAAACAAGAACAAAAACATTCTTGTCTGCAACAGACAACTCTCCTAGGGTACCTACAACTCTAAGTCTTATGTTCATCTGCAATACCACACCAATTTGTAACTCTTTGATAAGTTTCTGCCCTGTTTTGGGGGTCAGAAAGAGAAGCAACAAATTCAATACAGTAGAAGACACACACCGAGCTGTGCACTACTCACCAGCTCAATCTTACTGGTTCTCCAGAAGTGGGCGATATCTCCAAACTGCTTAAACATTCCTTTCAGGTTCACCATGACAATTGCAGCGAGCACTGTCTAAGAGTATTATACAAATGCAATTTTGAGAAGAAAAATTAACCCAATGACAAATAAGAACTTCAAAGCATCACAAATAACTGTATTTCTGTGCTTTGTACAACCAACGTATGTCTGTTGAACAGATGTTCCTTTTAAAAAAATGTAGTTCAGTGGACATACGCTTTTAGTGGAGCTGCAGAAATGGCAAGGCAGAGTCCACCACTGCAGGTGCTGGGCTGTGTCCAAAGAAGGGCGACAAAGCTGGCGAAGGGTCTAGACAGCAAGTCCAGTGAGGAGTGGCTGAGGGAACTGGGGTTGTTTAGCCTGAAGAAAAGGGGGCCGAGGGGAGACCCTATCGCTCTCTACAGCTACTTGAAAGGACGTTGTAGAGAGGTGGGGGTCAGGCTCTTCTCTGTAACAAGTGATAGGTCAAAAGGAAATGACCTCAAGTTGTGCCAGGGAAGGTTTAGTTTGGATATTAGGAAAAATTTCTTCATAGAAAGTGTTGTCAAGCATTGGAACAGTCTGCCCAGGGAAGTGATGGAGTCCCCATCCCTGGAGGGGTTCAAAAGCTGTGGAGATGTGGTGCTGAGACACAGTTTAGTGGCGGACTAAGCAATGCCGGGTTTATGATTGAGTTTGATCTTAAAGGTCTTTTCCAACCTAAATGATTCTAAAGGGAAACTGTTTGAATGTACCTTTTTTTATGTTCTAAAGGCAGAGTCCAGAATGTTCAATATTAAAACCAACAACAAAAAGCATGCTGAATCTTTCAAAGCATTATTCATTTCTTGTCTAAGTTCAGCAAAAACTAAACTCTTCCTTCAGAAAGAAGAAAGTTTAACAGAGAGCATCTGTCATTTGTGTAGTGGCCAGCCCAGCCCTAACCTTGACACTCTTATTTTAAGCATTAGTCACTGGCCATGCAGTGCCTAACTGGCGGAACTCCCTTACCTGTGGAAGCGGTTCAAAGAGGTACCCAATAGCCACAATTACCAACAGAACCATAATTGATGAGAGAGCACCTGCAATCTGAACAAAAGAAGCCAGAAATTATTTGTAAGTGCCCCCAAAGGGCAGTATTACTGGTTAGCTGCCCCCTTTCATGTTTTACACATGGCTGGCTCTTCAAGTGACTTCTGATCCCTCCCACTCAGCTCACGCCTTTTGGCTGTCATGCAGATTTCTATCCTGGCTCAATCTGGATTTGAAACATGGTAAACTCCAGTTATTCCTTCTGTCCCAGGCAGAGAAATCTGGTAATCTAGTGAAGGTTCAGACTTCAGCTTTGGAGCTCCAAAAAACAAACTCTGTTTGGCTCAAAATTTGGGTTTACATACCTGAGTTTTCCCCCCAGTGCTTTCCTGAACAAGACTCCGAGACATCGAGCAAGTGATTGAAAAGCTTTGGAAAAATGACCCCACGAAGTTGCATATTCCCAAGGCAATAAGTTCCTGCGTTAAACAACAGATCAAACCAAAAGGCAGTTATAGCTAGCAACTGTACAAAGCTGGAGCTATTCATACACATTAATAACCACATCTTACTTACAGTGCTTTTTAGCAACCTTACTGTAGAGAATAAGCAACCTTATTGTAGCTTATACTTGTGGTTCTCACATGTGCGCAAGCTGATGCATGTTAAATCATTTGTTCAAGTACCTGATGAATGCTGGAGACCTTTACCATCCTTAAATGTTACAGTAATGAGTCAGACTGAAAACTACAATGAATGACGGCATTGCTTGTTTTAAGGGTCTCTTCAACTTGGAGATAACTTGAATTTTAACCTTGAATATACATGGGAAATGGTTCCTCACACAAACACTGTTCTTTGGTGCCCACCCTAAACTATCTCATTTAGTACTATTCAGAACCAAGAGCAGCCTTGGCTGTGTTTCCACAAGAGGTAACTGCTGTACATGAAAAAAACAATGTGTGTCCACTGCTTCCCCAGGAAGATCCCACATGAGAACTGTTATCATGACTGAGATCAGAGCTCTATCTACCTCACTACTGTGTTTCTGGTGCCTAACAAAGTCTTTGCTTGTAATAAGGCCTCCCCAGATTACTCTGCATCCCACTATTTGTAACTGAGGTGATTTGAGTTCATGTTTTCAATAGCTCTCCATGAGTTTTTCTCTTTGCCTTTGTTCAATCTTTTTTTTTGATTCATTCAAACACTCATCCTGTGACAAGGAGTTCTACAGTTCAACATCCAGGTGAAGCAGCATCTGGCACCTCCTGAGGAAAAGATCTAGATGCTTAAACTCAGGTCAGTTTCTACAGCTTTAGAGTAGTTATATAATTTAGCTATGCATGCAGGTTAACTACAGAAAGCAGAGACAAAGTAGTTGCTGATCAGGACAGCAGCTAAGTATTGTCTGTCCCAACAATTAATATTCATGTATATGGACAAGTCTGACAAAAGCAAGTTTCCCAAAGGAAAGCTAAAAATGAAACTGGCTATTAAAACACAGCCAGAAGAACAACTTAAAATGATTCCTGGCATTTAAATGTGTAGGCTGTCAAAAACCTGACCTGATTCCACTATGAAAGAAAATCTCCTTTTTGTCCAATATGCCATTCTACTTTAACAACGAAATAAAGGTGCTACTAAGAATTTTTAACAAAGCAACCCCAACACTTTTACCTGATTTCCATCTGTAGTGTAGCCATGTTTAAGGGCAAAGATCTTGGCCATTGATACAGCCATTGAAAATCCAACTATTGCTATTGCTATTGCATCCACAAATATTGCTGGGATGAGCTGAATCTCAGGAACTGCTGGTGCACGTAACCTTGGAGATGAAATAAATATTTACAAATTACTATAATAAAAGCTACATGCCACAGAGAAAAGGTATACTTTGAATAAAAATGTATCATCCCTACCCTTGAGGAATGTCCCCAACAATATCCACTTTGTATGACTTATTCAGATTAATTCCAGCTGAAACTCCTGTGCCAATAATTACCTAAAAATCCACAACAAGCATTTGTAAACATCAGCTAGAAAGAGATAAAAGCACCTGAAGAACAAATAAGAGTTAGCTGATTACGAATAACACACACAAGGGATTACATTTATTTGTCAAACAGTTTGCTAACAGTTAGGGGGTAAAGAGACAGATAAAAAGGAGGAAGTACCATGATATTCCCTCCATCATGTTCAACCCTCATTGATTTTATAAAGCTTTCTTGGAACCAGTTAAATGGAACATGCTATGGTATGATCCAAGTTCCTCTAACTCCCTTTGCCTGAGCTTGGCTCAGACAGAATACTGGGTACTGGGAAACTAAATGCAAGGAGAAGCCAAGGGCATCTGTATAGCCATATTTTCACGTGCATTATCTGCCCGTTACGTGTAAATGGAACTGGTGCAGCAACAGGGAACGGAACCGGTTTAAGATCGCTTGGCTATTGCCTTACTATCCAACAATCCCTTATTATACCACCTCCATCATCTCTCAACAGCAGCCCTTTGTTCCTTCTACCCAAACTGTACCCATACCTTCAGTTATTCACTTTCTTGGCTCTGATTTTGTGCGGGTTGTTTGAAAGCTCTAGTTATTCAAGAACTAATTTTTAAGTCCAACCACTTTTATCACAGATGTGGGCTTTGTGTGTATTAGCACAGTCAGCTTTAGCCAGGTGTTTTAGAGTAAGTGTTCGAAACACAATCAATGCTGCAGTCAGTTACCAGTCTCAGAGAAAGGAAGGTTAAGGAGTAAGTCCCACTGATTCCTGCTCTTCTTTCTACCACAGCATTTTAAAAAGCAAGCAAGCCTTGCAGAACCTCTGAAGCGGGCATCTGTAAGCACCTTCCTTCAGGAGGGGGTGCTGAGTTCTTAAGACTCCAAGTGGGAAATGCCACAGAGGCATGTCTCACAGAGAATCATTCAAGTACCGAAACTCCAGGATAGAGTGGGTTTTACAACAAATCTCTACCTACCCATTGCCATCAGGGGCTGTGGGTGTTTAAATGAGTTTTTTTCTTTGGGACTTCACACATAAAACTTGGAGACATCAGTCCCTAACCTTTTGAGTATCCAAACCTTCAACTGGATCAAGAATCAAATGAATTATGTTCAACAGAAGTTACTCTAAAGCTCAATAAGACTGGACAAAAAATGAAGATAGTTTCTACAGCTTTAGAGTAGTTACATAATTTAGCTATAGAATTTCACAACTGTCTTACCACAATGATCTCCATAGGAATAGGAACTGGGAGCTTCTTCTTGAAACGGAGATTGATTTCTTTGCCAATCAATAATAGCACAATACACGTTAACCCAACAATCAATGCAGCAATATTGGTCGTTGTTATATTTGAAAGCACAGCAACTATGCTCTGTAACACAGCAGAAGTATCATAATTATTCTTAAGCACATATAATCTTTGTAATGTGCCACAAAAGAGCAAATTATACACTGCCCTTATTCTGCATTTCTAACCACAGTGAATCAGTGCCTCACCAAAACCCCTACTCTTCACACAAAACACAGAAGTTCAGAGTATCTTAGTGGGGAAGATGCACTTACAGTCATTTACAATAACAAGTCTTCTTCAAATGGGGCAAAATTTTGGAGAAAAAAATATAATGGGGGAAAAAGTGTAACTAAACTACATCTCTTAGCCTCAACATTTTCATACATATTTAGTACTGTGTTCAGTTTTTGAGCATGGCAGTATAAGAAAGACACTGAGGTGCTGCAGTGGGTCCAGAGAAGGGCAATGAAGCCCAACGAAGTCTTACAAGAAGCAGCTGAGGGAGCTGGGGTTGTTTAATCTGAACAAAGGGAGGCTGCAGGGAGACCTTATCACTCTCTACAACTGCCTGAAAGGAGGTTGTAGAGAAGTGGGTGTTGGTCATTTCTCACACATTACAAGTGATAGGACAAGAGGAAATGGCCTCAAGTTATGCTAGGGGAGGTTTAAGTTGAACACTGGGAAAAACTTCTATACCAAAAGGGTTATCAAAGACTGAAACAGGCTGCCCAAGGAAGTGCTTGAATCACCATCCCTGGATGTATTTAAAAGCCATCTAGATATGGTGCTCAAGGATGTGGTGTAGTACTGTCCCTGCCAGAGTTAGATAATGGTTGGACTTGATGATCTTAAAGGTCTTTTCCAACCGTAGCCATTATGTGTGTGATTCTGTGTGCCTGTGATTTTATACTGGCAGCTCCCTGAAAGCAGTAACTGCAAACTCCTAATACTTCCAAATATCCCTTGGCAAGTTACATCTACTTAGAGCTGCATAAACCATTCTAAAATGACAAAGCTGCTAATACAACCATTGAGGTTACCATAGCAATATGATTAAATAACAGTGATCTTGCAACATTGCTGAACTGGCCATTATTCCAAATATCTTTTAGTTGAAAACACTTATTAAAAGGGTGTTAGGGGAGAAAGCTTGCTAGAACTCAGAGGTTGCTAGGGAGTAAATAATTCCCTAACAATTACTCCTTCTTCCACTGCTTTAAAATAAAATAAAATAAAATATAAAAGACATCTGGAGAAGTCTTTCAAAGTAGATGTCCTGATAGTGTATCTTGTATGTATACTTTCCCTCCTATTTGTTTGGCAATTCACAGAATCATACAATGGTAGAGGTTGGAAGGGACCCCTGGAGGTTATTGAGTGCAACCCCCCTGCCAGAGCAGGATCACCCGGGGCAGGTCACACAGGAACAGATCCAGGTGGGTTTTGAAAGTCTCCAGAGAAGGAGACTCCACAACCTCTCTGGGCAGCCTGTTCCAGGCTCTATCATCCTCACAGTAAAGAAGGTTTTGTTCATGTTCAGGTGGAACTTCCCGTGTTCCAGTTTGTGACCATTGTCCCTCATCCTATCATAGGACACCACTGAAAAGAGACTGGCCCTTTCTACTTGACACTCACCTGCAGTTACTATGTATGGTTTCTGGCTTAGTGAACTAAACAGCAAATCATTAGTGCAGCCTTGTTTCCAAAAAATTTGTTATATTAGCACAAAAATATATTAAAAAATCCCACAATGTATTTTCTGTGGATTCCATGCAGTCGAAATTCTGAATCTTCATTATTCCTGAAGCTGAGCCATCAGTCTGCTCAAAAGCTTGGTTTTTCACAGCTATATGAGATTTTCCCTATTCTTCCACTCAGGAGGGCTTGTCTGCAAAATCAGAGCATTAATTTTGTGATAACAACTTGGAACTTCCTAGACTGGCAGGCAAATCAGATTCAGATGCATTTCAACTCTGCTTGTTCATAACAGCAAAAGTAATGTTTTATAAACTTAAAAGCTTTGGTTGTGATTTCAATTAGAAATGTCCCTTAAAACAAATTATTTGCTGTATGGAATCCATACTTTTTTTTTTTTCAGAGCACAGCTGTCAATTTTAAATTTCAGTGTTTTTACTTAAGTCATACTAACCAAATCATAGCTTTACACTGAATGGTTTCTCTCCTGTCCTCTCACACCACTACGTGTTAAACAGAAGGTGAGTGGAAGATGAGGCTATGACCTATCTCAAATACTGGATCCCTACAGGCTCTCCACTATCAGTTTTAATGCTTGGGGGTCTTCAATAAATAACACTGTTTTACACCGATTGTCCTCATTTCAAAATAGTTTTTCCCACTACTCTACAGGTACATTTATGATGGCACAGCATTTTGTGTCAAGCCACATTACAAAACAGCTTATGAAGAGGAAGTGAAGAATACTCTGTAAGGATCTGGCTGTGAATTTAAAGAAATACAGACTGGTTAAGTTTCTGAGAATAACATTTTCTAGCTTTGCAAAACATGTTTGGTCTACAGTGAAACACTTTAGCAGCATTTTTTCCCATGATGAGCAAGAGACTTGCTTCAATGAACATTATCTGTTCATATTAAAAAGTACATTTAGCAGAATCCTAAGATCTGCCCACCTCAGACCATCCTGATCTATCAAGTCACACAGCAGCTGCACTTCAAGATGGCTGTGATTGCTCATATATTGCTATGGCACTTAAGGACTTCATGCCAAGTTTTGAATACTGAAGCATTATTCTTAGTGCCAAAATAATAATAAAAAAAAAAAACAAACATAAAAGGAAAAGTCTTAAGTACTAGATCCAGACAAAGCAGAATTTTCATACTCAGTAAACGTGGTTACTCACATATACAACCGAGAGGGGTCCGCTGAATCGCTTCGTCTTGATGCCAAGGAGATACTTTAACTGAGAAGTAAAGACATGAACCGCAGCAGCAGTAGTAAATCCTCGCACCAGAGGCTCCGTTAGATAGATGGCTACAAATCCAAATCTAAGGAGACCTAAACACAACTAATAAGGAAGAGAAATATTAACCATGTGACTCCCACTGAAGCCTAAAGATCAGCACTATTTAGCAGACAGGCCACGGGACACCTCTTCTTACCGTGATGCCCAAGCCAGATCAGGCAAACCAGAACTTGGCCTTTCTAAAGCCACAGTTCAGTAAGCAGACATCAGTGCACCAAAGTTCCATGCCACTGGCAGGTACAACGTGGCTGTATGGATTTTCTGGATCATAGTTCAAAAGCAAGTTTCAGTATCATCTGGTGCATGCAGGCAACTCACAGTGCGGGTGTGCAGGTGCCTCAGCCTTTATTTGCCTATCTGTGGCCCTATCTATGCAGGGACAACACATGGGGAGCTGTGTAGATGGCTCAGCCTTGAGTTGTCCATAAGTCCCAGGCCAAACAGGGCAATGCTGCACCACACAAAAGAACTGAAACCTGAGCTGAGCCTTGGAGTTCCTCAACACATGGTATGTCCCGCATCTCAATTCAAACCACTACTGGCTTCCTGAGAAAATAAGATAAGGAGAGCCTGGAGGGCTTCGGTGGTGGTTTCAGCCAACAAGACAACATTTGTGTCTCCAGACAGCATCATCTAATCAGGCACAGTTTTGCCACAACCACCTGGAGGGTTTCAGCCACACCTTGTGTATTCAAACTGTATAATCAGTCCTGTAAACCAGGGGATAAAAGCGCTAAGGTTTAGTTTAGATTTTGGGAGTCATCTCTCCTGTATGGAGACCCTTCCCCCTTGGTCAGGACATCAGCCAAGGTGACTTTTCTAGGATTGAAAGCCCTTACCTGGAGTGGTAAGTGAATATTTAGCATGCTGTAAGTTTGCAAATGTGAGTGATTAACTAACACATGTATAAGATTTAGCATTCTTTCTAATATGTTATAGTGTATTGTTGCTTTTAAGTTGTAATAGTGCATTCTTCTGCTGTACCCATAAAAACCTGCATTACTAGTATATTAGACTTTAAAAAGATGGTTTGCTTGGGCCTTACAGTTAAATATGTGAGTTCAAATAAATCATTTGCTTAAACAGAATCACAGAATTACTAAGGCTGGAAAAGACCTCTGAGATCATCAAGTCCAGCCTATGACCTATCACCACCACGTTGGCTAGACCATGGCACTGAGTGCCACATCCAGCCTTTCTTTAAGCACATCCAGGGACAGTGACTCCACCAACTCCCTGGGCAGTCCATCCCAATGTCTGATAACCCTTCCTGTCAGGAAGTGCTTCTTGATATCCAACCTAAACTTCCCCTGGCACAGCTTCAGGCCATGCCCTCTCATCCTGTCACTAGTTGCCTGGGAGAAGATCTCGACCCTCACCTGACTACAACCTCCCTTCAGGCAGTTGTGGAGAGCAACAAGGTCCCCCTTACAGTCCAGTCTCTTCTCACCACACTGGGATATGGGTAAACATACGTGTTTGTATGTATTTATGGACAGATTAGAGAAGATAAGGTTGAGTTTTCCTGATGGGATAGGAAAAAATTAAACTGGGGGAGGTCCCATCTTTCTCAGTCCAGCCAAGATGCCAAAGACTTGCCTCCAGTGTATCCCTCCCCACTTTGTTAGGTGACTGCGACAACACAGCCTGTATTCTACACAGAGCAATGCTGAAGCACAAGTCTATTGACAGGGGATCCACCATGACCCAACACCCCTTGCAACTGCAAATCTAGCAGCAGCATCAGAACTTGCCTGTACAGCAAACTACAAGCACGTACCTGGATAATTCCTGACAGAAAGGCGAGAGTCACAGCTACCTGTACCCTCTTGGCATCCCTATCATGGTAATCAAGGGAATCTGTAACATTAGTAGAATTATAGTCTGCACGAATCATTTCATCAGGCACTTCTCTCACAGCAACGCCACCAACCATCATACTAATCACAGCAAAGGTGCCTGAAATAAAAGGTAGCAGAAAATAATTGGTTACAATCCTGGTGGGCTTATTTTAGGAGTGGTTCTAATTAAGATATATGTGGAAATAAACTATAATGGAGTTTTCTAACTAACTGTTGTAATTTTTAGTCACAAAATCTGCTCCAGTACCAGCCTGATTAAAGCTAGTTAGATGGTGAACATACACCTCCACAATAAGTAAACATCAGCATTTTTTCTATCTCAGTTTCTATTATGCAAATTAAAGATTCATCCGAGCCACACAGACAGCTGACTGCAGTAATGAAATTATAACTCAAGGGTTCACAGCACACATTTCTAGACCTAATCCAATCCAAGATGCTCTTCTATTCCCTCTTAAGTAGGATGGATAAATCAACAATAAAGACTACTGCTAATGTTTGTCACATTTGTGTTTCTCCTATTTACTTAAATTTGATTTTATGGAAAACCACCACGCTTTCTATTTCTCTACATTTATTTTTTACCGCTTTATTAAACACATGCACACACACAGAGACTTTCAGATATCCATAAAGATATACCTATTGATATGTGCTTGGAGGTTCCAAAAAAAGTGTATAGAAAGACGGGATAAAATGAAGAATACAGGCCAAATACTGGGGGGACAGCTGCCAGCAGAGCATAGGCTAAACCTAGAAAACAGACATGAATATGCATGTTAGAAAGAAACCACTTGAAGCAAAAGGATTTAGCCTGCTAAAATTCAACTCACATAATAGGAAATCTAGTGACATATTACAGGTTTAAAACATGAGAAATCTTACAGGGAATATGCTTTGATATGTATCATACTGTAGGGCAGTGCCTAGAAACCCGATGGTTTAAATCAGGAAACCAGAAGTCTCTAATTATAGGCACTGCAGGTGTTTGCGTGCCTGTTTGCATGTACATCTGTACCTCTGTGCATTCAGTGTTTTTCCATTGTGGATGGAAGTACTTCTTTGTAACCAACAAACAGATTTTGTTGCTTTTGTTTTCATCTGTCAAAGACTGCAATTAGAAACATCTAAAACCCCCAAACAACTGCAACACGTTTGATTTTTCTCTTCCTTTCTCATCATACATGATCTTCATGGTAATCTATAACTGATTAAAAACTTCCCTCCTCCCTCACTCCAGAACATGTGAAAAAAATGTGCTCCAAAAAGTAAAATAAGCAGAGAATAATTGCTTACAATCTGTAAGGTCACAGAGCTTATACAGTCTGGTATTCTTCCCAAAAACTCTTTTTCTGTCAGTAAGCCCTGTCCAGTTCCACACAGTGGAAATGTGATCCACACCATTCCTATTTATAGGGGGGACTGGCAAGCACTGCAATGGAGCTGTGGGGGAACAGCTCTCAGAGCTGCTGGGGAGGAACATCTCCCACAGTGCTCCCCTCTGTGTGACTGAGCATGTGCCTCTTATGGGACCAGGCTCACAAGTAAATCATGTGCACCATGTGATATGGTGCATAACTGTCCCAGGCAGCTCCAGCAATATCTATAGTTCTACAGAGCTTGTGTTAACGAGAATTACACAACAGAACTGAACAAACAGGCCTCAAGAAGAAACTGTCGTATCCTGACGTGGGTTGGCTCTCCAATTCACTTTCACAAGTGTAGGAATTCATATTCCTATCAGAAATGGACTGGTGATACTGTTTGTTCTCTTGCATCTATGAGCTTTTCATTAAGTACTCCTGAAATGCATCCCACATATATTCTCTGCCCCAGGGGCTACCTCTCATGCCAAGAATATCAGTAGAACAGCCTGGCCTTGAATATGGTGATGAACTTAACAGTACAAGTGACCAGAACTGAAAACCTGTGGTTTCAAAAACAAGAGGGTGGGTCTACATGAAGTTCCTGATCTGAATACCCTTCTATTAATTTTCCTTTTCATTTGTACTGGCATTTTTAAAGGCTGTCAGTGCCAAGGAAATGAAGAGATATTGACACGACATGAGTTCACGACTTAAACACCCTGGTCATTGTAGTTCTGCCTGGAATGCTTCCCAGACTTCTTTGAACTCATGCCTCCTAAATGACATCTGTTCCAGAAAAATACAGATTTGGCTTTCGTCTTCTTAAGGACATGTCTGCAGTCACCGAAGGACAGAATAACATTTAGTTCAAAACAAAGTCACAGAGTTAAGTATAAACTTCACTGCTGACCACTTATATTTTAGTGTCCTTATCTGGTCATCACGTAAACTGTGCTTCATTATACAACTGGCAATGTTTGTGTCTAGTATAAGACAGATTTCCTGACAGTGGACCACATTACTATCAGTTTAAGATAAGTTGATGTTTGTATTTATGTAAGAAAAAACATCCTTAGTTATAAGAAATTGCACAAAACCAGGAAGCTACAGAAATAAAGTCAACTGCACGTACTAGGTTAGGATATTCCATTGCTTTAATGGGTTACTGCCTATTAAGATCTAGATTTCTTGGACATACATACTAATTCTTCAAACCTGCCTCAGTCTAAAGTGAAAAGAATGAGGTGGAAATGGGAAATAAACCAAAATGCACCTAAACTTACTTATGTTTAATTACGTCACTTTTGCCATAAGGACTCCTCTGGACCAGGCTCTGCACAAACTCAAGAATTCCCTCTACACCAAGACCTCCTGGGGAAGTCTACTGGGACTGTGGCAACTTTCATGAAGCTGCCACTCCCACAGCAGCGATGGCACCCCATAATGATACTGCTGTAAAAATGCTGCCACTCTCTAACCCCAGAGCAGTTCTGAACCTGCTGATAGTAAGGTGTCAGGCTGAACAAGAGTCCACTGATCCAGTCACCCAGAGCTTGCACAGAAGAGCAAATGCTGGCTTTCTCTTCATCTTCCACAGCATCTGCTCCTGCTCCAGGGCCAGGCTCCGCTTGGGGTGAAACTTCAAAGTAATTTAATAGAAATTCCATAGATTTTCAGTCTTGTTATAGAAGATACTTCCAATTTTTTTCCCTCATGTAAATCATTGCCCACTACTACAGTGCCAGTTTAAGCTGGTGACTTCTAGCCTTAAGAGAAAAAAGAGGAATCAGTCTCTGATTTCTCACACATTCTTCTCTGGTTGAAATGAGTTTGGATACTGTGCAACAGTTGCTCTCCTGAAACATTATGTCTTTATGTCTATCAGATACTGCTACCCTCTGCAGGAAATGCTACAACCTTCAGGATGACAAGACCAGAAAGCAATTGGATGCACTCCATGAAGTTTTAGGCATGCATTTAAAACTGTGTAAAGTTGTTTTGCCATCAAAGGCTGTTGGCATTGATCAGTGAGGTAAGCTTCTTTCAGAGTTTGCTGCATATTACTGACTTGCAGTTTTAAGGTAATCATCATCACAGGCTGGTCTGCAGAATGCTGTAGAGCTCTCCACAGACACTCCTGAAAGACACCTCCTATTCTCACAAGCACCTTCTCAGGAAGCCAGGCACTACCATAAAAGCACTCAGAGAAAAAGCGAAGAGGAGGATAAATAAATCCAGAGAGATACTCACCTTGAGGAAGCTGCATTACTCCAGTGCTTATACCTGAGATAATGTCTCCTAATAAGTACTCCTTCACTGGGTAACGGGGAAGCCATTTTAAAATTGGTAAGAAATTGTAAAGATAAGACTTAGCTTTCTTAGAAGAACAACTGAAAATACAAAGCAGAAAGAAAAAGTCAGACACTAGCAGGGGAAAATCGGGTAAAAAAAATTGTCTTTCATCCCTATGTAGGGAAACAGCTCCAGTAAAGGCAGGCTCAGACCCCTGATGACAGTAATTTCTGGACAAAGCTTAAGCACAAACAACTATGACTCCAGTTAATTTAGCACTTGGTTTAATTTAGCACAACATGTTGGTTGCTGTTCACAGACCTTATGGAACCAGAGAAGAGAATCACAACCTTGTGAGGCTGAAGGTCAGTGTGAAGTTAAACTGTGCAAGTCCACCCAGAACTGAGAAGTCACACAAGATTTTCGCTGGGATCATTCCTAGTAACAATTCCCTGAGGATAAAACTTGCTTTTTGAGGGCGGTTTTCACTCAGAGTACTTTGCCATGCTTTTTCTATTTTTATTCACTATTTGTTTGCTTTACACTTTTTTGATTATAACATTTTATACGGTTTGTTTGTTTTAACGTTTAAGGTCTCTTCCAGTCAAAACTATTCTATGATTATTTTACTAATGCTTGTTGCTATCACTGGTACTGATAGGTTAATTTTAAGGCTATTTGAGAACATAACCCTTCTTTACCCTGCAGGGAAAGGCACCGAAGCCAGCAACACTGATCTTTGTGTCCCTTAGCAGAGTTATTAACCTTTTGAAACCCTGACTCATGGCAAATGAACACAGACAGGAAATAAATACCTCTATCCACTACTGCCATGCATCATACTTTGCTTGTGCTGTGGTTTAACCTTGGGTAAAAATATAACACTTGGATCATATAAATGCTTTCCCGTGGAGGGGAACTGCAGAGATTTGTTAACATTTCTGAATTCTCATGAATTCACCGCATAGTGAAGAAGCTCATGGATACCAGCAAGAGAGGGACTAGAGTCATCCAGGCTTCTCCATGTTTAAGCAGATTGAATCCCAAGAAGTCACTGCTCAGGAAGAGTTTGATCCACATATTTTTTATGAAGGACAGAAAAGGTTTTTGGGGGTGGAATTAGATGCCATTACCATTAGAATGGTCATTCCATTAACAAAAACAATTCTCCAAATGTCAAATCATGTGAACAGAAATATTTTAGACAAGCAGAAATGATTTGTTACCTTAGAGAACAAGATTCTAGCAAATAATTGAATCAACTTTGCAGACAAAGCATGGATAAATGTAAAGCTAGCAAGAACTTAACTAGAATAACTTTCCCTTCACTACCCTCTGGTACCACAGAGCAAGAGTTGCACAGTTAAAGACATTTCCTACCTAACCAGATGATACTTAAGATTTCAATACAGTTAGTTAAAAGCTACAGAATGCCTCTATTAAATCCTTACTAGACTAATAATTTAGATTTCTGCACAGCTGTCATGCATCTCCATTCTTCCTCTGTGAAAGGATCATGTGAAACACAGATTTGGCCACTAAATATTTCCATGTAAAAAGGGACATTTTCTGGGTCTTATGAATTCATGTCACATGATTTGCCTAATACTTTACATTTCCATGCTGTATATTTTTCCTTTGCACTTTGATGAAGGCAATTCAGCTAATTTATCCAATATTTTGCGATATAATTATATATTAACATATAAAAACACATCTACAACTTCATCACATGATGAATAACCAAAGTAGAACTAGTCCTTTTATCTTTTATGTTTCTTTGAAGAGACTATGTGCATAAATCAATTCATAATTAGAATATTTCTAGCCAACAAAATAAAGATAAGAGAACAAAATAAAGACAAAAACCCCTACCGACAAGAGTGTGCAATTCTCTGCCTTAAAGTCTGATGTGTTCTTTCTCGTCTGTGCAGCTGTCCTTGCAAGAGCTCTTGGTTATATATTGGTCTTTCCACATAATACCTCTGGGTTTGCTCAAGACATGCTTCATGTTCTTGAGTATGTTCCATAGTTGATCTCACAAAGCAGGAGCCAAGGAAGAACAGTTCCACAATTACCACTGAGAAACCTGGTTGTAGACAAAAATAAGTTTGGTTACTTTTTTAACCTCAAATTGGGAATTTCCTTTCAAATAACACTCACAATCTTTACTATATGGAAGCCATTAAATTATGGCTCTCTTAGGTAAAGAAAGCTTTTGCATTAATTACTGTCTAAATAACTGCAAAAACAAAATTGGAAGGTTACGTTAATGTTTATCTGGATTTTCACTCCTCGGTTTTTAAGGAAAATGTCAGTGTCAAAGGGAAATTACTTCATTGCTGAGTTACTTCCTGCTTACTCATAAACTGTCATGTCTATCTCCAAAAGACAGAACTCCAATTTTAACACTGAAAAAGCCACTTCTTTCTTTCATCCAGACAGTTGCTTCCTGCATCCATCTACCTGCTTCCTCCTCCATGTCAGAGGCTTATTCTCCCAGATGGCACCTCGAGGGCGCACAATTCACTACTTTCAAAAAGCTACTCTTTCAATAGATGTGCCACTGACTGCTATTCTTAGTCCTGCACCTGCTAAAACAGTCAGGAGATGTACAAAATCTTAGAACTATCCAGAAGGTTTGTAAACACCTATTTGTCTGCCTGGCTGAGTGCTGTAAACATCCTAACATGTTTAGGAGATGCTCTGTTAATTCCTTCACCCCACGTTGGCTGCTTCTTGAAATACGGGGCAAGAAAAGTAACTCCAAATTCTGAGCCAAATGACAGGACTGCTGTATCGCTAAGCAGAGAGGCTGGCTGGCACTACGTTTGATGACAGAACGTGAGCGCAAGGGGGAACAGAGCCATCATTGTGAACAAGGTCCTTGGGCTCGAGTCCAGCAAGTCACTTAAGCATGTGTTTGCCTTCAACCAAGGGACCTAACCAGAGGTGTTTAGTTTTTCACTGTACATCAATACATTCCGAGAAGAAGGTTACCACACAGAAATTAAACAAATTGCTACCTAAACACTCAGACAAAGCTAACCACGATTGGTGCAACGTTCTGATTCAGCAAATACAGTCTGCCTGGCAGCAAATTACCAACATTGCTACCTAAGCCTTCATTGATGAAGGTGCTGGAATTTTCCACTCAGGGCTCACCGTTCTCTGTCTCCTAGGACAGACACAGCCTAGCATCTCATAGTTCTCACTACTTCATAAGCAACATTTTCCTTACATAGTCTATCACAAAAGGGTATTTTAATCAAAATGATAATTTACTTTTTCTATTTTCAACATATACAATATTTACTTCAGCTTTATCCTGTGAAATAAGATATCTAAGATTTGTTTGCAAGAACATTATCATATTAAGGGTACTATCAGAGCTTGTTACCTTTGTATTCCTGAAACACATCTGAAGCTTCTTTCACATCTTTCCATAGTTTCAATTCACCAAGAAGCCTGAATGACATTTTGTGAACTATTCTCTCATGTTATTGTTTAGCAAATTGTAACTCAGTATTACAATTTTTCCCCCTACCTGCAGACTTTGATCCAGAAAACATTAGAATAGGATTGTTCTACCAGCAATTCCCATCTGAACAGCCCTCTGGCTTTCTTCTCACTTCCATATTATCACATAGAAACACAGGATTGTTTGCGTTGGAAGTGACCTTAAAGATCATCTAGTTCCAACCCTCCTGCCATGAGCAGGAACACCTCTCACTAGATAAGTTGCTCAAAGGCCCAGACAACCTGGCTTTGAACTCTTTCCAGTATGGGGTATCCACAACTTATCCGGGCAACCTATTCCAGTGCCTCACCACTATCACAGTGAAGAACTTCTTTCTTACATCTCATCTAAATCTACACTCTTTCAATTTAAAGCTGTTACCCCTTGTCCTAGCACTTCATGCTCTTGCAACAAGTCCCTCTCCAGCTTTCCAGTAGGCCACCTTTAGGTACTGGAAGGCTGCTATAAGGTCTCCCTGGAGCCTTCTCTTGTATGTTACTTCCATGTTTACAGTGATGCTATCCATACTAAGATGTATGTTTTACTATTAACATTTTAGGACTTTTTTCCCCCACCAAGGTCTACCTACCCACAACTTCACATCTTGCCCTGTCACAGACAGCGAGCTACCCAGGAATCCTAGTTAATTAACTTTGCCCAGTGAAACTGAAACTTTAGCCACCCCAGTGTCTGCTGGAAGGGCAACAGAGAAATCCAGGAGCCTTCTGAGGTGCAGGGGTGATAGCTTCCTGACACAGGTGATGAAGGAGAGGACAAGGAGACATGCTTTGCTGGACCTGATATTTATAAACAAGGAAAAACTAGTAAACAATATGAAGCCTGGGGGCAGCCTTGGCTGCCATGACCACACGATGGTGGAGTTCAGGATCCTGAGAGAAACCAGACATACAGCAGGTTTACAATTCCAGAATTCAGGAGAGCAAACTTGGGCCTGTTTGGGGACCTGTGTAGAAGAATCACATGCAATATGGTCCTTATGAGAAGAAGGGTCCAGGAGAGCTGGCTGATTTTCAAGGACCACCTCCTCCAGGCTCAAGAACAGTCCATCCCAAGTAACTGGAATCCAGGCAAGACTGGTAAGAGACCTGTGTGGATGAGGAAGAAGCTCCTGACAAAATTCAAAATTTATACATAAAAAAGAATCATATGAGAAGTGGCAGCAAGGAAAGAGGACGCAGGAAGAATATAGTGACACTTTGAGTGTGCAGGGATAAGGTTAAGAAAGCCAAAGTCCATGTGGAGCTGAATCTGGAGAACACAAATGGAAACAAGAAGGCAACAGCAATGTCCCTGTACATCAGCAGCAAGAGGACGATTATAGGAAATGTAGGCCCGATAGTAAAAAGGTGACAAAGGACACGGTGAAAGGTGAGTTTTGCCACAGTCTTTACTGGTAAAATCAGTGTTCAGCAATCCCAGCTCCTGAGACCAGTGGTAAAGCCTGAAGCAAGGAAAAGTTAAATCAAAAGGTTCACGTAAGGGAACATTTAAACAGACTGGGCACACAAGTCCACGGAACCTGACAGCATGCACCCAAAGGGCTGAGGGAACTGGCCAGGGTCATTGTGAGGCCACTCTTGATTATCTTTGAAAGGTCAGGACAGCTGGGGAAGTTCCTAAGGGCTGGAAGAAAGACAGTGCCGCTCCCACTTTCAAGATGGGTAAGAAGGAGGACTTAGGGAACTACAGGCTGGCCAGCCTCACCTTGAACTCTGGCAGGGTGATAGAATAAGTAACCCTGGAAAAAAATTTTCAAAGATCTTAAAGACAAGAAGATGATGAGAGTAGTTGGCATGGATTTATGAAGAAAAAAAAAAATCATGCCTCATCAGCTTGATAGCCTTTTATGATGACTGGTTTGGTGGAAAGGGGAACACACCAGTGATACTCTTTATCTTGTAGTTTTCAAGGTCTCCCTATTTTTCACAGTCTCCCGTAGCATCCTCAAAAACAAGCTGATGAAGTATGGCTTAGCTAAACAGACAGTGAGGTGGACAGAAAATGGCTGAACTGCCAGGCTCAAAGGGTTGAGATTAGCAGCATGAGGTCCAGCTGGAGGTCAGTCACTACTGGAGTACTCCAGACGTTGATACCTTGGGCCAGTATAATTTAATATAGTAATTAATGACCCCAGTGATAGGACAGAATACACCTTCAGCAAGCTTGCAGGTGATACAAACCTGAAGAGACTGGTTCATGCACCAGATGGTTATGCCGTCATTCAGAAGTACCTTGACAAGCTGGAGATGTGAGCAGACAGGAACCTCATGAAATTCAACACAGAGAAGCACAAAGTCCTGCACCTGAGAGAAACAGTCCCATGCAACAATAAACACTGGGGATTCAATCATCTGGAAAGCAGCTGCACAGAAAAAGACCTGTGGGTCTGGTGGACAGAAAATTTTAATACAAGCCAGCATTGTGTCTTCTGGCAAAGAAGGCCAGCAGCACCCTAGGCTGTGTTACTGCAGAGCACAGCCAGTAGGCTGAGGGGGGTGATTCTTCCCCCTTCCTTAGCACTGGTGAGGCACATGTTGAGTGCTGGGTTGAGTCTGGGTTCCCTGGTGCAAGAAAGACACAAGCATCCTGGAGACAATCTAGCAAAGGGCCACAAGGATGATTAAGAAACTGGGGCACCTGACATACGAGGATTAGCTAAGAAAGCTGGGACTGGTCAGCCTGGAGAGGCCGGAAGGGGATGGGGAAATCGTATCAATGGCTATAAATACCTGATGCAGCAGGGAGTAAATAGGCAATGGGCACAAACTGAAATACAAGAAATTCTGTTTAAATGTAAGGAAAAAAAACCCACTGCAAGCATGATCAATTACTGGAACGCGTTGCCACAGAGGTTGTGGAGTATCCATCCTTGGAGATAGTCATATTCTGATTGGACATGACTGTGGGCAACCTGTTCTAAGTAATCCTGCTTGAACAGGGGGCTTGTACTCTATAATATGCAGAGGTCTCTTCAACCATTCTGTGATTGTGTAATGGTCCCTTATGCCATTATTCACATAGAACCTATCTTTTCCAGTAATTAATTGGTGTGTTCTGGCAACATCAGCCGCGTTTACAAATTAAGAAGCAATTTTAATCAGTCTTAAACAGAAAACCCATTCAAACAAATCAGGACAAACAAAAACCACAGCTGCCTGCAAAAGGCACAAACCAAATCAGTTCAGAGGCTTGATTTGGGCCAAACTGTTACAATAAAATGAGGATATTATAATAAAACATTCCTATCCAAGGTTTTAAAAGCATGCACCCCTTCTTCCTGTTCCAAAAAACACAGCAACACAAAACAATCCCCTGCTAACCTCAAACAATTCAGGTCCTGTTTGGGATACGTACTTTCCACATTCAAGTTTGTGAAACTTCAAGTCGAATGGTTAATATCTGGAAGGGCCACACAGGTTTGTAATGTAAATCTAGATGTTGAGAGGTCTTAAGATCTCCAGTTCCTTGCTCATTTCTGTACATACGCCCAGATTCTTCCAAGTACTATGAGAATATACAAAACAAAACAAGTTCAGTCCTGACTGAGTTTGTCATGGTGAAATACATGGTACAGATGTATCTGACTCACTGAACAGGGATCAACTCGAAATCAGTTATCCAGATGATGGATACCAGAGGTCATAACCTAAGTTTCACCATCACTCAGTCTGAAGGTTTTTAAACTGTAGATTAAACATTTCTGATTCTGCTTGAACAAGAAAGTGCAGTAAATCATTAGAACCATCTGACACATAAATAAACTTGAGGGAGGATATGATAGGATCTTTTGATTAGCTATGGTTCACAGTAGATACCAGAACACAGAGAACAAATCACACGCCATTAAAAAAGGCCCCAAATCTACCCTAAAAATATAGCTGATTGCATCATTTTCTGTATTCCGTATCAGATTAGCAAATGGGATGCCCATCTACAAGAACAGCTGGAAGAAGGATCCAGAGAACTACAGCTCTGTCAGCCTGACCTCAATGCCAGAGAAGGTTATGGAGTACATCATCTTGAGTACCATCATGCGGCACATACAGGACAACCAGGTGATCAGGCCCAGTCAGCACAGGTTTATGAAAGACAAGTCCTGCTTGAATAACTAGATTTCCTTCTATGACAAGGTGACCGCTTAGTGGATGAGGGAAAGGCTGTGGATGTTGTCTACCTAGACTTTAGTAAAGCTTTTGACACTGTATCCTACATCGCTCTCCTGGAGAAACCGTCTGCTCTTAGCTTGGGTGGGCATATGCCTCACTGGATTAAAAAATGGCTGGATGGCAGGGCCCAAAGAATTGTGGTGAATGGAGCTAAATCCAGTTGGTGGCCAGTCACAAGTGATGTTCACCAAGGCTCAGTATTGGGGCCTGTTCTCTTTAATTTCTTTATCAATGATCTGGATGAGGAGATTGAGAGTACCCTCAGTAAGTTTGCAGATGACACCAAACTGGGTGGGAGTGTTGATCTGCTTGAAGGTAGGGAAGCTCTACAGATGAATCTGGACAGGATGGATCAATGGGCCAAGGCCAATGGTATGAGGTTCAACAAGGCCAAGTTCTGGGTCCTGCACTTGGGTCACAACAACCCCAGGCCATGCTACAGGCTTGGGAAGGAGTGGCTGGAAAGCTGCCCGATGAAAAAGGACATAGGGGGGTTGATCAACAGCTGTCCGAACATGAGGCAGTGGTGTGCCCAGGTGGCCAAGAAGGCCAGCTGCATCCTGGCTTGTGTCAGAAATAGTGTGGCCAGCAGCAGGGAAGTGATTATCTCTCTGTACTCAGCACCGGTGAGACCACACCTGACATAACTATATTCAGTTTTAGGCCCCTCACTACTAAGAAACACACTGAGGTTCTGGAGTGTGTTCAAAGAGGGGCAACAGAGCTGGTGAAGGGTCTAGAGAACAAGTCCAATGAGGAGTTGTTGAGGGAACTGGTGTTGTTTAGCCAGAGAGAAAAAGGAGGCTGAGGGGAGACCTTATCACTCTCTACAGCTACCTGAAAGGAAGTTGTAGCAAGGTGTAGGTCAGGCTTTTCTCCCAGGTAACAAGTGATAGGACAAGAGGAAATGGCCTCATGTTGTGACAGGGGTTGTTTAAAATTTCTTCACCGAAACAGTTGTGAAGCACTGGAAAAGGCTGACCAGGGAAGTGGTGGAGTCACCCTCCCCAGAGGTATTTCAAAGGAGTGTAGATGTGGTGCTTAAGGATATGGTTTAGTGGAAGACTTGGTAGTGCTGGATTAACAGTTGGACTCAATGATCTTAAAGGTCTTTTCCAACCTTAATGATTCAAGGATTCTTTGCCACCAACTTCATCTTAACAGACCTACACAGCCACGTGCTCTGATGATCATTTTGAATACTAAGCTGGAGATAATACAATAAAGATGAAAGTCTTTAATATCATCCATTTCTTTTGCAAAAGGACAGAGAGCACAAGCACTGAGATGCTCATGTTTACAACCGATTACACGTATTTTTCATAGAGCAGCAAAACAGCAGCATTGCACGACTGGTTGAAGTCTCTCCAAGTGTTTGCTGAATGGCAGTATGACCCACTGCCAACAGAGGTATCCAAAGCTTGGAAATTCAGCCTTGCCGTTCACTCCCAGCACGTCTGAGGAAGAGCAAGAGCAGGTACTGCCATTTTCATGAAGACAAAGCTTACCGCTGTGATTTCCGAGAACTCCCAGAGCTCTGTCCAAAGGAAGAGAAAGGCAATCTCTGGGCATCCGAGTCTTAATTAATAGTGGAATACTGCTCTCAGATGACCTTTAAACTTCATGGCGAGAACAGTATTAAAAAGCTGTAAGAAACACTGCCATTAATCTTATCAGCCAGATAAGAGTTGAGATGAAGTAGTTAAAAGCTGTATGTAAAAGACTTAAGAGTTGGTGATTCTTTATCTGACTGATAAAGGCTTGTCTTATATCTTTACTGCTATTATCAAATTGAAGGTGTTAAAGAAAAAAAAAACCCCATGAAGCAAACATCAATTTATAACACTATCACTAATAATGATGTACTTTCTCTTCACAGTCTTAGATAATAAAGGAGGGTTGTCAAGCCATCTACAATGATTCTTCTAGAGGACAATAATTTTCGATCGAGTCCACATGGATTAGAATGCAGCCATAAAATTTACAAGAACCATGAGTTGGCTGCTGCTTCTTAGATTCAAAACATGACTAGGAGGAAGCAAAAAGAGGTTGGGGATTATGAAGAACAGTGAACTGTGTGGCTACTGCAGCTTCAGTAGGTTTATAATTACCAAAAGGGACACTTTTGCTCCTACCCTCGTGTATCTAATGTGAATGTTATCTGAACTACCCAATGCAACAGGGGCGAGCCAGTGGCAGATCCCTTGACTTGCCTGTTTTAACAGAACAGAAAGCCCCTCTCCTGCTAGCTAAACACAGAGCTGCTTTAAACAGTGGAAAGGCACAGGTGGGCAGGGCTAGTACAGCATTATAGCAGAAAAATGAATTTGTGCTGGGGAATTCCAAGTTTGATTACAAAGTGCAAAGTCTATGAAGTATTTTTTATCTTTAATTTTAAAAATACGGGTGACTGCCATGAGCCAAAGGGCTGGTGGAAATACTCTCAATCTATGCAAGGTATGTTCTCCCAAATGTACGCGGAAAAGCAGAGTTATTGCAAGGTCTCTTCCTACTAACAGAAAAACTGTGGCAATTTTAGGAACTATATGCGCTCTCATGTATTTCTTTCCTCTCTGTCCTCATTCCCCAGTGCCCTATGCCCTTCCACTTATCACCTTGAGTGATACATATAAAATTAGACCAATAGAATAGAAGGTGTTTTGCTTTTTTTTTTTTTTTTTTTTTTTTTTTTTTTTTTAAAACAATCACAAAGGTGTAAAATGACTGGGTGGGGTCATAAAGAATGTGTTCTCCCAGTTCTCCTGGACTGTGCTTATCAAACTAATTCCTCCTCCAGTACTTCCACTAAATCCACTAACTACTGGATTGTTTAGACCTGTAGCCTTCGTGTAAAACTTCACAAATTTAGAAATGACTTGTGAAGCAAACAAAATTTTCCTTGTGTAGGTCTGAAGCTAATAAATGCACTGCAGGAGTGAATCTTTAGGAAAAACAAACAGAAAAAACACCAACCAAAAAAACAAACCCCAGGACCTCCAATTCCTACACAGCTTTTAGACAGGGAAAATTTCCACTCTGCATCACACAAAAAGGTGAGATGGTTACACAAATTGTGTGATAAAAGCTTCTCTGCACACCCACAGTTAGTCAGAGGGACAATGGCAGGATGGAGCCCATCAAAGGCTTATCTCTGACAGTTCAGAGCAGCACAGAAGGGTCAGCTACAGGACCATGGGAACCCTTGCCAGCACTGGCTGTGACAGCTTCTGCGTATCTCTACAAGAGCACAGGGAAGGCAGCTATTGGGACCTGGGAATTCCTTGCCAGCAATGTGTGTGCACATGGGAGGGTTTGTACCACAGCTAGAGTGGGGCTACGGCCTTGAGGGCTTATATTGCCAGATGCCAGCAACTGGGCAGACTGAGTGCCTGAGCTAAGTTGCTGGAGGGACCATCTAACCTTGTACATACATATGTTTGTGTATATCTCTATGTATATATATTCTCACTACTGGACTGCCATCCTGCTGAGCCAGAGAGGCGAGGAGGATGAGGCTGTCAATCCTCATGTCTAATCTATGTGTCCTGCCACGTATACATGTAAGTATGTTCTGTGGGCATGTGCCTGCTGGGAATACAGCTTCAGCCTTGATACTGTCTGGATTTGAGGATATGGAGTAGCAGCAGCCACCTCACCTTCCTCAGTGTGATATATTTTCCTCTAATAAACTGATCTTATCCACTGAAAATATTATAATAACAACAGGTGAGGCACAGAGATCCTCATCTCAGCAAATGGTAACAAATTAGATCTATACTAAAAAAAAAAGGAAAAAGAAAAGATATAATGTAACTGATAAGGGGTAATTTATATTTCATGTTCCTTGCAAAAAAATACTTTAGCCTCTAAAAATTTACCTCATGGACTAATGAAATCAGTAGTGTCTTAATAGTATCTCTTATCAACCAGCAATCTTATGTTTGTTTTCAACATAAGAATGTTTTGGGAATCTGTTATGATGATTGAATTGTTTAATCAGTTCTGCATAAGACAAACACCTGGAGCACTTTGAGCCTCCTTTCCTTTCATATATAGGTAAGCGATGGCTTCTGTTTCCAGTGCAAATATGTCAGTGACCATGAAAACCCATGAAAATATGATCATTCTTATTCCTGCTTTTTGTGGCTTTAGTGACCTTGGGTCTGAACCTGCCATCCTCACTGCTCTGCAGTCCAAAAGCAGCAGCTAGTGAATCAGATAAGTTTATCAGAAGGGTACCATGGCTGATGACCCCTTTGTCATGCTTAAACCAACTGATAAGGATGCACACCCCCTGAGAGACAGGTAATCATTAGCTAGCTACATTTTTCCAGGGGCAATCCACTAACAAAAACTTTGCTGGAGCAGTCTTCATTGTAAAGCCCGCAGTTGATAATCAGAGGAGGGAAGGAAAGAGAAGGGAGACCAAGAGCATGTGTATGCATACACTCAGAATAATTTATATAGTTCATGTGATCTCAGCGCACCAATGACCTCCAGCAACTGGCTCATCTTTTCTGGCAAAGTGGAATAAGCAGACAGCAAACAAGTGTCTGTGCAGAAGAGAGAGGTTAACATTATGTTTCCTTCAGCAGAAAAGCCACCAAAAGAGTCCTTCCCCTCTATATCTGATTCATCACCCCCGTTTCCACATGACACTATCTTCAAAAGCACTCCATCAAGTAAAAAAAAATAAAACAAACCAAAAAAGGTTGTTATTTATAACCAGAATAATTTCAGTCATCATGTTTACAGTGCAAACCTCTCATGTCACAGGGGAAGCTGAAGAACAGTGAAACAGTGTGATTACAGGAAGAAATGACTGGGCTGAGGGAAGAAGAGGGGGTTCAGGATTGGATTATAAATTTATATTCCAGTTTTACTGTTGAAAACAGGCAAGAACTAACTACCTTAACTAATAAAACGTTCTGAAATGTCTCCAAGGATCCTCTACAGGCTCTCTTCCTAACGTTTTCTGAAAGGATTTGCCCCACTGCAGAACAGGCTACAGTTGTTGTCATGAAGAAATTCCTGAAGAACTGTTGCTTCTGACAAATCCAGCAAAGAACTTCAGCATAAAGCAGACACTCTCTGAGAAAGTAGTATTGATAACTATTTACCTAAGCTGCAACTCTCTTCCTGCTAGTTTTGAGAAAGAAGTTAAACTTCCCTATCCATGTTAGGATCTGCATTTGGAAAAAAAACAAAAAACATTTTCCTCTTGGCACGCACTTTATAACACCATTTCTGTGTATATCTTTTGTGCACTAGGTATCAAACCAAATCCTATACAGGCAGTGAGTCAGACGTGACTTGTGACAAATCTTGTCCCCATTTATGCAGCTGCTGCTTGATTAAATTATATTATCAAAGTGATAGCGTTTTCCTGTCTCCTATGTACTTAAGGGTGTTGCCTCATGTTCTGAAGGTGATTGCCAGCCAGTGGAAATGACTTTCCTCAACATCTTGATGCCAAGGTTACATATAAAGACCATGACTGTGCAGCAAACAGGCCAACACTGCTTTTCCTTGAATATTTAGAATCCATAGTAAGCAAAATGAACACGTAGACAAGTTTGTCTCGTATTTCACAGCAACCCCTTGCTTTATTTAGAGATTCACCTCATGGCTTTGCATTTATTCTGTGGCTGATGACAGAGCTCACATTTTAATGCAAGACAGCCCTGTGTCCATTAACTACACATGCAAAGAAAACCATTTAATCTTCACACAGCTAAAGAATGACTTCACAATCCCAAACAGAGCAACCAAGTAAAATGGGCAGCATACAGAAATTGCTTTGGACCAACACTAGGTACTGGTCAGCTCTGAACACATTTATATATTGAAGGTTCTATGCTACACAGTACAGAAATGAAAAAAACAAAACAAAACCACAAAAAAACCACCCCAAAACAACAACAAAACAAACAAAAAGTACAACACAAAAAAAAACCCAAACAAAACCAAAAAAACAAAACAGCTACCAGACTCATGTTCTTGCAGTTATACTTTAATTTTACTAGGCTTTTGAAGCATAGGACTTTCAGATGTGTTGGAAGTTCTTCATAAACCCATGGCATTTATTAGATAGAACTGAAGATACGTGTACTCTGTGCAGAGCTCCAAGTAGTGGTGCTCACCACCCAAGCACGCACCAAAGCTATGAATCCACCTACCAAATCATCATCTCTGCCAGATTTGTAAAGTTGCCAGTCATAGTTCAAACAGGTCTGCAGGAGTTCTCCAATTGACTCTTCAAATGTGTTTGGCAGAACAACCCAGCATGAATGGATTCCTGCAACAGCTAACACTAATGAAGGAACTGGAAGAGCACCAAAGGTGTCTGGGCTGTAGATCATCAAATGAAATGAAGGAAAGTTCATTGAGTATTTTTCTGGTAACTTCTTGAAAGAACCTTCCTTCCTCAGAAACGCATATTCAAAAGAAACAAATATCAGCAGAAAATTGGGGAAAAAAAAAATTAGACTCACTACATCTGTAGTAAGTTAAAGACTCAGATTACCTGTTCAGCTATATGGACACAAACACAATATCATCTATAGCATTGCAATGCCATAGTGGGGAAAAAAAACCCTATCAATTTTAAACATGAAATCAGCAAAGAAATAAAACCAGAAACATGTAATACAGAACTGAAAACAAGAAGTATAGTGTATGACTCCAAACTGAACAATGAAATGGACCAGAGACAGAGGATTGTAAATCTGAAAGAAATTGGGAGGGCATAGAAAACAATGTCACATCAAAGCTGTGTAGCTGTGGCACTACCCTAGTCAAGCAGGAAATGCAGGGTTAAATCCCAACACTGAAGAGGTAACTGAACTCGGGTCTAGCTTCCTCTGGGAAAGGACTTTAACCATGTTATGCCATAAAGTTAAGAGAGCAGCAGCAAAACTTCAATATTTAAGAGTAGATATTATAGATGCCTGTATCTGTGCGAGATCTGTGGGTTTGTTTCTGACACGATTCTTCAGACATGCCTGAACTTACCAGAGCTGCATGAGAACAGGAACAGGCAGTTCTCTGTGGGCACCTCTGAGTAGCAACCCAGGTTTTCTCCTGTAATGCCTCCTGAGCTCCATACTTAGTTTGACCTGGCCCTACTAGACCGAACTCCAAGAAGGATGTTTCAAATGACAGACACTGCAATCTTTGGACTGAAAATTTCTGTCCATGCTTTAGTTATGAGAGGTTTTCTGAGGAGTTGTCAAAAGTCCCAGCCCTGCCTTAGAACCTGATTTCCATAAAATAAACAAAAAAGAACAATGTGACCTTAGCTCTAGCCCAATCTAGGTGTCAAAACCTCAAGTTTTCAATTAATAGATTAAAATCTATTCATTAGCTAAAAAAAACTCCCACAACCCAAAGCAACCTACAGTAACAAAAGAACACAAACAAAATTGGATGTACAAAATGGTAGACAACAGTCAAAGCAGAGCAGCAAAACTTGATCCACTGCCTGTGGAAAGAATTTTTCAGAGAAGGCTGGAGAGACTTTACCCAGGCAGTGAAAATACAGACTGTCAACTCCCAAAGCCACTGCTGTTTGTCAAATGGAAGGTCTTCCCAGCTTGCTGCTGTGCAAACCCAAAGAAATACTTAATGGGATGTCTTACTTAATGTCTTTGAGAACATTACTCCAAATTCCTGCATAGGCCAATTATTCATGTATACACTCTTACGATCATTAATAAAAAAAGTCTTGTCAGTGCAACTGGCTTGAAAAACCCATGCAACTTCCTGCACAAACTTACAGCCGTATCTTCATAACCTTGGAAATACTTCACATTGTCTGTTTGTCTATAGCTTTCTCATTACCTGGGCACACGGAGAATAACTACAAGACCTGGAATTTGTTGCTGCTTATACTTCAGAAGAGCAAAAAGCTATAGATAACTAGCTATAAAATGATGGCAATGGCAGGTCTTGTAGCCATATTAAGAAGTATTATCAGGAAGGACTATCAAGAAGTACTATCTATCAAGACAACTTTCTGCTGGCTAACAGATCTAGGGAAGGAAATATATCAGGATAAGGAAGGCTTTTAATTCATTAAACTTAACTGGGAAATCAATAGGCTAATTTGAGCTTGATAATGTTACCTTCAGCATGGCTGTCTAGCGCTAAAATTTACACATCTACCAAATGATCAGACAGGAAAAAACCCCATGGTTTAGAAAATTAGTTCTTATGGAAAAATTCTATCAGCTATGAAATGAAACAAAAAATAGCAGCTGGCAGTTCATCAGATTCAGAAGGAAGAAAATGCTGGATCATGCCAAAAGCATCAGAGATGCCAAAAGGTCCTTGTGTAAAAACTGTTCAGAAAAAAGTGACTAGTATGAAGAAATGAGGGAACCCACAAAAGCTACTGAGCCCCGAGTTGTGAATTAAAGCAATTTGTTTCAATGCTGGGGATAAGATGGCATAATTAGCAGACAAGAATGAAACACTTTCTGGCTTTGTCCCTGTGTGCTAATGTTAGCACAGGAAGAACACGTGGCTGAAGTAACAGAAGGTCTTCCTAGATATTTTACGTACTCTGATTTAATAATCAAACTGACACCTAATGTACATGCACAGATATATTGTCACTGTAATTTCACTATTCTTTGAGAGTTACTGTCCTTACATTATTCAGTTAAAGGTCTGACACTACCACATTGGACAAGGATTTGAGGAGCTGCTTGGATACCTTTGTGGTAACTTTCCTAGCAACTTCTTCATGTTAATGCTTCAGTCACTGTGCATACAAACTGTGAACTAGGAGACGATGATATTATAAGCCTTAATAGCTAACTATTAAATTATAGTTTGGGCCTAATTATTTCTGATTACAGACCCAGCCTGTCATGTTTACAACATTACTTGGAGCTGCTACTACCACAGCTTGGTAACCACCAGCAGAACCAAAGATAAATCTGAGCAAACCTGCATGGCTAGGACAGCCTGGGTAGCGGAGAGCTAAGAGAGAAAATGTGAAACAAAAAAAAACCACCAACAAAGAGAGAATGCTTGTCTTCTCCAGGGGAAAACTTCCTCAAGAAGCAGCTGACACCAGAGCCGTGAATTCCTCTGTAGCTCCCCAACAGGGCTGACTTTAGCAATGATGAGTCAAACCAAGAGAGGCAGAGGAGCTCAAAGGACTCTGTGCTTCTCTAGGCAACCCAGGGGCTGCATGAAAGTCTTGGTCACATTTACAGAGGCTACAGCTACAGTCCAAATAAATAGTAGTTTAAGATAATTATGGTCTGTCTACACTATAATAATAATTAAGGCAGATAAACACATGTTCAGTTCTTCTTTCTCAAGTTACCATGAAAGAAGAACAGTATTGCATCCATGTGCTTCATCTGTGCCTCAGCACTGCATGATTTTAGTGTCATGTTAAATAATAGCCAACTTCCCATATAGTTTTGGAGTATTTAAGTTCTAAAAACATTGCAGCCTCGGGGACACACTACTATACCTATGAAGAACTGTGTGCTAAATATTTAATTTCAACCACAGTAATGGACTAGAAACTCCAAATAAAAGGCATACTTCATGGATGTTTAGTGCCCCAGGTCTTATGATCTGATGACTGAACCTAACCAAGCACTTCAGCAAGCACTGAGCTGAGAAAACTAAGCTTAGTTTGTGGCAGAGGCCAAAGACCTTGCCATTTCCCAGGCCCTTTTCCTCAGGATTGTGCTGCTTTAATTTTTCAGCCTTTAAGCAAACTTGTTACTGTACACAGAGTTTATAAAGTACAATCAAAAAAACACATCAAGCTCTGGACAGGTTACTTAGGCAGAGGAAATATGGTTTAATGATTTGAACCCAAGCCTGGAAGTAACAACAGGTTTTCTTCTTACTGGAAGAAGAGCTTTCCTTCACTGAAATGCGATTCTGGTTATAACCCAATGTTGCCACAGCTCCCCTCACAAATACAACTAAGTGTAGTGAAGCTTTTAGCACAAGACTGCTGAGTTTAAGGCCCTCAAGTCTATATAAGGGGGTAAACACTATCTCAAATGAACATGCTTTATCAGATAGCAACAGCAGCTTTCCACAAGTGAAACTCTATTCTCTCCCTATACCACCTCCTCATTCCATTTCAGAAATGATTCGCAGCACATTGCAAGAGAAATAATAAAATACTTCAGCAATACTGCTGAATACAGAACTGGACACATCTATCGTGCCCTGAGAAGGCTCCGAATTGTCATAAAACAAGTATTCCAAAGTGTAATTACTAGCACTTGAGGAAGGCAAATGTAAGAGTTGATCCCCACAGAGTTAATTCAGTGCAAGTCACCTACCTGTGCTTGCTTCTGAAACTGTACAGTTAATTACCTTAGTTTTTCCATTTCTACAGCAGCTAGCAAAGCAGCATCTTACTTAAGTCTGTAACATAAATCAAGACACCTGTTAACTCAGAACATACTCTGTTGAACATTTAGTAGAAGAAATTTTAGAAGTCTGTCTGAAAATTTTAGTCTCCCTTTGTGAAAACTTCAGCCAAAAAAATTCCACTGGTGGGCTCCTTGTTAAGACTGCTTATCATCCCCATCCAAATCAATGATGTGCAACTGCTTTACTGTGATAAATGTAAAGAATTATTAAAGTACATTTTGCTGAATCATCAGCAGAAATAATGTCTGTACTTGAGTGCTTTTTTTTCCTGTTTTCTTATTGTTACTACTAGACTATCTCTAAATGCCTGCTGCAACAGTCATTTGGCTTATCTGAAATTTTGAAGCATCCTGAAATCAGCTTCCAACCATATTTCAATGTTCAGGCAATTAAAAGTTTTGCAATAGCAGTATGGGCACCAGCACAGCAAATTTAAGCCTACTTACTTTCTGGCTGGCTTTTCCTAGTTGCTTTCACTGATCCCTTCTAAGGAGTTCAAAATGTTCCCACAGCTCACACACCAGAAGTTGAAAAACACTTGACACAGGGAAAGACACAATCTTATTCTTTGCCAGAAAATTTGAGGGACAGACACTTGTTCAGTCAAGGTTTTAAAGAACTTTTCATTGAAGATGCTAACAAAGCGCAAAACGGTTATTTCTTGTTATTGCGAGACTTCTTGGACAGCCCCTCTGACCTAAGCTGACAGCCCGCAGCCTCAAGTCAGAGGGCTGCCGTCACTAGACGAGGAAATGACTGATCTCTCAACCTTCCTCTAATTTCCCCTTTCACTCCCCCCCCCCCCCCCCCCAGCCAAGTTCACTCGGGTGTTTTGCGCGTACCGTACAGTTAGAGCAGCGTGGGTGCTGTTCGCTGCCCGGCCAGCCCCTGAGCGCTACGGAGGAGCCTCAGAGCAGTCCGGCTGCCTCGCCAGGCGCCCAAGCGAGCACCGCGTCCACAAGTGTCTTTAAAACCGCTCCTGTCGCCCCCGGAGCTCCGGCAGCTCGGCCGGAGGCTGGCAGGGAGTGCGCGGGGTGAGGCGGCAGGGGCCGGCGGGGAGAGCAGGCGAAGGGAGCAGGGAGAGCACAGTGCGAGAGGCCAGCAACGCGCAAGGACCCCCCGCCCCTGACCCCTAGGCCGACCCCCGCCCTGGGATGACCGAGCTGGAGCCGTAGGCACCGGGAGGGCGAGACACCGATCCGGCTCTCCTCACGGCGGGGCTTTCCCTCTCCGGAGAAGGGATCCCCTCGGAGGAGAGGATCCCCTCAAGAAGGACCTTCCCGTTACCGCACGCCGCGCTCACCTACGCCAGCCCGGCCGCGCTCCGCTCACCTCCAGCCGCTGCCTCCTTCCAGCCCCACGACGAGACACGCGCGACGGCTGCCTCACGCCACCTCCCCTCCGCGCCCAAGGTGAGCGCAGGGGGCGCGGGGTGGGCGGTGGCGCCCCTCCAGCCTCCGCCTCCTCCTCCTCCTCCTCTGACAAGCCGCGGACGAGCGCGGGCACGGCTGGGACTCGTAGTCCCCTCCGCAGCCCCCGCCGGGCGCGCACCAGCCGCGGCCTACAAGTCCCAGAATGCCCCGGGGCCGCCCGCGCGGGCCGGTGCGCACCGCCGCCCTGCGGAGCTCTGGCGGCAATTACGCGCGCGGTGCCCGGCGGTCGCGCCCTGGGGCTGGGGGAGGGGGGGGACGCCGCGCGCTGTGTGAGGCCGAGGTGTCACCCCGAGCCCTCCCTTCATAGCGCACACACAGCGCCGAAACACGGAATTATAGTGTAAATATTATTTATTTATGATTCGAATAGAACAATATACCTTGGGGAGGCAGTGGCTGCCAGTGCCTCAATGCACAGGACGTGGCCCGGTCGGTTTTGTCTTGGGGGGTGCTGGGGTACACCGTGGGGTCTGTTAGATAAACCCCGGCGGGTTTATTTAACTAAATAAATTAATTAATCCAGCGCAAGTCACCTCCATGTGCTTGCTTCTGAAACTGTACAGTTAATCACCTTATTTTTTCCATTCCTACAGCAGCTAGCAAAGCAGAATCTCACTTAGGAGAAGTCTATAATATATAGTCTATATCTATAACATATAGAAGTCTAGAATATAAGACACTTGTTAACCCAGAACCCCTGTTGAACATTTATTAGAAGAGATTTTGAAAGTCCGTTGTTTCATTCCCCCGAATGTCCCTTTCACTCCTATGAAATGCCAGAGACGAGGCCTCAGGATTTATTAAGTTGAAAAATCAGATGTCAACTCTCAGTCCTTCCAGAAATGCGGTACAGACACCAGGTGTCCATCGGGCGTGTGCCACTCATGTAAATTCATGTAAAAATACAAATTTCTGAAGGCCTTCATGTTGACTGAACACATCAAGAGAGATCTAATTATTCTTTCTTCTTTTTTAACAAGGAGCATACTTGTGGAAGCTCTGATGTCTGAGAAGCACACTTGTCAGCCTGTGTCTCTGCATGGCCGGTCTCACAAGGGACTGAATGTAGTTTTTTTTATATCTTTAGGTCTGCAAAGTGTGTGTAGGTATCGATTTCCTTGTGAATACACAGGAATTGGTAGTGAAATGTCTTTGCAGATCCCATCTTTCAGGGTTTTCCAACATGATGATGTCTCTCACTCATGCCCAGGAGAAAATGTTTTCCCACCTGTCAGGTTCTCAGAGGTTTGAGTTTGTATATAGAACTGGTAGGAGAAAAGCCTTTTGAAAGTCTTACACACTGACACCATGAAAAAAAATTGCAAAACTGGTGTCTACAGGCACGTATTACTTTGAAAACCTTAAAATCATTCCTTGACATGTTAGGCCTTGTTAGAGTTTAAGAGTAACTTAAATAAATTTTAAATAAAAGCTGAAATACAGTACTTTAAATTTCAGTACTGTCAAACTGAGAAATTTCAAGGTGTCAGAGACGGTGACAGAGACCGTGTATTTTGTGTCAACATTGCTGCATCAGTGTGGGCAGACTTCAAACCACAAACTGGGCAACAGCTGGATCACAAGTTAGAAGTTCCCATTTCCTTATGAGCTAAAATACAGAATTAACTCTGACCGAGGACTTGGAAGCCCACCTAAAAGCCCTCAGAGAAGGTATCGGGCATGTGTGTCACTGCCAGGTGGTGGGTGTGGTTAAGCAAACCAGTTAAGGATGAATATCCAACAGGACAACCCGATAAAAGAGCAGGACCAACCAACATTGGAGGGAACATTCTCCCACAGGACTTGAAAACAAATCAGACTGATGGGACTCCACAAATCCATGGTAGTAGCTATTGCAACTGGCCCTTTTCTTCCTTTCTTTCTCTTTCTCTCTTCGCTTCGCAAACTTGTTGGGCAAATAAAGTCACTTGGCTCTTGACTACGTTTTGAGTCTTAATTCTGTTCCCGAGAATGCAATCAAAACTTTGCTCTGGTTTATGACTGGCACATGACACAAGGTCAAAACACTTCACAAGTTTCATTTTAAGTAAGAGGTTTGTTATAAGCGGTTTTATTTAAAATAGGCTGTAACTAAACAGTGTTTGAACAATTTCAAAGGGATATGTTGGACATGCCACATGCATCAGACTTAATATGTCACAGTGCTGGATGATATTGTGATACAGAATGAGGTAAGTGGAGATACTTTGGGAAACACATCTTTTTTGATTCATATGTATTTATATTTTTTTTTCCCCTGAACTTGGGCATCTGTAGCTTGTGTTAGAATTCAGATGCAATTGCCTTATGAAGGTGTGATGTCACCATTGATATGCTCAGGTTCTGGAAAGCTTTATTACCAGTAAAGCTTATATTGTAGTAACGTAGCACAGACAGACCTGTGCTTATACATTGTGCACAAAGAGGAGGGAGAGAGAAAGCCTGAAACAAACATGGGAACAGCATTTTTTCTTGCTAGAAAAATCCACAAAAGTATAAAATAATTTGAATGTTACAGTAATCCACACTGTGGATTATGTTACACTAATTGTGTCGATGGTTGTATTTAAATACAAGATGGTTTTAATTTCTGGCTTGTGTTCTAGTGTGACCCATGGGGAAGGTTAATAGGGTTTTTTTATTGCATCTTTCCAGAGTTGTCTAAAATGGTGACAATTGTTTCAGTTCTTCAGCTCTGAGAGAAGGGCAGGGATTAATATAGTGCTGAACTCTGTAGGAACAAGATGAAAAGAGGATATTTTTTTTTTTTGTCAAAAACAAAAAATGGGAGGGGAAGTTGATACAGAATAAACAATGCAAACAATTGGAGAGCCTAAAAAAACCTCTTGTGCAGGATAATTGGGGGAAATTAGTTAATGGCACACACACCACTGGAGCTGTGTGATGACACAGGGCCCAATGTGAGCTTTGAGGGCTCATCTGGCTCACAGGGGCCATAGCTCTCCAGCAGTTTAAGGGAAGCTCCGAGGCACTGCCAAAGGCCAGATCCAGTGCTCACAGCTCCTTAGAGCTCCAGTCATAGAATCATAGAATTGTCAGGGTTGGAAGGGACCTTAAAGATCATCTAGTTCCAACCCCCCCTGCCATGGGCAGGGACACCTCCCACTAGAGCAGGTTGCTCAGAGCCCCATCCAGCCTGGTCTTGAAAACTTCCCAGGATGGGGCTTCCACCACCTCTCTGGGCAACCTGTTCCAGTGTCTCACCACCCTCATGGGGAAGAAATTCTTCCTAATGTCTAACCTGAATCGACCTATCTCTAGCTTTAATCCATTCCCTCTAGTCCCACTGCCCGACAGCCTAAAAAGTCCCTCACCAGCTTTCCTGTAGGCCCCCTTCAGATACTGGAAGGTCACAATAAGGTCTCCCCAGAGCCTTTTTTTTTTCCAGACTGAAAAACCCCAACTGTCTGTCCCCATAGGAGAGATGTTCCAGCCCTCTGATCATCCTTGTGGCCCTTCTCTGGACACGTTCCAGCACATCCATATCCCTCCTGTAATAGGGGCTCCAGAGCTGGACACAGTACTCCAGGTGAGGTCTCACCAGAGTGGAGTAGAGGGGGAGAATCACTTCCCTCGACCTGCTGGCCACTCTTCTCTTGATGCAGCCCATGATATGATTGGCTTTCTGGGCTGCAGAAGCACACTGATGGCTCATGTTGAGTTTCTCATCCACCAGCACTCCCAGGTCCTTTTCTTCAGGGCTGCTCTCAAGCCAGTCACTGCCCAGCCTATATTGGTGCTTGGGATTGCTCCAACCCAGATGGAAAACCTTGTGTTTGGCCTTGAACTTCATGAGGTTGGCATGGGCCCACCTCTCCAGCCTGTCAAGGTCCCTCTGGATGGTGTCCTTTCCCTCCAGCATGTCAGCCACCCCACACAGCTTGGTGTCATAGGCAAACTTGCTGAGGGTGCACTCAATGCCACTGTCCATGTCGCTGACAAAGATTCCTTAACTGCCTCAAACAAGAGCTGGTAGTATGGGCACAGGAGCTAACTAAGGGGCTGGGGAGTGCAGATATTTCTGACACCTTTGGTTGTCATATTGTCATATTGACACACACATCCCATATGGGACATCCCAGATTAGCAAACTGGGTCAGATGAGCTCCATCGACTGGATCACTCCCAGTTGCTCTCTAACTATGCTCAGAGCCCTTCTAATAAAAACAACTTTCTAAGACAGAAAAAAAGCCCTCTATATATTTCACCATGGAGTCTTAGAGTCATAGGATAAGAATCATAAAATCGTTTTGGTTGGAAGAGACCTTTAAGATTGTCAAATCCAACTGTTAACCCAGCACTGCCAAGTCACCACTAAACCATGTCCCTCAGCACCACATCTATACATCTTTTAAATACCTCCAGGAATGGTGACTCCACCACCTCTTCAGGCAGCCTGTAGCTTGTGGACCTTCTTGTGCAGGTCCTAGGATAGGTCAAAGCAGCTGTATTAGTGAATTATTAAAGTTGAGATGGACATTTCCAGATTGAAGTGAAACATGTTTAGATTTACAGGGGTTTTCCCACTGATTTCAGTAGCAGCTGGCTTGGTTTTTAAAGTGCTCCTGTTAATTATTTATTACCCACATCCTGTACAGATCCATTAATCATTCTGTGCCTTGTTATTGTCCATAATTACACAATTATTCTAGCAGAGGTCCAAACATTAGGACATTTTCCTTTTTACCATGTGAAATTCCTTGAAAGTGGCTGAAATAGAAACCTTTAAAACATCCCTTGAGAAGGGTGTGTTTTTAAGTGAGCTGAATTGGTGTCCAGTTGCAAATATAAACCAGCTGCCTGGCTTTGCACATGCTGTTTCTAGCACACCTGGGGCAGTATGGAAAGGTGGTGTGTATGTGCACAGTCAGTGTGCTGGGAAAGAGGGCTATCAGCCAGCTCTCATGGTATCAGCAACAGCATCTAAATGCAGAAATGGCCCTGAAACCTGTGACTGCTCAGTATGTCCCAGAGTCCAGACTTTGGCCCAGAGGCAATCAAGGAATCAGCACAGCCCTCTGAATTAGCATCTCTGCCACTAACTCTTTCACAGATCTCTCGTGAGCAATACCGCTCAAAAGCACAACCACATCTTTTTCTTTTTTTTTTTTTTTTTTTTTCTTTTAAAGAAGCTTAATAAACTTGGTTTTTCTTTCAAAAGAAATACAGATTCAAGCTATAAACACAGCATTTATCAGCATCCTCCCACACAGTATTCCTCCATCCCTGCAATACCATTTCTACTGGGCCCCTCCTTGATGGGTGCCTGCTCAAACTCACCCCATCAGGCTTGGGGTAATTAGCCATGCACAGGCCTAAGTCCTTTGGTTTGCTGCCAGTTTGGTCCTTTCAGCTAAACCAAGAACATGGGGAAGAAAAAAAGAAGCACTGGCTTCTTGCTTGGATAATAACCACACCCTATTCCCCACTGATGGATAAATGATGGGGGAATGCTCTGGCAGCATTTCCACCTCATGACATTTGCTCTGAAGGGTTAGCAAGTAAGTCAAACACAGATCCAAGTTTATGGCTGTTGTCATGTCTCTTTCCAAATATTTTCCTTACAAGACTAAACAAACTAACTCTCTCTACTTGGAAGCTCATGGTTTCAAGGGTCTTGTTTCTGCTGCTGTACTCTGCAATCTCTCCAACTTGTTTACATCTGTCTTTAAGTGAAGGGCTCATCAGCTGACAACTACTGTCTGCTTTATATATATACTGTGTTTTACCGGAAACACTTATGCTAATACAATGCAAAATGGCATTTAAAAAAAAATTGCTTTGTGCTGTTGATTCTTCTCCTGCAGTTTTGCTGCCTAGCCAGATATTTACCCACATTGTATGCTGGTAACTTGTTCTTTGGCAATGTCTTGTCCTTCAATGTATTTGCTGTATTATTTTATTTCTACCCATTTCTCTAAATTGTCAGATCCATGCAAAGCCTAATTCCATCCTTCAAAATACTTGTCCTTTGTTCATTTTCTCCCATCAAGGTAATGTTACCATAAAGCAAGCACAGGAGAAGAAAATTTAGGCAAGATTATGAGAATGTCAGGTTTTGGTTATTCCAGGAACTGCATCAGGTCAGAGCTTCATCTTCCTGTATTTTTATTTAATTTATCTTAAGTTCTCCTTATTCTGCTAGCACATGAGTTACTGAGCTGCTCAGAAAAATGAGGAAGGAATACTAGGAGTGTCAATTTTTGTAATTATGCCTGCCGAACTTTTATACCAGTAGATAAGCTTAATAGTAAATTTTCTAGCAGTGTCACTGTTTTATTGACAGTGATTATGTGCTGTGTCCCCCTTGCTATTTTAACTATTTAATGTCAGATGATTCATTGTTTTCAATCATATGCAAGGAAAACCAAAAAAGCATATACACTGAGAATGCCATATGTGCATGCTACCTTGTGTGCTGCAGGAATGGAAAAAATGTAAGGAAGAACTTTCTGGAATTTGGAAAAGGCAAATGAGAGTATCACTTGGAAATCTACCAGCAGAGATGATTTTATTGAGGAAAGCCATCCCACCAGCAAGCAGACGGGGGGTACAGAAGAGTTGGGAGCGGACACAGCTGGGTCAGCTGACTCCAACTGACCAAAGGGATATTCCATACCATATGACATTGTGCTCAGCATATAAAGCTGGAGGTAGAAAAAGGAGGAAAGGGGGAGTTATGGTGTTTGTCTTCCCAGGTAATTTACACGTGTGAATTAATTCCTTGTTTTGCTTTGCTTGTGTGTGCAGCTTTTACTTTCCCTATTAAACTGTCCTTATCTCAACCTGAGTTTTCTCATTTTTATCCTTACAATTTTCTCCCCATCCTACTGTGGGAGGCAGTAAGTGGCTGAGTGGGGCTCATTTGCCAGCTGGGGTTAAACCACAATGCATATTGTATTCAAGAATACTAAATACATTGTGAAAAACAGCTTCTCTCACTATTCTGATCTCTTACCTGGAAAGAGAAGTCAGATTAAGTGCCTCATTGTACCTAAAGTCTTTAAAATTAATTAATTCCCTAGCAACACACTAGCTGCACATGCATTTTAGATTAAAATATCACCCATCTATTGACATATTAGGGCAAATAAAATTATCTTTAAAAATAGTATTTATATCTTGCATTTTTGTTTATTCAGTGGGCGAAACTTTTATTACAGTATTTAAAAATCTCTTGCCCAAACATTAAGCTATTATATTCTTTAGTAATGTCCTTCTTTTTTTCTTCCTGCTCTTTCTCTGAATATCTTGTTTCAAGGATTGAAAGCACACACACGGTTCTCCAGACCAGTATGGCGAGTTTGCAGCTGCAGAAGACTGGGCTGTTGCAGTAAGTTTCCAGGTCTGGCAATAGTCTGTTGCATAATTTTGACCAAGCCAAGGTTTTCACTAGCTGGTCATTGAATCACCTCCTTTTTTTCTCAAATACTCAGGTACATTTGATCAAAACTCTCCTAAAAATTAAATACATTGTAGGTGCCTGAGCATGGATATGTAACAAACACCATTCTGGTTAAGACCAGTATGGTGCCAGAGGCAGATGCATGTAATGTAAGAACATAGCAGGTATATGCAATACTTCTCTCTGATGAGGAGCCACTGAAGGAACTGGGGTTGTTTAGTCTGGAGAAAAGGGGGCAAGAAAAGGGGAGACGTTCTCACTACTACCTGAAAGGAAGTTGTAGTGAAGTTAGTGTCTGTCTCTTCTCCTGAAAAAGAAGTAGTAAGACAAGAGAAAGTGGCCTCCAGTTGCACCGGTGAAGGCTTAGACGGGATGTTAGGAAAAATTTATTCATCAAAAGGGTTTTTAAGCATTGGAACAGTCTGCTCAAGGAAGTGGTTGAGTCACTATCCCTGGAGGTATTTAAAAGACCTCGTGATGTGGTGCTTAGGGATATGGTTTAATGGTGGACTTGGCAGTGTTAGGTTAGTGGTTGGAGTCCATGGTCTTAAGGGTCTTTTCCAACCTTAATGATTCTATGATTCTAAGAATTAACAATGTTTTCTGTTTTGAACCAGATTCCTTATGTGCTGCACTGTACTTCTCAGAGCTTGGAAACACTGATTTGCACATTGCCTATCGGGTTTGCAGATAAAGACAAGTGAGAGTGTGTATTGGTTCGTGTTCCCATTTCATTCCTTGTACCAGGGCGTGTTCCAACAACCATGTTAAGCCCAGAGGTGGGCCTGGGAAGATCTCTTGGTTTGTGTTATTTGCAAAGTGCTGTAATAAAAAATGCCATCAAACTTTGCATTACAATCTTGGTATTTAGTAAAAGAATTTGGCTTATGATTTCATGTAAAACTCACATGGCTTGAAAAGTCTAACATCAGAATTCTTTGTTGACATTATTTTTATTGAAGCATGGATCTTTAGCTTGGTTCACCATAAAGTGAAGCATTTTATTTATGATAATAGACAGTTTAGGGCTATAGGGGCATTATAACGTTGCTGGTGTAGATACAACTTTATCAGAAGATACAAACATGACCCGCAATAGAAACAAACACCAAAGAGAACACCATGAAACATTCACTGTTTACAAATCACTTCATTACTACAGACACCAAATGGCAGTAACTGTAAGTAAATCAGTTGCAGAGAACTGACTACATTTAGGCAGGGAACTGGGAACTTCTGTTTGGGGCTTTATCCACAACTCCTTAGTAGAAAAAAGTTTAATGTCAAGCATTCTTTTTTTATCCACAAAACAATGCTAACCAACAAACATATCAAAGAATAAGACCAAAGGATATCAATGCTTTTACAACTACTTTTGCAATTATCTTCTTGATTAGGTACTTTGATTTTTTTTTTTTAATACATTTTGTCAGAAGGTAAATAGCCCAAAAATCAGCAGCAAAAATATTACAACAACAAAACAAGTAAATACAGTGCCAATGTGTCATGTTGTAGAATAGAATACAAAGAGGACAAACAATGATAACTTAATTATATAAAATGACACAGAGCTGAAATACAGTGCACTTAAATACCTATGTGACAAAGAATGTTAAATTCTGTACTTAGTAAGTAGGGTTTTTTAAACATAAAATCTGAAAAGTCTTTGTGCTTAAACTCTTTTTTCCTGTTAAACAGAATTAGTTGCTTACTTCCAATACTGCCACTGTAACTGATATTACAACAGATCACAATTTTCACAGACACATCAACATTAAAACATTTACCTATGAGAAAATAAGTCACTTCTCATTAGTTCACAGTGCGAAAAAGTGGTGTACACTCTGTCTTGAGAAAGGCTTTCAGTTATTCATCAAGCCAGTTGCAGAAAAGTCCTGATACCAGACGCAGTGCTAGATTTAAAGAATGGAAAGCAAGACATCACATGTTGGGAGGAAAAAAAATAAATTTCTCATTTCTTCATGGATATCGTCTAAGCGACCTTCGTCTTCTGTTGTAGAAATGCCTGAGCCCATGTTGCCGTGAAAAATTCATCATGTAATTTTGTTTGCGAGTGCTGTTAAAATCAAAGGTGGAGGAAGAGAACGGTGTCAGTTTCTTTCATAGATACCTTCAATTCTTTCAGAGCAGTGAACTTGTGGGACAGATTCTTTTTCCTTGCATGACCTTTTGAGCCTGCGTAAAGTGGTGTGAAGTCCACCTTTTGTACAACAGCAAGGCAATTGAGAATCTGCCCCACTTTGCTTTTATTTACAATTCATTATCTCAGGGAAAGGTTAAGAGCTTTCAGCTAATGAAAACATGTGCTGCCTAGGGCCAGATTCACTAAAGCTGTATGCACTTCCTATCCTCTCAACACAGTGGTTTTATGCCCCAGTTATCCTTCTGTCTTTGATCATTAACTACTTTATCTTGAGAAGAACTTTAATCTACTTCATTATTTTCCACTTTTAGCATATAGGAAGTGAAGTAAAAGACTTTTGTGCAGACAGTGTTTTCCTCCCCTATAACACTCCCACCCAAAATTAAAGGAAGATCTGTGAAATAAGCGTCATCAGGTCTGGGAGGACATCAGGCAGAAGACAGCCTGACTGAAGTCTAATTGAAGAAGGGTCAACTGTTCGAAAGACCTATCTGTAAAACAAGACCTCTCCCACCTAAGAGAGGTTTTTACTTTTCCCATTGAGGAAAGAAAGAACCATGAGAGAGCAGAAGTGGACGAGATGGCTGCCTGGGACTTTGGTACCCCAAACCCATCTAATTCCTAAGGGCTTGATCCCACCTTCAGTTTCCAAATTTCAGCACCTTAGGAAATGGAGCTGTAACATCTGTGGTGCATCCTTGTGAATCTACTTATAGCCTATGCAGACTTGGAGAGACCTTGCAGAGCGCTGCATGTGCAGCACCATAGACCCTCTACATGCCGCTGCCTTGGCTGTGGCAGGGCACTGCAGAACAGCCACAGAGCTTCCTCTGGCTGGGCCTTTTCTTTGTCCATTTACTTACATATCCAAAACCCTAACACACATACACCAGTACAGGTCTACGCAGATCTACAGCTATACTGCATTCAAAATTACATGATAATGAAGAGATTTGTGTATTCAGAAATTCTGATAAAGGATGTCTCCTCTCAGACCTACAACTTGAAGTGAACTTGGCCAGACATACAAAGCAGCTGAGACAATGCTGTAAGAGAGACACTGACTCTTGCACTCTGCACTGTAGAGTCCCAGGGTATGGAAAAGACCTTCTTTTGGACAACTACTTTCAAAAATAAAGATAGTATTACATATTGCTGCCAGGATCTAGTTTTTAGGGCTACCTGACTCCCTTTCTCCACATGGAAAACTGACATACAAGATATTTCTATATATGCAGAGGGTACAATTTCTTAAAGAGATTGGAACACAGCATTAACCATGGAAAACTCCAACAGGCTGAAGTAGCTTCACCGAGGAGGAACGACTAGTGACTCTATGGCCAAATTTTCCTTTGGTTTCCAGGGGACAGGATCTGCAAGTCTTGTGAATGGTCTCTTGACAGGATCTTGCAAGATCTGTGGAGTCTTGGGCTAATTTCTGACTCCCTTCCCTAATTCTACCCACCTACTCATGACCTTGTGGTTTCTAGTTTTGTCTTGCAGTGGGAAAAATATGTCTGGCCTAAGCATCTCTACTCCAAGGGACTGGAAGTTACTAGGACTCTCCAAACCAAGAAGTCCATCAGATAAAGGTGATCCTTGAAGTAAAGGCATGCAGTAGACATTACAGTCAACAAATCTCCCATTTGTGGGTGCAAGGCAAGTTTTCCCTTGTGAGTTTTCTCTGTATGAAGTTAATACTCATACTATAATCAGTCATTCTCTCCTCTGTAGTGAATAAGCTTATTTTTAGTGAATGTGGCCCTTAGGAAAAAGTAATTATTGTACGCTTTGCAAAATACATATGATCCTTCAGAGGCAAAGATAGCTTTTGCTGTAGGATGCTAATTTAATTTGAAAAAATCTATAACAAAATTATACCCTTTTCAACAGCTAATCTAGAATATGATTGACTAAACTGAATAAAAGCAATTGTGCTAAAGCCTAGGTTATAAACCCTTAGGCAAATCCAAGTCACTTCCCTACTAGTTCTCAAAGGCTTTGCAAACTCATTCCCCCCCCTGGAATGTACATACAAGAATGAAACAAAGTCCAACTCCTGCTGACAATGAAAGCAAACATATCTACACTTTGCACAACTTTTGGCACTCTCATAGTAAGTCAGAGCTCTAGAGCATGTGGCAGTTGAGAAAGGGGTTAGTGTTTGAGGTCTACATGACCTGACTTTCACCTGACTTCCTCAAGTGAGAAGAAAAGGTCTACGCTCATTTGTAAGAGTTTTGTGTGAGAGAGTGACAGCAGTGAGTTTATATAGTTTTAATGCTACTTGGTAGTTGAAATGCAGAGAAGCATTGAAGGTCAGTCTTTATTCTGGCCCTGTGGCCCTTTCAGTGGAATATCACCCTCACTCCAGTGCCAAGAGCCATACTGAGGAAGGCAGGAGGGAAATCGGGACCCTGAACTTGCTCCTGAAAGTGGCTGCCATTGGTCATGAGGCTTGGAGGAGGTCTTAATCTTGCCTTCCCTTTTATTCCCATTGCCTGGGAAGTAGGTGATTACTTAGACACAAGGCCTTCAAGGTGACATCCCACCTCTCAGGAGAGCATCCTAATGAAGTGAGGACGGAGCACCTATCTGCTGGAGATAAGGCTGCTCTGCAGCCAAAATACAGGAGACAGAGACCTGTGAGAAAGCACAGCCTAACTTTGGGTGGTCTCACTCTGGGTACACGGGATCAAGCAGAGCCTGTCAATGTGTTTTGACTGAAAATTGTCATTTCTGAACCTGGATACATTTAGGAATGAGCTTGGCTGTGAGGGCCTCAGCTTGGGCAAGACTTCGCTGAGGCACATCCTTGTCTACAGCCCTTGTCCCAGGGGCCTTTGCATTCCCCCATCTCCCTCCTGCCTTTGATCTGCTTACATTCAGGAACAGCTCAGCAGTGATTTTCAGGACTTATTTCAGGCAATGCTTAGGTGTGCCTGGCCTCTTTCACTTCAAATGCCCAATTATTTTGTATCTACCCTTAAAGTTATGATGAAGATGTTTAAATCAATGAGCAAAGAAAAACAAAGTAAGAGGAAAAAAAAAAAAAGAAAAAAAGGAAAAGAAAGAACAAAGAAAGGGTTACTTAATAACTTAAAAAGAGATTTACTTTTTAAAAATGTATATAATTCTGTTTTGTAAGATGATGATGAAGTTACAGAGAAACATATTTAAGTCTTACACTGAACACTACAGCAGTGCAGTGTGTGAAGAACAAGAGAAATCTAAATTTTCAAGAACTAAATTCTTTTTTTTTTTTTACTTGCACTGACATGGTTCATACTTATCTCTACTGACATCTAAGATAGACTCTCCAGCTACTGGTTGGATGCCATTTAAAAACTTCATGCCTGCTATAGAAAATTGCATGATTTTCACTCTTCCTGTAAGTAAATATGTGTACCCTATGTATCATATCGTACTGTATAGTATGTGTAGTCTGGTATCCACAAAATCACAGTAGGTTTGTATTCATTTTTCTGAATTAATTTTATATATGGGTAGGAGGCAAGCACTGCATAAGAGAGATCAATGGTGCTTTACAAGATCATGATGAGCATTATATAATATAGTTTGCAGAAGTACTTACACATTTCTTGCATTTGGTGGATGTAAGAATGCCTTCAACACTATTAATAACAGATACAATTTGTATTTCACAGACCAGTAAAAGGCTTTACCATAATTTTGCGGTTGTTTTCTTGTTTGGAGCACTGAAAGTGTTCCAGGCAGCATCAAGGTATATTAGGAATACAGCCTCCCTTCCATAATGGAGGGTGTGGAGGGAACTTTTGTTTGGATATCAGTGGCAACTTGAAAGCTGCTTTGTGAGTGTGTAATGGACTGGTCAGCATCTGCAGAGCCTTCTGCCTTTTCTGTGCATTCACTGAACCATCAGTGAATCAGAGACATACAGATCCAAATTAGTATCTGTGTATTGCTGATGGAGCAAACAGCAAAAAAGCAATTAATAGGAGCAACTACTGTGTAATGTGCTCAACAGTTTTGAGCGCATTGTTAAAAAATAAATATAAGATAATATGGCTTCAATTTATGTAGGAAACCCTAAACAACTTTCCAGTGAAGTCACTGGACTTATACTAGTTAGATGAAAACAATATGCAGCCAATATAAAAGAACAAAATTCTGTCTGGGGAATGTTCAATAAATACCTACAATCAAGCAATTTATGAGAAAGAGTTGTCACTCTGGGTCTTTAGTCTTTAATTGAGCATTCTGATTATTGCATGTTTCCTAAAGCACAGTTTGAACTACTAGTCTGCAATTTAAAATTTATGAAAATAAACCATAGCCAAATGAAATGAAAAACATATGGTGAAAAACCTGTAAAAAACTAACATAATTCATGGTTTCTGTATTTTTATTTTTAATTCACAGGGCACGATAGAAACCAAATAGAAAAAAACATTTGGATAACAAAATGAAACATGAACAAAGCCTTAGAAGATAGCTTGGGGTACATTTTGAGGGTGAATTACAAATGCTTTGTTAGAAGGGTGCTATAATGAGAATAGTGATGTGCTCTGACTGAAGCCCTGACAGCTCCTTTCAATGATAAATGTTCTTTGGCTCCACTGAGCTCAAGAGTTGAACCCAGAGCTCCGTGACTGTTGGTTAGTGGTATCTATTAACTGTGACAGCACAAATCAGCAGTTACCAGACACAAAAGAACTACCTGGGAGACAGTTGCTGTGTATCTAAGAGGCACGCGTGGTGATGCCACCATGCAGATTCACTGACATACACTACCTGTCTGTGGCTTCAGCTCTGTGGTCATTAATTATGGAAAAAAGTGGGAATTCCCCTTTGGAACTGAGAGGTAGCCCCTGGGATGTGCTGTGTGCCCTCCATTGGCAGGTCTCCCTGCACTGCAGGAGAAGGAGAAGTCCTCTCCACAGCCTCAGTGAAATTCCCACCGCCATACAGGGTGAGCTGCTGATCACTTTCGCCTTAGTTTAACTTTCCCCGGCGCTCCCTGGGGAAGAGCTGCAGGGTCAGGGCTCTTGAGCGACATGGCACATCTCAGAGAGTACAAATGATTTTCCACCAACCCATCATTGACAAAACTTTGTGAGAGAGCTGTAGCTGTAACAGAAACATACATCTGATATTGATTCAGGGAAAGTACTTACCTTATTCTAGTGTAAAACCAATGACAGCAAACAATGAAATACAACACAAGTTAGAAAATGCCTTTCAATGCATGCAGCACTGTGATTAGTCATAAAACCCTGATGAGGTTTAGAGGCAATATAGGACTTTTCATCTCTTTTAAAAATAAAAATTGAACAAATTATTTCCGGATATTTCAAATCAATATTTATATTTATATAAAATTCGGCATGCACTTTTTAGAAACATAATAAAAATGTCATAAAAGCACAGACTGTATTGTCTTAAATTTGGCATAAATGTTGTGAATATTCAGATAATTGCCTAATGTTTGAACTATTTCTGTTCTTTATAATAAATATGTTGATATTTTAATTTCAAACCATTTTTCAAATCATTGCTTTTTACTAAAAATATGAAGCAGATTTAACTGCTTTTCCACATGAGCACTTGCTGCTAGAGCTAGAATATATAATTTGTATTTTAATGTGTCAAAATAAGGATAAACATTCTTTGCACCAAATGCAACATACGTTCTCACTAAATCATTTGTGCCAAAAATGTGAGAATATCTTGACAATGAAGAGCATGGAGTGATGACTATGGAGGGATTCGTTCCATTATCCAGCAGTTAATCATAAAATAGTAGGTGGGGATAGTATCTCTTACATTCCTTGCACAACTCAAATTCCTTTAGATCACATCATGAATTTTGGGGTACAGAGAAAGCAATAATAGACCCTTAGTGTTCAGCTTATTATTAACCTTTGGTTCACAATACCTTTGACCAGAATTTGAGTTTATGAGAGGTCTATAAGGGCCTGCCCTATACACAAAGAAAGAGCAGTTCCAAATGCACATGCAAAAAAGTGTGTGGTGTCTGTGTAGCAGACAGGCTGAGAGCTGTGCTTCCAGAGAAAAACAATGTGCAAATGAGATGCAGAGTTGGACATGGGCTCTTCTTAGGGCAGAAGTACAGGGGCACAGAAAAACACTCAAGTCTGTGGTAAAACACTTTTTTATTCTAAGAAGAGCCACGTGGAACACGTGAGAGTTGTGCCCAAAGTTTTCTTTATGAATGGAGAGAAAAAATGCTACACTCATGAGAATAATTGACACTAGCTTTAAAAGGGACTGGACAACTTGACAGCTTGCATCCTCTCCCCACCACAGGATGGACATCAAACATTAAAATAAGTTGCCAAGCAGTTAGTTAGCAAGATAAATTGAATGTATTTCACCTGTTTGAAAGGTGCTCAGTTTGAGCACTGTTTGCAGCTGCATCACAGTCTTAACAGTACTGCTTTTCAATATTACTCATTCAAAGGTGGAATGATTTTAAGTAACATCTAAAAGCATCCACCTTTGGCCTTTCTTCCCACTGCCAGGTATTGCACGTATACATGCACATATAATCTTCAGGTTAATATTTTTTCCTCAGCAAACTATCTTGGGACCAAAAAGGAAGCAAAGAAATTGACCCTGAAAACATGTTTGCTGGTGAGAGGGTGATGACCCTTGACTCAGAAATCAATTGGACTGAACAGAGTGTCATGACCCTAGCTGTGCATCAGCTGTGAGTGGGATCTGCACTACAACCTGGCAGCTGGGCCTGGAACAGAATTAATTTCAAATCGTTGAATTGCTGAGAATTGTTGGTCCACAAAAACAGGTATTCACAGCTTTGTCACTGGGGTAAACACTGTGAGAAGGAGCAGGGACATCCCCCATGTTGGATGGGAAATAAAATCAAGAAAAACCTTGGTTGTTCTACTGCCCTGTAGACGAGCTCTCCCTGCTGGCAGGTGCTTTCCCTGCTTCCCCTCTTACTCCAGCCCTCAGTCTGCTCAAGAGCATGCCTCACTTGCCCATGGGCTGAGAGGAAAAGCTGGCACAGCACCAAGGTGTGCACCTGGGAGTGCAGGCAGCAAAGCCAACACGTAGGGCATTTGGGAAAGGCAAACCTCTTTGTCAGCCCACAGGGTAGTGAAGAAAACACAAGACGACATGTGTGGCAGGCCAGGAATTTCTGTGTGTCCCAAACCACATCTCTTAGTATAGCTCAGATTCTTAGTCTAACACCTCACAGGCTGGAGGCTTGACTGCTGCTGCAGGGTGGGTACACAGATTGTAAACAAACAAGAAATCCTAGGACTTAAACCAGGGCTGGTGAGGATCCTTTTTATGGTTCCAAGAGAGGTGTATGAAGTGTCATTCAGGTGGGTGATGGAGTGCAGGTTTGTAAGAGGACCAAGCACAGACTGTGTTAGGCATGGACCATCAACAAGTCTTGTAGCCAGGGATGTTCATGGCTTTCTGAGACAAGGTCAGAACTCCCAATTTGAGAAGCACAGATGTTACCTAAGGTATTGCAGCTTTGGGGCAAATAAGCCAGGCAGGAGTCTGCTGACTCCCCAGTGGCTCCCTGTAAAATTAATTGTAAGAGGTAATTACAGCACCCTGATGAATAGTATTAGTTCAGGCCATGTCTCTCTGCAGCCATGTCAGAGAGCCCTGGGGTGGCCAGCACCCACAGAGCTACCTTCTGGTAATGTCGGTGGGAGGGAAGACCACTCAAGGGATGCTGCCTCCTCACCTCTTGCTGGAAAGCTGCCTTGGAATGGTGGCTTAATCTCCCCAGAGGCAGGCAGCGTTTCTGTGTGCTTTGTTGGAAAATGAAGGAATATTAAGAAGTAAAGTCCTAGCCCTAGTATTCATGGTATGAGCCCTGGTAGCCCTGGTGTGTGTGCAATCATCCAGGGTTAGACTAACAAACACTGATCCAGTCTCCTTTCTATATGCTTTGGAGCACTCCATGGTGGTGACCAAGTGTCTTCATCATTTTACAGATGAAGAAACTGAAGTGCTGGAGATAAAGTGACGAGCATGAGGTGGCCAGATGAAACAGCAGAGCTAAAAGAATACTCAGATGAGAGTATCTATTGACAAGGCACTGTGTACATCCTTTCGGAAAGCCTTCCAAAGGCCTTATTGAACCCTTTCTTTTGTTTGCTTGTGGCTTTTTGTTGTTTGTTTTGTTTTCTTGCTTTTGTTTTGCTTTGTTTCTTTTGGTTTTGGTTTTTGGTTTTTGTTTGTTTTTGTTTTTTGTTTGTTCGGTTGGTTGCTTTGGTTTTGTTTGGGTTTTTTTGTTATTACTTGCTAATAAAATCTAAGACACCTACAGAATATTTTGATGAATTAAAAGGTGCAGATAGAATTTTAGCAAAACAGAGGGGCTGAAGCCACCTGACAGGTCTGAGCACATGCCATCTTAGGAACCAGATGCACCACAGCATGTAATTCTGCCTTTCCTGAGGGCAGCACATCTCATGTGCTATAGTTATCAGGGACTGGAACTCCACATCTGGCCTTTGGGAAACACGCTGCCATGGTGCTGCATTTCACAGCTCTTGGTAAGGGACAACCTGGTTTGGTCTGTCTTCCTCTGTGGGTTGTACCAGGTGTCACTTGAGTGGCGTGGAAACTCTGTCTCTAGCCTGAAATTTTGGCCAATGTTCAGAATAGCCTTAAGGGTCTTTAACAGGAGAAAAAGAAGAGGAGAAGGGAGGAGACACTCTCTGCTCATCTGGTTCCTTCTCTAGGCAAGGTGTGATTACTTGCTACAGCATTTCTATTGCTGTCTCCATTCTACAATAACATATCTCATATGACTGTCTTGTCACGACTCAACTTGTAAGTCTAGTCTACAACATGACAGATCTCATTGCCAAGAAAGTTCTCCATATCTCAGCTTAAGAATCACTTTGTAAAGATCTGTCCTATTCCTCCTTACAGTCCCTAATTCAATGCTTGAATTGGGAGGTAATGTTATGGTCTATTTTCTGTCCTGAATTTTTCCTCCCCCCCCCCCCCCCCTTCTTTACTTGCAAGGTAGAAAGACCAATCTACCTGATTGGTAGAGCTACCAATCCCCTTTTCCATCGTTTCCTGAATACTGTGAACCTCCTGCAGGTTCATTCTCTTTCATATCTTTCCTAATGAAGCATTGTGGAGCCATTGATTAAGCCAGGAATCATAACAGTTCCTCTATTTCTCCAAGTTTTAAGCTTAATGTTATGGAAGCAGAGCCCAGCAAGGTGTGTAAAAGCAGCAGAGCGTGTACAGGTACTCAGTGTTGGGACCATTTTGGTTTGGGGTTGATATGAGTGCCATGCAAGCTGGTGCTTCTCAGTGGAAAGAACAGGGGTAACTAGCAATCAGATAATTCACTTTTTTACTGTTACAAAACATTACTTGCAGTGTCTCTGCTAATTCAGAAAACTCATGGTTATAATTACACAGTCTAAAGGTTATCCAAGCCTGATTTCTTCATTTCTGGTTTTTAAATTGTTCAATAAAAGGAACGTTTGAACCTATCTATGGAGCAGGCACGCCTCTCTCTGCCAACCACAGTCAGCGATGAGTTCCCGCCCGTGAAGCCACTAGCATTTCACTTCTACTGGAACTAAATCGTTAGAGAAAAAGCAGGTCATCTCTTTGTGACATAACACAGGAAAAACGGGTTAGCTGCCAGCGAAACCCATCTCAGGAATGGGAGAACCAGGAGAGTGCAGACACTTTACTTGGTAAAATCTTGACAAGGGGATGAATATAGAGCTCGGACCATAGGAACCTGATATAGTGAACCCTGTTTCTGAACAGTTTCCTTCTTACTAAAAAAAGGAAATGAATAAGGTATTAGTTGCTAATGCAAATTTTTCAGAGGCACAACAACATTACTTTGTGCAAAGAGAATACAGCAGATTCTTTTGTATCATCAAAAGGACATAAATCAGCCTTACATGGCAGCACATCTTTGAACAGGAATGTCCTTTCTTATGTCCCAGCACAATATTTTTTTCACAGTCATTGCTGCATGAAAGGACCACACCAATACTTGATGGTGGTAAAGCCCCATTTTCCCTCCTGCGTTTTTCCACAATGCACAACACATACCCCTGCTGTGCCACTTATTTCGTGGCCGTCTTAACTGCTGACGGTTGCAGTCAGGGCAGAGAATTAGCAAAGATTGATTCTCAAAGGCTTCCCTGGGCCTCAATGGTTCTTACTGAGCATAACACTCATGCCATGCTGGAGGAATTTCAGTGCTTTCTGAGATGGGGTGGGATGAGATGAAGCTGATACTCACAGGACGACTTCTACGTGGTCCAAAGCCCACTGATCATGACCTGTTCCGTTGTGACGGGGCTGCCACCAGCGCAGTAAGACTCCTTTCATTCGTGCCTCCCTGTCATCACAAACACAAGAGCCTGTGAGAGTTCCAGACTATCAGTGGTTTGCACATCCCTATCTAACCCCAAACAGGAACTGAGACCAAAGTCAAAATGTTATTTCTACATCCCTGAACATAAACACACCATACATGGAAAACATTTAATGGTGAAAAATGCACACAGATAAGGAGAATTTTCTTTCTTCATATCTTTAAAACAAGTATTCTGTTTTTCATTCAAGTATATTGATAAACACTAGGCTAGAATACCTTAATCAGTCTTTCTCTTAAGATTTCTCCTTTGTATACCCTCTCATGAACCATTTTTTTTTCATAGTGATGCAAAGATAAATTCTTTCTTAGCAGAAGTATATCTTGTGCACTTAGAGGTAATGAAATGTGACTGGGTACTCACAGGGGAACATTATAAGACACTCTTTGGGCTTGTATAAAGTCCTTTGGCTGATGCTGTGCAATTACTTGCCATGTAATTCCATTATTTACACTGTATTGGAGAAGCACTGCCTTGTCTACAGTGTTGGGATCACTCAGATTGGTATTGCAACTGTCTGTTTGTGAAATACTTCCAATTTGCAAAACAAACATGATTTTGCTGTAAAATACAGGGAGGAAAGGTATTTTCAGTATGCAAAAAGTATTCAAATGAGAACAATAGCATTTCCAGGTTTATTGCAGTTACCTTATTAAAACTTTGAGCATTCTCAAGAATCATTATTTTTAACATGCAAAATAAACTGTTCTTACATCTTTGAAACACAGCTCCACTTTCAAAGGAATAGTTTCCTATGCATGACATATTGCCATGTAGTTGTAGTCAATAGATCCAGTTTTACAATGTATCTGCATAAAACCAAGGTAACCTAAACAATATAAACATGCAAATGAGTGTATGGAAAGCTAAAAAAGGGCAAATAAAGGTTGAATATAATGAAGTGCCTAAAAGATTTATCATATTCTACCTGGGTGTTCAAATAAGAAACGAAGAGCCTGATTTATATCTGGCCCATTTGCCAATTCATCCTGTTTCTAATCTTGCGTTAGACAACTAAATACAAACCAGTCCAGAAAGCTGTCATCCTGTTAAGAGCCAGCACAGGCTGGTTGCATTTGTTTTTTCCATGGCCAAAGAGGCTCAATAGATGAAAAAGATACTCCTGTTCATTGCCAGGTGAAAATAATTCTGTTTGACAACAGACACATGAAAATGAGTCTGTAATTACTAATAGCATCTTTAGTCATGACTGTCGTGGAGGCACATACAAACACGGGATTTGTCTTATCAGATCAGGCACTGGTCCAGACCGTCTGGTGTCCAGACTTTGCCAATGGCTTCATTGTCAGTGCTGGCTTTACTAGACAGTGCTCTGTTGGGCATAACGAAAACATCTGACCTTTTCATCTGACATCTCTTCCTTCTCACTCTCCATCTCCCAGATGGAAGTCACAAAGCGTTTTGCCAACGCTAATGTCAATCTGCCAGCCACATCTAACTGCACGGTACAGCCAGGTCAGTCCATCCTCATCAGTACTGGCCTATGTGGCTGCACATACATATGAAGAGATTCCCTTCTCATGAGCCGCTAAAAGAGCATTTTAGGCTTAAAGCATTACCTTGCTCGGGTGAGATCCAGAGGCTTAGTCACAGCTTGTCGTATTTGACATCCGTTAAAATAGAGCGAATCTCCGTGGGCGTAGGGTGCCAGCTGTCCACATCCATTCCCTATCACTCCCCCCTGAATGGTTTCCCAGTTAATTTCAGTGACTCTTTCGGATTCAAAATTATCTTTAATATAACTGGGGAGGTCATGGCTAAAAACAGAGCAGTCATCACCTAGAAATGATACAGTAAAGTTATAAAGCACAAAAAAAAAAAAAAAAACCCCAAAAAAAAAAATTAAAAAAAAAAAAAAAAAAAAAAAAAACCCCAAAAAAGAAGATTTAAGAAAATTGAGTTACAGTTCATTGTAATTCCATTCAAGGATGTGGCCCAATATACAGTGTGACCGCAGACTGAGTACATTTCAGCAGATCCATTAATAATGCGCACATTGCTGTACAGCATTCATTTTTAGAAAAGTGAGGCTGTGAGTCTTTGTTTTTTACAACAGTATAACTTCGAGAACTGCAATACAGTTTCTTCTAGTTTACATTCATGCCAATATGAGAAACCTCAAATTACCCGTTGAAGGGAAATGCATCTAAAACAGGAAAGGGATCTGATCTTACAAAGTTATGAGACTCTCTCCTGTAAGACATTAAACACTGGCTCCACTCCCACAAAGCACTTAGAATTTAACAAGGGCACTCAGGTACCATTAGGCATGTGCTTAGCTGCTTTGAGGGATTAGAGCAGAACACTGTCCTGGTGAGGCACAGCACCGAGTCCCTTACAGATGCCAGTCACCAACAGCTGGATTCCAAGGGTGCATCCACTCCCACATCCCCTGTGACTGGGTGCACCCCTGGAAGGAGTACAGGGGTGAAAGCCATTTCTGGGTAAGCAGGTAGCCCTGTTTTGCTTTCAGTCAAGGCTGAATGGCCTTTACATACTGTGCCAGACAGGAGAGGTTACTCATTCAATCCAGAAAAAGAAAAGGGAGGGAAGAACTGTTATTTGCAGCTCTGTCAAATTATTAATTTAGAATTTTTTACTGAAGTGCTCCAGTGATGAATATAGACATGATGCATCACTCTGTCTTTTTGTTTAGTTTTGAGATAGATTAGACGGTAGCAGATGTATAAGAAACTGAAAAAAAATGAAACCTTGGTATCCTTCATCACAAATGCAGATGGCTCCAGTTGTGCAATATCCATGGCCACTGCAGAGCTTAGGGCACGCTTCCCCGATGTACACATGGTCAATTGCCCAGCTTTGTTTCTCTAGTTCTTCTCCCTTCTGGATCCATCTGAACTGAGTTGCACTGCAAATATCAAAATCCAAACACTGTATTATGATATCTAGCAATTAAATACATCTGAACAGTGATGTTCAAATACGCCAGCAGCAGATGTCATGAAAAATGTCAAATGTAGGGACTGTGACTTCAGTAACTGGAAAGACCCACCCTGAATGGGTGCCTGCTGCATCACTGACAGTAGCCACTTCTATTAACAAAAAGCTTCCTGGAAAATATTAATTATGCATCAAATCTAAATCCAGCAAATAAGCATTTTCAATTCACTAGTTGTTCCAAGTGAACAGTGCCAGCAAGACAGCTGACATTTTATAGGTCCACAGTGAGCTGACCTTTCAGTAACCTACCTGGATGAGACATGATCTGGCAGCTGGATAGTTATTCTTCTCCACATGGAGCTGTTGACAGAGTTATAGATGGTAGCTTCATGGAATTGAAATGGGGAGCAGCCAATGCTGTTAGATGAGGAAGGAAGACAGTGTGTCTGGACGAGCTGCCATGAGTCTGTCCTGTAGGAAACAACAACAAAAAAGTTTTAGAATAGCTGAAAGATTAATGAAAGGGAACTGAGTAATATCTAAGGGTCATGGCACTACCTGTCTTACTAAACAAAATCAAGAGATTGTCAACGATAGTTTCCATGCTCTGTAGCCACAAATGGACAAGAGGTGAGAGACTGGAGCACGGGTGCAACCAGGGAGGAATTTACAGCACCACGTCTGAGTGCATGAAACCCTTGGTGGTGGTACACACTGCGGAGTCCAGCCTAGACCTCCCCTGGGCTGTCATAACAGAAGAATTTATTTAGGGGTCTGCTCCTTAGTCTCTCTCACAGTGTTCAGAAGAGTCCCAGCAGAATTTGCTCCACATTCACCCACGGTCATTTGAGCAAAGATTCTACTTTTCCTTTAACAAATTAAAATGCACTACTATACTACAGGGTAGGAGACACTGTTTTAAATTGTTTGCTAGTTGAAGACAAATTTAGAGTTAAGTAATGCCCATTTCATTACAGCTTGGTCCTAAATATATAGTCATGTATCTTACTAAAACAGCAGTTTCCTGTGAATGTGGTTTTCTGATGAGCACATTTTTAACAGGAGCATTCTCCTGACCGTAACTGCCAGCTCAATGCCATGAATCTGTCAACATCTGGGATAAATTATGAAGAGAATTTACAGGAGTTATGTAGACAAATCCCAGTGCTTGCACACAGGCTTTGTTCACATCCAGTTACAAGATGAATTGCTTTAATAAATAAAAGCTGTCTAGGTTTTTAATATCATACTATGTTTTTGTTTAGATCTATGTATTCTGCTGTCATTTACCTGGCATCCTTTGTATACTCCAGCATCACAGAGTGGAGGTCCCCACAAGAAGTTGCCTCGCAGCCAACCACGATCTATAGCAGAAATAAAATTGTGTGCTGAAACAAGTCAGGTAGACATTTAATGTGATATATAACGAAGTCTTGTTCTCCTTTTGTGTCTTTATGAGGTGTATAAAAGAGACTGCCAACTTAAACCTTGGACAAAATCTATCAAAAATAGATGGAAAACAAAAGACAGTACTTCAGATACTGCTTTTACTTAATGAATTTTAACTTCATTGCTACTGTTATTTTTGAACAGAAACCTAACACTATGTTCCTAAAGTTCAAATTAAATATCTAAACAAACATTGTTTCTGAAACACAAATATATGGTAGCTCCTCGAATTTCAGAAAGTGAAGTACCTTACTATGTGCTAATTACCTATGAAATTGATAATCCATAATGATTAACATGGGGATACAAATTTCAAGTCAATCCAGTTTAAGAACAGAATTATTCTGAATATTTAAAATGGTAAACTTATGTGTCACGTTAGAATGGAAAGACTGCAGTACCCAATGTACAGTACTGAATAGACAACAAAAAGCTAAATTTTAAGAGCTTCAAAACCAATTGCAGCCATGAATCAGGGCTGAATTCCTAGTTTAGAAATAAAATCTGCTGTGACTGGTGAAGAAAAGGGAGGGGAGAGTCAGGAGAGAAAAACTTTGGAATGAATGTTTAGTAATACAAACTATTAAATCCTGATGGGTTATCATAATTTTGGCCTTAAAACAGAGAAAAAAGATCATAGGCTGGGTAAAATAAGCAGCTAGGGGAGATCTTGGCATTCAATAGTAAAAAGCATGCCAGACCGCCCTTTTATATCATTTCTTTGAGGGTGGCATGCTGTGTGAGTGGGGGAAGCAGTGCTTATGGGATTATATTAGATAGTCAATTATAAAATAGGCAGCAATGTTGAGAAAAGGTGAAAGTATTGATTAGTGGAAGATGGAAAACTATGGAACTGTCTTGTCAAATGGAAGGACAAATAAAAAAAGCACACAACAAGAAAAGGGATTACTATTGTGATAACCCTGCTTTCATATTAGTTCTTGGATTATTTAAGACATGATGCTTGGGGAAGGGTCAAGAATATTTCTGAACAAAAACCTATATGTTACCTTTGGCCCTGTGCAGAATTCTGCCTTAAAACAAAGTAAAACATTCAGAAATGTTTCTCTGATTATTTAGGTCATTTGCCATGACACAAGTAAGTAGAGAGGGTACTTCTACTTGAGCACTTTTGCATTTTCCATGTGCCAGCTGTTCTCCAGCCTGCCTCCACTTTGTCTTTTCTGCATGTTTGTGAGTTAGGGGGAAACGGCATATTCTGCATGCTGTGTATTCTCCCCTCAGAAAATAATTCCTACTGTATCTGATGATCTGGCAATTTCAAGAAAAAGGGATTAGTCTTTCCTCTCAGTAACCCCCAAAGCATACAGATAGTCAGAATAATTTGACATTTAACCTTCATGCAACCCTTTCTGGTTCCTATTACTTACACTTCAGAATTTCCTTTAAATTCTAATACAAAGTCATTATTAATTATTCATCCAAGTGGGCATCCTAGCTGGAAGAAGAATTTCTGGAGACACGAGATGTTTTTTTCATCACATACTTTACTTTGGAGATAGAGAGAGAACATTTCTTACTTTAAACTGCATCATGTATCCTGGCTGTATAATGAGCTCCCTGGAGGACAGGATGTTGTGTGTTTTGTCCTTTTTCTTATTTGGCCAGTAGAGATGGAATGACGGATTTCCACAGAACCCTGCAGTCCTGACTGCATTAGGGTAAAAACTCCAGTTTTCTTCGTGAGAGGTACCTTCTATTAAGATGAGTTAAATACAATTACTGCATTGTCTTGGTAAACATCAAGGCTTAGTAGTGAATCCACAGAATCACTAGATACAGTACTTTAGTGATATAAACACTAAATTTATGCTATCTGCCCTGACACACAGTAAGTAAGCTACTAACAGACAATAAAAACATCAGCTCCAGAGAGGTAATTAAGATGATTAAATAATAATACTACTTTTTAAAAAGATGAGCAGTTAAAACTTCACTACCAGGAGTGTAAATGAAATTAGTTGGACTGAAATAATTTTATTTTGCCTTTCTTATAGGTATATATGTATATATATATGTACACATACATATCTGAATGCACATACATATATATTTACACACCCCTATTAGTAGCATGAAGAGTAGCACATAAACAGCATTAGTCTACAAAATGAAAAAATTTGCAGAATTAAAAAAAAAGTGTGCTTGCAAGCTCACAGATTTTATCCTAGATATGGCAATGCCAGACAACAGATTAGCTGTCACAGCCTGTCTTACCATCATCAAACGTATCTACCAGCTGGCTGGGGTTGATCTCAGCTCCTCCAATCAGGATGTTATCCAGTGCCCACTGCGCCCGGTCGGGGCCTGAAACCACGATCCCGTTGCTGATGGTAAAAGGTTGCCACCAGCGCAAGCGAGTTGTATTGGTCAGAGCGTGTTCGGGAAGAAGGATGTAGTCATGCCTGACTGAGATGTATTTTTGGTAATCCATCTCATGAAGTAAAGTCCAGGATATCCCTAGAATGAAAAGATACAGATTTAGTAGTAAAATCAAGCATATGGTAGAATCTTCTAAGAGACTGAAACAAACAAACAAACAAACAAATAAATAGCTATGGTCTTCTAATGGACAGATCTTAACTTCTAAGGGTAGTTGGCAACTGTTAACTCATTGCAAAAGTAATTTTGGAATTGCATAAAGGAATCAGTTTGGGTGGAAGCTACTGATTACTGAAATCAGGGAGGAGGATTATGGAAAACTCCTGAGCAATAGATGGAAATTTTAGATGGGAAAAAACTTTACAAGGACATAAATAACTTTACAATTAAAAATTATCTTATTATATTCGATCTCTGGTGTCTGAATACAGAACAAGGCTGTAACTTAGCTGAAACTATAGGATGTACTTGCCTCCATCAATGGAATAGTCTAGCAGCACTCCCTCCTTTCTGCAAGTTGGTCTGTGGCATGTTGTCATGTTGTTTTCACTCCCAATTCTCCCCCAGTACTGTAGAAACCTAAGAGTAAATGTGTAAGTTTACATCTGTTAAAGATCTGCACAAACTGAGAAGTTTGCTTTCTGTTAGCAGATGTGCTGAAAATGTTCAAAATGACATAATTTTTAAGCAAGTAACATCAGTGTACGAGTAGAACAAAGGCTTCTAAAATCATTGCCTAGTAATTCTCACGAGAACCTCATGAAATTCAGCAAACTCCTGCCCCTGGGAATGTCTAACCCCTTGCAATGGTACTAGCTGGGGACTGACTGCCTGGGAGCTGCTTTGCTAACAGTTCCCTGGGAGTCCTGGTGGGAAGGAAGCTCAACATGAATTAACAAGGTGCCCTTATATCAATGGACATAAAAGGAGTTGATAAACTGCGGCAAAGTCAGTGGAGGGCACTGTGATGGTTGGGACTGAAGCACGTGACCTGTGAGGAGAGAGACTGGGACCAGGGCTAGTTCAGCCTGGAGAAGAGGTCTGGGACTGGGAGACAGTGGTCATACATCAAAAAAAAAAAAAGGGAGGTTCCAAATGTGTATAACAGAGGGTAAAAAAAAAAAAAAAAAAATCACATGAGCATAACTCAACACTGGAACAAGCTGTCCAGAGAGACTGTGGGATCTCTGTCCTTGGAGGTTTTTCAAAACTCAGTGGGACAAAACCCTGTGCAACCCAGTCTGAATTCAGTGTTAACCTGACTTTGAGCATGAGGTTGGACTAGAGACACCCTGAGGCCCCTTCTTTCCTGAAGGCTTGTGTGATTCTTGCTGAGTTACAGAAGTGAGAGTGTGTGGCTTCATTAAAGCCATGCAGTCAAGGGAAATGATTCTGAAGTTTTCTTCTATGTCATGTCCTTAGCTTGTCTAAACTGACATAACTCCATTGCTCTCCATTTAGGTCATCCTTTTGTACAGCATGTGAGTGGAGTGAGTCTTGTATGGGCACCCAAGAGAAAGCAACCAGCAGAGGCTATGTTCTGAACTCAGTGGGAGACACAACTGGTGCCTCCAGGAGTGGAGACAGAGATACCCAAGGGACTGACATACCCAGGAGACTGTGGTATCTCACCTCTTTATTAGGCGGGCTTTGCTGACTCTAGGACATTCCTTGGGAATGGGATCTACTGATTCACCTGGACATGGCAGACTCTTTTCACTGTGCTAGGGTGAGCCTTGCTCTCTGTTACTCATCTGAAAGCATCAGTGCCTCATAACCTCATTAGTGTCTACCTGAGATAGCGCGATGCTTGTGGTGGCCTATGACTTCCCTGAGCTACAGGCTGTGCCACCTGCTGCTTTGTCAGTGTTTAACAGAGTTCCCCATTGAAATGACATGGAAACACAACCTACTTTGCCCCCCGCAGGTCCAGATCTTGAGTGACAGCCTGCCTCACAGTTGCACCTCCAAAATACAGAGTTGTGTCTTCTGCAAGAATCCCACACTCAGTACAGGTATTTCCGCCTTCTAAAGACATCCATAAATCTGGTTTAATTTCCTCATTGTCGAAGCGCTCTTTCAGGAAAGTCTGGAAGCAAAGTGTTTAACATAAACCATAGGTAATTATGATATTAAGCCTTTCTGATGAACTAGAACTAGATCAGCTAGAACTGATCTAAACCTGTTTGAAGTGCTCATGAACATTAAACATTTTTTTTCAGGGTGATTGAACATAACAACTTGTGGTGGTTTAACCTTGGCTGGACACCAGGTGCCCACCGAGCCATTCTGTCACCTCCTCCCCCTCCTCTCAGATGGACCAGAGGGAACAAAAATAAGATAAAACTTGTGGGCTAAGGGAAAATTAACTCCAGCTCAGTCAGACCCAATACAGTACCTTTGGCTGAACATTTAGCTACTTGAACTGAATTGGCTCAATGTGAAAATACGTTAGGGTAGGGAAAATATGTTAGGTAGAACACTAAAATTTGCATGTGCAAATGAATGGATGCATTTGGTTTGAGAGGCAGGGTTTTGGTAGCAGGGGTTCTGGAGATGTGTCCTCCATGAGAAGGCACTAGAAGGTTCCCCTGTGGAAGCTGGGCAATGCCAACTGTCTCCAAGATGAGCCTGATGCTGGACAAGGCCAAGCCCATCAGCAATGGTGGCAGCACCGCTGCAATAATGTATTAAAGAAGAGGAAAAAACCTGCTACGCAACAGAATCTGCAGCCAGAGAGAGGAATTGAGAATATGTGAGAGAAACAACTCTGCAGACACTGAAGTCAGTGAAGAAGGAGGAAGGGAAAGTGCTGCAGGCACCAGAGCAGAGATTCCCCTGAATAGTAATTTTATGTCTTTTTCCTGTATTTCTTACTTCAGTAAGCTCTTGCATGATAGACAATCTTTCTACAGGTCTTGATTAAATATATTCCTATGTGCAAGGGTGATGTAGATCATATAATGATTATCAAAGTGAACTTTACCACAGCTTTTTCAGGCAGTGTTATTTGCAAAGGAACAAACCCATTCTTGGATACTGCAGTAGCAGTTTTGTAACAAAAAATGATAAAAGGGCTGACAATAGATTTGAGTATCTTCAAGATGACAGGAATCACAACTAAATTTCCCGTGGAATCCATCTCTCCTCTCTTTCTCAGACAAACACATGGCAAAATTCACTCTTTAAAACATTCAGTAAAATTACCTTCAGTGTTTGAGTCAGATAGCAGTTTGGACCCGAATAGCCAGGATCACAGATGCATTGCTCATTCAGGCAGTCTCCATGACCTCTACAGTTTTCCAGACAACCAGGGCCCAGATAGAAATTATCAATGGCCCACTGCACATCTGAGTATTTCTGGTAGAACCGAAACCTCACTGGACTAGATATAAAGGAATGAAGAAAAACAGACATATATGTATAACAGCTTTGCTCAATTGAAAAAAGGTGGGTGAAACATAATATACTTATGACTGTATTGTCCTCCAAGCTTCCACAAGTAATATCCGTCAGTATCTGTTGAAACTGGTTTTATACTTATCCATATCTTCTTCTTCTTCTTCACAAATGTACTACCTATCATATATGGACAGATTCCAGACACTGTTGAAGCTAGAAAAAGCTATTCTGGCTTCTTGCATGAGAATTTCAATTTTGGTTATACTTCCTGAGCAGATTCCTCAAAGAATACAAGAGATTTTAATTTTGCACTGAAAGACAAATGGTTTGCATAGGTGTGGACTATTGCAGGCAATAAAGGTAATTTTTCCACTCAGTAAGGCCATAAATCTACTGTCTAATTGACCATGGCTGTCTGAAGAGAGCAGAGCATGCTGTATTGGAGCAGACTGCAGAGAGGGATAACTTGCTGGTTGTTCAGCCCAAGAGTCATGGTCAGTCTTGATTGACAGGAAATAAAATTATGCAGCATACTTAATGAACATGAACACTGCTGTCTGCACTTTCCTTGAAAGGAAAAGAATAGGCAGATGTATCCCCTGTTGTGTTTTTCAGGAGGCACTGAACCCAGGACAAAATGAGTAGCACAGTCATACTTACTTGCCCACAAGGTTTTCAGGCAGTGAGTAAGTTACTCGTTTCCATCCTTTTGTGGGAAAGAAGACAGATGGCTGTGAAACACTCCCAGAACATTTTGGGTCAGCAGGTAAACACTGAGGTACTAAGTAGCTCCAGCTAACACCAAAGTCCGTGGAATACTGCACATGGACCTGATTTTGTGCAAGTTTTTCTGAGGTTTTACACCCAACAGAAACCTAATAAAAAAGAGAGCATAAGTAAATGAGAATTAGTTGTGTCAGTGATTAGTTTTTAAAAAAATTGAACGTGAAAACTGACTGCAGAAATGGTGGCAGTAACAGTGTTTGTATGGTTCCAGTCATCCACAGATCTCATCAGTATTCCCAAGACTGAAAACAGGGACCACGTTCTGAGTTTCATTTTCTTCTAGTTAGTTCACATTTCTGGATTTCTAAGTTTTGACACCTGTGCCTTATACCCTGGCACCCCATAACTAATAATCACACACAACCTAAGATTTAAATATTTCAGAGGAGGCCACCCAGCTCAGTTAGGTTAGTCGGACTGTCTTTATGGGAGAGATGTGCAAAGGGCTCTTAGAACTACCACATACTATTGGGTTATTTCTTTAATTTAGGTAAAGGGGTGTTTGAAGGGCAGTTTCAGTGCAGGTTTGATGTGAATGCATGACATGACAACACAGAAGCAGTGTGGACTACTTTGGAGGCTGCTTTTCCCTTGCCAAGCAACTGTAACAAAATAGACACTTTATATATGAGTAATATCCATATTACATGATGTCCATACAACAGATGTGCTGAAAGAGTGGAGTGTGTCACCTCTGAGAACAGCCTTAAATGTAACAGTATTAAAGCTGACCAACATGGGGTAGGTGAGAAAAATGAGGATGGCCTAATAACAACAATTTTCCCTGCACAGAATGGCTCATGTCTAGGCCTATACCTCATCCTACCTCCTGAAAAATCTATTTAGACCTGGAGCAAAATGTGGTTTTGAATAATTATATTGCAGATAGAGGTTTTACCTTGAACTGCATAATCCAGCCTTCTGTTGGAGTTAGGTCGTGGGTGACTGCATAGACCTCTCTGCCATCATGGCTCCCGCAGATCATGACACCGTCAGGAGAATCACAAAACCTCTCAATCGAGCAATCGTCATGGAATAACCAGTGTTCATTCACTTGAAAATAAATGGCAATGACAGTAATATACAATGACAATCTAAATTGAAGAAAATAGGGAGCAGTGTTAACCACTAAAGGTGATTCATGGCTTTATTTTTCAGCCTACAGGTGAACTATTTAGTATTGCTCCTGAGAATGTCAGTACCCCATCTTTCCCATGCACGTATTTATTACATTTATCACATTTATTGCTCAAAGTACTGTTACATAAGAATTACAGCATTATTATGTAATGTGCAAGAAGTAAGTATTTGAGACTTACTCAGCAGATAAACTTCTGTTGCACTGGACATTATGGGGGAACTTTTTAATGGGTGTTGCTTACATGTCTGCACAAAGGGTGCCCCGGTAGTGTCAACTGTTAAGGCTTGTAAACATCCAAAAATACATCCTCTACAAAATTTGGTTGTAAAATGTTATTTAACTTCCCTAAAGAATATTTTAAAAAGTCAGGAAATAGGGAACAGATACTCAGGTTAAGAAACCTGCCTAGAATAACCTGTCACTTTTAAATTATTTTTTCTTTCTTTGAAGAGAAATTAATCTTCTAAGCGAATTCATGCAGTAAAAAAAGAAAGATACATTACATCTTTTAATTTCGGATTTTGTGAACTAAAACCAACCGACAAGACCCCTACAGTGCTGGGATTGTCTGTGATATCCACCACAGTGAGACAAAGATTCAGAGGCTCAACAAGATTTGGAAATCACTGCTCTGACTTCTTGCTCTTTAATTCAGATCTACGTGAAACCTTTACCTGTAGTTTTGTCCTCCATGAACATGTCAAAGGCAATCCTGCCGGTGGGCCCTGCATCGGCAGGGGAGCGCTCATGCTGTGGCAGGGGAGCACTGCTGAAGGTGTCGAGCATCACCGTCCTCTGGTCAGCTGAGCCAGAGATCAAAACGTTGTCGATAGCCCAGTCATTCTGGTCCAGGCCATCGTGTTTAGGCTGCCACCAGCGGAAGCGCGTCCCAATGGTTTTGGCATCATAGGGAAGGAGGATGTTCACAAAGCTGAAATAAAAAGTGGAAACCAGTTGTAGGAAAGCCACAGGAAGAGGACACTTCTCAATGTTTTCTGCTGGGTGTTTTGACCAGGTCCACTCTCCTAGAGTTTCCTAGAGAATGTGGAGGTTGGGAAAGAAGGAAAAGACCAGGTGATCTAGCATATGTTCCCCTACAGGAGACTGCTGAAAAAAAGTCCTTCCTAATCACTCCCAGTGTCATCCCTGGGACAGGGGCTCAGAGTGAGGTGGGGAGGGCCAGCAGTCAAACTGTAGCATGGTTTGAGCAACCTCACATGCACCAGTTGTGATTATGGGACCAAAACATAGTCTAGGCTATTAGGGTATGACCACAAGGTCCTAATTAAAGGAAGTGAGGTTACTACTTTCAACCTGGAGCCATTCAGCAGATAGCAATGTTCCAGTACAGTTTTCTTATTTCTGTTACAACAGTAGATGATAGTACACTTAAATCTCTTGTCGAATTAAAGTGCTAGTCATTTCTTGGCATAACAAATGATGGGTCCCTCCCAACCCCATTTTATATGAGTCTTTTAAATTAGTTAGTGAGGAAAAGGTCCATCCACACCTATGTGTAATCTGAATCTCACAAATAGGGATGAAAATAGGTCTCGAGACTATCCGTCCCTTTTACAGATATCTGCAGAAATTCAGTTTTTCCTCTGCTCACCATTTTCTAACCAGTGCAAGCAATGACTTTCTGCTCTTGTCAGTAAGAAACTAGATTGCAAATAAAAGTAAATTAAAGAACGGGATGGACATCATTACAGTAGCCAGTAATTTATCTTCCTGCAACCATTTACAAATCTACCAGCATGCTACAGACTCCTCACTACACTTGTATTTCTGGCCTAGCAGCTATACAAATGCTGATGCTCAAGCACATGTGCTAATGCCATCATAAATGCTTGCAGGACTGGACAGGCTGAACTCTTATAGACCTGACATCCAAACCACAGGTTCTTATGAAATAGTCAAGACCACCTTACTTTAAACACAGGAAATTACATAGGTAGCGGAAGGAATCTACAAACCCTGGCTTGCTGAATTGGTCATAGAAAATTTCCATTAAGAGGCTCCAGGTGATTCCACCATTCACAGAATACTCCAGCAGCACTCCTTGGTTGCGGCTGTTTGGAGTTATCAGACATCCATACATGAAATAAAACTGGATGAATTCGGCACTGGTGAGGTTCAAGTCCACTGTAACTAACATACGGCTGCAACCCTTAAAAGCAATGGAAAAATATGTTGGCTAGTAAAACTTACGAACATAAAAAGTGTTAGACTATGCAGTCACTAGTAATATAACTTCAAGTTGTAAAACCTTCAAAATTGCAGAAAATTATCCTAATTATAACAAAGGTAGAGCCACAACAGACCAATAAATGTTCTTCCTTGAGGACATAATTTCAGTTTCATTCCATCTTAAAAATTCCTATTGTATATTCATACACATTTCTACTTGTACCTACAGCTTTACAACATTCAGCACCAAGAATTGTATTCACCTTTCTTCTGAATACAAGAGTTACAAAAATCCCTGCCTCCAGAGTAAAGTTTTCCAGGCGGAATGAATGAATCACAGATTATGTTCTAATGGTTTAATTTATGCAAACCATCAAATGGCACTGCCTTTTTAATATGTGTGTCTTCCCACAATCCCTTATATATTTCATATTGTTTATCTTATTAGTTAGTAGTACCTACTTAGTCCTACAGGAAGGAAGTGGAAATGTAATGCTTCATTCATTTTAGAAAACTTGCATCAGTTTGAACCTTGTTATAAATTTTCATGAACAAGATCTACAAGCATAAGTTTTACCTGTTTCTAAAATACTATTTTGTCATTTTTATAATCCCAAGGTTATCTGTAAGCAAACTGTAATTCAGCAGCACTCTGGGTTATATGGCTACGTATGTAGCTAAACCATAAAATTTAACTCTGAGCTTACTCTGAAAAAAATCCAACAGTGAAAAGTCTGAAGGATGAGGCTGCACATGGATGTATTTTTGAGGACCAAGTGCAAGTTATACACATGCAAATACCTAGTTATTAATTTACCTCTGTGGTCTAATTAGAAGCTGCACTAAACTCCAGTCTTGGGAAGCTGTAAGTGCTATGAGGAGGTTATTATGAGTGAGTGGAATTGAATGTCTGCATACTTGGACTGTGCTTCAATCTGTCAGTTCTGCCTCCAAAAGTCTCTCCACAGCTCCCTCCAGGCAGCACAGATGCTATATCTCATTTTCCTATCTACAGCATAGCCAGAAACATGGTGTCTGCTTTCCTGGCCCTAATCTGTAGGACCTGTCCAACTTTGACCTTCAGCTAGGCAAAGGATGTACTACTTTTTCATTTGTTACATGTTTAAAGTGTTATGCTGATAATTTTTAACACACTGCTATTTATTTAACTTTTTAAATCCATCCCATTTATACTGTCAAACGGGGTGAACTGGCCCCCATGCTGAACACACACCCCGCTGAAGTGAAGAGCCATCCCAGAGGCTACCGCCCCGCAGACCGTGCTCAGTTTGCCCCCATTCACTGTCAGCCAGTTCTGGTTCGATGGCGAGCGATTGAAGTTATCTTTCAGTTGTGTTGGAAGGGGCGTCTCTGGCTCATCGCAGTACAGCCCACCCCAGTGCTCATCGCAGCTGCAGAGGAAAACAAATGCAAAATTCAGCTGGCAAAGGCTGTGCATGGAAGTTTAATCAGTGCCATGTTATTTCATGTTAAGTTGGTGTTCCATGCAGAGTCTATCCAGATCATTTACTAGTGCACTACTGGTATATGGGGGCTTCAAACATCTGCCACTTTTTTGTAGTTAATATGGAACAAAAACTACTTTAGGAAGGTGTCACGGTTTAGGGTCAGGGTGGCCACTCAGACCTATAACAGATGCTCTCTGTTGACCCCCCCCCCCAAGGGAAGGAGAAAGGGAATAAGGGAGAGAGACAGAGATTAGAAAATGAAACTACAGCGGCTTTAATGAAGATAAAAATAATAATAATAAAAATGGAATATATACAAATATATACAAAACCAGTATGGAACCCAACCCCCCTGATGGTAATTCCATCACCGTCACCACTGTTGCTGTGGAACAGGCACTGGGGGAGTCCCAGACTGGGCCCTGCAGCAGACGGGAGCTGTGCTCAGGAGCTGGATTCTGGTACCAGGTTCAGGAACACACAGACTGGGATTGAAGGCAGAACAGAGTTCTGCTTGGGTGCTCCAAGGAAGGAACTGAAAGAAAACCCAAGCCAAGCCAAGCAAAGCTGGCAAAGCAGTCCAAGAGGGGAGAAGAGCCACAGACCCTTCGGATCCCTCAGCTCTAAGCTGAATATGACGTCTAGGGGCTGGAATCCCTCACTGGTCAGTTCAAGGTCACCTGTCCTGTCCTCTCCTCCCTGCAGGTGCAGCCTTTCACTTTCTGCACCCCCCAATGTGGTACACAAGATCCAGCAGTGGCCTTGGTCTGCACACCAATCCTTGGTAGTAACTCTAACCATGGGGTGTTATCACTGCTAGAAGCAGACACTGTCTGTGAGAACAGGCTGATAACTTCAGACACTGCAGTTAGCTGGAGGAACTGAGCTGAAAAGTAAAATCACTGAACAGAATTAGTTCTGTTCTCACTCAGACCAGGACAGAAGGCTAGGATTACATATTTTTCAAAGTGCTAGTAGAGTACACTCCAGCACAGAGAAAAATCAGGAAAGTACATTGTACTGGGCTAGATAAATCAAAGAGAATGTGCCAAGTGTAAGAGTGTCCTGCTAATGTAAAATTTTAAGTAATTTCCTGTAAAATTTTAGGAGATGGGTACATTCCTTTTGCTTCTTTAAATAGTCCCCCTTTTTTTTCTCCTCTGCTCCTCTGAAACCTTCTTATAATGTGTCAAAGATTGGATAATAGCATAGAAATGTGTTTTGCTACTATGCAGATTTCACCAGGGAGATTGTGCTGTGATATTTCAGTGCTGTCAGGATAGAGAACAACACAGTAATATGTCTATTCTGTAGTGGACTATATTTCTAACAAACATAGTCAAAGCACAATTATACAACTGTTGTCCCATTTCTGATGCCATTTGTGGCTGGAAAAAAGCAATACATCCATCTGGAAGGTATTTCTCTGTTGCCAGGCAGACAAATCTGAGGAGATCTGGTGACTGTTAGCCTTGTAGGGCTCTGTATGGGCTGTTATACAGACAGTTTGAGGATTGAGCCAGTCTGCCTCCACCATCAAACCTTATCATGGAGCAGAGGTATCAGGCCATCAGGCCAACAGCAATTCAAAGGCAAAATCTGGCCTTACGAAGAACTGGTATATATTCTGCTTAGTGGACACATCCCACCTCCAACCCAGTTCCTCTGCATCCAGAGCTAGAATGAGAGCATGGAGACATGGTGTGAAACCCCTCAGGAATAAGAATGGCATATTCCAGAAAACTCCAGGACTGTATGTCCCTAGAGGAGTATGAAAGCTCAAGGGGTCCTCTCTCCCTACCTGGTGGGAGGGGAGCCAAGGTGCAGCATGGGCAAGAGCAGAGGTGATGCATTGCTACTGAGGAAAGGACTGACAGTGTCACATGTGAACAGGCAGAGGTCTGTCAGAGCCAACGCCTGCATTTATGCTTCCTCTAGTTATTTCTATTCCCTAGTGCCCTGCTCACTTTAAACAGCAAAATCCACCTTCCTTTTAGAAATTGTATCAAAGTCTTTCCCATAAATTCATTAAAATGACAGAGGAGTGAAATGCTACAGTGCTGGGCAGGACAGGGAACAAATGGCACTTACACGCAGTTGTCTTGTGTGCACTTCCCATGGCCACTGCACATGTCTATGCAGCCGTCCCCAATGTAGACATTATCAATGGCCCACGTTTGCTGCTTATCGAAAGGAGCAGGCTGGTGCCAGCGGAAACGAGTTGCTTGAGACCTTTGGGAGAGAAAGAAAACCAGAAAGGTAATATTTCTAGCTAAGCTAATCTTTATTTTGACTGAAAAGGAAATGTCACTCTTGAGGCTAGATTGCCTTGGAAGATTTGTTTGATATCAGCACAACCCAGGGCTGATTCTTGACAACAATGAGGTCTCTGAAAAGCCAAGAATAGAGTGCCCACATTGTGAGAGCGGGACAAAGTACGGGGGCTCAGTAGCATCCTGAGAGTGTGACAGGTGGGGAAGGGATTGCTGGTGAGAGCAAAGCAAGGGGGTTCTGGTAGGTGCAGCAGAGAAGAGGGTAAGAAGGTAGAAAGAAAGTGGTATACCAAAGGTAAGCTCAGACCAGTCATAACCACATCCCAGCACAAATCCAAACTTGATTCATCTGGGAGCTGGATAAAGCCAGAATCACCCAAATCCTCCAAGTTTCTTTCACCCTGAGACCAAGTTTCATTGTTTCAGTTCAAGTCAACAAATTAACGCAACTTTTTCTCTATTAATTCTGCCAACTACACTTAGGTAAGAGGAGCTCTAGGGAGTGTATTGGCTCCTAGGCAAGGTGCTGATATGTATAAATCTACAGGGGACAGGTGAGATTGCTCATGAAGGGCTTGCAGTGTGACCCTGTGTTTGCAGGTTCCTCCCTCCCCTCCATCCAGGCCTTGGCTGGAAATGTAAAGAAATGGTCCATGGTGTGATCCTGGCTCCTTTCAGTAAATAATTTTGATTTTCTTGATTACAACAGTTCCTTATTGAAACACCTTGTTTGATGTAACTGTATGTGAATAAAGTATCTTAGCTCCCAAGATAGATGATGAAAACCTAGCCAAAACAGTCAGGGGACACCAAATAGCTATTCAGCTCCTGCAGTATTAGACACCTGTATTCGAATAGCTGCAAGTAGACGAATTTCTGTAACTTATCAAAAATACCATTTTAAATTCAAGCTAGTCCATGTTTTGCTGTACAGCACTAGATGGCAGCATTGAACTTCATGTAGTCTGGTTTCTTTTCAAACTCAAAAGAGAAATCACAATTATTGTAAACACCAAAACAAATAAACAGCAAAATCCCCCAAAATAAACCCTTTATGGTAAGGCCAGTGTTATCCCATGAATTATTTCTTTATAAACATGTTATATGAAGTGAATGAATAATTACTTTATCCAAAGAGAAATCTATTTCTGTGCTGTCTAGCTGCTCAACAAGTAACCTATTTAAAAGAAATGGAAAATTTGTGAGGAAGTCCTTTAAGAATAAAGACAAGCACCTATATGTTACACTGCCCACTTTACGTTTGGTGCTTCACTAACAATTTACGGGGATGATGCTCCTGGGAGAAACTTAGTATTTGTATTTACATTTTAAAGTCAGCTCTGAGATGAAGTTAGAATTAAGTGTTCATTGTCTTCTACAGTCCAGAGTCTAGATAGCACTCTGGGGTACACAAGCCCTACAAGGCTACATAGGTATAGGTGCTGTGCACCAGGCCAAGCTATTGACTGTGTAGCCTGCATGTCCCTAGAACATACACACACAAACAAAACATGCTATTACGTTGCTTGAATTAATAAAGCAGCATAAAAATTATATCACAACTCACTAAAGGGCCTATTAGCTGCACTATTCCTTATTCTAAAGCTTAACGTCTCCCTTGCTTGTGAAGTAAGGTTGTAATAACCTCTCTCGTGCAATCTTAGTATGTTTGGGAAAAGGCATTATTTGAGCCCACAATTACAGTTACTGAATGGGACAGAAAAGCAATCTTTGCCTCAGTAAGGCAACAGACTTGTCCTTTTGAAATATGCTTCTCAAAAAACTTTTCAGCCTTAAAGTTATTTATAAACCCGAGTTTTTCTCAGGTGGCAGGTTCATTTCAGGTCCAAATTCAATTGTTTTGGAACAGCAACCTCAGTTCTGATTTATCCTGTTCTACCCCAGAAAGTCTCTCCTGAACACAAATTTACAGACTTTATACAAGAACCGTTGAGGTAATGGATTTTACAGACTATATGTAGTGAAACAGTACAAAAGAGGAAGCAGAAGAGATCAATGTAGGGAACAAGTCCTGAAAAAGTACTGGTTTTTTGCTGTGCAGAGCTGCACTGAAGACAGGGAAGAGTTGAGATGCCGCAAATGATCAGTAATAGAGCATGGACTTTTTCACTGCTAACTTCAAAATGTGTGGCAAGTGTATAGGCACACTCGGTACAACTGCTAAATAATGAAGGTCTCCAGATGCACTTGTATGTGCATTACCTGGCATCTTTTGTAATAACTTTCTCAAACAGGCACAGGCTCTGCCTGCACTGTGGTACTTTTGTGCCTGCAGTTAACTCCGCTTATGCCCACATGAGGAGATTGGGCTCAGCAATAGGAGCAAAGCTGGAGAGACAAGTGGTGCTGAGAGTCTGAGGTCCAGACTGCCTGTGTTTGCAAGGCTTTACCATGGGCTAGCTCTACAGCAGCTTTATCAGGTATGAGCGTGCAGGGGACAGTCACAGCTATCCCTGCAAAACAACACATCAAAGAGGGATGTGAACGGGAAGGCCATTTTCAGGGCATTGGAGGGAATCCTATGGCAGCATTCCCATTAGCCCCTCAGTCCAAAATAGCTCTTTTCACTACAGCCTCCCAAGAAATCCCACAATTTTTCTTCCCTCAAAGACAAAAGAATGTAGTAAAAGGAAGAGAATGTGAAAATGGGGCATGTTTAAAAACAATGACAAGAGCATCAAAGCTGAGAGAGACACAAAGGGTACCAGGAACACACAGGAAAACAAGAAGCCTGAAAAGTGCTACTTTTAAAAGATGAGCTGATAGCCACCAACAGCAAGCAGAGTGCAGTGGGGATTCAGGTGGTCCAATTAGCCACCAAAACAATCAGAATTTAGCGAGGCATGAGATTCTTTAAAAAGTTCACCCTATCCCTCCCTGGTACAAAATGGACAAGAATTTCCTATCTTTAAATAGCTAAGAAAAATAAGTGCACGTAGTAGCTTTGCAGTTCTCATGCAAAGCAAGATGGGGCTTCATTTACTTATACTTATTTGTTGCTATATACATGGACTAAACAAAAATGGCAAGGTACAATTATTTTAACACTGTAATGTGTCATGCCTCAATACATAGTTATGTATTTGGATTTATTTTGCAGAAAGCCAGAAGGAGATACCTAGTATAGGGAGGCAGAGGCAAAGTAACCCGGGTCCACTTGTTGAAAGTGTCTGAAATGAGAATCCTCTGGAGATGGTACTTGTTGCATTCCACATTAGTGGGAAGACAGTCTCTCAAAATCGGGTGCCAGTTCAGCCCAAGGTCCACTGAATATTCCAGTTCAATAGCTAAGGACGGAAAGAAAGTTAGTTACTTAATTTTGAGACTGCATCCACAGGTCTACAACAAACTGGTAACTCTCAAGGGCATTAGTCACGAGTCTACACTGACAAAATAGCAATTCAAAACTTCTAAAATCCTTTTTTGCCCCTTGTGTCAGAAGCACAAAGCTACCCCCTTTGGTGTCAGTGCTGGAGGATAGGTTACATGTTGCTGAGCAGGTACAGTTCAGGAGAAGGCTGCAGTGCACTTCTGCACCTGCCACCTAACTCAAGGGACCACAGGCGCAAGGACAAAGTCATCTGTCAAGTTGGCAGGATTAAGTCAAATGAATTTCTGTAGCTGCAGTGTAAGAAAGTGATGTGACAGCATCGTGGCCAGGAAGGTTTGGGTTGTTTTTTGTTGTTTTTTTTTCAGGCTGAAGGATGAAACTCAGCTGGATGTAACCGTTGGGTAAGACAGAGCAACACTCTCAACTTTTTGGGTCTGTCACAAGATGGTTTAGTCACTCTTTCACACCCCTCCAAATTAGCTCATTTCATTATCCAGCATAAGCAATTTTAAATTGAGTTTGTTAGTCAGGGAGCATGTTTTTATTGAAACACAGTCTAGCCACATTAAACTAATGTATTAATTTCTCGCCAAAAATCAGCAATTTCATTGTTTTAATGTTTATGGCTTATAAATGTTTATTATGAAAAATAAAGTCTAGTTAGCTCATTAAATACTCGAAGTTAAACTTTTATGCAGCCATTAAGAAGTAAATAATAATAGGCACAGAACTGTAACTTGAAGTAAATGTTCCAGCTGCCAGGCATTCTGTCTGTGTCACTGTGGTTGCAGTGACAGGGGTGATAAATCTGTGATCTATTTTGATTACTACAGACCCATTTCTTCTACTGTCATGCACAGAGAATGACCCTTAATCACCCAATCAGTCCTACTTGATGTCTAAACACAAAAGACAGTGCTATAGAAATACAAGGACAAGTGGATACAAACAAGGGTAAGTGAGTTTTTAGCGTTACATCTCCATCACAAAATGAAAAGCTTTGCTCACCATGACTGGAAGCATGATTAGGTAGTGTCCTGCCTAATTTAATGCTAAGCTAAGATAATGGTTGGTGTAGTAAACAAAGAAACAAAATAAGAAAGATCTGCTTCTTTGCCAGTATGTAGCTAAGCTGCCAAAACACTTTTAAACTTAGCAGAGGTGATCTTAGGATGCTGAAGTCTTTTTAATACCAAAAGAAAAAAAAAAAAAACTGTTAAGCATGTGAGTAAAATATCTGTTACTTCCATTTGCTTCAGAATAGCAAAATCAGAGAAGCTACTTCTGGAACTTCATGCAAAATTTTTTCCATTTTCATGCAAAATCTTTTTCCATTGTCATGCAGAATTTTAGAGAACTAGTCAGCAACCCAGTGAATTAACATATGCCACATGCTGCCACATGTTGTATTCTTCTAAAAGAAAAAAAAACAAACCCCAAAAAAACCCCAAATAAAAAAACCTATACCCCAAACCCATACACTAAAAGAATGTAATTTAACATGTACAGCCAAGTATTCAAAAGCTAGGAAGACCTATTTCTTGTGCAATAATAATGAACCAATTTTTAATTTCCATGTGATGCGTATTGAGTGCAGAGCATGTTTTTATTTGTCTGTATATGTTTATATATGTATGTATACATATACACATACACATAATACACATATAAAAGCAAGCTTTGCACTCAATACACATAAAATGGAAAAAAAAGGTAATTATGCTATGTGCATATATCTACGCACACATTGATATACACACACATACATATGCATGTTTATTTCATAAGGATGATACAAGCTTTTGCAGTTGACGCTGACATAGTATGTGTCATATGTATGCTGATATAAATGATTTCTTAGTTATACAGGTGCAAGTGGGATCTGAACCGAGACTTACTTCACTGAAAATGCAAAACCACAAAGCAAGAAACATTCTGGAACACACAGCTGCTTATTATCAGAACTACAAGATCACCCCAACAGTGGATACCGTATACTGGTAAATAGATTTGAGTAAGACAGCTGCTAATCTTTGTATTAAACGAATTAAATAGGAACTTAAGTGCTCAGAGGGAATAATACACTTTAGTTTATCTTAGGCACCTAGAATAAAAAGGCTGATACTACAATTCCTAACAGAAGCATGCAGGCTTCTTTTGTTTCTCAGTTCTCATTATGATGAATAATGGAGCTAGAAAATGAGTGAACTTTCCTGTACAGGAGCAGGAGAGGGAGGGCAGGAATTGCTAAGAAGTCATTACCATAACAGGAGTCCGTGACAGAGCAGGATGCTGCAAAATCTATTTGCAAGAAAGAGTCTTCGTTGACAACAATGTCAGTGGTGACAACATAGCGGGTGCTAGCTTTCTCAATAAACACTAGAGCATCTCCAGTAGAGCCACAGACCGGCATCTTTGTTCCACCAGGATGGAGCAGCCACTTTCTACTGTCCAATGTGGCAAAATCATCTTCTAATACTGTATTGCCAGAGATATTTCCTCCAATAAGAATCTGAAAAATTAGGAAAGAAACTGTCTAGAAGTCTTCAGAAACATACATGTGACATAGGATCCTGGAGGAGGAAGACATTTACTGATCTATGCATATATATTCTGTTAGTCCAAAATAGACAAATTCTCTTTGTAAAGAGTTTAGGTTATGAGGAAGGGGAATACCTTTTAACTATAAAGAGGTCCTAAAGAGATTTGCTTAGACATACAAATCTAATGTTCAGGGAGGTGAACTCCATCCTGGATGGAGTAAAACTACTCGCAAAAATAAATGTTGGCAGCAGCAAAGTAATTACACTGTCATTTTTCTTACTGACTGTTCAGTTCTACAAAAAGTGATGTTGCGCTTCTAACAGATTGCATCTGCTGGTAGAACTGGGGAAATAGTCTCTGTTTTGCTATTGTCTGTAAGACATTAGCATTTTACTGTTCAACAGCAAGCAAGGTAGAATTAATTTTCATTTGTTATTCTGAACTTACCTTCTGATTGTTCTGAACTAACATAACTATATCAAATGAAGATATAGGAATGAAAGAATTAGGATTTTTTCATTTTTAAATGGAGGTATGGGTAGTAAAATTTCATAACCACATAATTAAATGTGGCTGAGAGTTTGGTTTCTGGGTTTCTCCTAAGGGCCTGAACTAATGCTTTTTTAAAAAAAATTCATAAATATGTAAGCAAATTGAACTTGGATAGCCAAATAACACTACTTAGAGCACAAACACTTTAGTGAGGTGTCTTGAGATTTATACCAAGTCATACAAAGCAATATAATAACCTTTATAAAAGCAAATCCCAAAATATGAAACAAAATTTTGCTTTCAAAATTAGAAGATGAGTATGGATTGACATTTGTCTATATTTTTTTATATTACATTCTACTAAGCCAATTCCATATTTGGATAGATTTTAAATGAAAGTTTTTGAAGTTTGAGCTCAGACTTGCATGTTGCATGGTAAGGCCTTCTGCAACGTGAACCTGAGTCTCTACCCAAAAGAGTCTGTAGAAGACTTTCCTATCTGCAAATTGGGCATTCAGTACCTCACATGGAAATGGTGCATTAAAAACACAAGATCAGCAAACAGATATCGTGCTCTATTATTTTGCTAGGTTATTGTAACTCTGGCATATCTTTATACACAGTGTATTTGCTTGATCCAGTGAAACGATGTATGACAGCAAAAGGGAAACATTAAGACTGAAAACAGTCTAAAGTTGTTATAAAAAAGCTCCACAACCCAAAGAATTCCTTACCTGATCAATTACCCAAGGACTGTAAAAATGCCCATTCTCAGATGGTTGCCACCAGCGAAGCCGAGTGGAACTGGAACGGGCCTTCAAGGGAATTTCCAGGGCAATGTATCGTCCCACGTTGCTGGAGTTACTGAAGAGGAACTCCTGGAGAAGGCTCCACGTGAGTCCCCCGTTGAGTGAATACTGCAGCAGCACAGGCTGGCTCCTGGGGTCTGGCACCCCCTTGCCACATCCCAGTCTCATGAAGAACTGCACAAATCTAACATGTGGAGCAATGACTAGAAAGATTTCTTTCCTGCAACATTCTAGATAACCAACTAGAAAGACCTGGAGTCTGTCTATTGAATAGCTCCATGATTTCTTGCTGCAAGTGGCAGCTTTAGGAGACCTTATGATTTATTTTTCAAAGTCTCCAGAATATAAGTAGGTGGGATGCCAAAAATTCATTTGCTTGTATAATAGTTCGCCAGGCAGAAGAGGCTGACCAAAGCCAATCATTTATGTTTTCAGCTTTTGTCTGCATAGCAGATGGTGTTGCAAGCATCAGAAACATAATCCTGGGCAAAATTTTTATCCCTGTAGCCCAGAAGTGCAGATTTTAGTGGCAGAAGAGCAATGGTGCCCTAAGTAGATCATAATTTGCTATGAATTTGCTGGAATGCTTAAATTAAAAGTAAGCACCTTGGTTTTCCATTGGCATAAACTAGAGAAAATCTGGACAGGAGAACAAAGCACGTTTCACTTTCAGGGATCATTTTGTCCATTTAGTCAGCCTGGGAAATTTGTCTAAATCACACTACTTAAACGTGCCGTCTTCCCCGAAGCCAGCTCAAGCCACCCAGGGACACCAGCACTTTCATCCCCTATTTAATTAGCTTCTCCAAAGCAACACAATAGACTTGTATCAAACTGTGAAATTCTTCCCGTTAGCTGATGCTCCTAAATAGCTCTGCTGTGCACTTGGAGTGGAGGGAACTGCTGCTGTAATGATATTTACCTATTGGACTCGCAGGGATATTACAAGTATTAATTCATGTTTGCACAGCTTTTGCACAGCTTATAGAGAGTTGTATCTGTTCTAATTATTATTGCATTAGTGCTGCCTGGTTCACGCTTAAATGAAACAGTGCAAAAGAAGTTTTGTATCAAAAGTCTTGCTCTAGTTTGATCTGCAGGTAGATCTGCTGGGAGTGGAGGCTTCAGAGGTGCTGGGCAGACAAAGCTTCAATAGAACACCAGACCTGCAAAGTCAATTAATTCTAGTCCTCACCACGACTCACCGTTTCTCTTGCTACTATATATAACGTTTTCTGCTATAGATTATATCCACCTTCACATTCCAGGTGTAACATATTGCCTGTGCTGTAAAGGAGCTCTGGGAACCCTCATGGATCAACATATCAGCTGTAATGGATTGGATTCACTCCTGCAAGCCTTTGTGTCTCTTTAGATTTACTCTGACATTTGCCACATAATTCAAAGGAAATAAACCCAAGTGACCTTGCCTCTGTCAAATCTGTGGATTGCTATTTTTATCTGAATTTTTACTAATATGGTAATAACCTACTCAAATATAGGTAACATAATGTCTAGCAGATAAAATAGTAGTTTTAAACATTTTTCTTTTCATCCCACAGCTATTTTGCAAAGGATTTGACTATTTTGAAATGGAAAGGGAAATTTTTCTTGTAGATCTAGTAACACTCAATTGGGTGGATATTATTCTAGTAATGCAGAATTGGAAGGGATTTGATCAGCTGTGGTACCTAAAATACTCTGTCTCTACTGATACTTCATGCTGGGCAGTTTCAGCTACTGGTATCACCATGGTGGCTACATACTGTCCCTAGTGTTAAATTCATTAAAATGTAACTGTGACAGTGGTGGATAGTGGATTGGAGAGTTCACTTGATTTTAATCCCCGGGTGCTGAGCATGGCTTGCGGCACTGACAGACACCGCTGCTCACCTGTGTACTTCAGGGGATAGCCTCATAAGAAAAGGGGGAAATTTAATGTGACTACTGAGTCTAGCACCCTCAAAAATATCTATTAGAAATGCTGGTTCTCATCATGCCTGGCATGAACTGAAACCTCTCCCCAGGTCTGTGTAGAATTTGGCACATCTCTGTAACAGCCAGATCTTTTCTGCTTTGCAGGTGGCCAATACAGTCAGCCTGGAAATTAAGAAAATCCCACTGCAATTACTTTAGGTTGCTGAAAAGCAGCCCCCAGCAATGTTGTTGCAGTCTGCCTTGCTGTTCAGAAGAGAACATGCAGTTATTTGTTGATAACAGTTACTTTTCATAAGCATATACAAGAAATTAAATGTACTGCTTTGTTTTCCTTTTACTACGACAGAAGTAATTTATCTCCATATAACACCTTGAGGTCAATATATGCAAATCCGGCTACAGACTATCATGGAGACAAGATAAATGACAGTTCTTTGAACATGAACAGTAAGAAAAACATGTCATTTAGTCTAATGGAGCAACTTAGAAGATCTCTTGTATCTTTTGTTAAGCAATCTTTTAATTTCTGAAAGGTCTACAAAATCAAATTAGTGCAGAGAATTGATGTTTGTGTTTACCAAGTTCTGAAAAAAGTTTGCTGTGATGAGTCTTTCAAATTCAGCACAGGGATCTTTAATATTACACCTCACTGAGGTTGAGCTAACTGTTGACCTAAAAAATGTAATTGTTAGAAATAAGGCAGCTTTATTGACCATAAGGCTCTAAAATTAAACCATTATTTAAAGCTGCAATGCTAATGAAGGTAAGTCAAAAAGTGATGAAGTACCCATTAAAGCATTTCCCACAGCACATTAGTGAGGAGTAGAGTGTTTACAAGAGATCAGTGGAAAGAAGTCTCAGAGAAAATGCAGTCTCTCCAAAGTAATAATAGAAGGATATAAGCCAAGATACTGAATAAATATAAAAAAGCCCACATGCCTGTTTGTTAACATGCATACAGTTAGGATGTGGTTTAAATTATATTGGTGGTTTTTTTTTTTTATGTGACTTGCTCAACATGTCTCACTCATTGAATATCTCCTCTGCAGTCTGTCATGATACAACATTGGACACCTTCAAGATTCAGCTGGACAGAGTGCTGGGACATGTTGTCTAGACTGTGCTTTCTGCCAGTAAAGGTTGGACCAGATCATCCTTGAGGTCCCTTCCAACCTGGTATTCTATGATCACAATCTCTTAAATACGCTAAAAATATTTGGTTTTCAGAGGCTGTACTCAGTGTAGCTGTTGACAGCTGAATGGGAATTTCTTAGTGAATTACTGCAAACAAATGTGCACAATAAGAAGAAAGTAAGCTTCAGAAATGAAAGGATTATGAGAAGATGAATATAAGAGTTATACTGGCAGCAGATACTCATGTTTCAGCAATGGCTTGTAATACACCAAACTGTAAGACAAGCAGAGCATGCAATAGATTTCTCATGTTATGTATTCAAGAAATAAAAATCATAAACTACTGAGGGTGTGGCATCAGATCCTGGAGTTCTTATACAAGGAAAAAGGTAATACGTAAATGGTTAATCCCATTAAAGTTCAAGTTAAATTTAATTAAAAATGTTAACAGGGGTTAAAATGGATTATTTGCTAGAGTAAGGACCACAGAAAATATCAGCTTGCCTTTACTACAGCAGTATCACATATGTACTGTTTAGTATATTATTTCTTCAGTGAAATCCTTAAAGAACTTTGAAATTGTATTACCTGGCTTGTGACAGATCTAGGTCTCGTGTCATCAGCATACGTAATCCTTCTTCGTTAAAGAAAAGGTTGTTTCCTCCAGACATGATACCACATTTCCTTGATGGCTTTCCACCACTCACAAGCAGGAATCTATCTGACTCCAGCTGACCTGAATACACAGTAAATTTATATTTATTATTTACTCTGAAATGCTCCTACTGCAAGAGTACTATTTCCAGAGGAAGAGAGCTAAATTAAACATCACATGCAGAGTGAAGAGTTGTTCAGTGTTTCCAATGCAATGTATTCTAGCAAACTGCCACAAATGAAAACAAAATAAACAAAATAAACCCAGAAGTATGAAATCTGGGATCTTAAGTCTCCAGTTATTCACAAGATTTTCTATTTTTCTTCATTTTCCTTGAGATACAACAACGTACCCAGGTACATAAAGAAACTTTGGGTACCATGAGGTAGCATGCAAGCAAAGGCGGGCAAAATTTAAAATGAACAACAGCACCTGGGAAGGGATGAGTTTGTTTCACAGATGCTGCTTTATTCAAAATGTGCTCCTCATGCCACATTTGCCTGTGGGGGAAATCTCGAAGTAGCTTTACAGTTGTGTGTGTGGATGCTGTGTGTGCCCAGGCATGCATGAGGCTTTGAGTTCCCTCCTGCCATCATTCACTTGGGGTCTTCCGTGCCTGCTGATCAGTGGCCCTCACTGCTGAGACACACAGTCTGGTCTCAAACCATGTTTGCTTAGATTTTCCTTGTAGTGAGAAATGACACAACCTTAAAGCACTTCGTTGTTTACCTCACTTGCACACATTCTGTCTATGCTAAAGTCAAACTACCATCAAACCATTATGATCTTGTAAAATAATTTGCTACATGTAGAGATTGAGGAAATTCTCTTTCAGTGAAAGATTTTGTACTCCACCATAAAAAACTTCACGATGTGTCAGACACTCCAAACCAGACACCAGATAGCCAGCAGACATTCAGAAACGATGCTTGTGAATGATATCTAAAATACCTGGTTCATAGGAGTACCTGTCCAGCATATATCATACTCAAAAGCCTGCAGGGGTGAGGAAGACTTTAATGGTTTATCCCTTGAGCCCTGGGTTCCACTAAGATGGACAGGCAGAATTCAGACTCTGACCCCCCCCAAGAAGAGATACCTTCAAAGTCATCTTTAAGGAAGTCAGAGTTCTTGGTACTTATTTTGCAGGTTGGCCCAGAGTACCCGGGGTCACAGATGCACTTCGTGCCGTTGATGCAGCTGCCGTGCCCGTTGCACATCTCCTCGCACTGAGGGCCGATGTACACGTTGTCGATGGCCCAAGTCACTGGCTGGGATCCAGTAGGGTAAAATCCTTGGTACCATCTGAATCTTGCCAACCTGAAAAAGTATACTTAAAATAGTACTTTAATCTTTTCTGTATTCCATATATATATGTATCATACTATGCATATATATAGTATTTTTTCTGTTGGAACTGGCTTGATAAATAGCTTAATTCTAGAAACTGACAGCTATGTCTAATTCCTTCAGTACCTCATGCATTTTTATGTTGATGTTCAACCCAAGCACTGACAGAAAAAACCCAAAACATTGTTCATTAGCTGTAGTAACAAAACCGAATGACTGATTTGAAAATGGGATTAGAAAACTAACCACCCTTCTCTCCATTGTTCATGGGGAGGATGAATGGCCATGGTCTGACCGATTTCCTTCTGCTTTGGCATACAGTGTCTGGGTCAGACCAGGCCACTTCCTCTCTCTCCTGGAGAGTGAAATCCTATTGCATGCTGCCACCCTGTCCCCAGGAAGACCACCTGTGGAGCTGGGCTGGTAGGATCTCACCCTCAATTACGCATAAAGAAAACATGATCTGTCACAGCACCAAGTATTCAGCTTGCTTGATGGTGGCTTTGTCTTAAACCAGATTTATATTGCAAGATGTTAGTTTAAACTATGTTCTCCTTTGGGTGCTGTCCTGTCATTTTTAATTTGCCTCCTAAGTGATACTTGCATCAACACTGCATATGAAGAGGAACTGACTGGGGAAGGAAAGAAAACAACCTGAGATGGGGAAAAACACTTGAGAGACTTAATTTTATTCCCCATTGAGAAAATGTTTTAAAGGAGGAGGGAAACCAAAAAAGTGAGAAGGGAAAAGCACTTAATTGGCCTGCATGTTTAATATGTCAGAGATATCTAAATGAAGCAGGTGAATCAGTAGCACAGCTAGCTGATGAGTTTTTTTGTCTTGATTTGATAAACAGGAGTTTTATGAGTGGATTCAGGTGATAAGGGATTGCTGATGTGTAGGCACACTATTAAGAGTTTCAAGAAAGATACTGGAGAACCAGAGTCCTGCTGGAAGTCAAAACCATTGACTTTACTGTGCCCTGAGGTGAAGGACACAAGTGTGAAGCTGGAGGTGTTCTAAGCTCCTTTTAAGAGATGTCTGCTTCATGGTCTGGATTTATTTCATCCCCGAGGCACATCAGCTCCTTCTCTCAGGCTCCCTCCTTGTGAGGGTGAATAGTGACTTGTGTCTGAAGCAGAAAATTAAGTACCTGTCTTGCTGAAAGGTTTCTTCACTGGCCTAACAGGCCAGGCTTTTCCTTCAGGACATAACTAATTCTTAGATACAGTTGTCTTCTAAGAACATATATTAATTTTCAAAATAATGTATGTAGTGGAAATAACTGAAAATGTCTCCATCTTTACTTAAATAATATCACTTGATACTTTGAGGACAAAAAGGTCAGGATTTTTTTGTTAGAATTACAGGAGTCAGGTTTGGAGATTTTTCATGTTATTCCAGTGGATTCTGGTGAAGAAAATCCCCTTTCACCTCTCTGGCTCAAGAGTTTCATGGCACTGAATGCTCTATGGAAGTGCTCTGCATTGCTTGTTTTAGCTGGCTATCAGCAATTGGCTTCTGGCCTGGTGTGTTGGGAAAGGAGAAGGAGGGAAGGCAGGCAAACAGGACAGAAACACCCCGGAGCAGAGGACTGAATCAAAATACCTGGAAGGTTTAAGTGAGTTAGGATTCTGCATAGTCAAAATTTTTATTTGGAGGGATACATTGGTAGTTGGGTAAAGAGTCAAATAATACTTTTATGCTAAAACAGAAGGACAAATGAGCTGCTGCATGAGATGGTTACCTATTCCATGCCTGAAATGTTAACTGTCATAATCCGGAAAATTCAAGTTTAAAATTTAAACATTTTCTTAAATTATTAAACATCCAGGCTTTCCAAACTTAGTTCTCATCTCTAATACACAGCTTTTCATACTTTCAGAGGCATACATGGAGCCATTTATTTAGTGGAAGACCCATGGCATGCAATAGTTTCATAAATACTCAGTCTCATATTTGCATAGATTCACAAAATCTTGTAGTTGCACAGCTTATTTTCATTCATATATTCCACAGTGTAATCCTTAATGATGTGATCTATTACTTAAACTGAGTTGATGCTAGAAGACAGCTTTCCCTCAAAAAGTAAACACTACTAGTTTATTCTTTGAAAAGTATAGAGATTATTATGCCTGCTAGCATGTATTGTTTTTCTATGCTATATATCTGTTATTTACTAACTGGGTTTGTTCCACAAATTTAAGTTTCTGAGTGACTGCAGCAGTTAATTTCTTAGAATCAGAGAACTTTACAGCTACAATAGACCTTGAGTATCTAGATCAGTCCATTTCCTGAAATACTAGCTCACATTTTACTGTATTTTCTAATGAATCTCAAATATCATACAAGAATATCCTTAGTGAATTCAAATGGCTAATGTGTTGCAGTAAAAAATTCAAAGTGCTTTAAAGACAGTCAGTTTTGCATTAATTTTACCATGCAACCTGCTTTCATAAAATGTCACCAATCAGATATATTGATAAATAGTACATTATCTGTGGTTATTCTACATTAACATTTGGCACAACATGTTTTTGGGCATCGCTCGAACACTAAGTAACATTCAGGAGAAAACTTGGTCATCTGCTCTGTTCCAGTGTCACAGTTCTTATACACTGCTCTTGGTCTGGGGGAACATTTTGGATGGAAAACAGAAATCAAACCAAACTAACAAGCAGCTGGGCAGAAATAGGAGTTGGACACTTACCCACAGAGGTGCAGTTTTCCGAAGTGAATGACCTCCCTTCTCCAGCCCTGGGTGGTGCCTGCATAGTAAGTGCTACTTGGGTGATGCTCAGTGGAGCACAGGGAGCTGAGGTGGCTGCTGCTGCTGTAGCACAAGGGGAGCAGCAGGTGCCAGGTTGCTCCCAGATCTCGTGAGAACTCCAGCTTTACCGGATCTGCAGAAGAACTATCAGTGGTGCAGCCAATATTGATCTGGGGGCCAAGATATGAAATGCAGAAGATGACACAGGGCAGGCTGTGGGACTCCTAATCACTCTTTGTCTTAGTCATCCTTCCACATTTGATATGGTATTTATTTAGCCCAGGAAAGTGGTGATTTGGGAACTCATTTAACAACTGGGACGATGCACTTGGGATATGCATGTGAACATGAAACTTTGCACGCTGCCCTACCTGTCCATGGACATACTGAACTCTGGCTCTGGCTTATAAAAAATGTATATAATATGAAATCCACAACTAACTTCTACTGAGAGAAAACCATAAAATGAATTAGACAAAATCCCAAAGGAGAGCTGATGATACTGCTGGAGCAAATGCATCAGCTTTTGCAGTCCTCTAGCAAGTACTGAAGTAACCACAGCACCAAAAAAATGTGCATTTTTAAAACTAGAAATATTAAAACAAAATGTGCAAACAAACCTTTTGTTAAATTGCTGATCTGCACTATGCTCCTCTTTTATGTTACACCTCCAAAAAAAAGTTTTTATACCACAGAGTGTATGTTGTATCAATATGTTCAATATGTTCTTCAGCTCACTACCCCCTTGCTCATGTATAGCAAATACATATAGCTGGATTGGATTTAGATTCAACGTCAAACCAAAACATAGTTTGACAGTGTCAGACTACTCAGGGTGTTCTTATAAGATTCCTGATATGGAGAACAGTAGAAAAGGCAGAAAACACACAGAAACAACAGTCCTACTACTGAAAAAACTATAAAGTGATATTTTGTACAGAATCTGAGACCTCTTAAGATATATTTCTGCATGCACCCAGTACAAATTAGTCTGCTTATCTGATATTTTCTGATATTAAGATGTTCTCTTAGTTTCAAATTGTTTATATATAGGAAGAATTAGTTCCCTTACAGGATGACCCTGTCATGTAAAATAATGTGTACTATACTTACCATGCAATAAATAAAAACCCACTGCCAGTGAAATACAAAGCATGTATTAAAACTATGAAACATTTTGGGTTTTTTACATATCACTATAGTAGAAAAGAAGTATCTTTCTAACAATCAGCTCTGTAACAAAAATGTACTTATTCCTAAAACCTCGTAATATTTAGAACTGTGTATGAAAGTTGAAAATACATCCTACATTGAATTTCTTTCATCACTCTTCAAAGCACATTAGTCCTATCAGACTGCTCTTGACTAAAAGGGTTGTCTTCTCATCTGGAAGCTTAGAGCTGCTTGACCCAATATACTTTTTGACTCTTGAGACACAGAGAAACTGTACTGCATTATGCAAAATTTCTTCATTTATACTACTGTCCTCAAAAACGTGAGCTTAAAACAATGTTCTTACCACATATGGAAGTAAGCCTGTAGATTTTATGAGCTTAATGCCCTGAAGACTTATGAATATCTTAAAGTGACCTCAAACATTTTTGTTCTACAGGCTGTAATCTATATTTTAAAACAGAAAATGGTTTTCATTCAATAATTTATGAATTAGTTGCATGACAAACTAAAGTGTGCATGAATACACAGTAAAACCTAGTTTTCTTGGAAAACTCTTAGTATCATTTCAGTAATCGTTTATAAACCAGTATCACTTGCTGTTTAATGCTACAGCAAACTGCATCTTTGTTAAAAGCACCCTGGTAACTGGTATGACATTTTACAGGAAAGATTATTTTACAGTTTCTTTATGACAGTATAATGACCCCTCTAAACTAATACATACTAGACTAAATGGTTAATCCCATCAGTAGCTCCCCTAGCCAAGTTACAGTTTAGATTTTATGCTAAACAAGAAACTCAGTTTAGACATGTCATTGAGGTACCTGTTTCCACTGACTATGAGAAGCACAAAAACACATGCTTCTTATTCATGAGCTTTAGATAACTCCCCAAGATGGGACGAATTCAGGCCATGATGGCCAAAGTACAACTTCTTCTAGAGCATCTATGAAACCATGGGCAGCACCAAAAGAAAGCAGAACTTTGGCTCTCTGAGAAAGTACAATAGCGCAGTTAAGCCAGCAAGTAGGAAAAACTAATTTCTAGTGTCACACTAATTCCTAGTGTCAACTTGTAGCCTCTCCACTGGTTCGGCTCATGGAAGTGCTGCATGCATATCCTGAGCAGGCATTCTGGACCCTCATTATATTTTGCTCATCATCTTGTCTGTCAGTGATAAATCTCAAACTCATAGGATGTGAAGTTAATGGATCAGTGCAAGTGAGTAGGCATGGACAAAGTAGTAATTTAGGTGAAAAAGTAGAAGACTTTGAGACAGAAATTTCCCCTATCTATGTATTAAAATCTTCATGATACACCCATATGAGGGAAAGTAATATCAAAACAATTACAGGGGAAATTAGACAGGCTTCTCTACTTGGCAATCATGACAGCTGGGCAAATATGCTAAAAAGGAGAAACTGAAAGAACAGAACTCTCTAAGCAAAAGGGAAAACAACTTCCTGAGAACAAGTACCTCAAATTGGATTATAGTGTTTTCATTTACACTTAGGTCCCTTGTTGTAATGGAGTGTTCTCCAACTTCATTTGAAACAAATACCATAGCCGAATCTTCTTCCCTGTGAAAAAAGGAAAGGAGTACTTTAGATTTAGTCTATTACAGGGGCACTTCTTTCTAATTTATCGCTGAGTGATGCTTACGGAGCTCCTTTAGATGAATATGGGCAATAAAGCCCAATGTTTCCACCAGGATAGAAAAACCAGTTGTCCTCTTTGGGACCAAAGTCAAATGTATCCAAAAGGATCATGGGATTCTTTAGGTTATTTCCATCAATAATGAAGTCATCAATAATCCAGATTTCTTCTTTTTTGCCTATGAAGAGAAGGAGAACATTCCTATTAAGTCCTAATGCTACTATTATTAGAGAGCAGAGGAGTGGCCAATATTTATGGATTACATGGAGAAAAGGGTACTAAAATGCAGCTTTGCTATTTTAATTTTCCATGAAATAGGAAATAGACGAGGGAAGATTTTCATTTTCAATGAAAATAGCCCCAATATTGCTCTGCAGCTTGACCCTACAGAATTAACATTTATTCCTCTAAAATGAATACAAGTCATAGCAAATTGAAGAGTGAAAAGCCTGTCTGAACAAGTATATTCTGTTTAAATCATATTTGCTCTGAAATTCTAGCATTAATATCTTCTTTAATTAAGAATCGTTTACATGAGCAGTTGCTGTAGACCCCAGGCAGCCCCAAAAGGTGATTTCATTCTACACCTTTTACCTTGTACTCAGCAGCTTGTGTTTGCCTGGTAAGAGCTCTTTGAGAGAGAAGGAAACTCTGAGTGACCTCTCCAATGGATTATGAATTCAAGTATATCAGAAAATTGGTGCTTTCAAACTATCAAGTAAGGATTAGATTGCCAGATCTTGTGTTTAACTGATTTTTTCATCTATCTAAAGCCTTCATGTTGATCAGAGAAAGTTAAAAGGCTTCTTTTCAACAAATTTCCTACTTTAAGATAGTGTCTGTAAGAAAAGTTTAGTCAAATGTTTTAGGCAGGACCCATCAGAAGAATGAACTGGAACCTCAGAACTGGATTTGAATTTTGGGGTTTTTTTTACTAGAGGTGTGCTAGACATTTTCCTGCATGGAATAAATTGTTGCTGTATCACCATGTCTAAATGATCTTTGGAATTCTCTACAGCTCTTCATGTCAGCTCCTGCTAAGAGATGTGCTCAAAGTAACCCAGAGCAGAGGAGAGCTTTCTTCATCTGGCACATCTGTAATCAGGAGGAATGAGCTGTGTTTCTCTTGTGGTTTTCTACAGTCCTTTGCAATTTAATCAAAATATTAACTGCTCACTACATACTCTTCTAAATGGTTTTTTAATGCCTAGTTAATACTGAACAAGGTAGGCCCTGTTCCCATTTACACTTGGGACACTTTTGTATAATTGGCCATTCTTATGGGGGCTCAGTGTAAATGAGAATAAGGTTCACTAAAATATAATGAGAAGACCCTGAGTGAAGTGAACCTTATTGGTGTTGCTTGATCTCCCAGTCCCTCCAGGGCCAAAGCTGGTAATCTTCTGCATGCATTCAAAGGGTATTAGGTTAACGTACTTCAACTTTAAAGCATACAGCATCTTTACAAGAACAGTAAACATAATCCTGCAATAAATTTAAATGAAGGAGTTCAAATATAAGAAAACTGTATTAAGAGCCTATTATTGTTGAGTTCAAATATCTAGCCTCTTACAGATGCTGAGCTGTGCAAGTGTGGACCTGGAGTCTAGTGGATATCTCTTTCTTACCGTTATTGTATGGTTGCCAGAGCTTGAACCGTGTTGCATTGTTTTGGGCTGCATAGGGCAGAGGAACGTTAATGAAGAGGACATCTGTAGTCTGAGTGAAGTAAAACTCATCTATCAGGTGCCAAGTGATGCCACCGTTGACAGAATATTGCAGCAGGATGGAATGAGACCTCTCAGGGGTGCCTGAAGCAGAGAGAACATGCATTTATGTTCATTACAACTTGGTTACAAAAAGCACTAGCTCAAAAATGCTTCTTTAAGTGTAAATACAATTAGGTTACTCTGACATCTATTACAGAGTATGGGCTTCCCTTGACAACAACTTAAGCTGTTGAGATACTGTATGTGTATTATACATATGTATCTTCCTGTGCTTTCCTAGGCTTGTCTGTCTGCAAAATGCTAATGAATTAGGGGCTAAATTTACGTTGTTGATCATTAAATGTACAGTTACAGTTAATTATTTAGATAAGAAGCTTTCTCAGTGTTATAATTTTTTAGATTAGAACAAACCATGTCCTTCTACCACACACTTTTTTCATAATTCAATATTTATTTGCTCATTTCTCCCAGGTACAAGACAGTATCATCACCATCTGTAGCACCCACAGGTATAAACACAATCTTTATCCTCACAAATTTATAGTCCATAGCTCCAACTGCAGACATTAATATAAGCATGTTCATGACCATGTCCATGTAATTGATGGAAAACTCTAGGGATCTTTATTAACATGTTTTAACAACATCAAAAAAGCAATAGAAAAAAATTTTATTGTCCTTAACAGCCATAGCTAGGTTGAGCTCTAGCTGCGCTTTGGCCCTCCTAATCTTCTCCCTGCATTGCTTCACTACATCTTTATAGTCTACGTGAGAGACCTGTCCTCTCTTCCAAAGGTCACAGACTCTCCTTTTGTTCTTGAGGTCCAGCCAAAGGTCCCTATTTAGCCAGGCTGGTCTCTTTCCCTGCCTGCTTGTTTTTTGGCAGGTAGGGACAGCCTGCTCCTGCGGCTTTAAGACTACTCTCCTGAAGTATGTCCAGCCTTGCTGGACTCCTATATCCTTCAGCACAGTCTCCCAAGGGACTTTGTCAATCAGCCTCCTGAACAGGTCAAAGTTTGCTCTCCGGAAGTCTAAGGTGTCAGTTTTACTAACCCCTCTCCTTGTTTCCCTAAGGATTGAAAACTCAATCATCTTGTGATCACTATGCCCTAGACGGCCTCCAACCTTTACTTCCACCACAAGTTCTTCCCTGTTCACAAGGAGCAGGTCCGGGAGGGCACCTTCCCTGGTTGGCTCATTTACCAGCTGCGTGAAAAAGTTGTCCTCCACACATTCCAGAAACCTCTTGGATTGTTCCCTCTCTGCTGTGTTGTATTCCCAGCAGATACCTGGGAGGTTAAAGCCCCCCACAAGCACAACAGCAAGTGACTGCGAGATTATAGACAAAGATGTTATTCTCTACTTCCTGTCCATAGGTGATGTTGGGCTGAGTCCAGGAAGCAGGGCTCCAGACCACATATCGGTTGCTTGGAGGACAAGCTGAATGAACCCCCATCTTCCTCCTGCCCTCTCACTTTACACAGAATCACAGCATCATTTAAATCACACAGTTAAATAGAATTACAGAGTTTTAGTCATCTCTAAGATACCTACTAAGAAGTAAAATTTTAAGAGCTTTTAATGCAGTGGACTGAAACTTGAAAATGAATACCCCTGTGGTTCCGTACCAGTCCCTTAAGTAATCTACTATAGTCTGCTCAAGACTGTACTAGCTGTGTTGTTTTTGACACTAACACAGTTTACTTTTTTCTTAGGAGCTATGTAGACAGCCACGTAGTCTGGTAGCAAGGTAGGGATGACGCAGAATCTCAAACAACTTCTCATATTATCTACCATAAACTTATGATCATGTACACTGAAGTTGAGCATGTAAATCCATATTATTTTCTGTGATGCTACTATGTATGAATCATACGATCTGAAAAGAAACCAAAGTATAAAGCTAAAAAAGTCATAGGAAATCAATAGTGATCTTACCTTTGGCAATAAATTTAAATGAAAACTGGATGTACACAGTGTTAGTACAGTCTAGATCTCTTGATACAAGCATTCTCAGTCCTTCCTGCAAATACAGAATACATAGTGTGAATCTCAGTTCCCATTATTGAAGATGCTCTGCAGCTTACTGTTGTCTGGATGTTGTCTGTTACTGACTGCTGGTGGCAGCAAGAATCATAGTTCTCTGTCCCACACCTTCTCCCAGGCAGAAAATGGGGACAGTAATAGCCTTGGCAAAGTGAGCCGTAGTAATGGAAAGGGCAGATATGGGGGTGTGTGTCACCACCAGAAACACAGCTACATGATCAGGTACAAGTACAGCTCATTCAGTTCATGCTCTGAACTAGTGGGATGTGATCTGGTCTGCAAGCGCTGACTCAAACAGTGAGCACAAGCTTGTATACTATATTTTTAAAAATTTATTTAGTAGCCAAGCACCCTAGTTTCCATGCAGGAAGACTCTTCTCAAGGAGATCTTTTCTGTGCCTCAAAAAGTATTCCATACAAATATCCTCTTCTGGGGCAACCTCTTATCTTAGACCAGTAAAGAAAGGGAGCAGACAGGAAACCTCATAGCAACTCCTAAGGTCCCGTCCAGCTCTGTGGATGATCTCAGTGTTGTGTGGATCCTGGGGACAGAGCTGGTCCCTGTTCTGCAGAGATCTGGCAAACTACCTCTCAGAGCTTCCCTCTTTCTCAGACCCATTCCCTCAGGGGAACAACCTGCAGGAACAACCAATTCAAGTTTTAGACAATTCACATCCTGTGATTTGTAATTTAAATGAACTAAAGAGGTTGAAATAGTGTCAAGGTTTTGCAAAGAAACATTTCTAATTTCTACATCAAAAAATTTTGAGCTTTGCTTTTTTGAGCCACCTGAATTTGGTGTCAAATGAAGACTTGTCTGTGAAATTAAAATTTGTGTGCTTATGTGAACAAAAGTGTGCCTATCCTGTGTTTCACTGAAGAACTAAGAAATTAACAAAATACAGTATTTCTTGGCCTTTTAAAACCTGTAATTAACAAAAAAAAAATCTAAAATAGCCATAAAACTTCAAAATGATAGATTTAAATAAAACACAGGTTATCTACATAAAGATTGATTACACTGACTGATTTGTATTACTGAGAACACTCAAAAGACTATCAGGAGATTTCAAGACACAAACCCAATTGAGCGAAATGTCTACTGTATTTCCAAATCACTTACTTGGCCTCAAGAATTTCATCTGCAGTTTCATTCTTTTCCTTTGATGGTTAAGAAGGAATTTATATCACAAATGAAAGTAATAGCCAACAAACAAATGAAACTCATTTGTTCATAAAAAACAACTGTGCCAAATGAGATGCATATTTCAGGCAGGAAAAGACAAGAAAAAAAAAAAAATTCTAGCCTAAAGACTTTGACATAAACATATGGGGGGGGGAAGAAAAAAAAAAAATTACGTTCTCTGTTTAATTCTACTGTTTTCTATTTTTTTTTTTTTTTAACGTAAGTATTCTCTGACCCCTTTAAAAATGAGAGCTGTTCCAGACTTGATGGTGTCACCGTTCAGGTTTCCCCTCTCAGCACCGTAGACCTCAGGCCAAAGGTCTGGATGCAAGTTACCATTGAAATCGTCCTTCAGGACAGAAGGCAGAGGAATGACAGGGACACAGTATGGACCACCAAAGCCTCTGTCACACCTAACAACAAATTAGAAGGAAAAGGTGTTATCCATCTGACCTAGATAAAATACAACATCCTTTCTATGAAGCAGGTTAAGCAGGTTGCTACTTACACACAATGACCTGCATCACAGATGCCATGGCCTGAGCACATCCAAGGGCACCCTGTAGCCAGGACCACATTATCAATGGCCCAAGAATCAACACCAGAAGCATAGTTGTACTGAATCCACCTGAACCGTGTTCTGGGAGAGCTAGAAAAAACAGAGTGAATGTATTTCAGGATTCAAAATGTCTGCTCCACAAAGTGATAAATACTAAAGAAAATCCCACAGACTTCAAGAGAAGAAAAGCTTATTAATTAGCATAACTGTCTGTATTTAGAAAAGATTCATATTCCAGTTGCAGCTGGAAGTTTCAATTTCTCAGGTTAGTTTTTAGGCAAAATTCCATCAGACTCTAAAGGAAGGTGCCCAAAGTGAAAACCAAGAAAGAACATTGCTGTGACTCTTGCTGGTCAGCAAAACAAGCACGAACTGTGAGCTACATTAGCGTTCATGCGCCATGTGTTGCTCGCAGATCTAAAATAGTGTAATTGCTTCAGTAATGTAGGAAGTAATGAAAGTTCATTTATGCTGTGTTGTGTAAGGAAAAAACAATTATTATATATGTTCATATTATGTGTAGCAGTGTATGAATATACACAAACATGCACATGCAAACACACTGCTGTGATTGCTGACTGCCTTGTTATCCTCAGATGAGCAAAATATTTTGGAAAATAAAATCTATCAAAATGCTATGGGTTATATATCTCACATTTGTTCAGGCAGGAAATGTGCTGTGGACAATGCACAGAGAATTGCCCTCAGACTTTGTTAGGATTGGGATATCATTATGTTTTTGAAGAAGATTCTTTGGAAGATGTATGGTCCTCTGGAGAGAACTATGGGATTAGAAACCAAGATGTGAAGCCCAGTCCTAGTTCATTTACTGTGTGTCCATTTTTACCATTGCATTTTCTGGGTGGTGAACTTTACAGAGGTAACATGTAGGGTGCTTTGTAGAATTACAGAGCTATTCAGAATAATGTTAAGCAATATCAGCATTATCTGTTATTTCTAAACCAGAACATGGTTTTATTCAGAGATGTGGATGCCAGCATATCCGCCACATCCATTTACAACCGTGCGGTATCACTAGGAGGCATGCAGAATTTTCCTCTCAGTCAAAAGGGTGGAGGTGGCACATCCAGTAACATGTGTTTTGACTTGCTGAATGCTGTGACTAACATAGCTAAATGTTGGATGACAACTTATGTGCAATGACAGAAATTACTTTTATATGAAAGGATGGGTCAGGGCATTAACTCTTGCTTCTTACTGGGTTAGAAAAGCTTAGTTTAGCATTCCTCTTCTTGCTGTCACAGACTGTGGGCAAGACTTAAGAATTCAGTCATCCAACACTGTTACTTCATTAAGTTCCTGCAGTTCACATTATATCTGATGAAATATTTCGAAGAGAAATACGAAATTCTGATGGTGTGACAACACACATTTAATAATTTAAAAGACATGCAGAAAATTCCCACACTGGAGGATGTTTGCTTAAATTAGAGCAGCAAAATCAGTATCATGCTAAAGAGCCAGAAAAGCAGAGCTCACTTGGTTGAGGGTGGAAGGTAGACTGTAATTCTCTTCCAGTTTTGGAATCTTTCTGAGGTGTAGATGGAGCTCTCAGTGTAGTGCTGACAGCCAATGGTTGGAGGGACACACTCCTCTGTCACCAAATGCCAGTCTCTCCCGTTGTTTAAAGAATACTGCAGGTGAATGCTGTGGGCATTGCTGTATGGCTTGCTGCAACCCATGCTCAGTTCAAACTGCAAGAATGTGGAGGCTGATACATGGAAGTCCCAAGTCTCGGCATAGCGAGGTTTTCCTAAGAAAAGAGGAGAAAACCGCAAAAAAAAGTATACCTTATTCACATGCTTTCAGGAATGTCATTCAAATTTTTTATATGTATTTTCACCTTTTTTCAGCCATCTCTTCCCTGCAGATTACTATATACATGAATTTGTCTATACCTCCCATCTTGTAAACACTTGATCCATAAATAATTTATAAAATAGACTCATACAAATGTAGCAATGTTTGGTGACACATACCAATATGTTCGCTGAATATCAGAGCTGTATCCATAGACAGGCAGTCAATGTCTACTTGACCTCCTTGTATTCTGTACCAGCTTGCTTGTAAATCCACAGTTCCATCAAATTTATCTTGGAAGCCAGTCTGAGAGCTGTCATTCATCCCTATAAGGACATCATCCAAAGCCCACTGAGCTGAATGCTTCCCTGTAAAAAGCAGAATGGGCGGGTTAGTGGGGTCCCTGTAAGTTATTTTTTACGCCTATATCCTGTGTTCACCCAGTCACATAGTCACATAGTCACCCAGTACTGTTAAACAAGACCAAAACACTGCTCAAGAATGAAACTGGGCTCTAGAGTATTTTCCTGTTTCAGATAAACACAGGTATTTCCCTCTTCATTTCTCAAGCTTCAGTGCTTTTGTCATCATACACTTTCCCTGTGTTTGAATGAAATACTCCCTGAGCCCCTAGATGGGGGTTTTTCATTTTATGGATCACATCCTTCCTGCTGTTCCCCACAGCTGAATCAGAAAGGCCTCAGTCTTGTTCCCAAAGTACATTTTATGTGGAAGAGGACAGTATAAAGGAAGATGCTGAAGGCCTTTGATATAGATGATATTCATAGAAATGCTTTTTAACTTCTTCCTGGAAACCTCTCTTCTCTTGCTCTCCAGCCTACAGCTATCTCAGTTCATCATCTCTAACCCTTCATTTCGGTTCACCTTTCTACTGGCATGCTGAATATTCCATCTTAACTGTACAATCACTACCCTCACAGAATAAGAAGGAAAGCCTTGATAATAAATCATGAGCTTACAGCGATGTGCCAGGACTTTTGTCTTGGTACTAGGAGGAACATGGGTTATGGCTGACAGGGACACTCTGCCCTGCATTATGTCAGAGAGAAGACAGTCTATGAAGGAGCTAATAGCTGTAATGAAGATTGGCTGTCATGTATGGGGGCTGGTATGGAAGGTGGTATTTCAACCTCCAGTCATAAACTGTCCCTCTTACTGGGAGCCACAGGACTGCCATCAGGTGGTCTTAGAGTGACTGCTCTCAGCAGGGACAGATGTCATCCAAGTGCTCTCAAAGCAAGCAGCCATGAGCAGGATGTAGGTAGGGAGCAACAGATCTGACATTGAACCACTCATCAGTGCAAACAATTGTGGCAGAATGATGGTCTGTGGCGAAAAAGTTGCTGCTCAACATTCCCAAATCTTAACTAAGATTTAGTTAAGCTTCTTCACATCCCTCTTGCCTTGCCTACTCTGTTGCCTAGTGAGGACAATTATCTCCTGAACATACATTGTAAGAAAATGTACAAATAAAAAATAGCCATCAAAGTGATAAACAATAACCAAGAAGTTGTATACCTTAATTACCTGAATGTGAACTGCATGCTATTCTCCCCAGGGGATTCCTGTTAAAATGTACTATGCTATATTTCTTAGCATCACCTTATATTTGCTGCAGGGATCCAGGAGTTGCTGCCTTGCATGAGGGCAAGACACTTAACCAGGACACTTTTAATAGTGGTAACATGCCCTCACACAAAGTGGGGAGCTGTCACAGCGGCTGTAGGCATCAGTCAGCACCAGGATTTTACTTTCAGCTGAGGAAGGGAGTGTCTGAGTGGGCTTTGGCGGTGCAGCTGAAGGCAGGGAAGCAGAGTGCTGGGACACCAGAAATGACAGGCCATTGGGGTCCTGTTTTGGAGTGTGGACTTATTAAGATAGTGAGGTGGGAGCCACCAGCTAGGCAGACAGATGTGAGGCCAAGTTATGACTTCTCTTCCAAACAGAGAAAAAATGAGACAAACCGTGTAAGCCATTTTGCATTCCATGTCACTCTATACTCAGGCAAATCTTCTAGTTTAATTTAAGTTTTTCTCTATAACATTCTTTTTCCCTACCCTCTGTTATCTCTCAGCATCTTTGGTTTAAATTTAGCTCTTAAACTGTTTTACTCTGAAGCCCACTGTTTGCTTGGTGCTATAAAAGAAAATCACATCTGCAGTGTGACTGAGGAAAGCCTAAATATGTTCTTACAGGACCCAGCTGTTCACCATGCTGGACTTTTGGTAAGCTGAGGTTTCTTCAGAGCATGTCCATACTGAGAGGCATTGCCATATGTGCTGTGTGAAGCTGCTTAATGAATGTTTAAGATGCCATTGCTTACCATGTTGTGGCTGCCACCAGCGGAAAGCAGTGGCTGGAGTTTTGGCCTCACGAGGTAAGTCTATTGAAACAACCTGGGGTTCCAGGTATGACATGAAGTCCAGCTCTCGCAGCAAGTGCCAGGTAATCCCATTGTCGGTTGTGTATTGAACAACAAGCCCTGTATTTAAAATTCAGAAAGGCGGTTAGTCTGACTGTACAGAGCAAAGGGGGGAAATGCTTCAGCCTGTTCTCAGGAGCTGCCAACCCTGGTCCACTGCGCATGACTTTTGGCATCTTCCCTACCTTTTTGGCATCTCCTGGTCCAGGATAATTTTGTGGATGAAGTCCTACTGCCAAAGGTGATGTAGGCTCACCAGCTGCCATGTCGTCTTGCTTGTATTCACCAAACTCAAAGGATCAAATCTTTTACAACCTCAATGAAACTAGTGATTGTACCACAGGAATGACAGGAATAATGTGACTTTCTACATAGAGTCAGTATTTATTTCATGTTGGGTATCTTTGCAGTTTGTGTGGGACACTGCTTTGCAATTCTGAGAGCAGGGCTCCCCATACGGGTAGTTCACAATGCTCGTGCTACCTATGCAAGCTCACAGCATCCTTAAAAGTTAATTATTGCAATATTTAGATAATTTAATGTGTCCAATATGTGAAATACTAGGACAGCGAATTATGAAGTCACTTATGAGCTCATCAAAGAGGATATACAAGAAAGAAGCATGTATGTATATTTCTTCTCTTAAAACTCTTCTGTACTTTACTATGTTCAAAGATAATGTATTTGCTTGTATCTTATACTGGTGCAAATGAGAGGAGAATCGAACACTCAGTATAATCTGTGCTGAAAGATGACAGTTGTGAGTCAGCATCAGTGTAAATGCCATACATAAGGAAACATATAACTGATGTTAAATGATTTATACTGAGATGAAAATGAAGTTTTCTCATCTACCAGATGTCAGTGATCTGTCTTCATGCAACTAGGCCACTTTACATGAGGAATCTGCTTCTAAAACTGCTGATCCTTCCCAAACATAAATATCTTTCTCCTGCCCCAGTAACCCTAAGCATGTGGGTAAAATAAGTGAGGACACAGATGGGAGAGATTAATTTCTTTAGACTAAATATATTTTTAGCTGCAGTTTTATAATTTTGCATTTCAGGTAAATCATGCATGAGCTTGGGTTGGAAGGCAATCTTTTATTAGACCCTCTGGTGTAGTTGAGAAGCTGAACAAGTTTTCAGGCACACAACTCTTCCTCAGGTCAGAAATAGATGTTGCCCACTTTATCGTGAACTTGAATTTTATTCTTTTTATTTCAGATCTGAAGGAAGTCCTGTGTACTTGCAAATTTACCTGCTTTGAACACTATCAAGTAGTCTAATAAAAGCTATTACACCTCACCTTGTAAATGTTGTCTTTCTTAAACCATCACATCTCCAACAGTTACTTCTGCTGATAGATCACCATAAAATTTGTTGGAAATAAGTATAAATATAAATTGGAATAAAAATAAATAGTTTTCTTACTATTTACGAAAACTGAAGAGGTAATTGATTATGTTAAGAATAAAATTATCTTTTTGATTTTGTAAAGACAGTAAAAAGGCAAAAACACTGTAGGAAACCCAAAATACAAAACGCTTATTATAAAGAAAAAGAGCTTTACCTTCATTTCTTGCTCTTGGTCTGTTGCAGGAGTTACCAACAGCCTTGCTTCCAATTTGTACATAAAATTGAACTAGCCTGTTTAAGAAATCAGGGTAGAAGAGAAGTGCAATTATGTTCTGATAGCAAAATATAAGTCAGGATAACTCTCCTCTCTTAACTAATGTGGCATTTTCAGTCAGGTCATCATTTCAGGCATATTGATCAGTTAATGTTCCCAGTGAAATCAAGCATGGCCATCATAAACAGGGGAGGACCCAAGACAGAAGAAGGTCATCTGGTTTATTGATCCTGTGCCTAATAAATGTATTGTTGGACTGAATAAAAGAATTTAGCAGTTCCTTCTTTCACGCAAAGATGCCAAATCTCCAAAGCAGGCAAATATACTTACATCAGGTATTACCCTGGCCTCTTGTAGATGGAAATTGGCTTAAGCTTTAAAATACAGTATTAGAGTTTTAATAACATTATTATATCCTCACTAAACTACTAATCCTTTTTTAATGCTTAAACTGTTGATGTAAACAATGTTCTGTGAAAAGCATTCATGGGACATTTTGTGAAGAAGATCCTTTGATTTTGTACCTATACATTTTGATTTCATCAAGTATTCCCCATCAGGAGATGGGGAAGAAAATGTTCCTGATCTGTGTTTCTTGCAACCTTCCCTGTAGTCAGTGCTTTTATCACTTCCCTACCTTCTCTTATTGCTTTCTGCTGTAAACCATGGCAACCTTTTCATCTGTGTCTCTGCATGAAAGTTTTTCCACGTCCTTGATTTTTCTCATAACCATTTCCTGCAACCCTTCTAAAGCTGCAACATCCCTCTGAGACAGTGTCACGAGTTTTATTGACAGAACTTTAGATTAGCCTGGAGCATCCCAATTTAGCTATATTTGAATTAATAATTATCCCATCTTTGTGCTCCAGAATATTGTTGTGTTTTTTCCCAAACTACAGTGATCTTTGCTGACCTGATATTTTTAATTGTAACTTTGTGGTGTCAGAGTAGTTCATAGTTCCTCTTAGAAGTGCCCTGTTGTAATGCTGTTGCTATGTAACAGCAATTCATTTCACTTAATGTCCTGCTGCTCACTCACCAGATTTCATTGCATGTCTCTGATATTCATCTGAGTCTTACCTGGTCATAACTAATGTAAAGAGAATTGAAATGACTGAGAATGCCATCATCCCCTTGTCTATGCCCTCTTCACAGGTTGTCTGCATTGCACACCTGAAACAGCACCTAAACAGAGCAGGGAACCCAGATTCATCCTCTGATGACCTTTTGCATGTTGAAAGTTGGTGATGCCATTCTTTCTTGTTACCTAGACAGTTTTTGACTTAGGATGACTCCTGCCTTTTATGTTATGACTATAGGAGTACTTGGTGATGCGATGTCTTTGGGAAGCAACTGCTTGTCCCCTTGGACAAGCCAACTGCTTGGGTGAGCTGGGGTTATTGCCAAACAGGAGTTTTGTGGGGAAAAACAAGAGAAAATTAAAGGAAACCAGGATTCATTAATTATACTGCTTGTAGTTAAATTCTTTATTTTAAATACTAATTTTGAGGTTAATTTGTGACTCTATGTGAAGAAGCAAGGCCTGATTTGTCACTCGAATAATTATCCACAAGGAAAACTCTTTTTGCTTTAGGGGATCTGATCCTAATTTGTAGTGACATCCCTAAAATCACAGACAAGCCACAAGACTACGGCCAGAACCAGTACAATGCAGACAGGACTCCAGTTTCCCTCCCCCACTGCTACATACACAATGTCATGGTCCTCTTCTTATTCTAAATGCAACCACACTCCAGTTCTGTCATCAAAATCAGTATCTCCTATCTGAGAAGTTTTGTATATCCACAGGGACTAGGACAAGCCAGAACATACTCATCAGTCTTCTTTATAGTATAGCCCCCTAGGCAGCTGAAGAACAGACAGACTCATAGTACTACACTATTTAGCCAGGTAGTTTCTATTGTTTGCTGAAGCTCTGTTGTCTGAGACAGTATTCAGGCAATAAACCACTAGACAATGGTCTCAGAGGTGAAAAGATTTACAGTCCTATGATGAAATCCTCTTTTATGCTTGCCAAATATAAAGATTGATAAAAAGCAAAAACAAAAGACAAAAAAACCCTTTTCTGCAGAAAGGTGAGCCAGTCCATCTGATCTTTAAACATTTGACCCATATGAGCTCTCTGGGACGGTTGCATGGTCATTAGCAACAGAATCTGTAATGCAGATGGGAGCCGAGTCAGCTAACAAGCCAGATGTCATTACTTGGAGAAAAAAAAAATTAAATATATATATATATATTTCATGATTCTTATCTAGCTGCCAGGTAGGCACTGTGTGCAAATGCTTTTATTGAGCAGATAGTGAAGGGTGTCATAAGGGACAGGCCATCACAATGGGAAGCAGCAGCTCATCAGTAACCAAAATGCATCCAAATGTTGTATCGTCAGTCAGAAGCATCGAAATACTGCTGGTGAGATTGTTCCTTTGGTGCATTGGGCCATGAGAAAGAGAAGGGATGGAGAGACTCCAGGGATTTGTGAGGTGTGAGGCAAAAAATGGTCTGGGTGAAATGAATTTTGACACTTACAGCTCTCTTAGTGTTATGGGACATTCTCCTAATGTCAGTGAAAAAAGTGTGGTCAATCATATAAAGGACAAATAAAACTAATGTTGTGATAGCACATAGGCTAAACGCTGAGTGCTACTTTACAATCATTGGCTTCAGGGACCAAGCATTAGTTTTAAATGCTCTTAGCATCACACCTGAGTGTGGCGGTGCCCTGTTGGGCTGCTTTCTTGAGCAGCACCACACACCTCAGGATGGCAAATCTCAATCCCTTAGGAGCAGAGTGATCTGGGTGCACTAGGCCTCCACAGACCCTGCTGCTCTTGGAAGAGAAGGGTGAAGGGGGTAAAGAGTCTTTGTACTTCTTACAAAAAAGAACAAAAATTCTTCACGTTTCTTACATTAAATTTACACTTCACATTCAACAAGCTGTGATTGAAACAAGATGATAGGGCATATGCACAGGCAGATCTGCAGGAATTCAGAATGAAAATAAAACTTTCATGTCTTGCAATATTTTTCAATTCTTTGCTCTTCCATGACTGATTTAATGAAATGAGATCTTAAAAGGTCTGGGAAAACACTGTTAACCTGAAAAATAAGAAGCTTAAAAATCTACTGCAGGAGTTTCAGCCTTCCTATTCATGACGCTCAATCCACATATTGAACATTATGTTTTTCAAGGCATATTTTCCTGCTATTCACTCAGTCATCAAAACCCCACAACCAAAAATCCCACACAAAAAAAACCCCACAAAACTTCAGGGGTTAAGATGATCCCTAATAAGATAACTGAATTCTATGCAAAGCATTATTGAATGCAAAAGGCAATACCAAAATGGGAAAAAGTGCTTCCCTCTAATCTCCTCTTTCAAGTGACATTAATTTTAGCCCAAATAAAGGGGAAAAAAAAATTCTACACTAGGAATTATTTTCTTTTTAGGGTATGGGTCTTTCATTTAATCCCTCACACTCTTACAAATTTAGACTGCCTTTGCTTCTAGTAAGAAAAAGAACCAGTTTATGTTACAGATTGTCTCAAACAATAAAGTGGGATGCACCTATTCTAAGCAAGGTGTCTGAAGCTGCATGTCCAAGTTTTACAAGGCCAACACAGATTGCCTTCTAATTAGTTAAAAAAATAACATGCTTCCAGAAGACTGGCTTCTGATAGACCTTATTTTAAGATGAGGTTCATTGACCTTTTGAAACATTTATTCTATCCTCTGAATATCAAAGCAGCTTGGGATAGTTGGGATAATCAAAGGAGTTCATATTCTGGTCAAGCATCATGAGGTGGATACTATCCTTGAGCACACATGTGGCTGAAGAAACCAAGAAAAATTGATGTTAGTCCCATTTGTATTTGAGGTGACCAATGTGTTTGTTCCATCTAGCAAACAGTCCAGGCATGTGGCTTCAAGCTTGAATTGTTCAAGGAAGTTAAACTGCTCACTGTGATGCTTATAAAAAAATTAAATGCTGATTTATTTTGATAAAATGATCAGTCGCAGCAGGAGAGCATCTCACATGGTGAGCACATGCTCAGAAGAGGGATCTTAGTTGTTGTTACTAGGTGTGCCTCTGGCCATTTTCATTCTTGAGGCAGTTTTAGACACCAGATGATGATGTTCTTATACAAAACAGAAGTACCAATAGACTAAAGAAGTCAAGAAAAAGCATTCTCCTGGTTTCTAAAATGGTTCAAACTCTATAAGAATGGAAAGCTGTAAATATGAATATCTGGCATAAAAAGTGGTTTCAATGTTATCTTAAAGCTAAAGAAAATCCTTTTCTTTTGTCTTTCTCCAGGAAAGAAGGAATAACTCAAAAATACTGTTTGACTATAGACTTCTTGATGGTGTGGTTACTGCCAATACTATGCTTCCTAGGATCAATAACACAAGATTTGAAAAGACAGTGAGAAGAAAAGTGCTCAGATCTTCCCAGAGATCCATTGAAAATGTGTACTTGTCCAAAGGGCATTTGTCAAACATTAATTAATTTACATAATTATATAATTAATGTATTTGTCACAGGAGAGTTTGTCAGACACGCAGGGGACAGAAGAAGGGCAGCTGGTGCCGTGTTGCCTGGTGCTGGAAAGCAGCTAAGGATGTCCACAAACCCACAGCAACCCAAAGTAACACCACTTGTCTGAGCTAGAGAGCAGTAGCAGTAACTTTTGCCCAGTCTTTGTTGAGTGATCCCACAAATCAAATAATGAAGCAAATCATGGCATTACTTAGTCTTGGAGCGGTATTTGTCAGGAGAAATATCTTTTATTAAGCTCACATATAACTGTAGGGTGGGCAAGGTTTCAGGTGCATTATCCCTCATGAGACTGGACAAAGCAGCAGCAAACTACAGGCTAGATAATGATTATAATTAACAGCCCTTTGTTTATCCTAATTACATTAATCAATTAGAGAGTTTGAGAGAAAAAGGATAATTGCTACCAGCGGTACAGGATTGAATGGTAGCAGGGAGAGAGGTGAAGGCTTGTTAGCCTCTTGGCTACACAGAAACAATTCACATTCCTTTTTTTTAAACTTCTGACAAGTGGACTAATTCACAACATCTGGCAAGTAAACAATAGCTCATCGCTACACCATCGCCTTGCCTGCTTCAGTGCAGTCGGGGAAAAGGGAGGCTTTTTGTCCCGCTATGGGTAAAGTCCTAGCTTTTGTGCACTCTCAAGAACACGTCTTCTGCTTGTCCATCTAGAATACAATGCAAAGCACCTTCTCAGAAGGATGAAGGGTTCATAGCTTTTCATGCTGCTATTCCATTGTTTCTAACCTAAGTATTCTTTCTCAAGAAAAGGAAATACTGCATAAGAATGAAAATAAGAGTAATTTCTCTGCCTTCAAGATTTCTTGTGCAGGCTGCAATCACCAAAAGAACATTTCCCACTGTCTCACATCTACACTTGTAATAGAGGAGAGGAGACAACATGAATATACAGACAGTTGTGAGAAGCATCACTGAGGACTGACCTGATATTTGTGGTGTCCAGGGGAACAGTCCTCGCCTCCCTTTTGCCAGGTCCATTGAAGTACAGAGATCTTCCATCGCTTAGCACGCCACAGCCTGTCCCAACCTGACCTCCTGTTATCTTGTACCAGAGAGGGCTTAGCTTCCTCTCAAATCTGTCGAACATCTCACTGTGATTAGGCACATTAGACACACAGGTTCCATGTGATGCTTCAAGAAAAAACAATAAAAAAGTGAGAGATGCTTTGGTGAAATTGTACTGAACAGAGTGAAGATCAGATACAGTACATTGGCAGATGGTTCTGTTACATCCAAATATAAGAAAATACCAGGCCTTTCTAAGAAAATGCACTGACAACAGGATTGTACCTTATAAAATTTTCACAGGCAGAATAATCCCTCTTCCTCTAAACTCTAAAATGGCTTATTTCCCTAGGTGAGAAACGGACGTGCTTTATGTTGATAAGGCATTTTATGCAAAAAAATATTATCCTTTTATTTAGTTTTAAAGAAATTGTACAAAATATGCTAGCTTACTGCTTTGTTGGTATGGAGAGTTGAAAAGAGTGCAATGTGCAAGTGGTTGTGTCACTCATTTTGTTTTTCATTTGGTTCGGTTGGTTTTTTTTTTTTGTATTTCAGCATAAAAGCCCCTGGAACCACAAATGAGCAGAATTTTCTACAGAAGGGCCTGTCAGAACATATGTTCCCTCCTGGTCTCATGCCATCTGATGGCCAGGGGACTGAAAAACAGCAGCAATTCTTTTGAAGATGATCCAAAAGCTTTTAAGTAGACTTTTTAGTTTATAATATTTTGTTTTCTCTTTTATTGCTAGTCCTTTCCCATTCATACAGATGGTGATGTTCAAAGACTGTGGTTGCTAGAAACATTACTGGTGTGTGCTGCCTTCAGCTGCTCTGTTTTGCCTGTGCTGAATTTTATTTAAGAAAATGAAAAGAAAATGAGAAGATTCTCGCTGGCAACCAATGAAATTTATGTCATCTATATTTTTACGGAATATTGGAGAGGAAAAACAAGATGCTAGCTTTATAGCTTTAACTCAGCCAATGCTTACTGTAATCCCACCCAAAAAGGGTTGTCTTACCTGTGTAGCCCAGGTCACAGAAGCAGACCCCCGAGACACAGTCCCCGTGACCGTTGCAGTAGTTGGGGCAAGGCTCAGAAATGTAAACACCATCTAAGCCAAAAGGAGGCACACTCTTATGGGAGCTGCTCTCCTGGATCCAGCGGAATCGAGTCTTACTGTAGAGAAACAACAACGAAGAGCATCGTGTTATTTCCAGCTTCACTATCTACTGCTCCTTTGTTTAAAAGTCACTTCTCCTAAATTAGCCTTTTGCAAATAAGATGCAAAAGAATACCTGAAAAGTATTTCTGTAATCCTATATGAAAGGGGATCAGTAATGCCCATGGTGCTGAGTTTATTATGTGATTTTATAATTTTGAGTAAAAAGCCTTAAAGTAATTTGGATACAAGAAAATCATCCACTTTCTAAAAGTAGTGGCAAATAACACGTTCCACAGGACAAGTGAACAGAAATACTAAGTTTTTATTCTTGGATGACAACATGAAATTCCTGGAAAACAGTAATCTAATTCTTAACTTGCATAACTGAAATTGCTCTAGGGACTTCAGTGAGCCTACACTAAAGTTACTCCAGCTGACCCACTATATAGGAAATTTGTTGAAGAAAAAAATATTTTGGTTATGTATTTTCCATCTTTAACCTTTACCTGAAACATATTATAGGTACTCCATGAAGGGGAATAAATTTAAAATCTCATTGCCAATCCAAGGTATTGATTTAACTAAGAGCTTTCTTGTGCTAGAGCTCTGTACCAACTGATGAAGTTGGTAGAGAAACCTAATGAAGTTCAACAAGGATAAGTGTAGAGTCCTATAACTGGGGAGCAACAACACCACCTCAACATGAGGAAGAAACTTCTTTACTATGAGAGTGACAGAGCCCTGAGACAGGTTGCCCAGAGAGGTTGTGGAGTCTCCCTCTCTGGAGACTTTCAAGACCTACCTGGATCTGTTCCTGTGTGGCCTGCCCTGGGTGTTCCTGCTCTGGCAGGAGGGTTGGACTCCATGATCTCCAGAGGTCCCTTCCAACCCCTACCATTCTATGATTCTATGAAATGAGATGACCCATGAACCATAATTTCCAGTGACTCACAACTAATTCAGTTTTCAACGTGTCAAGACCCTCATCATACTCACAATACTTACATTTTTAATGTATTAACATGAGTTTCTTATTCCTGATCACATTACTGAACATAATGCCAAACAGATTGCTGCTATTGATTCTGCACTGCTTGTTTTGGGTAAATCAAATCAGCTGGTGTCATTTCTATGCAATTTGGCACCTGTTTTTTATTAGCTAATTACCAAAGAAAAGATAAAACTTGTTACGGTACACACTGCTATTTCAACTTTTTGCAGCAAAGGCACCAGTTTCTCTGCTACACAATATGCCACATATGCAAAATCTGTGCCGTGGCTTGAGGATGAGGAGCTCATGACAGAAGGATGGGGCTGACACCCAGGGGCAGCACCAGAGCAGCTGCTGGGGACAGCAAGGCAGGAGGTAATGGGGGCAGGGGCTCAGGAGGACACTGGCTGTGCTGATGGCACCTGGTGCAGGCAGTAAAACAGGCCAGGGTGGTTTATTGATGGGGTAAGACAGCAAGTAAGGCAAGCAAGAAATTTTGAACCCAAATAAGATTGAGAAAAGCCTCCTGGTTTCAAGGCTTATTTGCATCTTCCACCACATGATGTTTTTGTGTCTGTATTAACATGTAGTTGAGGTCGTGCTCTCAGATGAGCACATCTATCATTCATCCCTCTTTTGACTTCATCTATCCTGGACACCTTCAATGACACGGAACGTTAGCAGCTCAAATTCCCTTCTAGGGTTTCTTTGCCCAGTGGTACCTGTAAAATTAATCCCATTCAAATGGCTATTTGATTCAAGTGACTTATCACTCTCTTGCTGGTCTCTCTGACCTAACTGATCTGTGTAAAGACAAGACAGCAGCACAATGAAGAGACTGATGTCAAATTAAACTATTCTGGGTTGCTTGTTGCTTTATAATTTAATTTTATAGACCATCCTGACACTTTTAAAATGGAAAGCTCTGTTTTGCAAAGCACAGTACATGTTTCCCAGACCTGCTGGTTTTTAACACCTCTTTTATTCACATCTTGCAACTTTTTCCTAATGTAACGTGAAGGAAGAGGTAGATAATTAATGGATAACACTGACATCACTGGTTTATAATGTACAGTACCTGGCTGCAAGCGACCTGGGGATAACAATAGTAATTCTTGTCCAGTCCTCAAAATCTCCTGTGTGATACACAGTTGGCTCACTTAGCTCCCGGGAACTTCCCTCACACCCTTTTGTGCCCGGAGATGCAGGGTAGCAGCCCTCTTTCACGAGTGACCAGAAGAGCCCAGCATCATGTGAGTACTGAAGCAGAACGGGAGCAGAGCTGCTGTACTGGTTGGTGCAACCAATGTTCAGCTGCAAAAAAGCAGAGTATCAGATATGATCTGAATGAAATGGTGCTGTTATTGGTATTTATTAGATGCAAACTGCCTTTGACTTTTTGGTTTGGGAGCCTTAGTGCTCTGAACACTTCCTTTGAACTGTTCTGGCAAACTATCTCAAGCTTGGAGTCTATTTCTTACACATATATGACATTTCTTAGTAAAAATTCCCACTATCCCTTCATTAAGGTTGCTGGGTTCAGCACACCAAAATGCACAAAGAACTTTTCAAAGGTCCTGGTGCATGGCAGACCACAAACAGCAAACTCTGTGTAGCACCTACATGTCCAGGTGAAGTGGGAAGAGCTGTATCCTCTGAGACCCATCCCATCTGCACTTCACCCAAAGTGCCCAGAGGATCAGCCTGACTTTCAGGTGGCCCACTACCCTGGGCTGCAAGTCCTGACCACAGCCTAGTCATTGGCCTTGCAGGAATGATGTCTGGGAGATGGTACTGCAGTCTGGGTCCCCAGGATAGAGCAAAATTGGATGAAGTAGAAAAAAGCATATGGAAATGTGAAATTAGAATGTAACCAAGACAGAAATCAACTGCTAATCTGAAGCTTTCAGTTTCATTTTTCAAGCTATCAGAAAAATATTGGTTTTCATTATTTCATTGAAGAAATTATATTTAATCTGTAGAACATAAAATATAAAGTAAAATAATCCATGTAAAATTAAACAATTTTGACAAATTACTATCTCTGAGTTTATCAATGCAAAATTATTCCAGGAAGCTATTTAAAATGGAAATTTCAGAAACTCAGGAAATTATTTAACTGTATGTTTAAAATTAAAGCCTGCAAATAGGACTAACACATTTGTGTGCAGGTCAGTTGAAAAGCTGAGTAAAAAGAGGGGAGTATAAATTCAGGCCTTAAATAATAGACTTTATAAAGAAGAACTCACTGTTCCCTGAAAAATGTTGTTTATTTTTTGTGTATTTGTTTTACATTGTCAAGTGTTTCAGCAATGGAAGATATATAAAATATTTGTGTCTGTTTTTTAGACTGAACAATTTTTCAAATGCTGTTGATCATCAAACCTACAGAATGGAAACTTAGTCACTGAAGTAGAGGAAGGTGTTGAAGAGGCAAATAGCATCTTTTCCAGGATAAATGGTATTCATATATTGAGATATTTTTGGGTTTTAGACAGTTTAAAGTATAAAACTACAAGCAATACTTAGAAATTGTTCAGCAATCTCTCAGTTTGTATAGCATGTCATTAGCATAACTTTTAGATGAAATGAGATTATTTTACAAATCCCATTATTTCTAACTAACTTTCCTATTTACAGAACTGTGGGAATTATATTTGAAAAGCTGCCTGTAAACATCTGATCTCTTTAATAATTCCACTTGTAAATTATTCAGTGTCTGTATCCACCAATTATGTAAGGGCCATGTATTTGTAGTGAGCTCATTAAAATTGCATTGCGACCAACCTCCAGAATTCACTGATGGGATTTCATTATAAACTCAATAAAATTTTGATTAGGGTTCAGAAACAAGAGCTTGTCAAAGCAAATACACTTTATTTGGAGCCCACATTCTGATGTATTGTCAGACTACTGAAATTTTTGTAAGCCCTTTAAAGAAGAGAATGCTAATTAGAGCCTATATTCATTGACACAAGAAAAGTAAATTACATGAAAACCCTACACTGGAGTACAGAGTAGCTCCTAAGTCCTTAAATAGTTTAAAACACAAAAAAAAAGTATGCAAACCACATTGGAGCTTTTGTATTCAGGGAACCCAAGGTGGGATAAATCCTTTTTCCTTTGACAGTGCAGTGGCATTTCCTAGTACTGACTAGAATACAATGACAGTCACTTCAGCTCACGTCTGAAATGTTTTGAAGAACAATGAGATTTAAAACTTCTCCAGAGGGGTAAAAAAGCTCTCCCACAGCATGTTTCTGGCAATCCTTTTAGAAAGCAGCATTATATTTTATGCTGTATGAATTCATACTTGTGCTCGTATCATTGTTTTATGCAGTGGCATAATTCATCACCTTGTTTTGAACCGTGGTCCCAGTGACATCTTTCAAGTATTGACTAAGGGCAGTCTTACTGAGATTCTGCAGGGGTTTATGTTTAGAAATACCTTGAACTGCAGGACGTATCCAGGCTTCAGAGTTAAATCTCGAGTCACTGCAAAACGGTCTCCATCTGATTTACCAAAGAGCATGGCGGAGGGGGTGGCAGAGCAGAAACTTTCATTTTTGGTCATCCCTTCATTGGCCAACATTAACCATACGCTCAGCTGGTTCATAGGGTAATCAAATGCTGGCTTTTCATAAAAGTTCTGTTAGAAATGAAAAGGAAAGGAACAACCAGCACTATCACCTTGCAGTGTGACTTCAGAGTAATTCCCGAAATGATCAACTTTCAAATTTTGTCATTTGTATTTTCTGTCATTTAAAAAAAAAGTAATTTCCAAAATTTCTGACTTGACTATTGGAAGAGGTGGGAGATTTGAAGCCTGATGATTTTGTGATAAAACCCAGTTTATTCCCACACAGAGAGACACAGCTGCGAACACTACATCTGTTTCTTTAAAAACACCCAATATTTTAAAATAAAATTATATTCAAAGAGAAGTCTACTAACAGAGAGGCTGGTTCCTGTTTCATGGGTATGCCCACAACCTGCTCTTGCTTATTACCTGTGGTAAAGTGGGATTAACAACAGGAATGATGTGCTTCTGCTTTTCTGACAAAATGATGATGTCATCGATGGCCCACTGATCATACCCTTCCCCTGAAAACACAGGCTGCCACCAGCGAAATCTGGTGCAAGGCGTCTTGGCTGCAGCTGGTAGCTCCAAATAGACAAATCTGAAGACAGAAATTCAGCAGAACTTTAGGGAACACAGTTTATAGATAAATGGGAGAAAGACCACCAAACAGGGAAAAGAGACAGGAGAGGCAGTATCTATCTTGACATGTAGAAATCCTCAGAAACCTTTTACCTATCTGGATACCTATTTATACACTGCATATCAAGAAGCCTTCTTTGTCCTTCTTGTTTGTGGAGAATGTAAACTCTTTAAGACAATGGGTATTTTTTACTCTCTATTACTATATTGCCCAGCACAATAAGGAACTGATTTGAACTCTTCAGTTTTGAATTAAACTCTTCAGCTGTTCCATGTTCATCAAGTCTGAGCATTCTTCTGGTGCCAGCAAGTAATAGTGAAATATGTTGGCAAAATTAATTTCACATTCTCTTCTGCTGATTGGGCCAATTTGTAGATAAAAGCATCCTTCTATTACAATGCAATAGATTATGTAGCAGAGTGTTCTGCTGTGGATAAAAATATTTCAGTCCTCCTATACGGATCTTCATAAAAGAAGTTTAGGTCTTAGATTGTTTGCTTTATGTTCAACTTAGGAAACACCTTACAAAAATGGTGTTAAATAGCAGTTGAAGTTTCAAACCTAATCATGCTTAGGTTAAAAAGTACTGTAATACGTTACTTATTCAGTCCTATTTCAGACACCTTACATATACGCATTTATAAATATATTCCTTTTGGTACTGTTTCTTTATATCATGTTATTTTGTACCACGGATCCTGCTTCACTTTCTGGTTGGTCAGACAGAGGAGGAGGAATCATTCAAGGCTACAGGGAACCTTCTTTTCCACAGGATTCCTAGATTTATGTGTTGGAAAATAAGAACTGGGCCACATTTGAAGCAGCAGAAAAATAAATATGCGTAGCTATATTCAGTAAGGACCATCACTCTTGGTTACTGAGAGGGGCAAATGTTTTGTCTAAAAGTAATGTATTGGATAGTCCAGTGATGACGGTTTCAGTATGTAGCTTCCTTGTTGGGTATATCCTGTAATTTTGACAAAGTAGAGGCTAAACCATCTGCCTAGTGGATGAAGGGAAGGTGGTGGATGTAGTTTTTCTCAATTTTAGTAGGGCTTTTGATACTGTCCCTCACAGCATCCTTATGGACAAGTTGTACGTCTGTGTCATGAGCAAGTTCATGGTGTGCTGGGTGAAGACGTGTCTGAAGAACAGAGCTGAAAGGGTTTAGTGGATGGGGCTACGTCTGTCTTGTGACTGGTCAGCTGCAGTGTTTCTCAGGGTTCAAGCATAGGGCCAGTCCTGTTCCATATCAATGATCTGGATAAAGGAGTTGAATGCACCATTAGCGAGTCTGCTGATGATAGCAAACTGGGAGGTGCTGTTGACTCTTTTGAGGGACAAGAAGACTTGCAGAGTCATCTAGACAGATTGGAGCATTGAGCTATGTGATTAATGGGGTGAAATTTAACATGTCAAAAGGCTGAATTCTGCACCTAGGATGGAGTAATGCTGGGCACAGGTATAAACTGGGAGAGGAGTGGCTGGAGAGCAGCTTGCAGAAAGGGATCTGGGAGTGCTGGTTGGCAGCAGGCTTAATATGAGTCAAAGTGTGCCCTGTCAGCCAAGAGGGCAAATTGCATCCTGGGGTGCATCAAACACAGCATAACCAGCTGGTCAAAAGAGGTGCTTATACCCCTGTATTCAGCATTGATGTGGCCTCACCTGGAGCTCTGTGTGCAGTTCTGGGCCCCACAATTTAAAAAGGATGTGAAGATCCTTGAATGCATCCAGAAGAGGGAAGGAATGCACTATGAGAAACAGCTGAGGACTTTGTGACTGTCAAGCTTGGAAGGAAGGAGGCTGAGGGGTTCATTGCTCTCTAGAACTTCCTGAGGAGGGCAAGTGGAGAAGGAGGTGCCGATCACTTCTCCCTGGTATCCAGTGATAGGACCCATGAGAATTGTTGTAAGCAGTGTCAGGGGAGGTTTGAACTGCACATTACGAAGCATTTCTTTACCAAGAAGGTAGGCAAACAGTGGAACGGGCTTTCTAGAGAGGTGGTTGATGTCCCAAGCCTGTCAGTGTTTAAGAGGCATTTGGAAAACATCCTTAAAAAAATGCGTTAACTTTTGATCAGCCCTGGAGGGGTCAGACAGTTGGACTAGATGACCATTTTATGTTCCTTCCAAAGGAAATAGCCTATTCTATTCTATTTTATTCTAAACAAAGTTCAATGGTTTTGTACTTTCAAGTGCTTAGATCACTTTTAGAAAAGGACAGTTCCATGAGGTACAGAAAACCTTCTGAAAATGTTGTTTTTTGCAAGGCAAAGTGACAAGGTGGGAGGAGAAAACTATTTACGTATTGAAAGACACGAGCTACAGGTAACAGAAATAATGTTAATACCTATGCAGAGAAATGCAATTTAAATTTTCACTGACAACCTATCTTACAGCAAATTTGAAATGCTGAACATGATTTCTTATCCTCCCTAAATATTGCTTTAAAGGAGTTTTTGTTGTATGTGACATTAATACATGTTCATTAGATTTGAAATCAGAGCAAAGGCATATTTCTAAACCTCTTTTGGGCAAGCTGTGTATTTACTTGCTAATGTTTTGCCAATATTAACATTTTAATCATGTTTCACATGGGAGGTGAGTGAGTATATTTTGCTTCAGTTTTTTTAAGGCCCACTTTCATTAGATTTCTCCTTCCTATTAATAGGATTTTACTGTGGCAGCCTGGAAAAGTTTCCATAGAATGATGGCTCTTAAGCATTAACTTGAAATTATTATTCATGTTTTCATAAACTGAGAAATAGGGTTTTTTAAGAGCTGTTGCAGTATGGATTTAATTTAGACCAAAATTATACCTGGGTTTGCTGAAGTCAGAGAAATACATTTCTGCTAGTAGCTGCCAGTTGATACCACCATTATTGCTGTACTGAAGCAGCACACCTTCTTCTCTGCTGTCTGGTTTATTGCACGAAGAGCTGTCTCCTCCTATCTGGATGTAAAACTGGACAAAATCCACCCAGGTTGTATCCAAATCCCAGCTTACCAATTGTCTTTTTCCAGCCTGCAGAACAGAGGGACAATAATTATATTAAAGATGATAGCTTCATTATGAACAGACAAGTCCAACACAGACGAATATTGCACAGAAAACTGCACAACACAGAGGACATTAAATTTTGTGTTAACATGACTTTTTTGTCTTTCAGACAATGATTGCCCATCCTTTATGTCTTATGTCATCTTTTATATCATTCTGGTGTGATACCACAAGAATTTTTATTATTAGATTTCAAAACACTATGTGGCTTCACACAAAGCAATTTCCACACGTAACCATTTCATTTCATTTCATTTCATTTCATTTCATTTCATTTCATTTCATTTCATTTCATTCCTTCAAGGTCCCAAGTGCCTTCAGAAGACAGAGTGGACACTGGGTATCCTGAACCAACCAATGCTAATTTTTTAAGTATTCATTTTAAGTCTCATTTCCCCAGTCAAGTCTTGCACTGTATAGGGTGACCCAATAATGTGAAACTGTAGCCCCTATAATACCTGTTGCTTGAAGCCCATCTTCTATACAAGAAAAAGGGAGTAGTATTTTCTCTTCATTCCTCACCTGAGTAGGATTTGTTCCTACTCAAAACTATGATATTTTCCTAGTAAGTGTTGTACATCAGGAATCTTTCAACTAAAACCTATGGATTTAGTTTGAGGTTTACCTAAGCATAGCAGAGAGAAAAAACAGCTTCATAAAATGTAGTGAACAGCTTTTCCAATCATGTTTTTGAGTTCTAGCAGGAAAAAGCTCTTGTATGTCTAATCTGTGGTCAACATGGTCACTCTGTGCATGTTGGCAAAGGAAGACAGCATATTCAGTGAAAAAAAAGGTTTAATATTTAAGAGCCTTTTAATGTAACTGGAATTATCCCATTCCCCTGGCAACACACCTGATTCTCATTGCCTGAAAAATCATGGGTTCTTATCAATCTCCAAGCATAAATATAAGATTTAGATGATAGATGCAGGCAAACCCTGTTCCACTCATGATATCTTTCCTCTTTCTACCCAGTTCAGGGTAAACTCAGCACAGATAAATGTCTATTGCTTGCTTTCTCAGAACATTTCTCTTTGGTAGTGTTAGACCCATAGCTCATTTGTAGACTCCACCACACTCCTAGACTAATTTCTGGAAGCTGCATGCATATTTTTGAAACTTGGTTAGCCTGTACCACTGACGCTAACCAAAATCTGTCAAGAATCCTCTGACCATCAAAAAGCTCATTTAGGATACAGTCATATCAATTTGATTTTGAATTATGCCTCCTGTTTTGGTTTATTTGGCAGTTTATCTCCAGTTTAGCAAAGCCCTCCTGGATGGTACTGTGGGAGTGAGATGGGCTTATTCCAACTGCAGCCCCAAGCTTTCTAGTGCAAGCTAATGGCTGCATGGCTAATAGTGGCCAAGATGACACTAATAATCTCTTGGTAGTTTGCTTTCACAGCTTCATTTGGAGACCTGTGGGAATTTGAAATTATCATCCTCAAATCAAACTGGTAACAATAAAAATGTGTGGGCAGGTGTGTCCCAGATGGCTGAGGTTACCCAATGTAATGACCCGCAGTGGAGCAAGCTCTGGCTGTAACACTATTACAGGTAGGCTTTGCATATCTACACCCCACAGCAGCTCTGCTTTAACCACTGAACCAGGTTAATTGAGAAAGGGCATGAGTGACATAAAACCTCAGAGGAATTGCAGGCGCTAATTGAAAGAGCTCTGTATTGAGAACACACCTACAATTTATTAAAATGAGTTGTAAAACAAAAGATAGAGTGTCAGTGGAACAAAGCCAACAGGAGTTCTGGTAGCAGTAATTGATTATGGCAGTAAACATTAGACTTTCAAATAAAAGGTGGCTACTTGAGCAAATTAAAAGAAATAGAGCCTGTGAATATGAGTTCCCAAAACAATATAGAACTGTTGGGCAACTATAAAAATATTTTTTTTTTATTATCTACCAGCATGGCCACTTGATGCCTTGAAAAAGATCTAAACAGAAATTAAATAAACCACCTTCTGTTGATGGTGCACAGACTGCAACTACTAGAGAAATGAATGATAACCTAACCCTTAGAGATCAATAGATTGATGCTAAGAATTTCTAAATGAGTTTTTCACTCCTCCTTAGCAGAAATCAGCAGAAAGATCATAGCAGGTTAATTCTAATTTAGCAAACTACTTTTGAGAAACTTCGCATAAGGAAGTGAGCCAGAAGGAAAAAACATCTAACAGGGAAGACAATTATATAAAAAAATCCAATTATCACAATTAGCTAGTTATGCTGATTGGTCTATTATAAATTTTCAGTGCAGAGCTGTATTACCAGGGGAGATGGATGTGAGACTATGTAGGAGTGCTGAAAATTATTTGATGGGTTAGATTTTTGTAATGAGGTAAACAACAGACAATTACACAGCATTGCATATTGGGTTATTCTTCTGGGACTAATCTGGCTCTCATGACAGCAGTGGCAGTTTGATCAAATCTTTAAAAGAGAAGCAGATAGCTGCATTTATACTCTTCCTTTCAATTAAGAACAAAACAAACCCCAGCACTAGACCCGAGGAGCAACAATAAAAAATAAAAAAATAAATGTGATTACAACCCATAATCTTACATATGGTCATAAAGATTTTTTTTATTTTAGTCATAATTGCTATTAACTAGCATAATTCCCTATGTCTCTTTCCTGCTCTATTATTTTTTGTCTGAAAAGCAACTGCAAAAGAGTGTCCTCCTACAGGTTAACCAATTTCTAGAAGACTGAAGCAGTTTTTTTTCACTAATTTTGGTGCTGCGATCTCAAATAAAGCTGCTTGTCCTCTGGAAAGCCAACCTTCCTCCACTCCTTGCCTAGAACAGTACAGAACAAACAAATGGGAGCTGCTTGATGCTGAAACAGAAAATGACCAACTAAGACAGAATGAATGCACACACTTTCCAGCACACTGGTGATTTAGTTCCACTACAGCTGGTATTTCTTGAATACATAATGCACTTGTCTTCCCCCCTGTCTCTTTTGATTGCGTTGCTCTCTACCTGCAGAACACAGCTGTGCTGTTTAATGCACTTCTCACACTGCGTGCAGCTTTCTGCCACCTTCCTTTTCTTTGCCATACAACAACATCATGCTCCATTCAAGGCCACAGTATGTGTTTCTCAGTCTCCCATCCCTTGTTCTGACCTTGTTGAAGTAGAGTGAGGAGCCAGATGAGATGACCCCACAGCCTTCTTCAGGCTTGACGATCTCTCCCCCAATAATTTCCTGCCACTCTGTCTTCAGACTGTCTGAAGTCTCAAAATCAGACATGACAGTAGAAGGAAGGGGGTTTTCAGGCTGACATTCAGTACCCTGAAACCCCGAGTCACACCTGGAAGGAAGCATAAATGTAACGAGGTTTTAAAGACTTTATTTGACACTGACAGTTACTTGAGGTCATTCACTGACCTTTTAAAATTAGATTTGAAATAAATCATTCTGGGATTGAAGTTTGGATCCTGGAAAAATCTAGAGTAAATGGATAATGGAAAAAAAGGCAGTATCTTATATCTACAAAAAAACCCTGTGGTGCCCAGCAAGTTTGAAGCTGATAGGCAATACTCTGTGCCCTTGGTAATTTACCAGGTCTGACAGTGGCTGCCAAGCAGTGCTGAGCTGGTCCCTGGTATCCTTCTGACCCAGTGAAACAGCTCTGGCACTGAGCTGGTCTATGGGGTCCTTGTGCAAAGGGCTGGAGGGGCCACAAGGACACCTTCAGCAGTGCAGCCTTTTGCCACTGCCACTTTTGCTCTTCCAGTGCCCGGCTCCACTAAGAGTACAGGTTCTTGGACAGAGAGGTGTGAAGCAAACAGCTGTTAGTGTTGCTTGAATGGTCTAACCCCCCCTGTTGTGCTTTTATTGTTTTAAAGTTTGATCTAAAAATAAGAAAAAACCACAACCAAACAAAAATATGCAAAACAATAGGATACCTAAAGTATCAGGAGACCATTGTTAAGAGGAAATAGCAAATGCTTTATACCTGCAAACGCCATGGTCGCACCAGCCATGTCCACTGCACATGTTGGGACACTGCTGTCCAATGTAGATGTTGTCTAATGCCCATTCATCTTGGGCTGTGTAGTAGCACTGACTCCACCGGAAACGTGTGGCACTGGACCTTAAGACCAATAACAATGCTTTAATTTGTGATTCTTTACAGAATTGTAGGACAAAGAAAAAATTGATACTATAATCATGGTTCAGCCTAGAAAGTCTAGCACAATCGAAGACAGATTTTTGTAAATGAACTTTCTAGAAGATGCCATGGCTGCACAGGCCTATATAATGGACTTTCTGGACATTAATAACATTTCTGAGGAAAGCTGCAGGGGGGTTACAGGGAATTTGGGCAGAATTTTAAGAAAAACCTATCAATGAATATTACCAGATTTTTATTGAGGCCCATTCCGTGAGGGTCACAGGTTGCAATACTAGAAAGGTGTCTAGGATGTGACTTTGATTTTTATACTTTTGGTCACAGTTTACATGCTATAATTTGTGTAAAAAAAGTATATTCTGATATTCATTATTTAAAAAAAATTTAAAAATTAACGTTCTTGAGTGCAAGCACTTCTCCCTTTGAATATCAGCTATTTCTATTCAACAATAGTTGACTGATTTTTATTTGATATAGACATTTCTTTTTGTCAGGATAATTATAAACTAGATTTTGTTCACATATCACTGGTGACTTTGTGATTACAAGTTTTTGACAAAGATCATGTTTCATAGCACCTATTTTTTTCCTCATTGCAAATAGCTTGCTCTTGGACAACTACCCAAAAAATACCAGTAACACCAAAGGTTTGTGGTGGGCAATCATTGGGTTAGATTACTTGACTATATATAACTAAGCTCTGGATATTTGTAATGGTCTTTAAGCAGAAAACCTTACTATAGTTTTCACCTTTCTATTTAAATAATTTATCTTCACCAGCTTTATTTTTCTTTATTACGGTGGAGTCAGATAACATTATCTACTAAAACCCACTTGATGCTGGCCCTCTAGGAGAGTGTCCAATGTGATGTTAACATTCCATGCTGAGTGATTCCTGATAGCCAAACCCGGTCTGACATCCACCATCCTCAGAAACCAATGCTGGAGAGGAAACTGAGCCACAAGAAGAGTATTGCCCTCAAGCCTTTCCAAGTTGTCCTGCCAACGTCTGCACATACAACAAGCTACAGGCGTTAGCAAGTGGCAGCTCCCAGATGGTGGGCACAGGGACCCTCCAATCCATACTCATGCCAGAATGAGATTAAGAAAAATACGTGAAGTGAAACAAAAATGGGAAATTTTTCATCATGATGGAGCAAAAGGGGCTGCGCCAGCTGTGTGATGGGTCTGGAAAAATAGGGGTGGTGGGAGCAACATGGGTGCTGAGACTGGGTTGCAGAGCTGTGGAAGAGATAGACAGAGAAAGCCAGGCTTACTGCAGAGAGTTAAAAATTAGATAGGCCTATGTCTGGCCAAAGGCTGACTGGGTGGGCAGAGGATGAGGAGCAGGAGGTTCCTAATAGAAGCAGGAGCTTCTTTCCCAGCTTGTTTCTGAGCCATATGGCCACATTATGACGGCACAGGGCATAATGCTATTACTGTGAGATAAAAAGCCCTTCCCCCTACCCTCAAAAAATATATATAGAATAAGACCTATTAAAAAGAATATTGTAAAGATTGGTGAGCCACCTGCTCACGTGCATGGAAGTAAAAATAATGGACAGATGAGACCTGTGCAGCTAAAATGGACAGTATGGCAGAGCAGTTAGCCATCCAGTCACATACAGGAAGTACACGAAGATTAGTTTAGTACATTCTTGCAGAAATTTTTAAAACACTAATTTTGAATTTCTTCAAAAAGCAATTGAGGATACCCAAGGGCTTTATTTTTAATTGAAATGACCCTTGTTGTCTGTTTTAAGTATCTGCTTGATATTACAAATACTGTAAGCGCTTTTACGGCATGTGGAGTTAATCTGTGGGGGCAGATCTGCCGATTAAATACTCCCTCAGGATATAACGTATTGATGGGTTACATTACAAGAGTTATGAATTATCCATTAAAAGCGCACAATGCCAGTAATCTGCACACGAAGGACTTCCTAAGCTAGCATAGGCACAATGGACAGTCAGTGTTCACCACAATTATTTACTGTTTATTTCTGGAGTGCTCTGAAGACAGCACGTTACCTCATTGGTGGTGTTCACGTTTGTTACAGAGCATCAATGGCACCACGGAGAGCCCTGACAGAGACCTTGTGCTCCGGAAAGAGCAGTAATGACTGGTGTTCACTCTCGTGTGTGCTGAGGAAAATAACAATACCGAAACAAAAAAAAAAAAAAAAGGCAACCCACTCCCCCCACTGCCCATGACCTCTCAGCACAATAAAACTGTGTCCTTTTGTCAACAGAAGGGAGAGCATTGCTGCTGGGCTCCTTTGGTTTTTGCTAGTGAAGCTGTGTAGGTAGAGGTGGGGTGCGTGACTCTGCAGCCCAGTGGTATTCACAGTAAATTTTGGGGGGATTTACAGCGATACAGGGACAATTTCTTTATTTTGTGTAAGTCCTGTGGTGTCATACAAGTGGTGGTGCCCCCTGAGTACAGTTCCTGGTGCTACTTTGTGTCGTGACGGTGGCATTTCCTCAGCTGCTCGTTGGCTGCTGTCCGGGTGCAAATGTCCCTGCGAGGAGGCTGTGTGGGTGCATCATGGCTGGTTTCAGGGCACCGGGCTCACATCTGCCCTGCAGAAACAGTGGGGAGAGCCCACCCATGGGTAACAACAAGGCACACCTCTCTGCCCGGGGAGCACCACACCTGAAACCACACCGAGAAGACCTCTGTGCAGCACCACTGCGGGGCTGTTCCCTGGGCTGGCACCATACCGCAAGGTGCAGAGCTGACACCAGGGCCAACAGCCCATGCCGGGGCTTGTGTGGGTTTCACCTGAGCAAAATATTTCCTGGGACAGGATCATCATTCTCCTCCTGCTGCAGGTCACTGCCACCCTGCCAGGCACAGAGCCACATGTTGCTGGGGTGGCTCCATAGTCCTCCTTAGGGCTCAGATGTTGGCTGCATGTCAAGCTAAGGGTGAGCTCAGCTCTGCTTGTCACTTAGAAGCTCCCACAACTAAATGTAGTCATGGTAGGAGATTTGTTTCCCTCATTTAGTGTGAGGGGAGCAAGGGAGGAGTTGCATTGCCACCTGGAGATGAACATGTGGCTGAAGTGGAGGTGTGTGCATCAGCTGGGTGGCTGAGGATGATCCCTGGGGAGCCATGTCCTAGCAGGAAGGGGTCATTTTTATCTGCAGACAAAGAGAGATCTTCCCTGGGGACAACTTCACCACTGCTGGGATCCTGTGGTCCCTGAGCTGAAGACAAGTGAGGGGCTGCCCTCACCTTCCCACCCAGCTGGGCAGTCACGAGGGTCCTGAGGAAAGCAGGGCCACCATCACATGGCTGTGGGCAGCAAAAATGCTCAAGGATTCCGATTCCTCTCTGGGCGAGGGATAAGGCCTGAATTTACAATTGGAAAAACAAGGCTGTTGAAAAGCCTGTCCTGCTCACTGATTTTGAAAGCTTTCCAAGGCTGCTCTGCACCTCAAGGTAACAGCAGCTTAAGAGGATTATGCTGTTAAAAATGGTAATCAACAATTTTAAAAAGCCATGTTAATTAAGAAAAGAGAAATAGGGAGCTGTGTGTCAGCTGCATTCTCAGTGATAAAATACCAGTTTTCTGGACAGTCACTATTTGAACTCCTATTCAACTGAGAAGTGCAGCACTAGAGTTATAAAAGCATTTACAAGACAAATAAACTCCCTACTTCCTCGTATTTCTTCCTTTTTTTTTTTTTTAATGCTGCTGGAAGGCAGTCTGGCTTTCTGATGACATTATATCTAAGTCACGTTGATGTCAAATAAGTCACTGTTGTAGTGTGACATTTTACATAAGCACATGGAAATCATGTCCCTGATGCATTGCAAGTGAAATGATGTTCTTGTATAAAATTTTTCAGATATGTGCGTTAAAATAAAATCATTGTCTTCTCTCCTGATATTAAAAACCTTAATGATCTAATGCAAATTTGTAGCTGATAAAATTATATTTTCTACCTTCTGAGTTACCATAATTACATTTACCCAATTATCCTGAAACTCTCATTCAGTCATTAGGTGTTGATTTGTTTATGAAGTCAGCAACTGACAGCTGCTTGTATCTCATTAAAGCCTGTTCATATGTAAATACCTTCCATAAAACTGAAATTAATTTTCATCAGTTTTAGAAATGTTCAGTTCAAGTACAATACAATTTCATCCAGCAAGCGCTTACATTTTGTTTCTCCAATACAAGCCTCACTGTTGTAGCAGATTTCCTAACATCCAGAATCTTGATAACACAGAGACCTTGAAAATTTGTGCTTGCCAGATGCAGACCATCTACAGAAATACCAACATGCCCAGAAAGCCTTACAAGAGAGATCAGTGCCATTATGGACAATTTTCTGACTGCAGTACTGCAGCCTGACACTACCATAGAGGGATAAAAGCTGTGGCAATCGTAGCAGGGCTGCACAGGGCTGTGAGGCCATGTCAAGGCTACAGAGGGCCAGAGCGTGGCTAGCAAGACCTCAAGCCGCGGTTGTAAAGCCCTCTTTAGTTGTAAGCTTGAGTGGTAAGATGTGTAGGTCTGACCCTAAGGCTAGGCTGTGTATTTGGCAGCCCTTGTCTTGTGGGGCTGAGCCAGAAGGAGGGTCCCCAGAGTCCTCTTTACCTCACTGTTAGTTTTGGGAAGGCAGAAGCCCTGTCTCTCCCGCTCTGCACTGTTCTTCCTGGCCATTACTAAGTTTTTGCCCATGGGTGGTTGCTCCAGTGGAGTGAGGGTGGGGAAGGGAGAGGATGGGGAGAGAGGGAAGGTGCCCCAAAGAAGAGCCCTATAGAGCATGTTTGCTGCCAGGCCCCTGGGATGATGACCTCTGTGTGGCTGGGTTGTCAGAGAACGTCAAATATTCATCAGTAACCCCCAGGTTTGTAAAGGCAGAACCTTGCCTTCTGTTCATAAGTGTGTTTTAAAAATGAGAAAAAGTCCAAATCCCTTCCCAGTATCAACCACTGAGCCCTCGGTCTGCTCCTTGCTGGTGGAAAGGAGGGAAAAAAAGGAAAAGCAGCTGAAATGTGCCTGGTTTGCTGGATCACTTTGGTGGGGAACATGCAGCCATCCTTCCTCTTCATCCCAATTACACCATAATAAAACACAGTCATATTGAAAATATATTTTATGAAGAGCGAAGTAATGTTCAGTGGTAATTTGTACCTTAATTACAAACAAAACTGCTAGCAGACGGGAATCCCTTCAGATACAAGATAGAGTGTGAAATATTTATGATTTGTGCACAGCATAAAACAGGAACCCGGCTATTACTTCATCGTAATTTCTCCCCGCAGTCTCCTAAATTAAAATGGAATTATTTGCTTCTGTCGCCTCATATGCTAAGGAAAATTATTAGATCCTAAAGAAAAAAAGCCCACAACATTGGTACTATTATCAACTACTCAAAGTACAATAATAATAACTTTGAGGACAGTATATATCTTATGAAATTTTTTAAAAATAACAGCCTACTTTAGCATATAATCTGAAAAATTGTAGACACTTTCTAAACTCCTAATTGCCTATGTGATCCACAGATTTTACAGCTGCTGGCACATAACGGCATGTAAGATTTAGTACCTTATAATCTAACTACAAAGGAGTTATTTATAGATTTACTTGTGCCATTTGGTATTATCTGACCTGATATGCTTTAAAGATTCAGTATTTTTCCCTGATGTTTTGCCTGGAAATTGGAAATTCTGACTCTTGACTGTCCAGAAAAACTGTCCAGTGTGTTCAAAGAAGGTATCATTGTGGGGTGGTCGATAGAAACAGGTTGTATTGAGGCCATGGAGGGTGCAGAAAAATGATCAGGACAGGGAAATATAATGATAACTAAGCTCTCATTGCAATTGCTGTGATGAATTCAGGTCAAGCATAACTGAAGTGTAACTCTAATTGAAATAATTTAATTCTCACATTAAGGAAGCCCTGAAGACTATTGAGATTTATAACAACTTTTTATTTGTCTGTTATAATAAGAATTTTAAAATAAGTAAAGGAAGAAATCATCCAATTAAACATAAAAATGTTAGGGCAGGCAAAATAAGCTTGATTACAATACGAGGAATAGGGTAAGGTTTTCTGATAATTTTTGTTGCTGTTTTTTTTTTTAATTTATTTGAATGTTATTTTTGAAGACGTGTTATAAAAAGAAACAAGAGGTAAAAAATTCCCAGAAATGAATCATTAGTTATTGTTTATACAAGGCTACAGTCTGAAGATGTAAACAGTAAGGAATGTGGAAAATAAAAAAATAATAATCCAAATAAAGCCTTCCTCCAGTCAGGCATTTACAGACAAGAGCCACTATTTTTGAAAAGGTCTGAACTTTATTTGAAGAGTCACAGTATGTATTAAAACCAGTCCTTAAACAATAGCTTCTGGTGACTTCACCAACACTTCACTTTCTAATTATATATGGAAGGCATTTTATGTTAAATACCTGCAACTGGGTACCCTGGAACCACACCCACAAGCTTGAGTATGATCTACAGAAAACTTGATCTTTGTCATAGCAATTTAAAAGTAGATGAATTATCTGTAAACTGCCCCCCCTCATCCCACCCCCCCAAAAAAAAAAGAAAAAAAAAGAAGACAGAAATTCTCACCAAGTCTTCTGTGGTAAAAGGACGGTGATTCTCCTCCATTGAGTAAATTCACTGGAGTGGTAAATACTTGCTGATGTAAATTCCTGACAGCTTGGCATACTGGGAAGACATTCCTTGAAGTAAAACATTTCAAAACCAGATTTAATTTTGAGGAAGAATTGGGAACAGAAGCAAGGGCTAAACATTCACAGAACTGGGAGCTTGTCTGGGTCCAGATGTTGGGGTAAAAGACACAGAAGCAGAAAAATCCTGGCATAATGCAGAGAAATTTCTCAGAAAACTACCAGTAATACAATTAAGAATAGAGAAAACTGAGTAATTTAAAGAGTTTAGCATTAGTGACTAGTAATGTTTTGTTTTCCTCCATGAGAGTGTGCAGCTCAGTTTTTTCACTATTCTCACCTCAGCATCTAGTGTTGATTACGAAGTCTACAAGTCCACCAGGGAATAAGTCTATGAACGTGACCTCCAGACAATTATACCAGTCATGTTAGAGACCACTTGCAAACCCTTGATGGGGAATGCTGGTTCTCCCCGGTGCCTTCATCTCCACTGTGGAGCAGCAGTAGGAGCACACAGAGCCACATGAGAGCACCCAAACTTTGTGTACTGAAGTTGCCTCCAGAGGCCCTTAGCATACTCTGCAGCTGTATTACCTTTGACACCTACAGCTGGTGTAAAGTCCTCCTTCCTGCTTCTATGATTCTTCCTGCATTTAACTCAGATTTCTAGAGAGGTCTGTTGCCCAAATTATCTTTTTTTCTTTTCAGAAAATCTGATCATTATCACATCGTTTTTATATTAAATATAAATGCAGTCCACTATCCCAGCCTCTTACTGTTTTCTAGATTTGACCTTCCCATGTTACTCAGTTTTTTTCTGCAGTATTCCATTAATTTATTAACATATTGCCCAAACAGTACCCAAAACTTTTGTGCTATGTTTTTGATGAGATATTAATGAAGCGCTTGAATGTAATCACCAATCTGTGTGTTCCTTTTCTATCTACCCTTTCAGAGTCCCTTCAGCCCCAGCTCCCACAGCACAGCTCCTCCTGACCATCCCCACCTTTCCAGAAGCCTTTTGGTCTTCACTGTTGTGCTTATCCACCTTTGACTCAGACACCTGCCTGCGGAAGTAGCCTACTTTGATTGCTCTGAAACTAATGATAAAGCAGTGATTCTCTACAGTAGTTAAAGCAATTAAGAATATTTTTATAGATAAATTGTATAGTAATAGTTATATATTAAATATGAAGGACAGACTTTATTATTTTACAGAGAAATTTATTGCTTAAATACCTTGGAGTATTAAATTAAAATCTGTTAGCTCATTCTGTTTGTGTGGTTGTTGTTGGTTAATTTTTCATTAGCTTTTTCTAAAGGCTTAGTTTCCTTTCCAGCAATTTTCAAACATTTTTCTTTGATTCATCTCCTCTAAAAGATCTTACAAGACAGGATCTGATCAGTGCTTGCAAAGCAAACAAAACTTTCAAACATTTTAATTAATTAGCGTCTTGTTTATTTGCCAGAATACACCCTTGAAATATACTACAAATAGCCTTCTCTATTAGTCTTTTATCACTGCAACATGGGTGGTGTGAGAAAAATTATTTGACTGCAAGGTCTCTCTGAACTCAGCTCCACTGAGAGAGTTAAAGAGCATTAAAATCTGAAGGCAACTGATCTTCCATTGATGTCAAGGACAAACCCCAAACACCCACCACTAGGAACTATTCTTGGACACCATGATGGTGCCTGCTAGGTATAAAAGCCACGAACATCATTTAAAATACAGTATTTATAACTTTTCTCTGAATTCTGTTTAAGGGAATAAAACATTACTTGTATTTGCAAAGTTTAAAAATTGAGTGATTGCCATTTCTCTACTCTGCCCACCAAAGTAAATGTGGTAAAACACAACATGGTGAAAGGCAGCAGGACAATGCTTTCTATGCTCAGAGAAGATATGGGAATGGACATTCAAATCTCTCTGTGAACCTGCAGAGCAGGCAGTGAAAAGGCACAAGGACAAGTTTCCCAACATCCTCTGAACCTGCTGGAGGCAGCCAAAGGACCTTGGTTGGTTCACCCTGAGGCCAGGAAAAGTCCAGCTTGCCATCTAGGAGGGAAAACAAAAGCACAAATTATGGCCAAATGCACTATTCGCTTTTGTGCTGAGACAGGGCCGAGCCACACGGGGAAATAGCAGCCAACACTGCTATTTGCACTTCAGGCAGAGACAGGGAAACAGACGGTCATTACGGCCCTGGACTGTGTTTGAACCAGGGATGGGGGATGAAAGGCTCTACATTACAATTCCCTAAAGGAATGCGCTTTCCATTTACGAAATGGCTGCGCACAAGGGCAGAAAGAATTTCTATCCATTTAAATTCCAGGAAACAGTAGATGCATTTTGCTTTGAAAAACAAAGCAATAACACAGGAAAGATCTCAGCCATAACTCCAGTTGTGTCTAACTGTGCCCCTGTTCTTTTCTCAGTCTTGTTCATTCTCGTCACAATTTTATGTTTCAGGCTCTCAGGTACCTTTCTTCCAAATATCATGAAGAACAGTTTAAATACTTCTATTAGGAATTTTGACTGATTCCAACTGAGAATTTCTTTATAGAAAAGGGAATGAAGAAAATATCTCCTTTGTTCAATGTCATAAGTATATTTCAGCTGATCTTTGTATAAGCAGAGTTTACGGAAGACAAAGGTCCTTGCTGCCAGCCTTACCTCCTGAACAAGATGCCATGTGAGACCATGGTTGGTGGAGTAGTCCAGCTTCACCTGGTTGTCCATATGAGGAGTAAACACCTGACCGCAGCCCATCACCAAGTTGAACTGTATCATATATGAAGCTCCGATCTGCATAGACTGGGTCTCCACATAGCGCATGCTAGAAGCTAACTTCGAATCTCCTGTAAAACTGAGACATGTAAGGAAAGAATCAGGATCCATCACCAAAACAGTTCAGAAGGGAACATTTTGAATAGTTCTGGGTTAAATGCAGTGATGCTTCTTCCTTTGTTCTGCAAATTGGCACATGGGATGGGACCAGCAAGGAAGCATCTTTTTGTTGTTACTTCTCCAAATTATCATGAAGGTCTTGATGTGTCCCTGAGTGTAAAACTCTGAATTATTCTGTTAGTTCTTACTATGTGCTCTTTGTATTAAGGAACAAGTTAGGATCAAGTAAAGGATAATGCAAAGAAAAACAACATAAAGAAAGTTCATTCCCCAGGAGTGTCCGTTGCCTAAGGTCATGTCACAATAACAGCTGTGAATTCATTCAAACACCAGGCAGTAACGATAAACTGTATTTAGTGTCAAATATTTGTATTACATAGACTTTTCATTCCTTTGATTTTCAAGTGATTCTATATGCAATGCCTTCACTGGCTTTTGATTGTATTTCAGAATTAATATTGTCTATCCCCAGTTTCTTTTCTGCAGGATGTACTTACTCATAAGAGTTACATATATAATACAGTGGATTGGAGAAGTTAATATTCTCAGTGGTAATGGTTGGAACACAGCAAGCCTCATGATACAAGGTACTCAGTTATCACATACATAGTCACATCATATATAGTGTGAGATGACAACGTTATCTAAATTTAAATGCAGGTTTTTCTTCTAGCATTATTCAAAAGGAAAACAATACATAATAAGCCAAACAAAAATGAACAACAAAATGCGAGAGGTATAAGGAGGAAGTAATAACTTAAACTTTGAATCCTGTACATTAGCCTTCAAAACAGAATGTTTTTGAGAAAGTCCAGGTAGAATTAAAATTGCTTCCCTCTCCTCAGTCTGAGAAGTTCAGTTATTGTCATCAGAATTACTGTAGTCCTTTCAGTTTCAAAATTTTCTAAACCTATTCTTAAATATGAACAATTCAGGAAAGGGTTTTCATCTTTTTAAAGAAAATCACCACAAATCATCATGTGAAAATAGAAATCTATGTTCAGTACAGTGGTGATGAAGAGAATAATCTGGTTCAAGGTTGCCTGTATGGTTGAGTATGTTACAGTTTATCATCTTAAATATGAAATTCTAAACTTTCAATATGGCATAATAAAATACATTAGTTTCTAGCCCTGTAAAATTCAAAGTCATGGTCAAGCCAGTGTGAGGTCTAGGAATACAAGTCAGCATTATCTACCATGCTTTCAAATTAATTCACTGACCCATATTGTTTTCTATAGCATCCTTCCCAAAGAGAGAAGTTAAGCCATAGATGTCAGTGTTCTACCTTAAAGTTTTAGAAGAAATTACAGAAAGCTGACATTATCAAACTGCTCTTACTTGACACAAGTTAAGATGCAGGCTCCTTTTTACTCTCTGATCTTACTTTCTGTGACTTCATTTTCTAACAGATGATCCAACTCATGCAACCCAGTCTACCCAGTCTATGTTAATCAGCACCATGAACCAGATGGACATTCTCTTCACTGCTGAGGTACTGCCATGGACAACTGTACCAAAAGTCAGTAAGTTGCCTTGGAAAACTGTATCTCAACTGGTTTCTCTTTCAGTCAGTTTGTCAGCATTCTTCTCCTCAATGGGAAGGATAATTTGAAGTTAAGCAGAGGTTATAATGTACACTCCTCAGCAGTCCAGCTGGCAACCTATAACCATAGGTTTGTAGTTAAAACTGAATGCATCTCAGAAGACTATTTGGATAATGCCTGGATTTATTTTTCTTCCAAACTTTATTTTGTAGTTTTCAAAATGACAAAACACCTGCAAATTTAAAAGTTAAAGCTGACTTCATCTGACATAGTTTTATTTTTTAAAATGCAGCTTGAAATTTCATGGTTGATGTGGGAAATCAAAGTTTTACCAAAGCCCTCTTGTCAAATCTGTACCCGTACCACCAGGGTCTTAGGTATCAGTCAGTCATGTGAAGTATCATCAGCTGAAAGTTATGTGTAGCAATGCTTTGGAAAATGATTTGGCACTGCACACATAAACCTGGGCACAACACATCACAGTTACAGAAAGCTCATCTGAACAGAATAAAGGAATTGAAACTAAACAGTTTCATGAAGGATGTGCCCAGAAGCTGTCCCCCCAAAGTGATGGAAGACAAGTGAAGGACTGGTACTCAGCATAGGTACAAAGAACTAAAAATTTTCTTTTTATCTTTGTCTCTAAAAAAATTCCCTCTAAAATTCCCTCTATTCATTATTACTGATGTAAAAATATCAAAAAGCCCCAAACTTAAACTCTAGCCTTTTTTACTAGTGGCAGTGACATCATGACAGAAGCGCTTCCAGTTTAGCATCCATTTTCATTTTGTATCTTAGTCACTGGATATTGTACACAGTACATTAAGTATGTCTTGTTTTAAAAGCAAAACAGCTCTTTAAAATGGATAATAAAGAAATGTGGAAAAGGATGCTAGTGATGAAGACAATCTATGATGCTCCATACGAAGCGTTTTTAAGGGGAGGAAGTCACATTACGGGTTCAAAAAGTCCTTTATCATCCACAAATTGCCTCCAACTGAACAAGAGTAGCATTAAAGGTGGGGGCTCTGTCTTACTTGCATACTTAGTTCTGCACTCTCCAGCTCTCTTGTGTACATGGCTAGGCGTATGCTCTTCTGCTGGAATACCAAATGTTTTCTTTGTTCTGGGAGTCATGCAGCTGGAATATGTTTCCAGATTTTGTACAAGACAAAGTAATGTCCCCGGCATAACAATAATTAACTAAAAAATCTTCATAAATGAGAATGCAGAGGCTACATTTTTGTATAAATATATAGCTGTGAGTTGGTTTCTAGTGCATATATAATTAGACCTGCAGAGGCGCAGGAACAGAATACCCATAGGTGCCTTCAGAACAATCGCTCACCCTCCGAGCACTGCCAACTAATTGGTACTTCTGGGAATGATATCACAGCCCATGTCAACCAATCTGTGCTGCTCCAAACTGCTCTGGGATCCCCAGAGTTACCACATTTTCAAGGCCGGTACTTTCAGGAATACTGAAAAGCCACAAGGATGCAGCTGTTTTTGTAAAGCTGCATTGACCAAGAATATTGACGTGATGGCCAAATGCTCATGCCAGCTACAGTTTTACTTCCATCAAAAGCGGGAGTCATTTATGTCATTCCACATCACATCATACCTACTTTGCTAAGTAATTCCTAAATGTATTAATATGTCATTTAATAAGTCAATTACCTTAAAGAAACCTTCTGCATGTTACATAGTAATAATTAATCTAAAAGACAAAGCATTTTATAAACACAGGTAAGCTATCAAGCTGATGTAGGGCAGCTGTATTACATTGCTCCATAAGGATAGTTCGTTGTGAGGCAGATTTACAGTCTTCCTCCAGGCTTCTCCAGTGACAGGACAGTCTATTATCCATTACTTTGAATTAAATCATAATGTTGTAATCTGACTGAAGACAGTTTATTTATATAACACTATTTGATTTGTGTCCAGATGAATATATATATAATATATATAAATATATATATAAAATATATATTAAAAAAAAAAAGATTAAAAAGTGCTATAATCCTTATCAATACGTAAATGCAAGTGGCTGTAAATAGTTTGTAATACTCAGAGGTGTTTGGGTCAAAACCTTGCCTGTGTATGAGCATTTTGGAGAAGTGATGAATTAATGTACATCATCAAACATTTCATTTAAAAATTGTTCTGAAGTCTTTTCAGCATACTCAATACACTTGATGAGATAGTCTAAGAACCAATCTGAAACCAAATGTCGACGGTTACAATGAAATAAAGTGACTGCTCCAGGTGTAGACCATTAGAAAAACAGGCAAAAATCACCTTTGCTCAAAAGATATGTATATCGACAACCCCCTCTTTTTCTAAATTAAGCTGGATATTAAAAAGAAGAACCTCCTTTTTCAATGAAAATAAAAATCCCTCTCAGTTTTCCCCAATTTCAAGGATAAATATTTCAGATTTACATATTTTGAGGCAGAAATGTAGGCCTAATAGACAATTAAAGGCAATTCAGTGAAAATAGACCTGAGGATGACACCCCGTAAAATGATTTATAGCATATTTACCATAGTTCTTATAATGAAAAAGCAGTTGTCAGACTTTTCTCAAGAGGATGGTGTCAGTCCTACTGCAAACTCTGCTCATAGAAAGTCATGAGTTAGAAAATGAGAACCAAATGGACTCACAGCTGGGAAAAGCCAACAATAATTAATTTAACTAGCAGCCATTTTACAGACTGTGTGTAAGTTTAAAAATTTCCCTTGAGAGAAACAAGGTCAGTGAAGGACAGAGTTCATGCCTTCCAGTGATAATGAAAAATACATAAATAGTAAGGAAATATTGCAAAGGCTTTGAATCTTTATTTGATTCATGAAAAGTTCAATGTTTCTGCTGTGACTGAGCACTACAAATCCTATCCAACATATGGGATGGAGAATTTAGCTTAGTGTTTATTATTTTGATTCTGATTTAGAGTCATAGGAGAAAAACAGAGGAACCTCTCCTCTCTTAAATAACCAACCCCCCTCTCCATGATAAACGACTCTTACAAGAACAGAAGGAAAACAATGTCATTAAAGGCCTTTCATTCCAACTCTTTGATGAAGAAGATGCAAACAGTTTGAGCCCTAACATGTTGTTTCATTTTAATGAGCAGTGAGTACCTTCCTTGTCCTTATTAAAGTGGTTAATGGTGCTTCTGCTGCCTCATTATCACCACTAGAACACATTTGGTGTTGTTCTTACTGCTAAGCCAACTCCTTTTAGTTTGACAGATGATCAGAAAGTCAAATCAGATTGCTCAGAGATACTTGTTAATAAAATTCCAACAGTGTTTCTCTGAGTGTCCATGGGGATACTAAAATTATTTATATTTTCTCGAGGTTTTCTATAATTACTGTGATGGTCCTTTCTCCAAATACATCTATCTGTGCCAGTTAAAGCCATACTTGCTATATATGTTGATCAGATTAGCACAAAACTGTTATGTTTTTAATCAAAACATAGAGATTAAATTGAGCTTCCCTTCTAATAATTCCAAATATTACACATATGTACTCCAGAATTTAATTTTTGTGAAGCAGGTGAGTGGTTTACCGAAAAAGCTTAATTTTACATAATTGTAACAGAATTTTCTTTTTATTTGTCTTTCGCTTGTTTTTGTTTTCTTGCTTTTCATGTTTTGGGGCAGGTGATTCTTGCTTTTGTTTCTAAATAGACAGCACATTTGAGGAATAATTGCAATACGTGATAATGCTGATCACAATGTAAATGACTAAATAGATATAATACTGGACAAAATAACTACAAATGACTAATATAATTCTACCAATATTCTGCTACCTTTACTTTTTGGAGTGTAATCTAACAGCTATTCAAACGTCACTTGCAAAATGTCACTAAACATCACTTACAAAATACTGAGAGTCTGTACATAACAGATTCTTTCATAACCTGTATACCCATATTAACCTGACTGGATTGTAAGTGAAGATAATGAAAGTTTTCTGAATTGTTTCTTGTCACTGTTGAGACAGACTAACGACATTAGATACTGTGTGTGCAGAAAAGCCTGAAAGGGCCACTTTATTGCTCTATACCACCATATTTATACCCATCCTCGCTCAAACTTGTACAGATGTATCTTTGCTTCATTGGTCCAAAGTTGTTTTCCTTACTTATTATTGGTTGGTATTTACAGAACTTATCTTGTACCTGCGAGATAGCCCATACGCTTTGCTCTGCGATTAGCACTTCCTCAAACTTGCTTACATTGCCTGTTTCTCTGTTTCTCCTTACTCTCTCATGGGAATGCTGCAGTCCTTCCAAGCTCAGAGTATTGCTTGAAACCCTCGGTCCCACCGAGGTCCCTCACAGTTTCTATTAGCATATTCTTCAAATATTTTGTGAGGACAGAATGATACATTCAAGGTTCCCATCAAACATAAATCTCTGTGCAATGGTGTGTAAAAACTTACTGATAATTAGATTAGCAATTAGATTAGCAACTGTATTTTTGTCCACAATGTGAGGATGAGACACAATTACTCTGAAAATCTGTCAGAAAGACTCTTTTTCAGAAATCACTTGGTTCTTAGCAGGATGAATAGACAAAGAAAACAGAAGTTGAACAGAAATTAGTAAGTTTTTCTCACCAAAGAGTCCAGTCATGCCCACAGTAGGGCTGAACATTTCCCAAGTAGAATCCCAGAGACTGTGTGACTTCAACTAGGTTGGTGAAGTCCAGACTGATGCTATTGAAAAGCACAGAGGTCATGATAATTTCGTCAATCGCCCAGACATCTTCGCCTTGAGAAGAGTGGTATGGTTGCCACCATCTGAACTGAATGCCAACCTGTCGTGCATCTTCAGGTAGCTCTACTGAAATTATTCTGGAAAACAAAACAAAATTATTATTGAAAGTTTTGCTATTTGCAATAATTCCTTGGGGATGTATTTTATGGTTATTATTTTTACTGATCCTAAAAGTCATGGGTTAAATTCAGCCCACAAATTCCTTAGCATCTACTGGTAGATCTTCTACCAGAGACAGGGGAATTGTTAGTTCTTTTGCCAGTCAATTTAGTTATTGAAAGACAGCCATGTGCAAGAGCCACAAAAAAAGTCTTTCCAACAATTTCATAAATTCTGCTGCTACTGTGGAGCTCTCTGTAAATTTAAAGGTGCTCTTCCGTGCCAGAAGAAATCTGAATGCATTCCATTTGAAGCCCAGAAGCTTAAATTGGCAAAGGGATGATCAGCTGACAAGGACTCATGAATGCCAGTTCCATTTTCTCAGACTCACTGGGTTTTATCCTGATCTGAAGACATGCATCTTCTTAACATCTGTGCTTGTTTTTGCACAGCACTGACATCATGCCAGTGTTTCTCTTGCCCTGGAAGAACCCACCACTGTAAATTGCTATGTGGAAAAGGTTTAGTTGGGTGGTTCTGTGTAGTCTTGTATGGCAGACACTTTTCTTCTGTAGTTGCACAGAGAGGCAACTGGAAGTGAGTCCCAAGCTCTTCTACTGGTATGCAAGGTCATCTGATTTGTCATGGCAGCTATGTCAACAAACCTATAATTGACAAACTGCAAAGAAAATTAAGAGTAATATCTAATTTCCAGGAGCAATTATTGTACCGAGCAGCAGGGAGCATGAATTAATTGCCACAGCAACGACACCTTCTTGAAAGCTCCATAAATCACCAGGACCATGGTGACCCACACAACACATGTGAGTTGTGGAACAGTCTGGCAACAGGGACATTTGTCTCCATCCTTGTACGATTACTTGCTGGCAAAAGGGATTTCGACAAACTCATCATGTAGCTGATATTTTTCTTTCTTTCTTAGAGGAAATGTGGATAAAATGACAAATCAGGTGAACTGGAAACATAATTTTATACTTTAGCACCAAGTATATATATATATTTTTTTATCAGATCCAAGGTTTTCTAAGCTGCCTGTTGTAATGTTTTGTTCTGTGCACATGAAACAAGCCTGTGCCTGCGGCACTCTTAGTATAAAACCACACTCTTAAAAATGACTTGCTAAACTGTCCTCATAAAGAGTAAAATTATAATACTGTTGTTTAATGTCGTATTGATTTTAAAGAAGGATATGTTAATCCACTAGCAAGAAAAAAATCAAGTGGCTTGGCTAAATGAGTGGGAAGCACTCAATAAATCCTGTCTGGCTTTCTAGGACCAGCTTTCTGCCAATCACAGGCTGGGGGGAGTAGTGTTGAGGGACAGCCAGAGGTGATGCCTGCTGTATCCCCATGGCAAGGGACCAGTGGTACACACACTTTATGTATGGTGGATAGATTTCTTTAGCTGCTCAAATAAACATGCTTGAATGACTTCATACCCTTCTAAGAGGAAGATCAAGCCCCATTACTTTCTGGCATGTGAATAATCTGCAAGGACTTTCTTTCTACCAAGGATTCTCTAATAAGCAGTAACTCTCTGGCTTTTTGGGTCAATTTTTAAAGGCACAAATGACACTGAAGTGCTATTAATGCTGAAAGGAACTAACAATTTTGTCTTCCATGGCTCAGTAGAGCAAACCTGAGGAAAGCCCATCCTGTGGCTAGGAGGAGCACTGTATCCAGCATACACCATGAAGCACTTGGCACTTGTGTTAAGTTAATGCTCTGTTATAATCCTGGGCATATTTCTTTGCTGGTGGCTGTCTCTGATGCCTGCATCTTCTCTTTCACTCTTAACTCTCTTAAGCTCACCCATGTAGACATTAATTCTCACTGACAGTAATTTACAGAAAATCCTAAATCATGACATACATCTATCAGATGTTAAAATATTTAACACAAGTTAAAACAAATTTCTCATCCCAAGGGATTAAACAAACACAGTTTAAAAATGTTGGTGTATATCACCGTGTGTGACACATACGTTAGTATGCAGAACCCAACTACATCTCCAGATATAACAGCTTCTGCTGTCTGGGTTTGATTTGTTGGAGATAGATGGAGAGGGAGGGGGATTCTTGCTAATGACTTTTCTGCTGCAGAGAAGAGAAGTGTTCCTACTGACATTACCAGCTACCATTAGATTTCTTAAAAAACAGCTGGGAGACCTTTGCTCTGATCTCATTCTTTCAAGCTATGCGCATACCAAATATTGAAAAGCCACTGCTGTTCTGCTCAGAAGAAAAATGCAGCTGTCAAATGTTAGCAGATTAAATGCACCTTTTCAGCAGAACATTAAATGTGTAATTATTTTTTGTATGACTGAAGATTAATTAAATTTCTGGATACAGATTGATTGCCAAACTTTGCAGCAGTCCATCAACGTTACCAAAAATGCAGATATTTTGGGACAACATAATATGAAAAGGTGAAGTTTTCTTCATGTTCTTCATCATAATTATTGCCAGCATTAACTTCAAGTTTGTATGTCTGTCACTTTTCTAACTCCCCAGGGTGGACTGTAGATAGCTTATGGCAAAACCTTTCTAACCTGTCTATGCTGTGCTTAGCTCTTTGCCCTGTCAGAACAACAGAAACCATATTTAATACTTAATCTCAAAAAAAAAAATTCTAGCAGCAATATAATTTACTAGATTTGTATCTTAAACTCCATTAAAATTAGTCACCAGAATATGTATTTCCTTTTTGTTATAAAAATTTCATAGTGCCTATATATTAAAAATCTTTAGGGAAATATAATTTCTACAGCTGTAATCTTGAATCTAAGAATTAGAAACAAAGCCATATAAAATATATATGTGACTATAATAAAGGATGGGAAAGGAAATTTTTAAGAAGGTTAGTGACTGTTCCAGTTTGTAGGATCTTTCCTTTGGAAACATTCAGAAATTGAAGTCTACATGCAGTACACTTCTAACAAATACAATCATTCCTCTCAGATTTCTGAGTATTTCTTACAGCTCCCAGGAAATATATGTAACGTGACTTTTTTTTTTTTTAAATTATTCATTAGGTTATTCTTAATCATATTTTGTACGTTGTCATTTTGTACCAAGTTATTAACAAGGCAAGTAAATCTAACTTTTTTTTTTCCTTTTTTTTTTTCCTATTTTTTTAAGTAAAAAAGTGCTGTTCTGAGCTCAATAAATACAAGTAATGAAAGTTACATGTAGTTAGAGTGATTCACAGACTATCTACAATCCCACCTCTGGGGTTGACTCAGGCATTATCTTGGAATAGGGTGGAAGGGTAAAGAAGAGGACCCAATGCAAAGTCACCCTTGGGCAGGAATGTGCCAGCTGGGGCAGGACCCATCCTTTCACTGGGATTTATCAGCTCTGCTGCAGCACTCTGTGAAGGTGATGCTTCCAGAGTCGAGTGGGTTTGCACAGTGACTGTCCAGATTGTTCTGGGCTTGAGGTACAGGTATGCTTGTGTAGACACCTGACTTTGCATTGCTTTATTAAAATTAGTGGATGGTCTCAGAAATGTAACAGTAAAGAATGCTGCCTTCTCTAAATACATCAGATACATTCCTTTCTAATCTGACACAAAACATAGGTGCTGCTAGATAAGATGAGCATTTTGTTCAGCTTCTCCATGATTTGTACAATTCCCAGGCACGGTTGTCAGCAGGTCCTCCCACTGCACTGAGTCCAACTCACAGGCACAGGCACAAAGTCATGTAATCCTCTCCATAATGGGAACAGACAGTTTCCCTGCTGACTTGGAGAATCTCTCACAGTCAGATTTTGTCTCAGCTGTCCTGTGCTGCCTATAAACTCCTAATCCCAGAGGATAATGTAGTGAAGGTATCTATGTCTTCAAAGCTACAAATAATTTATGTTAATTTTTCTTTACAAGTGGCTGCTTCCATGGGAAAAGACATACCCCTATCTCCCACAAGTACATTTCTATCCCTTATCCTGTACTACCTCAGATTGTTCTGTCACATCACCTCTGGGACTCAAATGCTGTTAAATCCATGCGTTCATTTTTATAGAAGCAGGCAAATATGGGAATCGGCTAGAACAGCTGAAAAATGTTAAGGAAAAGCAATAACTTCCAGCGTGTCTTCACTCACTTCTGCACGATGTGGGCAGTTGTACTTAACTCTCCACATTGCAGTGACTACACTACCAGCATTAACTGCATGTAGATAGCACCCCTCATAATATTTATGCATGTACCTTGGCTCATGGTAGTTGAGATAAGAATAGTGTTCCAGTAGTTTCCAGGTAATCCCGTTGTCATAGGAGTAGTGCAGCAGCACTCCTTCTCCGGGCTGGTCGGGTGCTTTGCAGGTACTCAGCACTGACTTGCTGCCCAGGCGTAGTGTGAATTGCAGGAACCTGGGTCAGAATGACACAAATATTTATGGGGCACGATTTGCATAGTGGTTTGTTGATTTTGTTGGTTTTTTTTTTTTTCCTAACCAGGTTGTTTTCAGATCTTCTCAATCTAGACAAATTTTGATAAATACCAGTTATTGGGTTTTGTACGCGCAATTTGTTTTTACTGTCAAGTAAAGCAATGTGGCACGTATAGTTAAAAAATGCCAATCATTACAGCATTTAATTATTTATTAGGCACTGAAGAGGAGCGAGAGATAGTGAATGGATCTAATCAGCTGCCACAAGCTGTCAAATAAACACAACCTTATAAATAATTAATTAGCACTTGGCTTTGACACTCAGGTTTGATATTAACATTTCATATTTTCCATCTGAGCTGTACAATAACTTCCCTCTAGTCTGTTTTGGGCTCTGTTGTTTACAAAACAAGTGGGAAAAAAGGCAAGGCTATGAAATCACTGTTTAAATATGAATCTAGGAGTTTTAAAAAACTTGTCTTACTGTTAGAATGGTCAGCTTAATAATATAGAGGCATATAGCTGGAAGGGTTTCTTTGCGGAAGGGAAGTTTCTTTGCCTCACATTATTGCTCTTTCCTTCTCACCTGGATTGAGAGCTGTCAAGGAAGGAGGTGATAAGCTGACGCCTCCCATCCTTGTTGAAGACCAGGGCCTTGCCACTGGCCAGGACCCCACAGCCAAAGCTGACCTCAGCCCCTCGGATGGAGTAAAAATTGTGGTAAGAGGAGAGGCGGGAGCTGGCGAAGCTCTCTGAGATGAACATGGGGAAGGTCTGCGATGCCATCTCACATGCTGGTCCTGAAAAGCCAGGGTCACACCTGTGAGGGTGAGGAAGATTGAACAGCATAATTAATGACCTATCTTCTTCTGTGGTTTGTTGTAAAACCAACACAGTGGCTGCAGTTGTTCATGAACTGAAGATGCCTACAAAGTCCCTCTCAAATCTCAGGAATGAGAACATCTTTAAACGTAATTTTGGTATTGCATAGCCAGTGACTTTCTTTTAGCTAGTACTTACTTTTCCAATTTAAAATAATCATTGTTAGAACACCTCACCAATCTGTACATAACACAAAATACCAAAGTATTTTTATTCATTTTTGGAACAAAAATACTGCCAACATAATTTAAAGTTGTTCATATGTAAAACGATTAATTTGCTTTTATACATAACATTTCTGATATAGAATCTGAGGAAGAGAATAGAAAGTCCCATGGGTTAGGCTCTAAAAATATCTAAAAATAGTTACACCAATATTTTTGAATGTGCTTACTGGTTTTGAGTAAGTACTTTCTAGACTGGAACCCTTTTAGCAAGACAGATATTCAGAAAAAAAGTGTAGTGATGACCTTCTGTCCCTGAGGTCTGTTAGGCTATGGGATATTAGAACTATGAAAACCGTGATTCTTTCTCAAAATTTAATATAAAAGTGATACAGTCCCAAATCATCTCTAACTCCTGCATAAAGCATGCATCACTGACATTCCAGTATGCTCTGTAGCACGTTTTAAGGTGAACTGGAATTTAGACTTTCCCAAAAGAAAATTATAAAGAAAAATAATAAATGTGCTGCTGTTTAGAAAGATTAATCTTTAGCTCTTCACTGAGCTTTATGCATTCTGGGGACTATGCTAGTTTTATAGTCAGTAATCTCAAAAAGCAAGGGCTGAAATGAAAATCAGTTCAACTTTCAGATCATCAAGTGAACTATGTGACAGAAATTTAATACAAGTACTGAATTATAACTCTTACTTGCAGCCATTTCTAGTACACTGTCCTCGCCCTGAGCAGAATTTGAGGCAAGATGGACCAATATAAACTGCAGAGAAAAGAAATCAGTTAAATGAAAGGTTATGTTATAAACAGAATATAACAAATACAAGGAATTATACAGATCTGATCATACAGTTATTGTATTTATCTTAATCCCACTAGATGGAAGATGTCTACAAAAGGATAAGGTACATTTGCCTGTGTCAAGGCTAGCCAGGGATAATTTATTATTTAATAGGTAATGTCTGTCTGTGGCTTGAGACACTAGTGATGTTATAATTTATGTACCTGATTTTTCTAAGACTGTGAATGAGATCAGATGGTTTGCTATGCATTGACCATTTTCTTGCCTTCCCTTTTTCTCCCCTTATTTCAGAGCTGTATTTAATATATGCATTAGTACATTGCAACAGCAGTCTTGTAGATTTTAAATATGTGCCTCTGCTTCCCTCACTGAAATTCACATAGTTAGCTTCACTGGACTTACTTGAATTAGAACTTGCCCTGATATGTTTTAAGTACTTAGTAAATACCATACACTTTCACTGATTCTTTTAAATGGAATAAAACTCCAAACAATATGTGCTTAAAAATACTCCAGACTTATTATACCTTTGTACTTCATCTTCCTCCAATGACTGCTAATCAACAGTGTTGATATTTTGTGGATGGAAAGGTGAGCAAATCTCAGTGTAATCTACATGTCATTGCATGACTATAAAGAAAAGCGTTAGTCTGGGTATAGCCCAAAGTGATAACTTCTGGGAAATGATCCTGCGATACAATATAGTAAACAGGCCTCAATCATGAATAGTGTTATCATTTCTGTTGAAAAAATGCATATTACTCAGAGTTATCCACATGCACTGTGCCTTTTGGAATGTCATCCAAGTAGCCACCAATTTGACATCATCTATAGCAAGCAGTATTTATTCCTTTTCCCACTTTTATAAAATTGCCCATCATAGCAGTGTGTCAGTACCCCCTGGCAGACACATTCTAAGTCCCTGTTAGCTACTCCCTATAACTAGCTCCCCATCAGATTTAATGTGATTTCTGGATTTTCTCACTTTTCAGGGTGCAAAAATCATGTTCTTGTCTGTTCAATTTATTTGTGTCTTTTGAGGTCTTTTTGAGGGGGTGGTAAATGTAGAAGGGTTAAATATGTAATGATGTTCAAAATGAAAAGAGCTTTATGGGAATTGGCAGTTTTCCAGTGTTGCTACAAGATGGCCAGCTTCCAGATTTCATTTAAAACTTAATTCACATAAGAAACAGTTGTGAAGATGAAAGTCAGAGTGCTGAATCCTTGCAAATCTTCCTCTTCAAGAATTTGAGCGGCTTGCCAATATTTGTAAGTCTTTCCCTACAATACAGTGTAAACTTCAGTTTCACTAGTATCTAACAAAGAAGGCATGCAAAACCTTAGAAATATGGTGATCTTTAAGACTTGGTTCCTGTATCACAGTTCTACACCTCAGTCAAATTTTGGAGCAGGCACTTTTTAGGCAGATGGTTGGTAAAATTTCTTTTGAGACAGTACACAATGGCATCCTTTGATGGCTGTATATTTTGTTCTACAAGCAAAAGTAGTGCAGATATATGAATTGTCCATTGATTTTCAAAATCTTATTGTTCTGTTTTGTTGTAAAGAATTTGGATCCATGGATTGGTTTAATCTTGCTTTTGTTTCTGTGAACATCTGTGAGTGTCTCCTGCGCTTATGGTTTGCATTTTGTTAGGTAGCAACTCATGTTTGCAGACTCAGACATCATCTCATATTTATATACCTAAATTTTTCCTTAATGTTACTTTCTTTTTGATGTATAACATTATCTCTAAAGACAAGCATTAATACTCTAGCCAGAATGTCAAGATAATGCTACTTTCCATTACTATGATTAAGAGAATAATTTTCATTACTTTTTTTTGGAAAACTTTCCTTTGTGGCATTACCTTATCAGCTTCAAGGATTTTCTTTTCAAAAGTAGTCATTATTCTATTATAAGGGTTTTGCAAAATGTAACTATTTACCCTTCCTAGGCTCCATATCAAACCTTACTGGGAATCACTACAAAATTTCACAGGCTATTGTACATCACCATTAATCTTTCAATTACATGCTTCACACTTCTAACAAAACAACTTCTGGGTGTTGTTTACTTAGTTCCAAGTCATTTAAGCATGATGAACAAAATAAAAGATTTGCACCTTCTCTTAGTTATCCCTTCCAATCAAGCTTATTTCCGTATTTCATACATTGTATCTATTTCATCCTGTGCTACTAAATACTTTTTCTGTGATTTAAGTTATTTAACTTCAAGACCAGCTGCAGTTATTATCAATACAAGTGAATACAAACTCCTCACAGTTCTTCACAACCATTTAAAGAACAGGTGGGTGACAAATAATTTATTACATGAAGAACAGTTCCCTGAAACAGATGGTAATTTACTTCTGAAGATACTGCAAACACTGTAGAAGTTTTGTCAGTGTTTTGGTAGCAGCATTGTTTTATGAAGGTCTCCTACATCCAGAAGGAAGGATAAGTCCCAGATGCTGTAACTGTTGCTTAGGCTGGCCCAGTACATGTCCTTAAGAGCAATTAGGACTAAACAGCCAGAGGAAATGTTGTGTTGAGCCCTTTCCACCAATATGTTTTCCTTGAGAGTATTAAATTAAAAGAAAACAAACAAACAATCAAATGGAGTACTCTACTAAGCTATTGTCTTTTTAAATGGCAGAATTTCCCTCTAGCTTCAAACCATGCCTGTTACCAAGTGCAGATAAGAAGAAAAGGATTTTAACAAACTGAAAGTCCTATGATTTATGATTGTGAAAAATACGATTACTTGGACCAGCATATAAAAATTTATTCTTCTGATGTATCGCGATCATGGATAAGAATACTAACTATTATCAATTGCCCACATATTTCCAAGGATTGGTCCTGTTTGTCTCCATCGAATCCTGGTATCACTTGTTAATGCAGCATTGGGAAGGGGAATAGTTATTCGGTTCCACCTGAAATACACATAACAGAAATGCTAATGTTTTACATTGATAGACATTAAGCAAATGTATGCTTTGCAGATGTGTTTACTTATACTGGAAGCTGAATGAGAATTTTTAATTCTAAAATCTGCTCAAACGAAGCAGTGAAGTTACTGCAGCTTTAGAAAATACGAATGAAAAATAAAATACAATCTAACCCATGTTATTTTCATACAATGCATGAGTTAACTATTACATTATGAGACTCATCTGTTTTGTTTCCCCTGTATGAATACATGAAGTCAGAAGAGACATTAAGCTTCTTGGCTGTAGTGACTTGTCCATCACAATTAATGTCTCCTAAACTGCATGCTGAATTAAACCTTTCAGTACGACTTAGCTCTGTTTGCTGGAAACACTTGGGAGTGAGAAGATGGGCACAGAATATTTGGCCTGCTGTGATCTGGGCCATCATTGTCATGACATCCATGGGGCCTACACTTACTATACACACTGGGGGTAATGGTTCCTATGAAAATGGTATAGGAATGGAAAGGTCACCAGGTCTTAATAATGCTTCAAGTACACTTTCTTCTCATAGTCCGGGGAAGTTGGGATACTGAAGGATACACAGTCGAGGGATTTGTGCTATTCAATAAGATGTCACATTTGCATCATTTTATGGTCAGAACAGTACTAAAGAGACTTAACATAGAGAAGGGTTGATATAAGAAACCAACACTAACAATCACCTCCGTCTGCAGAAGTACAGAGGATGTGTTTCATTGTAACTCAATACTGGGATTCCAAGTGAGTAAAGGTGTCTGAGGATGTAAATATGGCTTTGATTGATGGTTCCCCTGACTAAAAAGAAAATTTCTGTAGCTTTGACAAGGTATAACTTTTCTTCTGATTATCAGCATGCTGCCCACAGGGTTTCTTTGGTAATTTATCTCTAGTATCAGACATATTATACCACAGAAGAAGCCCCATATATTTCAAATTTCATTACTGGACAGCTGGGAGACCAGAACACTCCTCCCTTGCTGTCCTCAGCTAGTCAGAGATGAAAGATGACATGGGGTTGTGTGCTTTGCTGTTTTCTTCTGTCACCTATAATTCACTTCTCTAATCTTGCATCTCAGTTAGCTTTGCAGAGAACATTCTCACCCGCTGTAATTTTCAGAGGCGTAGATGGTGCTGTGGGGGAGGTGAGGCCCAGCACATATCTCAGGCAAACACTCGGTGTGGAGCAGGGACCAAGAGCGACCATGGTTGGTTGAAAACTCCAAGCTGACGCTGGTAACACAGTGAAGGAAAGAAAGGAGAAAAACACCATAAGCCTACCTGGCATAGATAGGAATGTAGAACTACCAGCACTGAGAAGCCATCAAATCTGCTATTTCTAATAACTGACAGTGAAACATGAAATAATTTTAAGCAGACTTTGAATATAACAAATCCTGAAAATACAAGCATGGAACAAAAGCTGTGTGTTTACAACCCAAAAGGGTAGCCTATAGACTGAGGATTGTCTAAACACCTAGTCCTAGTTGAGCCACCACCTAGCTAGTGTTTTTATGCTGCTGCTATTGTTAAATGAGCTGCTAAATGTTACTCTTAATTTCAGCTAGAAATGGTCTCAAAAGTAATGAGGAGAAAACTTGGATTAATCAGAGCTAGACAGTGTCATGTGAGCACAGGACACTTACAACTGCCAGCTGCTAACCATTACGTCTTCAGAAGGCAGTAAAAACCCACTAGTTATTCATGCACTGGCTGGCTCTTCCCTTTCACTGATGACAAATATTAACTTCATTGTACTCCTCAATCACCTGTCTCCTCCTCCCATTGTGCCTAAATGGAGATCTGAAAAGCACTATGGGAAAAAAACCCCACAAGCCACTATGAAAACAGCCATCCCACACTGAGAACTGCAGACTGTAGAGGGCACCTGGGGAAGGGCATCCTTCAGAGACCTCCTGTAGCAGACCAAGCCCCTGGGAGACATGGGAGCCTCTACACTGCCCAGACACAGTGGTCTTTGGAGGTTTCTTCCCACCTCACGGAGTCTGGAGTGCTCAGTGGTGAATCTTTGTGTATTCTGTAACATAACTGCATGCAAAACCTCCAGATTTGCTTGGGAAAAGGCTGCTATTCTCTGGTTTCATAGACTAGTGGTACACCAAACCACCCATGTGCAGATAGTGACATTAGAGAACCGGAAACTCTGTGAGACCATCCACCAAGTCTATGACAACAAGTTATTAAATTGATTCTCCCCAAAGTTTATTGACAAGTTCAATTTTCAAAAAAATATTAATAGATATTCTTTCTTCCCTGCTTCACTGTGTATTAAAAAAACCCCATTGTTTACAACCTAGGAGTGTAAAGAAATCCTTAGACGTTTTACATTCTGAAGACCTTGAAAAAGTAATATAGAAAGTGCTTGATTTATTACTTATTTAGTATTCTACTGAAAGACTCTTCTAATTTCCTCCACATAATTAGCTTGTAATATTCTGTTTTATTTTAAGTGATGTCAGTGGAACATTATAAAAGTCATAATTCATCACCTTAATACTAAATTATTGGATTATAACTTTTCCTTTTCATTATAATCTGCTGACATTATTTAAAGGTACCATCACTGTGATCTTGCATGTACTAAAACAGCTTATGAAGGTTTTGACTAATTTATTTCAGATTTAACTTTACTGATACCTTGGAGGGTCATATTTACTCCTTATATTCAGTATGAGTCTCTCACATTTGAAGTAATGAAAGCATTCTGAATAATGCTGTAGACCAGGAGTTGGGAAATGCTGCCGTATTTGGGAAATGCAAACAGGGATAATGGAGATCTAGTGCTAATTTTGTTATGAATAAGCTCCCTTCTGCTTCAGAAATAGTTTACACAAAGGAAAAATATTAACCTTTCAAAATATATTCATTTTCCATGTAGAAAAAAGTTGCTGCCTTCCCTTCCTATCAAATATAAATAAAATGCCTTGATTTTTTCTGTCCCTTGAATTCTTCTGCCCTGTATGGCTGCTAGGACTGTCAGTGCTAATGCAACTCTTTCCTCTAGGAAGCAGATGCCACAGGACATGGATGTGAAAGCATTCACAATCTCTTACTTTAAACTCTTGACTCTGGAAAAGTTATAAAGTAACTTCATAAAATATCAGGACAAACAGTCTCAAATGTACATAATGAAAGAGGGACAGTGGACAGTTTGTGTTTGGATGCCCTATTTAAGGAAGAATGTTAAGAAACTGTAGAGGTGGAACAGAGGATGATCAAGATATCCATAGCCTTGAGCACCAAGCTAGGTGGGGCTAAGAAGCTGGCTTGCTCAGCATGGCGAGGAGGGGTTAGCTAAGGAAGCCTGTGATGGTGCAGAGGGCACTCAAAGGGGAGGCAGAACCAAACTCTCCTCTGTACTGTCAGGCACAGTAGAAAGGCAAATGGCCATAAAGACACAGCTTCAGAGTTTTGTACTAGACATTAGGAAACATTTTTTCACTTAAGCAGGTCACCCAAAGGAGTAGCACAATATCCAATCATGGAGATTTTCAAGTTGTGGATAGGCAAAACCACGGCCGACCTGACCTATGCTGGTAACAATGCCACCTGTAACATCAGGTTTCACTAAATGACCTGTGAAGGTCCCTTCCAACCAACATTTCTATGGTTCTACAAAATACGGAGCATCAAATTACACTCTTCTTTCCCTTTTCCTCTCACCTAAGTCCATGGCTAAAAATCAGGTCAAATATCCCAATGAAGTGAAGCTAGTAAAATAATTCTGTGGTCAGTCTACAGAGAGTGAGGTCCTCACAGTGATGATGATTAAGCTGAGGACCATTTATCACCAGTGTTACAATAATTAGATATGCTTGTGACCTCAGTAATCTCTGGGAGGTCTGCAGGGCAGGTTTCTGCAGCTGCTTTTAATACCTACCCCCTTACACAGTACTATGAGTTAAATCTCATATTCATTAGAAACTGAAGCAAAAGTGACTCCGAGATCATGAGCATATTTCAGAATAATGGACTAAGAAAAGCAAGTTTTGACCTGGAAAACTGTTCAATAGACTCCCAATTGTGTGTAAGATATATAAACCTGGGCCTGCGGACATCAGGAGAAACATTAGCTTTTGAGCAGCTTTAATTTGTCATTGATAATTAGCTCAGCTCTTTCTGAGAAAAAACATTCCAAATACTTACACACATGCTATAAACCAAAATGTACTAGACAGCTGATAATCAAAAGAGAGATCTCATCAATTTTACCTGTTACCAGGCTGATAAGTTCCACAACCCAAATTGATGGAAAACTGGATCATGTGAGTCACTGTGGAAGGGAGCACTGGAAGGACGTGGAAGTAATCCACAGCCCAGACATTCCTGTTGTGGCCTTGGTGACTCTTTTGCTTCAGGCAAAACTTGGTTGCAGGAGTCTGCTGGTCCGGACTAATGACAACAGAAACCAAAGATGGAACCTTTAAAAGAAATTAAATCAGGCTTAAATAAAGCAAGTCATATTAAAACCAAGTCACAAGGTACTATTAAAAATAAAAAAACCAACTTCAGATGTGCTGAACCAAACATAAGATTTTGTCTCTCCTTGCTTCATTTCTGATAACTTTTTTAGCCACCTTTTTCCACAGAAGAACCCCCCCAAAAATATTTTATATTATGTGCATAACTATTAACTATCTGGATACCGGTGCTGCTTATCCCCTTAGTGGGATTAGATTGTTTGTTTGTAAAGACACTGTAGAAAAAAACCATACCTTCTGTGTTGTGAAATATACCAGTTTATTTTGTCAGTGCTCAGTTGGTAATGGAAGATGGTATTTGTCCTGGAGCATTTCAGCTCACAGACACAAATGCAGGGTAATGGCATGTCTAGTCTGAATACGTGAGAATGGAGTAACAGCATGAGTTCACAGGCATATATAGGGAGGATGTTATGTTGTTGAAATAAATGAAAGCACTGCTTTACAAAGCTTAGCCTTTGTCCTAAAACAACGCAATTAGACCTTTATTATGTCAAAAGAGGATGTCAGCTTTTAAAATGCTTGTTTTTAAAAAAAACCCTCCACAATGAATTCAGCGTAACTTCAGATCCTATCTCTCCCTGAGTTCCCCAATTAATTTCTTATTATTTTACAATTACAGTTTCCTCCGTTTTAAAAAAAGTTCTACTCCATCTTTCACACAGAAGCAGGCGAGCAGGGAAGCCGTGCACAATGAAACAATGCAAGTGACTCAACCAAACGCAGGCCAAGCCCTGCTGTAAACATTTGCTCTCTAAATGCTAGAGTTACAGGGAAAATGCACACAGACCTTTGCTTGAAAGCCACTGCATCTTTACCACCAAATTGCCCCCACACTGTATAAGCACACTGCATTTCAATCTCTAGTGCATCCAAAGATATATGTATGACATGTCAATTCTTGCTGTCTTTTTTACAGAAGCAGGAGGAGGACACCTCAGGGCTGGGTTACTCGGAGTAGACATGGTCTAAGTGCTTCCTTGCTCTAGACAGGAAGGATCTTGACAGCAAGCTTGAGGTCCTTATTGTCCTGCCTGAGAGTGGTGGAGTGGTTGGAAGAAATCTGCACTATTGGCAGAGGAGATGCCGCCTGTACACACGGCCAGCCACCACCTTCTGTGGCTGAGTTCAAACCCACATCACTGCCCTCCAAGAGAGGACACAACTGTATTTAAAATGGGAACAAAAACTGTAAAATGTGAAATTTCCTGCACTAGATGTGGGAAAGATATCCAGGCGTTTCCAAGTCACTCTCCTGTCAGCCACTGATACCACCATGACTGAACCTCTTAGGATGTAGGTCCTGAGGATCAAACTATGGCTAGCAGGAGCTTGCGTGGAGACAGGAGCAATTTTTTGTCAAAAAAAAAATATTTTTTTTTCAGAAAATTTTTGTCAGTTTCCCATTTGTCTGTTATCCTGTCACCAGCCAATACCACAGACCTGCTCAGGGATGGAGTAATCAGCAATAACTACAGAACTGTGCTGTAAAAGCATTCTATCAGTGTGAGATTTGGTGATGATTTATGTGCCTGGGGAGGTCATGTTTGACCGTCCCTGTGGAATTCAATGTTATGATGACTTGAAAACGGATTGATCTACTCATTCTGTCTGCCTACTTTGTTTAAGATTATTTACCTTGTAAGCAGCGTAGGTCAGGGTATCAAGAGGTATGTGCTCTCTCCTGCCTTCAATCTTGGCATAAAGTATGACATCATTTTCATGGGATTCTCCAGAATCACAAGTTCCCCCTATTCAACACACATTTGAGGGAGAAAAAAATTAACTGAAGCCCTTATTAGTGGAAAGTGGAACCATATTACTCAGCCATAATTATGAAAATAATTGCAACCAGATGCTATTTAACTTAGGATATGAAAAAAAAGAACACAAGCCCTAAGGATACAGTATATAAGAACTATTTGATCAGATACACCATGCCAGAGATCAAGAGGGTTAACAATTATGAAAACCTCAAGTATCTCTCTTAATCAGCTTATCAAAACAATTTTAATGGAAAATGCTGTGCCCAAAGCAATTCTTCTATCCGTATGCTTTAAATGCTATTTACACAGAAACGCTCTGCTTTTTGAGTTCTCATCAGTAAATTGTTATTTAGTACTCACACTCTGTGCAGCCACGTACATTGTATGTAAGGACCTCTATAATACTTACCAGCTGATGATTTGGCAGCTGAGAACTTGTTCTTAATAGAAAATGAGGAAGAATGTTGTGTACCTAACTTGTTGTGATGCTTCTTCTACTGTCTATGCCTTATCCTAAAAGGGATGGATGGAGTTTATTGTATGGCATGGTTGCCTCACTGGAATGAGGAAGTATTTGAAATACCTTCGTATTGGTAGAACCCAAAACACTTATTAATCTTCTTCAAAAGAGCAGATGTATTGGCAAATATGAGCATTAAGCGCTGTGTTACAGTTATGAGATGGATACCATCACACTAATTTGGTGTTCTGGAAAAAAAATTTTAAGACAAAGTATCTGTATTTGAAACAGGAAACTGTACACTATGGGTACTGCAGGTGTTAAAACGCCCAACAACAAAACAGGAAAAAAACTTAGATGAACAAGCTTCTTTGAAAAGTCTGTAAAGTAGAAAGGTTGCATATATTAAGCACTTTCTCTGCTTTTTTTTACTATAGATGGGCAGTTCCAGGAATAGACTAGGCAAAGTAGGCAAAGCAGTCCAGAGGACTAGATAAGATGTGCATCTTTGGTGTGTATTATACTGTAATAAGAGAAATCTATGTGTGCTTTCAAATCCTCTGCTTGCCTAAATGTTTAAACCAATATTTATTTAATTTACAAGTATGTAGAGAATACATTTTTCAAGCGATATCCCACTACACTCTGTGTCTGCATGTGCTGACATCTTCTCCCCTAAGTTCAGAAGGTTGAGCAAATTTCTTTCCTGTTTCTCTTGCAGGTGTTGCAATGCTTGGAAGAACTGGGAAAAAGCATCCTCTTTTTCCTGTGTTTTATTGATAATTCACGTAACACAGAGAAGGTGTGTGACAAATTAGGACAACAACATGAGGTCTTCCACTCATTAAATAATGTTTTTTCTTGTTGATTCAGAAGGTTGCTTGTGGAGGTCACAAGTTTAGTCTCCGCTTCCTCCTTTATTATTCTATTATTCTCTACTTTTAAGCAAAAATCCTCACCTCCTCTAAACATGGTGTTGAAAGAATAACCTAATGCAATTTCCTTTATGTGTAAAATAAACGTTCTGGAAAAACACTGTGAAATACTGAATGATAATAACCAGGTTCACAGGGCTTTTGGTCTGCTGTGACGCTGAACTAGTGCAGTTGCACTGACAATAGCAGTGGGGAGGGCAAGAGACAGGACAGGTTTGTTCTTCTCTGCTTTCTTAGCCCTGGTATGTGACTGAGGTTGCACTTTTCCCAGCAGGGAAGGTCCAAAGATGATGTAAACACTACCATCCTGCTTTACCCAAGAGATACCACATGTAGGCCACACCTCCTCCAAGACTGTAGCACACTATAGCACACTATGTGAATCTCACCCTGGGCCAATACACTAGCAGAGGAAAAAGTTTATTAAAACAGTAAGAGCTTTTGAGCAGAAACTATTCTATGGGTTCAACCAGGTAAGGCTGCCTGTGCAGCTGCTATCTCATCCTTGGGTACAACTCAGTTGACTCTGATGGATTAACATAAGGGTCTATATGGATATGACTGCAGGAGGATATGACAGGTACCTATAAATCCTCTATGATGCGGTAAGGATGACAAAGACATGTTTATCTCTTCTAATAACGGAGTAAGGAGAATTGAGTGAAATTAGAAGATACAAGGCAAGAAGATGCTTCTTCACATGGAAAATTCATAGAATCATTTTGGTCAGAAGAGACTGTTAAGATCATCAAGTCCAACTGTCAACCCAGCACTGCCAGGATGCTACTAAACCATGTTCCTAAGCACCATGTCTCTATGTCTTTTAAAGCCTTCCATGGATGGTGACTCCACCACTTCCCTCAGCAGCCTGTTCCAGTGCTTCACAACCCTTTCTGTGAAGAATTTTTTCCTAATATCCAATGTAAACCTCCCCAATACAATGATAAACTGTGGAGCTGTGGGCAAAACAGGCAGGTTAAGTTGACTAAACACTAGTACCAATGATCATTTTATACACTGTTGGGGGACCTGCCTCACCTACCTGCTACTCCATCAAGCTGTGACTCTCACCCAAGTCCTAGGTCATATCTGCCTGCCTTGTGCTGATCTCTCTTATATATGCTTGGACACCTCAAGTGTCAACAACAGCCTGTGCTTGTGTAATGAATCCTGCCTGAGGAATGAACACGAATGAACCCCCACCTATGTGTGCAACAGATGCTTAAGCTTCCTTTATATCAATGGAAATCCAACCCATGCAGTCAATGGAGCCTGGGTGCTCCTCAGCTGGTCTAACACAGGTATCTCACATTGAGTTAAGTGGGTTTTTCCAGCAACAGTGCTGACCATGTCTCCTCTAGCTGTAAAGGAAGTTTAGACACTGATCTTACATGGACAAACCTTCATGTAACTTCTATATTAAACTGTTTTAACCTGGAGCTAGATTTTTATATCGACCAAAAAAAATGGCTGGATAAATCCATAGAAGAAAAACTCACCAAGGGCTACTAAACTTGGAGACTCCTGGTCTGGTTCAGGAAGGTTTTAATCTGCAAGTCAGCATTATAATATTTTTGGGACTCCTATTTATTTGTCCACCATGTTTGTACACCTGTGTGGGTATCCAGAAGAGTGGACTTTCATCTGCCAGTCAGTGGTCAGCTTTACATCCTCATGGGCATCACAGTCACATATCAGAGCTATCCTCTTCCGCAGGGTATTTAAAATACCTCAATGCACACTCACAATTTAAATCTCACAGGCTATACATGTTGTATTGCATTAGAAACATGTACTTACCCATACTGAAATAAAATCTTAAGTTCCCATAACCTGTAGTGTCCATGTAAGGAGTGCATATTTTTCTTTCTCCGTCTCTGAGAAATACCACAGCTGAGCCAGATTCCAGTGTCCCACACTCAGTACCAATGACGGCTCCAGATATATCCCACCTGGAGAGGGCAACAATGGGCAGAGAATGTGCAGTGGCATGTTACTGATAAACTCATACAAAACACATTCTAGGGCTTCATTTGTACATCCAAAAGCAGCTGCTTCTACTCTGACAGAGGACAAGAAAATGCAGTGTTGCAAATATGATTCCTATGATATTACTTACATATTCAATACTGGCTTTTAAACTCACTTGACTCAAATAAAGCAAAGGTAATGTAAATATTTTAACTAAATTGTCAGAAAAGCATGAATTACTAAAATGAGGGTTTTAATGAATGCTATTACCAAATATTTAGTGTTGTATTGTTCTATCATAATTTTTCTGGCATAAAAATATTTAAAATAAATGTTAAAATTTGTTTTGCATAATATAAGGTTTATAGTTCAATGAAACCTGAAAAGGAATATGTCCACCATATCTGATATAGAGTCATAAAATATGTAGGTAATAGCTGAAAATGCTCTCTTTTCATCTTTTTTGAGCATTTAAGGTAACGGGTTTTATCTAACGCATGAACAGAGTATGAAAAAAGATTGCTGTGTTTCTAATATGTGGTGATACAATCTTTCTCAGTTTTTCTGTAAAACATTTAATCTTATTTCTATTCAGTGATAATTAAAAGAGCTGTTGCAGATTTTTTCATATAAATATTTTTTATTGAAAATATGTCTTCATCATGAAAGTGCTGGTTTCTTCAAAACTTGATTACAATATTTTGAGAGATTAGAAACTGTGAATACTTGTGCATTATTTTGGTCTGATACATTATTATTCATGTTGAAGTCTTAATTAATTCATAATGAAGTATTTTAAAATTATAAGCCTGATAAAAGAATGAAGTTATTTAGAATCACTAAATCCTGATGACCTTATCATTTAACTACCCAGAGTGATTCAGGATGAATGAGAAAACATGGAAGTTTAGAAATCTTTGTGGGAAGGCAGAGCTTTTTCCTGTCCTTTTCCAGCAGAAACAATCTCTAGCAGCAATGTGCCAAAAAATGTCATTAAAGACTTTAACAGTTTGTTTATCAGTTTAACCATTCCAACTACTTCAACATGTATTTCTAGGATCTTCTTAAAAGCTGCCATTTTCCCTGTTGACCTAAGCTGTGACAGACCAGCAGTGTGCCTGTTTGTAAATACTGCTTTAAAACTCAGTCATTTACACAGGAATTAATGAGCTTAGTATCACTGAGAAGCTTTATGATATAAATATAAATATTTTAATGGAAGCACAGTTTAACCTAACCCTAATTCTGTAGTGCAGGCTTTTTAAAAGTAATGTGCAATGCAATCAAAATACAATTTTGAAAATGGATCTTTTGGGCTGAAGGCAAGCAGAGAATTAAACAGTCGTGCCTATTTTAACTTACACAACAAAATCTCACAATGCTCCATTGATCTTTTGTATGCTCTATTTAGCTCAATTAAAACATTCTCTGTACTGACCCACAAAACAACTCAGGGTCATGAATGATGCAGATCATGGATGTTTCCAGGGATCTTCTCCTTTTAGGCAGCATTAGAAATGAAAACCGGAAAGTACTACAACTTTAAAAAAACCTGGCACTTTACTAGAAATACATCAACACACTGTCTGTAAGGGCAAACAGAGAAGGATCCTCTATGATGGCATGACAGCAATGTGGACATTCTTAAATTAACATTACATTTGAATTAATTTATCCCTCACGTGGCTCTTGAAATTCTTCACAAAGCAAGTGATAGAATGATACGTGGATCTAAACTAGACCACCTGGACACGGAGGTCCAAAGCAGCAATGTATTGTGTTAAAGGCAGAGGCAGCCTGATGGTGGGGATCTGGCCATTTCTAGGATCAGGCCCTAAGTTATGCAATTAAAGAGAAGCAGAATGACAGTGGGAAGATGTGTGGTACTAACAACAGCAACCCCTATCCATGTAGCTTACTGCTTGAGGTGGGACATGCAAAAAATACCAATCAGCTGTTTGTTAAAAACAGCAGTAAGCTTTTCTGCACTCACTGTTGAGCTCTTTCAGATGTCTCACCTCTGAAAGCATTTGGTGCAGAGGAAGGTGGTGGTGACCTGTACATGCGAACTTCCTTTTTCTCTCCCTTATAAGGGTTGCTTTTGCCTTTCCTTTGAGAGCTGACAGGCTTCCACTGATGTTACAAAGGGGAGCCTGAGAACTTCCTAGAAGCTCTGTCTCAGGTGTAAAGCATTTCTGTGATTATCTGAATAGTAAAACAGTATTTCAAATATAGTTCAAATAGCACTGAAAAAAAAAATTCTCTAAGAAGGGATTAAGGAAGCTCATATATTTGCAGCTGTGTACAAGTCCCAAAGCAAAGCCCCACAGAGTAACAATTGGTAACAATTTTACACGATGGGGATGTAGTTCATAACTTAGACTGAGTTTGGTGCATATTCACGGCAGTATGCAATTTCAACATCCATTCTTATAGTGATAAGAGAAAGATTCTAATGTAGAATAAGACTTAAAAAGCAAAATAATAATACTAAAAAAGAAAAAGTCGTGATGCCTTGGGCTGGCCACTTAGCGTTTCAGGAAACAAAATTGCCCCCTGCTAGGGCAGGCTGCCACAACACCAAGATTTTACATGCAGGAGGGCAGATCAGGGCCTGGTTCCTGCAGGATGACTGCACACAGGATGAAATAGGAAAATGCAGGCTGTGCCCTGCCTCATTCCTGGCTGGGAGTGGTGGCACCTGCAATTGGAGCTAGACACTGTGTCACAGTGAAAATGTGATATTCTTAATTCAGAAAAAAATTGTGCATTCACTACCTAGGGTTGCAACTGGCCCCACTTAGCTTCGCTAAACACATGGTCCAGCAGAGACATGATCTACAGACAGGGCAGATGTCCCCAGGTAATTGAAAAGGGACGAGAGAACTTCTCAAATGTATCCCAAATAGTCACCTAACACACAACACACATACTCTTTTTCTCTCCTTTGTCTGAAATAGCACCTGCTGTGCCATGGGTTGATTATTCAAACTAGAACACAGTTTGCAGTGAGTATTTCTTCTGTAAGCACCAACTAAACCATGTGGCCACAGGACACATTAGCATGTATTTCTTAACAGGTGCTCTTTACCTTCAGCACAGCATTGACAGCATTTGAATCAGCTGCTAATGATCTGAAGTACTTTGTAGGTTAAAATCAACATTCAGTAGAGACCCATAAATTAACAGTGTATGTTTGTCATTGCCCTGGGGTTACAGCAACTAATGAAATCCTTTCTTCTTTCTTTCTTTTTTTTTTCTTTCCTTTTTTTTTTTTTTTCTTTAACTAAAAAACAATCAAGAGCACATTGTTGGTTATTTTCATTTTGGCAGAATTTATACACTGAGATACGTAAGATGATACTTCTTTACCAGGACAATTTTTCTTCTTTTAAAGCTCACTTATGTTTTTGTAAGAGTAGTCATTATGCTGTCCTAGATGGTTTCTTTTCTTTCTGTGCCCCTGCAGCAGTCCCTGCTGGATCTGACTTCACAGGTACTCTTTGAATCCAAATGTTTATATTTAAAGTAAAAATATTAAATTATCAGCCCAATCCTCAGCTCTTGCATGGCAGGCATGGCCATACTCCCAGGTGCTGGAAGGCACTGCTGTGTCAGTTATCCTGCCTCCAAGACCTCCTCTGGAACCTTCAGGCTTCTGCACAAGCAGGAGCTCCCTCATGGCAAAGTGTGGCTCACAGCAGCGATCCAGAGAATCAGGGGATGAATTTCTCAAGGAATTTGATTTAATATATTTCATATGGATATGAGTTTGTTAACAACACCCAAGCATGAATGAAAAAACTGTTCAACATCATGTGTTTCTTCAGAATGACTACATAAATCACAAGCATAACTTTTTTCATTAAAATCCTTGGTGCCAGGATGCTTTGGAAACAGACTATTTCTCCTGGGTTTTCTGCACTTGTTCCTTCCTAAAATCTACAATCACCTGTAATTTACTGTATTGCTTTTTGTCCTAGTCACAATCTTCCCTGATTACACAACAAAAGACAAAATGCAGTTCTCTGTTTATCCAGTTTCCCCATCCCTAGAGAGATGCTGCGCACTTGCTTAAGCCCCTACACGGGTGAGGAGCACTCACCCTTTTGGCTGGCTCTCAAATTCTTCTGCCCACTGCTCCTGGGAATCCTCCGTGGAGAGGTCCACGTCTCGGGTTGTGGCGAAATTGAACTCGCTGCCTTCTGTCCCATGAAAGTAGATGGAGTTTCCATCCGACTGGCAGCTATGCTGTGGACAAAAGGAGCACATGGGATTTGTAAGGTTTTGTAAGGCTCACACACTGTCAGAGTTCAGAGTGAGCTGTACCTTATCTAATGACTCACCGATGCCCAAGACAAAATAAAATAAAAAGACTTCCCTAAAAATGCACTACAGACCATTGGCAAACTGTGTTTGCATAGAAAAGACAGGTACTATATATTTGGGCATTTATTTTTATTTTTAATATTGCTGTTATGTCTGGCACATACACAACTGTGTGTACAAATAACTTTAGTAGTATGTCAAATATTGCTACGGGTATTTTGTTGTATTTCATGCTGTGAAACACTTAGATCTCTGTGACTGAGTTTTTGCCAGGAGAGGTGTTTGTGTGTAAAGTTGCTGTGCATGGACGTATGGTAAACTTTGGGCCTGAAGTGTAGGAGTCAAAAGGCTGTATCTGCCTTATTTAATTAGAATAGCATAACAAATAGCTCTATAAGCAACTAGCTTGTGTGATACAGCAGTCTCAGGGGTCCTGAGGCTGCCCCCAAACCCAACACGTCTGCTTTTCCCACTGCATTTCTTTATGTATGACCTAAGCAGCATCCAATGCAGCAATCTGTTCCAATGTTCCCTGACTACCGTGACTCTCCAGCAGTAACAACCTGGAAAAAGCTGCCTGTGAGGAGCACATTGGGGTCACTGTACAGATTTTCTTCTTTCTCACATTCTACCTTTCCCTTCTTGTGTCTGATAATATGGTAAAAGTCTGCCATATCTGTGTGGCTGAAACCGCTCTACAGAAGATCTACTTGGCCTTAATGCAAAGGAGAACTTGGCATTTTAGTGAATTGTTCATATTAAAACAAATGCTGACAAAACAACAATTAGCTCAAACATTTTTTTTTTGGTGGAAATCTTGGTCACGTTAAAAGTGAAAGCTGAAATAAAAAATTATTAATTAGAATAATTCTGCATTCTTACCACTGTTCAACATCTGAGAAAGAGATACAATAATACCAAATTGCATTGACCTTTTCAATACTGTCTATGTGGTGCCCTCTTGTCTCTGAACCCTTTCATAATGTGCCAAGGGAAAGTATGACAATCACTTCTTCTGTGTTTAAAAAGGTCATGTTAGTGCCATGTAAGTGAATAATTAAATTTTTAACAAAAAGAAAGATGTGGCACGATATGAAGACTGTCCAGTACATCTTTGTCTTTGGGATTCCAATAGCAAAGTACAACATAACACATTTTGTCTGATTCTGTAACACTTCATTTATCAATGCAAAAAAAGAGACAATTTGAATTCTTTGGTGGTTGATTTCAAGTATGGTTGCAATTTGTTTATGTTCAGGCATATAACTGTAACTACATTTCTAGAGGTGCCTACACATTATTAGAAAAAAGAAATCTGACTACTTGAAGTCTGATTTTTTTGTATAGAAACTTTCTGGTGTATAGTTGAATGACAACAGCTCTATTTTTATTAACACTGACTAAATATCACTTAAGGAAATAAACACATTGTAAAAAATCAAAGACTGTTTTAATTGTTAAAACAAACAAATTGTTGTTAAAGTGTTTTTCTTCCAAAAGAAGTTCAAAGCAATAGAAATATTCTAAAGTGTTGATAATTTATCACAGAAATGAAATAGATTTTATCGCAAGTCTCCTTGCTCTGTTAATGCACCATATACACAGTCCACCATATATACAGCTGCTGCCACTGAAAAGACAGAATGATTTACACATAAAATATTTTATAATAAGCAGAAGTCAATAAAACAGTTTTATATTTTACTTCCTTTTGAAAAAAACTGTTTATCTGCAGATACTGATTATTGACTGAGGAATAGCTTTTGTTCACTGATTTTATCCTTCATGCCCACAGGTATTGTTAACACCAGAATTTTAAGAATAATTTGTTTATTTTACTTCTTCATTTCCAACATTTTCTGTAGTTGCTGAACAGAAACAAAGTATCCTTTATCTGCCAATCAATCCCCCACAAAACTCATATTATCTGCAGGCAGTCAAGTGAAAGCAGTAAAAATAAATATTTAGGCTAAAATTAATTCAGATTTATACATAACCCTTCATCTCTTAGGAAACAAATAGACAGATAGATCTTACTGAGATAGTTATTAGAATTGCATACAAGATCTGGAAATTCATTTATAAGCCTTACTTATTTCTCAGGTGCTAAGTTATATGTAAGTATATACTTGACAGTGGGGTACGTAATTAGTAATATCTTGCCTGATGAAAGCCACCTATTAAAATAAACACTAACCAGATACAACCCTATTACATTTAACATTTGTATGTCCTTCTGCTGTCTGAGCAAATATTTACTGAAGTACATCTGATGGAGTTTCCGTTTAGGTTGTCAAGCTAAATAAATGGGCAGTTTGGCAAAGGAGTAAATATATAATTATACAGTGGTGTTTGATCAACCTTTTTAGAAAGCTCAAAAGCATCCTTTATGTCATTAGTTCTATAAGACTATCTTTATGCTTCTATACGCAGCCACACAGCATCTATGAATATGTATTTAATGCATATTTTATGTGTTAATGAACCACATAACGTATGGCTCAAATCACCCTCTGCTTATGTTAGCTTTGTATCTTATGTGAAACAGCTAATCAGAGAGAGGTTCAGACTGGAGTTTAACTCCTGTTATTCTATGTACCTATGAAGTCAGTAGCAGAAGCTCATTATCTTTAAAGAGAGTAAGAAAGATGCACAAAACATAGGTATGTTTTTTAAAGAAGTTATGAGGGAGTGCCATCATTTTCTGGTACATTTTTGCCCCAGTGCTGCCATTTGTGACCATGGACACATGCCCATGGGAGATGCAGATGACAACAAGCACCATTTGAATGAGCCACGCTACCCCAGCAAGGGCCAGGGCTCCTCTGCTCAGGATCTCGTCCTTTCTCACCTGCCACGTTTCCCTTGCCTGTGTAATCATCACCCACAGTTCACACTTAGCTTCCCTATCTTCTTTTAATTTTCCAAGCAGTTGCTAACTGTCATTGCTTTTACTGCCTTTTCTTTTTTCATCTGATGGGCTGATGAGGGGTGAATAACCTCAAAGAGTAGTCAGTCAAATTTTACAGGAGCAAAAGAAGCTCCACGGGTTATGGTCCTTCACCAGAATCACCCTCAATCACCTTTTTCATGCTAGTTTTGTTCAACATCCAGGAGGCTGCTGACTGTGTTGGATTATTTTGTGGTTTTGTAATAGGGCTTGGACAGATTAAAGACTGAACTGAAACCATCAGACTCAACTTCTCTTGGGCTCAACCCAGGATTTGAATACAAGCTTTTAGAAATGAAGAACTAAAGTATAATTTACATACTGTGTTGCCTCTTTCCTAAATTAAAGTCTTTTACACTTGCAGTGGTAGTCTATATCCATATCTTTTTTTGTCATTCTAAAGTGATAAAAAAAGTGGAATGAACATGTACTGTGTTTTGAAGCTAACTGGATTGAGTTCTCCCTAAACTGAAGATACTGCAGATCTCTCTATACAGATGTAGAGTTCCTTCCTATGAATTCCAGATTAAGTTTATTCTGTGATTCATTTTTATTAACACCTGTATGATTTATAAGAACAAATCAGCTTGCTGTGAAAATTTTGTAACTAAAAAGACCAAATGACAGCAACTTGTAGGATATTTCTCCTTTTTACCGTGGAAGTATCAGCTATAGGTCCAGAACTAAAGCAGAGTTTATTTTTATTTAAAGGAGATTAAAAGCATGTGGAACATTTAGTGTGTCCTTGCATAAATTACACACTGAAAAGTTAGCTAATTTGTGAGGAAAAATTAATTTAGAAAACAAATCATTTGACAAACCTGATAACCTTAATTAAACAAAGTTTTTTTCCCAAATCACCTACATAATAGAACACAGAACACTTGCAGGCACTTGAGTGGAGCCACTTCACAACAGTAGCTATTTCCCATTGTTTGCAGCTAGAGTGGGACTGCCACAAGTAAACTGTTGTATTCATAAATAAACAACCCCCACCTGTTGCCAAATGGAAAGAAGCCAAGGTCCTGTTCAGGGAATTTGGTCATCACAAGGGCAAAAAAACATTTAATTTAATCTGGCACCACCAACACTATTATTCACTAGCTGCAATTGTTAGGCTATTGCTTTACATGAATAGGGCAAAATGGCTGGATGCATTCCTGTACCTCAGCATGCTTGGATTTACTTTCAATCTAATCTTCACCCTGAATTTTCTGTTTCTAAAGATCTTCTACTGAATAGTTATGACATCACTGCTTTTTCCCTACTTTCAAGGCCCTGCATGGCTCATCCTCATCTGCCTCCATCATCTCCCATATGCACTATCCTGTGGCTTACTTTTCCTTGACTTCTAGTACTTGCTACCATGTCTCCTGGTGAGATGACCAAACGCGCATGCCCTTGCCCATTCTGCCTATCATGCTTGGCAGATGCTCCACAAGATGACAACCTTCAGACACTGACTTAATGCTTTCCTCAACAAGCCTTGTCATTGATTACACTGAAGAATGCACTGCTCACCAGGATGAGCACTCTCCCCTCTTGCAATGTTTCCTTTTACTCCCACATCTTCCCAGCCCCAGCTTATCTCCTGTTTCAGAAATGCATGGCAATTTCCTGGGACACAGGCTATCTCTTTGGTTTGTACCTGAAGAGGCAGCAGTGGTACATTCTTTCCTCGGGGTTCTTGGATGATACAATGGTACCACTACTACAAAAAATATGTTTTCATGCTCAAATTGCTATTATCTTTGAATATTCCTAGTCTATGAGTATCATTCTTAGCCAAGTTTTCTATGAGACCCAGCAAGTCCTACTAATTCAGATGAGCTTTTTCTTGTACATTTTGAGGGCATTAGCTAATAGTTCAGACAGAGACTATGGGAGAGCGTAGTGAATGATTTCAAAATCAAACTCTTGTCAAGAGTCTGTCACCTTCTTTATCCTATTCTATACTCCTTACGTTTTATATCTTCTACATATAACTTTCACCCTTTCTTGGTAGGTGCTTTTAAGAAAGCCTCTTGATCATCTGAGATGTGGAAGGGTTTCATTTAGGGCTGCTCAAAACCATTTTCAGCAAAAGCAGGGAAATAAGATTTAGGGAAGCATGTACTTTCCAACTAGACTTATTTATGTTTTCATAAACAAATATTGACCAACGTTCTGAAATATCTAAACAGTTTAAAGGGCCCCAAGTAAGATTGGGGATCCTACGTCACATAGGACAATTTCCATATTTTTAAAGAGAACACCATGTAAGGAGACATCTACTATGCTCAGTGTAACCTCTTGGCTGGGAGGGACCTTTGGAAACCATATAAAGCAGCCAGCTCAGCCTATGCCACAATTGCAGCTAAGGACACAGCCCTGAAGATTTTTAGAAGCTCAAAAGACAAAGATTAGGAATGTAAACAGAAGCACTGAGGTTCATGAGAACTGGCTTCTGTCTCAGTTGTTCAAGTCAAACTTGTGAATCAATAAATACCTCTTGGCTTTACAGTATGGTATTTCTATACTTGGAGAGCAGAACAGAGGGCAACTAAATGATACAACTGTGCCATTCGGAGAAGCATCAACAGGAAACAGCAGTGCGAAATTCCTCAGTGTAACATATTTTTGGCTGAGATGCTGCATATCATCTTCCCAACGTTCGTCCCCACACTCCCATGAAAATGTTGTTCACCTCTGTGCCTTTAAAGTACCCACAGTCATCTTTACCATCATTTAATTAGGTTTTTATCAGAGACGAACACTGATGCACTCTTCATATTATCTCTCCTGGGCCTAATGGCCCCGATGATTCTTTCAGACAGCTGTAGCCTCACAATTTATTTTTTGGCGACATTTCTTGCATTGGAATGAATGTGTTGGGCATTTGGGCAGTGCCAGCTTGCAAAGGGCTGACGGCAGATGGAAAGAAATCTGCCCAGTATGCCTTCACCTCTACACAAGCAGAGGGCCATCAATTTCCCCCATTAAGGAGTTGTCATGCAGCCCACCCAGCTGGAGGAGCATCTCTGATAGCCAGGCTGGCTGGCGTATGCTACTGAAATACAAAACACACTTTAAAAGGAAACGAAAATATCGTTTGTCGGCAAATTGAAAATGCATGGCTTTGACCGCAGCCAATTTTTTAATGACTGTAATATTTTAAGTGATTATTTTTGCCACTTCAAATTGCTCCTTAGAGAGGAGAGGGTTTTTTAATTAAAATCTAGGCAATGCAAACAGATGAGATATGAGAATCAGAGGAACAAGAAAAAAGATTAAGAAAATTAATTAAAGCAGCATTGTCAATGGAGCTATAAATTGGCTATTGTGTCTTTCTGGGAATGAGTCACACAGGTTTTAAAAATTTTTGGATTTTGACATGATAGCAGGTACAAGGATAGATTCAGTCTTGATAGAGTCATACTCTCTGTTCAAAGTCTTAGCCAGGAAAGATACGATGACAATGTTTAGGAAAGATTCTGATTTCTAAATTCTATGGACTTGACTGGTAATACTTCTGTCCTGAAGTGCCTTCTGTGACCAAATGAAAAAATACAATGTGATTAGAAAACTCTTTTGTAAGACAAATAGGGCTTTAATCTTTCCCACATGCTACATTTTCACACCATTTCATGTAGGTTACAGAATGAAAACCTTGGCTGCACAACCAGGCCAGGTGCACAGAGGGTTAGAGTGCACCTTCTCTTTCCAAAGCAATGGGATGAAACTTGTCCTATGACATAATAACAAATTGTTTATAAAGTGTGTTTTCCCTCATCATTTCCAATCACAGACTGTTATTCAAAGGCTAGTGCTCAAAACACTTTGCTTGTTTATGAGTGATTCTTATGGTTCTGAATTATCTAGGACATTTCATGATGTTTGTACAACAACGGTCGTTCTGGCAACGACCAATTTCCTTAATGAGTCATTTAACTGGCATGAACTGAACTATTCCTGAGCTATGATATTGCGAACTATTGATGTTTCTAGTGCTCTGCAGTAAGCATGATTAAACCTCATCTGTTCTTCTGAAAGTAATGATGTTTATTTACATCACTGTAAAATTAGAGGGAGAAAGAATCAACCAAAGTAGTTTCTACTCTTTGGCATCTAATGGGTCAATTCTAGTTGGTTTTATTAATGTGCATCTCACAGTGACCTGCAAAGACCAAATTCTTTCCTTCTAGGAGGCAGGAAAGACCCCTGGTGCTTTGATGCCAGTTCAGAGCTAATGCTGGCTCCCTGCCACCCGCCACCACACTTCCGCGCAACAGGGAACTGGCATGGAGAAAGGTGCAGGTTCAGCACTGCTGCCTGACAGCAATTCTCAGCATCACAGTCAACCACCTATCAGTTCCAATGAACCCCTAGGTACTGTATCTAAGCATGATATTTTAATTAAAAGTGTGATTATTAACAAAACAAAAAAAGCAAGAGCAATTCCATGCACGGGCTGGATCCAGTCCTGTGGATATACAGATGCCTCCTTACAGGCACAGCTCAGAGTGCCCACACACTCAGTAAAGGGAGCTGGTTGACAGGTTTTTGTGCACCCTGCTTTGCTCTCTTCACCTCTCCCCCTCTCTCACACTTCTCCTTCCACCCACAGAGAAGCAGGAATGGCTCTCAGATGAGGTGCAGCAGGAAGCCTGCTTGCCTCTTTCCAGGAAGATGTGGTGGATAAAGGCTCCTGCAAGGCAAAGCAGCTGGCTGGAAGGCTGGATTTGGCCCGCAGAACAAATACTGCCTTATTAGATCTTATTATTTTATTCAAAACTCAAGAGATTCTTGTCAAAAATAGCTATATCAGTGTCATTTTGTCCATTATAAGATCACAGAAATTTCAATCTGCCATTTCCACACACCTAGGGCATCACCTTTCCTTCTGCATACAAATATAGTTGATCTGATCCAGAAAATGGGTACCTCAACACTTTTTTAAACAAGTATTTAAAATCAAAAAATGGGGAAAAAAATTAATCTTCTTTACTTCAACACAAACAGTTAAACCCAACAAAGATATATATGGAATATCAGGACATTTGTTTTGAAAGAAGACTATCCAATGCCATCCTATTAAATAACAGAGTATTCAGAGATTTGGAAATCTACTCTGGAACAGGAAGGGTGGAATAGCTTAATTAGCCTTTTTTTTTTTTTTTCTTTTTTTTTTCCAGACATTCATGTCTTCTCTGCTCAGTGACACACAACAACACAGGCTCGGGAAGGACTCACAGATCGAGGATGTGCATAGCCCTGCTCTGCTCAGGTGTGGTGAAAGGTCATGGAATTTTACAGACACATTTTCAGCATATTTTTCTGAGTGTGAGTGTTCTGTTCTCCCACTCTCTTCCTATGCAGTTCCATCTTTCACTAGGCTGACATGCATTTCTAGGAAATTTAAAAGAGATGAATGGTGATGACCTGTTACTTAAAGGGGCTTATACTGTATGAGGATATTGTGATTGGGACCTTTTCAGGATTTATAGGTCATGTCCGCAGTAGTGAATAACATGCACCAGCTACCATTCCCTGGTGCTAAACCCAGCTTGCTCAGTGAGGCTGGCAGAGATCTTCCCCACTTGTCCCATCTCATGCTATGCCAGGCTGCGTGCTTGCAGCTCAGCAGCACAGATGACCTCAGGCACAGTCCCCAAGTCCTACAGAGCAAACAAACCTGACTGGCTGTACTACAACCCTCAGCCACCAAGAGCGGCTGCAACTACTGTGAGACAGCAATTCTGTAACTGGACTTTCCTCAAAGGTTAGAAGTGTCACGGGTTAACACATCGTGACCAAATACTTCACTGCTCTATTGTCTGTAATGATCAATACTGGTTTTTCCCAGATATGGAAAAATACCAGAGACATATGGTTTTGTCACAGTGCTATTTCTGTGTAATCAAAGCACTGCAGAGACAGGAACTGTAAGACTGCTGAGGTTGTTTCTCTCCTCAGCCTGAGCTTTTGAGCTTGTATGTTCAACCTCAGACTGAGCAATTAGAGAAAACAAAAAAACTTATCAAACGTTGTAGCTCAAAACACAAGAATTTTCGGTTGAATATGCAGGGTATGTGAAGTGTCCACTGAAAGATGAGATCATTTTTCTGTTCTATAAGTGTAGAGATGAAAGAAGCATTACTGAAGGAAGAGGATTTCATCTTTTCCATCAGTTAACTATGAAGTTTTGAAGTTCACAGACCTTTAACAGCTCTCAGAGCACAGCACTTCTTCATGCGTTTCAACAGTCTCAACAACCAGTGCAACATCCCAACCATGCTCAGTTGCAAGGCCATGCTCACACTAAGAGCTGTCACTGGAAATACTGAAATGCAGTCAGGAATTTATCCTGTTCAACACCCTTCCACAGAGTCCAACACAGATAAATATGTTCCAGTGGATCCAATTAATCTCCTAAGGGTTGCTTGGCCTTGCTAACAGAGTCTTTCTTGTCTTTTGCTGTCTTCTTTGGAACCAAAACACACAAATTCAATGGCTTATCTCTCAGCTTGCTTCCTATCTCAGTAGCCAGTTCCAGCTGCGTCTGCAACCAGCCATGTGCTTTCAAACTACTAGCAACTGCTCCTGAGTGCAGCAAGAAATGTAATGAAGTTCCTGGTCCAAACTCAAGCAAACTGGGAGAGGAGGAGAAACTGCTTCCCAAGCTAGGCACAGGCAAGTTCCCCCAGGTGCTCACTGAGAACACACTGTCCAAATCCACCAAATCAGAGGGAACACATCAGTACATAATTATTATTAATGCTTACACTGTCCACTCCAGTGAATGAATCTACCACAGAATCTAATCCAGGACCTAGACAGCAGGGTTCATGGTAGTCCCTTTCTTTGTTTCAGCTGTATTTTTACCTTATTAATCTAAGCAGCTATTAAGCTGAGCAGTTTTACCAGCAAAACTCCTGGATTTATAATGTTTGATATTTAATTCAGTAGACCTGAGGCACTGCCGAAGTAAACCTTCTACAGAAAAAGAAATATACTTTCCTGCAACTTGGTAAGTATCCAGCTAGAACACGTACCAAGTATAATAAGCAACTCTAAAGAAACCATGTCTATGTGAGCAATGGCAAGATTTATTCTAAACTATCAACAAACCATGTCTTAACATCTATCTTTATTAACAGAATAACCCACTAAGGCAACAAAATGGTATTTAATGAGAATTCCCTTAAAAAGTCTGGGATGACTGAAGGGATGGGTCATTTTGGTAGTTACATGCTAGGACCATAATGGTACTGGATGAGATCAGAGACCTCTGGCCTTGACTACAAATGAAACAGCAGAGTTTGTATCCACCTGGGCAAGATCTCTCCTCCCAGAAAAGTGCTGTCATGCCTGCAGACTACTGGAAACAGTCCTTGGCCTGATAACGCCAGGGAGATGGCACAAGCTAAAGCCAAGCAAAGGAGTGCAGTAACAACTAAGGTGTGCAAGGTCAAGGGCTCACATTCATCCCTTGTTTGTTTCATTCACTACCCTGGATGTGCCACAGAGCCTCCAAGGAGAAGGTTCCACCCTCTGAGCAATGTCCGATGTGGCAATTCAGAAGGAAACACTTAGAGAAAAAGTAAACACCTACAGAAAGACTGTTTCTATTCCTTTTTTTCCACCAGAAATAAGTGTGTATTTTTTCCTCTTCTTTCAGTTCTGACTGCCAGCTAGATGAGATATCTCAGGCTGGCACTGGCCTTCCACCTGAGAAATATGCAGGATCAATCATCCTGGGTCGTGAAAGGGTGAGCAAGAAAGGATGGATACAGAAAATAACCGCAGTAAATGGAAGAAATATAGAAAGATATTCTTTCTTGTTTCTTTTTTGTTTTTCTTAGTGTTTCATTTCTTCAGATTAATGAAATTACTTATCTTTATGGTACAATTTAGGAAATAATTAATCCACAGTTTTGTATATACTAATCAAAACTGAGTTAGACAAAAAATAACATTCAGAAATGCAACTACTCATTGATATTATCAAGGAGAATCATAAGGAAAAGTGTTGAAGGAAGTCAGTGAAGAAGTTAACACAAACTTTAGGAAACATTTTAAAATCCAGTTTATCTAAAATACAAATACTAAAGGTCTCATCAGCTTGAAATGGTATGGTAGATTGTAAGTACGGGAACTTCTTTAAAAAGTATATAGGTGAGAGTTATAAAAGGTAACACAGGATAGCAATAAAATTTGCTGATCCCTTAGTAAAAATGTAAATAAAATTTTAAAATTGTTGTCTGGACTTTCTGAACGAACATCGGGACTGTATAGCACAGTTTAGATGTCTGAGAAGCAAAAGGACTTGTAGGAAAAAGAGAAATAGAATCAGCTTTGATGCAAACTATCTCTGTAGCACCGTCAGGGTGACTCCAACGTTATTTGGCAGGCCACTGACTTTGGCTATAACAGTGTATTCTCCTAAAAGTGTTCCTCAGTTTCTATGAACTCTGTCAGCCTGAGAGCATTATGACATTGGGAATCCTGTGAAGATGTACCACCCACTCCTGCTGTCATTCTGCCATTATACTGGTCGACTTATGTGACTGCTGTGAAATGCTGCTTGAAACAGAGGTGGCTGGTATGGTTACATTAAAAATGTAATTTCATTAGCACAATGTACAAGGATTCTCATCTTTCATTTTTATACAAATTTTCTGTAATACAAAATAGCATGTTTATGGTGAATTGAGATTAGAGGTACGCGAAATGTTTTAAGAAAATATTAGAAGTTTTTGTAAAGTTTTATATAATGTTCCAATCACAAAAAGCAGAAAAACTTTGTCACAAAAATTGTTCTTGGTGTTATAATGTTACATCAGGGTCTATGCTGAATCTGATGTAAATCTTGACCCAATTTATAGTTTTGCTTTTGACATAACATGAAATTCACATTGCAAAATCTGTTCAAACTGTACTTGGCAAGACTGTTGCTGAAAATTTGAGAAAACTCAAGTAAAAATCTTAAAAATGAAATTTGAGTACTGGAGTGCTCTGGTGACAATCTGGGTACACTAAAAATGTTTGAAGTAGCTACAGTGACCTGGGTAGAATAAAAGCCCTGCGTCACACATAGGCTTAACCCAGTGTGGCTACACCACAGCCTTATACATTGCCTCAACTTGGTGCAAGTGGCTACACATAGCCAAATGTCATCTGGGAACAGTCGCATTTCACCTGTCCCTAAACCAGAAGATGACCTGGGAGGAGTGGCAGGTTGGCAAAGCCTCACTCATGTCTCATAAGGTTTGAGCTTGAATGGGGTTTCTGTCTGGAAGCACTAAGCGGTGTCTGAGTTTAGTTCCCTTGTCTTTCATGTACCCATAGTTGTGTATGGACACAAACTATCTGAATTTAACTAAACAAAACTCAAAAAATCTGCCAACAAAAAATCATCATCAACAAAAGGCATTTACGTGATAAAGTTTAGTGCTGCTTGTACACGTTTCAGAAGGAGCAAGCAGTTAGGCTTGGCCAGCTGAGAAGTAGTAACTGAGCCTATGGCATATTAATCCTTGCTTCACTTTCACACCTTCACATGTGTGGTCTGGATTTTAAAATCCAGAGATAAGACTGACAACACAACGAATATGAACTAATCACAGAAAATTACTGCATTAAATAGACAGGACATTATTTGATTCTAAGATCTCATATAAAAACTTTGTCATTGTAGTTTAAATGGTCTTACTTAAAAAGAAAAAAATCCATATGCAGATGCTATGAGTAGATTCTTGGGAGTATTTATTTCTAAAAAGATTCATCTGAGGCCATTTGTATCAGGGCCTGTGGGAAGGAGATGAGGCCATAACCACCCTCTTACTGCCCTCAGTATTCGACATCTGTTTCCTATGCGATTGCCAAAACCATTACCAGCATCATAAATGAACCCTGACATCAAAACTGCCTTTTTTATGAATGAAAAATAGGATGGGAACAGAAAGTCATCTGCTGTTCAACTTCTGGCTGCTTGGAAGCAGAGAAAGCAAGAATCCAATTGATTTCCAGATGATTAACAACTCTGCATTTGAAGGAACTTTGCTCACAGAGATCTTGTAGGACTCCTTAGAGTTTTTCACAAGGTTGTAGGATCTTGCTGGATCCCATATATCCAAAAGACACTTTTAAGGAGCAACAACTAAGCAAATGCATTTTGCAATAGAGATGTGATATTCACAGCCAGAAAATGTGGGAAATCATTTTTTTGAGATGTTTTGTGATGGAGTTGTGGTAGCAGAATGACACAAAGGTAAAATAACAGGTAGTTTTCAAAATATCCAGTGGAGAGACTCGAATTGACTTCAAAAATATTTCACTGTTTTGCTAAAAGGAAGCTGTTTCCCATTTTCTGTTACATGATCTTTGACATGACAGTATAAACTGTCATTTGGTTTTGGTCATAGCAGAGAAGCTGCATTGTTCTAGAAAGCCCCAATGGGACAGCAAAAAGGTAAAAACAAAGTAAAAAAGACCCCAATTCTAGAAGCAGATGGAGTGGCCTAAACACCCTTGTGTGTTTAGAGTTTGTTTAGTTGTTACTGTCTTCTGCTACATACAACAACAATAATAACATTAAGCTATAGAAAATCAGACTAACCTTAACTGTGGCCCCAGGAAAGAAAAGCCAGTTTCCAGTATCCACAGGATCAAGATTATCTTCTAACACAACTTTTCTGTGAGCAGCATTTATGATCAGGATGTTGTCCAATGCCCAACAGGCTTCATACACATCACCAGCATGAACATAATCCTGTTTCCACTGAAAATGGATGTTCTCCCCTTTTGCATCTTCAGGAAGGTACAAGATGTGGATGATTGTGCTGACGTTGGAAGGGGCACTGAAAAACAATGATAGGGAATTAGACCAGGTTTAAGCCATAGTCAGGAACACCTTTCCCTCATTTAACACATTTACTAGGTGTGACAGTTGTGCTTACTTCCCTTGTATGCTGGTAAATCCTCTACAGAGATCAGCAAAAACCTGCCCTGAGGCAGAGTGCCAAGGTGCCAGGCAGTGCACATACAGCCCAAACAGTCAGCATTGATTTAAAGAAAGTGCAATCCAATGCAACACATAACAGATGAATGAAGAAGTTTGACAAGCAAGAAGAAAGAGCAGGGAAACATTCCCACTTTGATGCTGGTCACAGCTCATGGGCAACTGGTCATTGTCAGGAGTTTTGCAGGTGTCACCAAAAGGAAATGTTAAAAAAGCACTTTAAAAAAAAAACCTATCTCCCCAAATGTGATTTTTGCATGAGCTTTCACCAAAAGAAACTCCTGGCATCTGGTGCTTCAGTCCCTCATAGATCTGCATGGAGTGAAATGAGGACAGGGAAACTTTGGGAACTTTCTCTGACAAAGCTGTCCTTCAAATTCCACATCCCTGTTGTCTGTGGATGGGGAGGGCCAGGCTGCCTTTCTTTGCATATTCTGCTTCAAGAGAAAAACAGAAGAAACAACCCATTTGTCCTCTCACTGCTGAAAATGGAAAATGTGGGGAGGAGAGGCAGACCTGGAGTATTAGTATTGGGTAATGACCAGGGTCTTGAGCTCTGCTTCCCAGAGCTGTCCTCTGAGCTGGGAAAGGACTGAGATTCACCCCAAGTTCTGGGTCAATGTCTTTACATTGCTAGTTGCAATGAAAGGACTGAGCTTTTTCTGCAAGGAAGGGATGCTGAGAGTTATTGTTTTAGTTGTATTAATCTCTCAGCAAGGGAATTAGTTGTGTTCAAATCTCAGGCTGCAATGACTTACAAAACTGGGGTTTGTAAGATAACAGTTACTCAACCTTGCCTCTGCCTTGGTAGTGATGCTTTGGTGGGAGAATAGTGTGTCAGGGACAATCCAAAGCTTTCAGGGAAAAAGAAGCACCAATAGTTTGCTTAAATAGCAGAAAATAGAGGAAATTCTCTTTGCAAAGCAAAATATTAACATGTAGTAAAATGTTGAAAAGCAACTGTATTTGTTCTATATTCACACCTACAAATCATCCTGCACTTGCCAAACATTATGTCTGTCATTTTCCATTGCAATGCTGCTCTGAGACCTCATCCTCACTTCCCCTTGAGCCCCCACACAGCACCCTTACTCTCAAAGAGATCCTTTCCCTCCCACCTGGGAGTCCAGAGCTGAAAATGCACCAGCACAACACACATGGACACACTGACACAACACCTTCCCTTCACTGCTGCCCTCCTGTCCCACCTCTCCCCTCTTCTTCCACCATTCCCTGGAGCTGCATGTAGTGCAGTGAAAGTTGCTGAAGCACATTCAAATAAACACTGTAATTCATATGGACCACAGGAGAAACAAATCCTTTCATAATTCATCCTCTTCGCTTTGCACGACATTGCTCTATTGACCTATTTTCTGCTGCCAGCTCCAGCAGTCAAAGTTAAAGCAACACAGATCACACTGCATACACATTAAGTTCAAAAAAATTGTGTTTCAAGGGCTTTTGTTTGCACCACCACAACTCTTGGTTTTTCTGGCTTTCAGAGCTCTGAGGGTAACTGAATTGATGCTATGGACTAGGTGCATAAATCTGCATCAATGTGAGAAAAATAAAAGGTATTGTGTGGTCATTCTGAGACAATACCTATGGCTGCTGTGAAGTTATATTTTGTATTTCTTTCAGATGAGAATCTGCACCATTTGTTTTACTAAAATTGCTCATAATTTGTAATTTGATAGATGAAATCAGAATCCCATTTCCACAAGGAACAGGAGAATGAGTTATCAAAATCCACAGCCTTACAGATGGAATTTTGCTTACTCTTCAGAAATGAAGTAGCCTTTTGCTCTCAAATTGTCTCAGTGGACTGAAAATAGGCTCAAGCAAATCACCTGTGTGGCACAGACACTAACATAGTGCAGGAAGGTGGACTGAGACACCATGAGGACATTGCATATAAATAGCATTTTTTCTTTGCTGGTTGTACTTGTATAACTGTGTATATATGCCAATGCACAAAGTATCTTTCCTAATTTTCTTATTTAAAAAAATGTTCCTTCTGCTTTCCTAGAAAAATCCATCTCTGACACTGACTCTCTCTTTGAAGGTGTGCATATTGAAAAAAAAAAGATTTTAAAATCTCTATTCATAATCCTTTGCTCTCTCATGTAACCAGTTTGTTTAAAAAAAAAGGCATAACTGTTATTATAAGACTGTTAAGAGCCAAAGTGTTCATATCAATCTGTAAACTATTTTTATTGAATATTTCATCTTATCAAAGTAGAAACTTGTAACACTACAAGTTATGTCTTTTGCTGACATTAAATGTGGTGTTAAAATGCAAAAGTCATCAAAGCTTTCTTTTTTTCAGGCACCTGAACCTTCTAGTTATTGGAGCTGCATTTTAATTCTGAAGTCATTCTCTTCCTTACCTCACATGTAATCAACGGATGAAATTGTGATTTACAAAACCCAGTGGCAGTTCTGCAATTAGCTTTAGTGACCATAATTTTATCCCTCATCTTTTAACATGTATGAACAAGTGAGAACTGAAAAGTTAACAATTAAAACAAGTCTTTAAAAGCCAGGTTTAAACAACACCTGCTCAGCCAGAAAGCATGAAAATGATTAAAAAGCTGTAACAAACCTAATTTTCTCCAGCTGAGTCCAATCTGCAGAGCTGTTCTTACTGTAGGATACAGTGATGCTGGGATCTGAGTAACTGAAGCGACACGAACCTGATCCTGGGAAAAGCAATAAAATGAGAAGTGTTACGACACAATGAAGCAATAAATGATCCTCCAATAACCACAGCTGCAGACGGTGCCTTTGTCATACCATCACTTCTCCCAATTTTGAAGTGCTTTGATTGATGATGAAATTTCCTGTGATCTGTTGCTGAAGGTAAACACAAAATAATGCATGCTTTATGAGTCAGAAATAAAGTAGAAATGATAAATCACAGCAGTGCTGTGTAATCTCTGTAAATTTCCCAGGGGGAGCCAAGTAAATTACTTAATACTCCCCGCTGCAGGACAAAACCCTCCACCATATAATGTTTAAATAAAAACTTATTATTAGAGAATGGTCTACATAACAGAATTCATAGGGAAAACAGTAAAAAACTGTTTTTCATATTACTATACAGAAAAAACCCCACACTTTCTAGAACTAAAAATATAGTAAGTAATAGGAAAATGTGTACTGAATCACTTGAGCCAAGAGCAGATGCGCTTTAAGAATTTAAAAGAATAAAGATGTTAGGAAATGGGTTATTTTAAGGGTGCCTGAAGAGAATCAAATTAGAAAATCGTCCAATATACTCACTAGAGCCTATAATTAATAATAAACATTTGATGCTGATCTGGGAATATCAAATCACTTTACAAAAATGAACTAATTAAGCCTTATGGCACCCCTGCAAGGTAGGGTAATATATTTACTTTTGATTTATAAAAGGGTGCCTTCTGGGTGTTGTCACAAAAGATGATCTTAACAATTTACAAAGGGGACAGTAAAAATAACAAAAACTGAGGTTGAAAAAGTCAACATAGAAAACATGATAAACAACCCGAGTGGTAATTAAATACACTAAAAATAGTATTTTTCCTCAGACACCAGATAATCCATCCATCTTGGAAAATTCAACACCCAGTGAAACAGACAAATCCTAACCATTTCTACTTCATAAACATGTTGAAATGTGAGATTCAAAGCAGCAGACATACACTACCTTCCATATATAAGAGAAGCAGCTCTCAGTTAAACGGCACCTCTGATGTTATCAGGATACTACTGAGTACCACAGCTTTGCTCACAGAAGGAGTATGTATTCAGTGCTATGAGTAGTATGTTATGTTTAAATGTGTGCTTAAAATACATTCAGTCACGCTGAAAGTTGTGTATATACTCATATTTATATATGTATAAATGTATATATGTAGCCAGATGTGGAAACTGCTGACCATAAAATACCGCCATTTTCCAACTTGGGGTACTTATTTTTGTAATTAAATAAATGGCCTGATTAAAAAGGTGTTAACCACTTGTACAAGAGAACAGCTTACACATTTTAATGGGAACATATGTCATTAAGTATACTGCTTGCAGCCCCAGCTCCCTCGAGGCTGTTCACATTCGCAGCTCTCAGCTTCTCGAGACACACATCACATACCTCTGCAGGGGGGAAAAACACCCCAAAACATGGCATGAAATCCCATCTCTATAATTTTGCCTGATACATCAATCAGCGTTATGGAAGCAACCCACAAAGTTGCTTGCTTCTATCTTTTACTAATGTTAAATTGTAAATAGAGAAACAGACACTTCCGAGCCACTACAGCTGCGTGTGGCATGTTCAGCTGGTCTGACACGTATTCTTGCTGTAATGAGGCACAGAATAATTAATATTGCAAAGGCAGCAGGAGTTTGAATTACGAACCATGTACCCAAAATGACTACAAAGCGACTGTCTGGTTATATTTTACTGACAAGGCATTTTATTTCTATCATATTAAACCCAAATGATGTCAGGAAAAGCCTTTACATTTCATATTTGCCCATCTGCTGAGATGGTCTACTTTACTGAGTGACATCTGCTGTTGGTTCTTATTTCTGTGTCACTTAAGAGTTACAGCCCTTAATCACACTCGGTCATTTTATTTCAGGACAATTCATTTCAAAAATCAGTAAGCTTCATCCAGTTTAACCACTTTGATTGTCCAGAGGCTGTGAGGCAAAATAGAAACATACTGAGTTTTCTGTTAGACAGAAATTAAAGGAGCGTAAACAGTAAAAATAACCAGCAGTGTAGACTTTATAACGTGTGCTATTTCAGCTCGTGTTAGAATCAACTTTTGGTACAGTGCTTTTAAGCAAAGCCAAGTCTAAATATGCTGCTAAAAAGGGGAGAAGGCAGTATTTCCAGTCAATACTGCAATGATAGGAAATGTAGCAGGATAGTGTTCACTGTTGGTACAATCAGTAAGGAAAATGCTGTCTATTAAATCTGAACACCCTCAAACAGTGAGGATCAAAGTTATTGCGTAAAAAAATGGGGCTACTGAAAAAGGGCTTTGCAAGGTAGGCATGGTATTTCAATTGCGCTAATGAAAGGGAGCAATGGAGACAGAATGAAAAGAGGGGGGACAAGTAATGGGTTTTATTATTGTTATTTTAATAAGCAGAGTAGGTTGCATTAAGATTAAAATTAGTTTGGGAAAGTCATCGCGTCCATGAAAGCAGCAGTTACTGGCTGTGATGACAAATATGTTTTTATATTCTTGGCTCAAAAACATAAGATAGCAAGGTTATCATTTAACTATATAATTATATAAAACTTGAACTGACAATAGAAAAAAAAGAATAAAATCATCCATTTGAAAACATCATCAACAAGGTTAAAGCATTCTTCCTTGCCATTTGAACCATCTTTTTTTAAATATACAAAAAGCACGTGGATCTGATGCTTGTGTCTTACAAAACCAATATTCATCTTAACTTAGATTAAGAGTTTCTTCCCAAGAAAAGAGAGGAAGGTAAACATACAGCTGCACTTCAGCATAGTATTTACTGAGATGGTATTGAAAGCCACTGGCATTCAATATTACTTTCAATATAATTTTCGATATTACTTTAAATATGCTTATTACATAATACTGTTACTATTACTCCATATTATTATTTCAGTAATGCTAAACTAGGATTATTTAAATAATTTTGTAGAAACCTGCATTTTGAATGTTTACCTCTACCTTGACCAGCAAAGCTATACACTTTGTGAACAAATAGATTATCAAAATTCAAGTAGTAACATAGTAGGAATGGAGAGCAAATTCGTCCAGGAAGGGAGGTGTCCTTCACGCTGCTTCCAGAGATGGTAATAAATGGTTTGTCAGCTCCAAGCAGAGCAGCAGGGGCAGGATGTCACACCGTAAATCTTCATACCCTCCCATCCTCTAAAGAAAAAGTTGTACAAGATGACAAAACCTTTTGAATGAGAGTAGAATAGTCTTGCTTTAAACCAAGAATGCCCAGGTTTTGAATTAGCAAACCAAACCACTCCCCAGCCAAGAATAGCCTTATTTTTTTTTTCTCTGTGCTTCTTTGTATATGCCTAATTTTTTTTCTCTTGCCTCTAAGTATAGCCAATCTTGTCCTCAGGTTTCAGGAACAAAGTATTTTTCTCCTTTGGAGTTATTTTAGTTCTTTTGATAGGTTTTTAGCTGAAGTTCACAGACTTCTAAAACTTTGGGGAAAAAAGCCAAAGCAGAGAAAATCTTAATGGATTTAATTTTAAATGATACATTTGAAGCTCAGAAAGCAATTCTGTCTGTTATCAAAAATGGTGAGCAACTTCTGTTATAAAACCCGGATGTTTTCATGTACTGAATATTCTGAAACATGCTTGGATTTTGCCCCGAGACAAATTTTAATAAAATAAAATTTGCTCAAAGTTGAATCCAGATACTGATGCTAACAGAGGAGGGCTTTGACTGGCAGAGCATGGGAATGCTAAACAGCTCCTGACTGGTGCTTTGTTAATACTACTTAAACCAAACAGGAAAGAATAGAAACGGGGGGAAAAAGTATGCTTCTCAATTGCTTTGCTGCTTGTTTCAGAGGATTGGTAACCCATAGCGAGGACCTGACTAGCAATGACCACCTGCAACATGTCCAGCTGAGATTGCAATGATGTTGTTTGCCTTTTTTATTTTGTATGTCTTGTTAAGCTGATTTTGGTTTCCTTCAATGCCATCTAAAGTACTAATGAATATTTTACATACCTTATTTTTTAAAATATCATGTAGGTAGAAATACTAAGAGTATAGTATTTCAGGAGAGGTGTTATGAAGGCACTTCATATCAGGCATTTGTATCCAGCTATTCAGTTATTTCTATCCGGGCTGCCAATGGTAAGCAAAATTCTCACTACGGCTTTGCCTCCAACTGTGTCAGATTTACAGCAACCCAAGTTATAGGCTGTTGATCTTTAAGATTTCTTAACAACATTGATTAGAAGCTGGTGTTTTGCTGAGATAAAACTGGGTGCCATCTGCAAGGGAAGCAGTATTTTGCTCCTTATAGACTGTGACGTCCGCTGCCTCTTGACAGCCTCTTGATAGTTCCTGCAAGTGCTTCCGTGGATAAGTAGATGAGATAGCTAATGCTGGCTTTAAGGAGAGTGAGTCTAATGTGGAGCTGTACAAGAAAAATTCACACAAAAGAATATGTAGAAAGGTTTGAACTGTGTCCTGACTGTGGCCTGAAAAACAAAAGGAAGCTGGAAAGAATCCTGTCTATCTAATGCTAGATTGCTTTTATTCATTTTGTCAATGTGACGAATAATGATTAGTGTGTTTGCTAATGATTACAGTTTGCTGATATCACTTGAATTAAGCCAAACTGGATAGTCTAAATTGCTACTGGCCAAATTTGTCTGGCTTGATAATAGATTTTTCCAAATTAATGAACCATATAGTTTGGTATAATGAATGCTCCACAGATCCTAATTTTTTTTAGGTGCATGTTTATATCAACTTCTGATCAAGAAACCAAATGATTTTAACCATGTTAAAAGGTAGAATATTTTGTGCTGGATATACCAGCAGCACTGGTACAAAAATGTAGAACTCACTGATTATCCCACTCTGCCTCTGAAAACTTCCTCAAGAGAAGGTCACAAGAACGTTTTAATTTTTCCTTGAAGCCACAATTTTGAATTTGGTTACAAGTGTGACTTTTAATGATGACACAGTTTTAGATCTTTAAACAATTTTTTTTTAAAAGTTTGTCTTTATAGAACAAGTTTGGAGTACAAATAAGTATTTTAAGTGTAAAAAAATCTTCATATTAAAAGCTGCAAGAACTGTATTCTATTTTTTAATTTTACTCTACCTTTTCATGGAAAGAATTAAGTATTTTTATTGCTGGCTTCATTTTTCTCCCATGTGAGAAGAGCATTTTGGTAATTTGTGCCCCTACGTGTGTTCTGATAAACAATCTGAAATAAATATCTGACACTAGAAAAAAAAAATGTCAGTGGTGTCTGCTTTGGTAAAATTCAGATCTACTCTATCTGTAATGAGAAATACGAATGTTGAAATGCAAAGTCTCAACTATTTATTTCCAGGAGGTTTCAGAGAGCAGCTAACTTTTGGTCCTCTGGCAGCTATGGACTGTTGCTCCATTTTGAAAATGCTGGCTAGTTACATCTGAATAAAAATATGGAGTGGAAAAACATGCTAAAAGCCTCCACTATAAAACTGTAAAAGATGAGAATATTAATTAATAAAAACATTTGAAAAATAATAATCAGAAGAACTTCATAAATGAAGTAGAAAGAATTAATCAGATCCCGATCAAAAAAATTAATCCACCCTGAGAGGACAGGGTCCTGTGTGAGCTGTCATTGCCCAGAGCGTGGTCATGCCTGGAGCCAGGGGGAAGCACTGAAGCAGGTGACCTCCTATGGTCCCTTCCCACGCTCCTCCTTCCAGGATTCCCAATAACAGTGAATATGCTTTTTATGAAGTAATGCAGCTAATTTCCTTTAGATGAGAAGTAAAGTCTGAGGAAATACTTATCTGGCTCAACTTCCTCTTAATCTATTTATATTCATAGATATGATGTGCTTCCTGTGTTCACACAAATTTGTTCTCTTCTAATGAACAAGACAGATCACAATTTGTATTGCTTTTTGTGCCGAGAACATTAAGGAGAGAAAAATAAACCAGGCAGAGAGATGTATTTCCCTTATGCTGATTTCCAATTTATGCTGATGTAGAGATGCTCAGCTATTTATGATGTCTCTTTCTGAGATACAGCCAGCAGGTATGTGCTTGGGTAATGTGATTGTAGCCACATAAATAATTACATGATGCTTCTCAATTTAACCATGTTCTTAAGTGCACTAGCGTCGTATAGAGCATGTTGCTGAAGGCAAAGTGAGCAAACTTGTTAAGACCTGGACATAATGGACACCCAGGAATTACAGCTACTGAAACAATAATATCATTAACACCACATAAATACTCTTACATTGGTTCTTAAATGTCTGGACGAGTAGTAAGCCCTGTGCTCAGTAAGCATTTTCTACTGGTATACCCATATTGTATACTTCAACATTATTGCCATTAAAAACTTAATGTCAGATGATGTGAAGATCCTCTAAGCGAAACGGTGACCTTTCATTGAAGCTCAGCAAAATTTAAATTATATAATCTTAAAGTAGTTCAGTAGTACACTACTATATTTTGATAAATAGAAGGAGGTGTTTTGTTTAACTCTCTTTAGTATCCTGGGTCATCTGCAAAGCTCAATCATCAAGAAAATGAGCACTATAAGGTGCTGGTAAGGGTATTAAAATATTGCAGGAAGTTAAATGATGTTTAATTTAGATCCCTACAGCCAGTCCATTCTAGAGACGCAGTGGAAAACACATTGGTCCCATGAACTGCTGTGTAAAGGGAGGGATCATGAATATAAAGATTTGAAAGTCCTTTTCCTTGCACTGCTTTAGCAAAATTTCCTGGCACCAAGAAAAGCTGAGATATATTTTTTCTCAAGTCAAGTCCTGAGCTGAGGTGTCACTCTTTTCTGAAACCCTTTAAGACTAATTGTTTGCTTCTAACTTTTTATGTGGGTAGATGGCAAAAGTCTTTTTTTTTTTTTTTTTTTTTAATTCCCAATGGGCTTTTCTATTTTCATCTGCTTTTGCTTTCATGGAAGACCCCTTGCACACTGGAGAAAGACACAAGAGCATTTTGCTGAGCTGGGGGCTTCTCTGTTCCACTCCCCCCTCCCCAGAACTACAGATGTTTTGTTGTTTGAGTTAATTCAAAAATGCACCATTTTAATCATACAAAAGTGTTATCCTCATACAATGATATGAGCAGGATTAAGATGAAAGTCAGTCTGTAATCCAGCATTTATTATTTGCAGTAATCAATTCGGTAATGGCCTGCGTTTGACTGGGAGGCGGTGGCTCAGCCACCTGTCCTGGCTCTGAATCCCAAGGCTCTCTTTATCTTTTCTGCTTTTCTCCATGTAGGAAATCTGTAACGCTCAAATTTTAATTCCTAACAGTGGCACAGAATCCCTCATACAGAAGTAATAACCACAGTGCTTCACTGTAACCTTGGGCTAGCCAAAACATCACAAATCATTTTGCCCCAAGGCTATTACAAATATGGCATTAACTTTAAACCCTGGTTTCAATCTAGGTATTATTTAGGCAGAGCCTCTTGTATAACTCAGCAAAATCAATAAACACCACCTAACATTTCCACATGCTATGTGAAGTGTGCTAGATGATGTTACTTTACTGGTTCATTCTTTGACACTAGATGTAATTTATAGCCTATGCATTTATACGAAGGCCTTCTCCACCAGGAAAACAAAACTACTAGGTTTCATGTCATACAATAGCAAATGGCAATTTAGGTTGTGAGTCAATACTGTTTTACCAGGAGGAGAACAGGAAATGAAGCAAGCAGAAGGAATGCAGAATGGTGAATGGCACCAATTTTGGCATTGAATTAATTCAAATTCTCAAGCTTCTCCCAAATATAAAGGAAAAAAATAGGACAAAATAACCTGGGGGTTCAGATACACTCATCTCTCTTTTCTCATTGCTTCTAGGGAATTGGATCCTAATATAACAACAATCAAGCTTCATTTCATAATCTGTTTCTTATGGACATTAGTGCTTTAAATTACCTATTTTAAAACCCGGTTTTATGCACTATTTAAGCTCAGTTCAGGCAGGGCTCTAACATGATTTTATTAGCTAGCTAATCTAAGGGTCTAAATCTACCCTTCTCTAGTTTAAAACCATTGCCCTTCATCCTATCACTACAAACCCTTGTAAACATTCCCTCCCCAGCTTTCTTGTAGGCCCCCCTCAGGTACCGAAAGGCTGCTATAAGGTCTCCCTGGAGCCTTCCCCAGGCTGAACAACCCCAACTCCCTCAGCCTGTCCTCACAGGAGAGGTGTCCCTGCCCTCTGATCATTTTTATGGCCCTCCTCTGGGTCTGATAAATCAGGTCCATGTGCTTCCTGTGTTAGGGGCTACAGAGCTAGACGCAGTACTCCAGGTGAGGTCTCACCAGAGCAGAGTGGCAGAATCACCTCTCTTGACCTGCTGGCCAGGCTTATTTTGATGCAGTCCAGGATGTGATTGGCCTTTTGGGCTTCAAGTGCACATTGTCGGCTCATGTCCAGCTTTTTGCCCACCAGAACCCCCAAGTCCTTTTCTGCAGGGCTGCTTTATATTGCCTCATCCCCCAGCCTATATTGATAGCGAGGATTGTTCTGACCCCGGTTCAGGACCCTGTACTTGGTCTTGTTGAACCTCATGAGCTTTGCATGGGCCCACTTCTCTAGGTATCTGTTCCACGGCCACCAGGGCAGCAGAACCAGACAGATTCCTCCCTGTCAGTACCATTATCAGCATGACCATGTGCCATTGCCTGCACAGCAAACCTGGTGCTTCCTGGAAGGCATCAGGAGAAATGTGGGGTGACAGGAGGAACTCATGCATGCAGGTGACTAATTGCAGTAGGTGACTCAACATGCCCCAAACATTTGGCACCACAGTTTCTACCATGAGTGTTTTTATAGTCAGCTAACAAGATAATGAGGGATTTAATAGATCAAATACTCTTTCATGATGAATTCAGAAGGGGATTATTTTTCACTTTGGTATTTCTCTAGAGAACACGTGAGTGAATTTTTATAGCAATTGTGAAGGAAATTGCTCATGTCTGTCATGTTCTGCTGAGGGCAAGCCCAGTGCTACCTCATGAAATGGCTATTACAGCATTTGTCAGTCATCTGATAGCTTCTGCTAATTGTAAAACTGACTAAACAAAAGTGGAAATTAAGAGAAAATGATCAGCAGTGGTTCCTCTCAGCCAAAGCTATAGCCTATTTAACAAAACATGTTTGGATTTATGAATTCCTATCAAGTGGTCTGAATTCAAGCAGAGGATAAATAGGCAACATAAAAGCAGTACCGTCAATATAACAGCTGCCATCAGAACTGAATTAAAATGTGATAAAAATATAAATGATAAGTGTCTTCAGACATGGGGCCAAATGCAGTCATCATTATCCACACAGATGAGCCAAAGTGGAGTTGGGATGTTTCTGGTGGGAAGGACAAGGAATTGCTGTTCTGTGCAGATGCTCTGCAGAGCCCTCCAGATGCTGCTCTAGAGGACTGCCCATGCAGACTCCCATTTCCTCCACAGAAATACATGGGGGTCAGTGAATCAGCTGCACTATTTATGGAATTAGGTAATTTTGTAAGATTATTTTTTGTCTATCACGATCTTCTATTTGCTACATTGAATAGGGAAGTAAATGTGTTTTCTGAAACAGACACTTGGCAGGTAAGACTAATCTAAAGGGCATATTCAACAGTTATGATGATGATTATAATAATAATAATCATCATCATCTGTATTTTGAGTATGTATCATGGCAAAAGGAAAGCATTTCCATTATAATTCTGCGAGACTCACACTGGTAACAAAGTCAAATTACCACTATAAAAATAAAGCAAAAAAAAAAAAGCCTGAAACATCACTGAGACTATTAGCCCATGGATTTCCTCAATAAAAGAGCTCCCATGTAGACCCTAGTGACATTGGTAGTCCAGGAAGAGTAGTAGAGGCTGCTGGGTTAATGAGACACCAACCTGATGTATTACGGTGAGGCAGGACATGACATGAAAACCCTTTTGGAACCATTATGTCTAAGATCTGCATCCAAATCAATCACCCTTACTCATACACTGATCATGAGCAATCGATTGCATGTTTTAAATGGTTTTCTCCACTACACTTGCAGAGGACTGTGAAACCAGCCAGCATTAAAAATATGAACTCATGGAAGTTTTTAATATGTTCATTACAGATGCACCTCACTTCACATCTTAAAACAGATGAGAGTATAAAGTCATCACAGGTGCTACAATTACTCTTCAGCTGAGTACAGCTGATGGGCTGATGTGTTTAAAAAGCTCAAGAAATTTGAAGTGAAGGCAGGGGTGCTCACATCACCAGAAAATACAGTTTCAAGAATCAAAAGTGTGTTGAACAAGATTGGAGAAATTATTCAGTTAGTTACTGGTTTTAGTGATTATATGAGAAGATTGTCAGTGAAATATCTAGCCATGTAAAAGCATCAAGTTTAGCTTTTTATTTCCTTTTAGGGAAGATAGAAAACAGGGACAAAGGGTTATGCATGAGTATGACTTCTGAAGTCATACTGAAAGATCACCCAAGTGATGTATCTGCACCCTGAATTAATGGGATTCTGTCCTCACAAAAAGTCCTGACTAGTTGAAAAACAATAATATTTCTTCAGTAATATTTTTACCATATTAGAAACAATAGATACACACATTTATCCTTGCTACAGGGTTCCATTAGAAAGCTATTAAGGGAGATTGATAAATTACAGGTATATCACTTGTGATTCTAATTAATTAATTTTATCCATATGGAACTCTGTAGGTTTTATTCCTGTCAAATACCATAATCATTAATAAACTTGTTTTTCTGATGGATGTTTAGACAAAAAAAATTGGAACAATGGAAGGGGAAATAGCAACAGATGGCAGAGAAGTGACTGGATGATGTGAAAAAAGCTACCCCAGATGCAGCAGGAGAAAGGAGCCATTCTTACTCTACGGGTAAAGTCCAAATGCTTCTGTTTCCAGATGAACATGCGGATCATAACACGAGTGACCCATCTTTTGCGTAATAGCTACTGGGATTTTCCTGAGAGGACAAACAGAGTCCATCTGGCAAAATCACAAAGCACTCTTTGAGATTAATTCTTACTACTAAAATCCCACACTGGAAACTGTGCTGTGTTTTTAATGAAGTTTGATGTGATAGATGCATGTTTTACTTCATATTAAGCCTTTTTTTCTAGCACTAGACTAACTACATGACCCATGCAGAAAAAATACCTAAGGAATTCCCAATGTCAACACTGCTTATTGCTCAGGCACTGAAGATCACTGCTCCTCATGCATGCTGCATCTTCAAGTCTTTCATGTTAACAGTGAATAATACTCTTAGAGAGTGACACCTTCGCCACCTCGGTAGTACCCTCAGTACCCACCAGAACTTTAGGGACTGGGTTTTATTACTTTATTTATTGCAGGCAGAGTTTTTCTGCATCATACTGGTTTTTTTGTAAGGTATTTCATTTGCCACAGTGAACACATGCTGCAACTTTTCCAAGTACACCATGGTCTTGCCTCTTTAAATCTGAAGTATAAAAACTGTGTCAAGTCCTGGACAACATGTAGCTGTCACAGTCTTTCTGTACATCCCTTTCTGGGTGCCAGGATTTCTGGCATGATCACCACTAGCTTAACAGAAAAGTTTTTCAGAAGACTTGCAATAAGCATAAAACAGAAGAAAGATTACAATTAACTTTTCTTGATATGGTGTGAGCATGGGGAGTGATGGGTATCAACCTACACCTCACATTTCCTGATTTATAAATAAGATTTTACATATTTTTAAAATTTCCTCTTTAGATTAGTTGTCTCTTAAGTTTAATGCAGTCCTTCATAGGATGATAAAATGATGCTTATATAAAGGTAGTAATAAAGGTAGCAATTCCATCAGAATGAATAAGAAAGTAAACCATGCATGTCAAAATGTGCTGTTTCTGTGTAGCAGACAGCAGTGCTCGGAACTGATAACAGTAAGCTGCTGGGAGGTTTCATTCTTAAGGATACATGCAAACCATTTCTTCGCGTTAGTACCATATTACTTGGCATTATTTGCATTTCATTTCAAATTCTCTCTTCCATTAAACCAAAGCCAATGCCACACATATGAAATAACCATAACTCAGCTAAAATGAATAAGGGAAAGATGGTTTATCATTAGAAACATATTGAAAAAAATTGCAAATAGCATATTTGCCTAGAAAGGTAGTTTTGTGGGTGACTCAAAATAGGGGTTAATGATTGCCCCAAAGTAAATTCTGTTAGATTTGGGAACCCAACTTTTGCAAAACTTCTTTATCATGTTTGAAGACTTATTCCCTCTCAGAAGGTATTTTTTTACTTAAAAGAAAGCCCTTCCCCACCAAAATCAATTTTTGTTTAATATAAAGTAGAAAGAGGGTTAGATTTTTGTAGAAAATGGGGAGGGGAGGGAGAATTGCTGATTTGCTCTACTAATGATAAAGGATCTTTGTGATAATGGCATAAAAATTTAAGGGAAAGCAATTTTAAAGTAGGATCCTCCCTTAGAAACATTATGTATTTATCCAGTACATGAGACTGTCAAAGTCATCCTGTTCTCAGAGGAGTGTGCAAGTATTTTCATAACAAAGCTGAAGAGAGGGAGCTTCCCTTATCAAGTTAGTCTTATTTTCATATATTAACAGCCAGAAATGATCTAGTAACACCAAGATACGAGGAGAGAGCTATCGAACACAATTTTTCAAGGTATTGTATTATTTTCCATAAAAAATTTTCATGTTGAGAGACACACCACTTTGAGGAGCACTTGGCTTCTGGGTGTTGGTATTCATCACTGTGTCTTCGGCTTCAGCTTAGTGTCTGATGCAGTGGCACAGTGGAGGGAGAACGGATGGAAAGAGCCTGCCACCGCTGAACTTACCACACAGAGCATGCACAACTCACATGCACCACAGCCATGGGAACATATGCTTGAAGAGGTCACCCAAGGAACTACGCACAAGTAAAACTGCTTGCACACCTCACACCTTGGCATTTGCTCCCTTAAAGCCTTTTCCTTTTCTCCTTATGGGATTTCATGGGTCTTTTTCTTCCTGCGTTTAGCTCAGTCACTAATCTTTTAGTACTATAAGTCACCTTCCATCATAGTGGCCTATGCAAATGACAGATCATGTTCATCCCTGAAGAAGTCCAGGGATGTAGCTAAGGGGAAAAGCCTGAGATTTGCAGTGAGAAATAGAGACTATTTCAGCTATTAAATCAGACTAACGTTGTGTGGCAACGTAGTCCAAAGGCTTTTGTGCAATATCCTGCAATCCCAAACTGTTGAATTAGATGTTGTGGCCTGAGAAAGCCTGAAGGCACTGCTTTAAATATTTCAATTAAGAAACACACTGATCATTAAGGAAGCTGCTAGACTTTGTCTTTCACATGTCAGAGTTTGGTCTTGGTGAAAGGTAGTCATGGATGATTAAGACATCTGAAGTAACTGAAAATTTGTGCACACTTGGGCAGAGAGTGCATGAATGTAAATATCAATCCGAGCCCTGGACCAAAAGGCAATGGCACCGGCTCCAAGGGAATGCTGTGTGGCGGACAAATTGCTCTCATTCAGAAAGGATACTGCACATTAATGTTGTCCTGTGTGCTGAACAGGCCTTACTAATTACCTTTTCATTCTCATTAAGCCCTCATCTTAAGTGCAACTTTTTAACTCCTTTGCCCTTTAAAGGGCAAAACTACCAAGTAGGTGGTACATGAAGGAAACTACAGAGAATATCAGCTATTGAAAAAATCACTAGGGTGGTACCCTTCCTGACCACACAGTTTAAAAAGATCTGGGATTTATAGTGAAATCAGAACCATTTATTTTTCCTTCATTTCCCAGTCCTCATCTGCTTATGTACCTGAAAATATAAAATTCCACCTGATAATTAGTGGTGAGATAAATCAAACGGTATGCACTTTAATGTGGTCAAAGCTATGTGATGAATTTAATGTAAAGATATCCTCAAAAGATTACAGCTTAAGCTGTAATAGATAGAAAGTGTTAAATATTCTTTTAAAAATAGGCAATTCCCTGGGATGAATCCCTAAATAGGGTTATGATTAAATCGGACATTTGGGAATAAGCTAGAAACTGGCAAATGACTACTTTAGATTTATGATTCTAAAGCCAAGTACTGCTGAGCTCAGCAGCAGTCCCCCAGCTCACACCAGTTTTTATCAGTTACAAAACCAACGTGCACTGTATTTCAAGCTCAACCCAGGCACATGGGGAAATGTGATACATTTTGAACTTCAGGTTGAAATTTGGTTTACTCAGATGTACATGCACCCCTCTCCTGCTCCATCATACTGAGGATTTTACTGCTTCCTACAGGTTTTCCTACCATATATTCATGACAATCCTGTCATATAGGGTATTTTCTACTCAGAATATTCTTACCTTTTTTTTCTGACCTTCCACGGCTGACAGGAACAAAGGCTAGTAAAGACTAGTAAAATCTTAAGTCTAATTTTGAAACTTCTGGGAGCCAGCACCCTTCTGCAGTTCACCTGCAGCCGACACCAGGCACCATGTTGTGACAGCAAACATTTACCTACCAAACCATTCAGCTTACACTGCTCTTAACCAGTCTGGGTCACTGTAAGAATAATGCATAGCAGATTTTTGTAAATTTTCCTAAAAAGCAAAATCTTCTATCATTGCAAATTTGCAGCATTATAGAAGACTCATATCCTCGGGCACAGTCAACGGTGGGAGGCCTTCTATGGGTGAGTGACACATCCTAGCAGACAAGTGAGCTGCTTGCCCTTCACTGTCTGAATGAAGCTGCAGGGTAGCTCCAGGCTGGTTTTCTTTGGAGGTGCCCAATATTGATGTAATAATTCACCGTAGGAATTGATATATTTTCATGGCTTTTTAAAAATAGTAACTCAAACTAAAGGGTAGACACCAATCCTTAGAAATATTAACATTGTAGTCAATTGCAGAGTGATAGGTAATGATGAACTCAAATAGTTAAATGAACAACTTCAGGTAAAACCAAATTTAAAAAACATATTTCTGAGCCTTCTAGGATTTTGATTTCCAATCCATTAAAAAAATCAAGATGCTTGCCAATCTACCTTACAGCTCTTATTTCCAGCTGAGATTTCTGAAGTTTAATCATGTCTGCTGAGATACTTTTGGAGAATTATGTTTTTAAAGATAGGAATAAGATTTGGAAACACATAACCAGTGGTCCATAGAGGAAACAGGCCATATTTCCTGCCTGCTTTTTTATTGAACCATTTATATGATAAAAAAAATTTCCTTCATATTTTGAACACTGAGATACAAGTTCCCAGTATTCTCTTGGCCCAAGCCACATCTTCTGGCATAATATGTAGCCAAACTACACAGTCAAAATGTGCAATAACTTAGAGCAGCAACTCTAAGCAATACAGCATACTACCACACCATTGATAATATAAACTAAATAGCATTTAGTTTTGGTTTCTCCTCCCTATTCTGTTGGTACAGATGTAATAAAAACAGCCCTAGCCAGCTGTAACTTACAATCATAGAATCATTTTGGTTAGAAGAGCCTTTAAGATCATCACATTCAAACACTAAACTCAGCACTGCCAGGTCACCACTAAACCACATCCTTGAGAGCCACATCTATGCGTCTTTTAAAGACCTCTGAGAATGGTGAATCAAAAACTTATCCGGGCAGCCTGTTACAGTGCTTTACAACTCTTTCAGCGAAGAAATTTTTCCTAATATCCAATCTAAACCTCCCCTCGTGCAACTTGAGACCGTTTCCTCTTGTCCTATCTCTTGTTACTTAGGATAACAGTCTGACCTACAACCTCCTTTCAAGTATTTGTAGAGGGCAAAAAGTTCTCCCCTGAACCTCTGTTTCTGCAGGCTACATAACCCCAGTTCCCTCATCCACTCCTCACAGGACCTGTTCTCTAGACTCTTCACCAGCTTGTTGCCCTTCTTTGGACATGATCCAGCACCTCTATGTCCTTCTTGTAGTAAGAAGCCCAACTTGGAGTAGATCAAGGATTTTAAATGTTAAAAAAAGTTTATGTTTTAGAAACAGTAATCATACTTCAGAAAAAGATTAAGAGATTATAATGTTCTCCATTAAGTCATAAAATAAGTGAAAAAAAAACAAACAAAAAAATGCAAATATGACTGTCTCCCATCATCGGAGTATCCACTGGAGTTTCTCCCTTCTGAAGTTTAGATTAGGAGTTCTAGATTAGGAGATGAATAAATGTGCTGCAGTTTTAAACTGTCAAGAGGAACATAGACCAGAAAGGTCAAACCTGAAGGCCATTTTCCTTTGCAGAAATTACTTTCTACACTTTTTCAGGTGAAAGAGTAAGATAAACTTACCAAGGGAAAATTGAAGGACGGATGCAGTAGTTGTGTTAAGGCCTGTGGTGGTCTACAGGAAGAAAAGCAAACAGGAAAAATGTTGTGTTAGATCAGCAAAACAATACATTCATCAGTTGTTTTTCTTTGAAAGCATGGAAACTCTCTGGATACCTAGATCTCCAGTGCATAAAACTTAATTGCTAGCTCTTTCAGGTTGAGTGATCATGGACATTTCTGTTATGTCATTTTGATTATTGGCAACTCATCATATGTCAAAGCTGGAATTTTTTTTCTTTCATCGTATTAATGGCTACAAAGCAAGCACATTTATGTGAAACACTGGCAGTTAACCAGTGTTTAGAAGATTGAAAAAAATGAACCATGTGGTTTATGGTGATCTTAGTATAAATCTGTATATACAGAATGGTTTTCACTTCTCACAGCACAGAACAATAACCAAAAAAGATCATAAATAAGTAATAAACATAACATTAAGAAAGCCTAAAATAATAAAATACAATATTTATAGGGAATAACAGAACCTAAGTCTTAACAGCAAAGCAAACAAAACCCTGGTGATACTGCATAATATATATCATGAAATTTTGTAGTAGCATCTACACACCGTTGACATCCAATCAAGACCTGGAAGAAGGCAGAAAACACTGAGCAGCTCACTGTATATTCAGCACGCCATCCTCCTTTGAGGCTTTTCTTTCTCCTTCTTTGTCCCTCCTTTCAGTGCCCCCATATTGCAATAGTTCAAGTTAAGATTGTTTTCATGAGAATACTATAAGACAAAAAGCACTGGGGTGTTGTGAAGGACACCTATTTATTTTCAATTAATTTTGAAATCTGGATGTAGTGATATTGCTGCATAACAAGCAAGGCAGAAGCACTTCCTAAAACCACTTCCTGATATAGTTATTTTGTCAAAGAGCTGAAAAATCATTACAACTCTTTATCAAGCAAAAAGACCAAGTGGGAAGTCACCTCAAAAGAGGAGACTCAAAGTTTAGTTCATTCACTTTAGCGAAAGACCCAACAAAGACATAATTTATCATTATAAGCAGATTTTAGAGACTACGTTGAAGAAGTGAATGATATACAAGCTGAAAGACCATGGCAACATTAGAACAAAAGAGAAAAGGAAAAAAGGCATGACCTGGCAGACAGTAAGTTTACACAATCAGAAAAAAAGTCATCTAATTGGAAGAATAAGGACAGCAAACACCTTAAATAAAGGCATCTGATATTGTTGCAAGTGATGCCTGCATTCTGGATTTAAAGACTCTGGAGTTGTCCTCCCACGTTAGACTCTATGCATCAATAATTCATGTAATTTCCCATGAAAGCAGTGACAGACTCTTCTGCTGGATGTGCTCCTTGTGATTTGCATCCATCCATCACATCATAATATGGATATGCCACAGAGAAGTCGAACTTCTGAGAAAATTCAGCCCCAGAAGTTAGGTCCCAGGGCTAGCAAGCTTTGGCTACCAGAGCTCAGATGTGAATCTGCTTGGAGACAACTCCAAGCAGAGCACCTCAAGGACCTGAATGATCCTTCTGCTTTGCTTGTTTGAGTGATGTAGGAAAAACTGAATAGTAGATAAAAATGAAAAAAGAAAAGAAAAGAAAAGAAAAGAGAAAAGAAAAGAAGAGAAAAGAAAAGAAAAGAACAGAACCCATGGTACTCTGCAAAATACAGATTAACATTTGAGCTGATGGACACTAAACAGTCATTTTTTTAAAAAGCCAGTACCCAAGTAAAGATTAGACTCAAGGACTTGGAAGATGCTACGTGCTTTCAAGTGCCTATTAACTATGGCAGGATTACAAAGGCAATTTTGTCAGTATTTTGTAATGATGAATAGTACAACTTCTGCATAATTTCCCCGAGTCACACAGTGAAAGCAGAGATTCATGTATTCCTGCACTCTTTAATTATCTACTATGCAGATAAACATGAAAACTGCTGAGAGAGATCTCCCTCATGCCTGAAGTCCCTTATTAGCCTGTGCATCGCTGCATGGCACTGAACAAAAGCTAGTCCTAAATGTAGGTGTTTTCTGACTATTATTTAGGACTCTATTGACACAGAACAAACATTATCTCTCAGTCACCTGCATTGTCTTTTCTGTCTTTGGAGACCTTCAAAAGATTTTCTGAATCTTTGCAAATGTATATTCAGAATGTATATGCAAAAGTATATGATAAACAAATTCTAGGTGATAGCTCCATCCATTCCCTTCCATGTACAAACATCAGTTGTTACGTAGCTACATGTTAAATCAGATTGAATAGTTGATTTCTGTTAAACTAATAGTCATTTTCCTTCAGAAGTCAGTTTTAACCTGGATTCATGTTCTGGTGTGGTTTCCCAGCAATGCTTGTATGAATATTATCTCTTCACCTGGTGAGAGGGGACAGGTGGTGATGCAGAAGAACAAAAGGGACTGAGCTTCTTACAGTGTCAGTGTGTACATAAGTCAGGTATTCCTTAAATGATGCCTTTGAAAATCATAGAATCATAGGATGGTAGGGGTTGTAAGGGACCTCCAGAGATCATCCCTGACACAGCAGGATCACCCAGGGCAGGTCACACAGGAACAGATCCAGGTGGGTTTTGAAAGTCTCCAGAGAAGGAGACTCCACAACCTCTCTGGGCAGCCTGTTCCAGGCTCTGTCACCCTCACAGTAAAGAAGGTTTTCTCATGTTGAGGTGGAACTTCCTGTGTTGCAGTTTGTGCCCATCGCCCCTTGTCTTATCACAGATCACAACCTTCTGAGATTTATTGCTTAGTCACTTCTCAACCCATCTCACCATCCACTCCTATAACCCACACTCCTGAGCTTACCCATGAATATATGGATGGAGACCTGCATGGGTTGCCATAAGTTTTTAGTGTTTGCTTTTCTACATACAAATTACATAGAGAGGAACTTCTTATAAATATTAAAGAATGGGATCTTCACTGAAACGTACTGAAAATTAGCTCGTAACAAGACTACATGTGCTTTAGGAGGGTGCATGGAAATCTATGAAATGTATGACAGCTATTAATGCTCTGTGAACTAAGACAGATTCAGTGGAACAGCGTCCTAAGGCTTCACAATATTCTCAAACAGCAGCTTTTAAAACTACCTGAAAATTTGTCACTCTCTGTACATAATGTTTACTTAAAATATAGTTTTTCTCTCTTTGGAATATTCCTAACAGGTAATTTTATCCTTTAAACAAAAATAAGGAAGCTGCATTTATATAGCTTCTTTAAAAATACAATCTCATTTAAAGTCCATTCTGTCAGAATCAATTCAGTATTAGGTACCACACTTATCATGCCAAAATGTGTTTTCTTTCTTGAGTTATGAGTACCTATTATATTCCTTTACAATCAATTAACTATATTGTGCAAGTTCTAATTTGAAAATGAAACTCTTTATCAATGTTCAGTGGCTTATATCACCAAGAAATTAAGTGTATCAATTATCACAGAAGAGGCCTTCACTTAGACTTACAAGGGACTGTTGTGAAACATTTCAGTAATGCCTTAGAAAAAAGAATTAGTTACTAAAAACACTTTCCAAAGTTCTGCAAAGGATGACTAAGTTCAGATGCTGCAGAGATGCTGGTAGGGAGCCTTTAATAGCTATTTTCCTTTGCTTACAGTAGCTCTGACACTATACATCTTTCCAGAATTTTGCCAGTGGTAAATTCTCACCAACAGACATAGACAGTTGGCATTAAAAAACCTCTGCCTGCAGTAACAGGCAGCTGCTGGGGGTCAGGAGAAGAAAGGGAGGTCAAAGAAGCAAACCAGAAACTGTCACAGCTGTTGATAAAATACATTTTTGCAAATTCAACTGTTTTTGACTAAGTATTTTAAAACAATAACGTGGCTTCTAGTGCTATGAACAGGAACAGAGATTTCAAGAGCCATTTCAAGCAGGGACAGAATAGGATTCAAATAGAAAAGGTGTTAGAATAAAAATGCACAATGACTGCTGAAATAAAGCATGTTTTAACATTTGTGGAAGGGAGAGATATGCTGAAACATTACTACAAATCAGAATCAAGTTGTTTATAAGAAAATAGGGACTTAACCCTATGTCCATACTCAAAAATAAAACTAGGTCAGACTTCTGGCATGAACACTGTCCTGTGCTCATCCAAAATGTTAAGACACTAGGATGTTATTTCATAAGGATTTGATTTTTTTTGCAATACTGCCATAATATTTATAAACATTTTCATTATTAGGCTGCTAACTGTTTATAACCATGATAATTTTTTCAGCCAATTATTTAATCACACCACTCTGACATAATAATCATTTTTCCACATTCCTGATGCCATGGTAGTGCTATTTTACCACATGGCAATACAACAAATACAGCCCAACACTGGATTTTGAAGCTGATTCATGATTACTAAGGATAGTCTAAATTACATATCAGCAGGAAGAAGATAGACAATTAATGACATTTCAAAACCCTCAGGGCTATGACCTTGGGTTTGCCAAAATGTTTTTCAAGGAGAGTTACCTATGCTCAAAACTACAACTAAAATTGAGTTTAAAAATTGGGAAAAATATCCCTGTGATATGACTTCATTTTTGCACAGGACATAAAACAATGCATCTCTTCTCAAGGCAGTTAATGAAGCATAGTATGTTCAAATAGGATTCAAAGTAGTAGAGAGGCAATTTGGCATCCCTGTCAGGATTCCCTGGCTTGAGCTGGCTGTGAGGGAAATGACTGAAATTCTCCTTTACCCATAAAACCTCTAAATTTGTTTTATATGTGTTTATGACTTTCAATCACCACATCAGCAATATCTTTATTGCATTTGTGGAATTCTGGTCTCAGTTAAGGATAAAAAATCAACCCTGTTAAAAGAATTGTTAATGTCTGTAATGAAGAGAAGATGCCATTTCTGGTTTATGGCCCTCTTCCATGTTTGCTCTTCAAATAGTTCTGATCAGTCTCTCCCTCCACTCAGAAGACTGTTGAAAACATGAAAATTAATTTTGAATTACACAGGCTTTGAAATGACCTTTTAATTTTTCAGTTCTTTCCAAAACTCACATTTTATGTACATCATTGCAGCTAGCTGCTCAGTGTCAGCATATGGGCACTGGTTATACATCTTTCAATTCATTTTCCACACCCAAGTTAATGTAAATTGCACCATGTTATTTCTTACAGCAATTTTATGACCAAACTACCCCTCAGTGAAATAAATTCTGTCTCCTTCATCATGACTCTATTTATTACACACACTTGTCCAAGACAGGCAGGTGCTTGCTCCAGGCTGCATTTAAGTCTGTAGGATACATTGTTACAAATGATGTTTTACAATCAAATTAAGATTTGTCAACAGTGACAAGAAAAAATGGGACATAGCTAATAAAATAAGAGAAAAAAATGAACAGTGACTCTACTTCAATGTCAGAAATAAAAAGAGAGTGATGTCCATTTGACAACTCTGTTCTATTTCCTTGCCTTTCCAGTATTTTATCCATACTTTAAATAGCTTCAATGCACATTGGATCAAGAGATTTTCCTTTGCAAGATATTACAATAACCTTAGGTTAGCATCTATAGGCTAAAACACTGGCATGTTCCTGGGCTTCTCTTCCATGGCCTTATAGTCTTGCCTAAGAGCCTCTCTGCTGAACGCCAGACTTTCAAAGCACACCAACATCTGTGCAGCTGACACAGTCTTGATTCATAACTGCAGTCCCAGCCCCAGCAGCCTTCACTTACCAGTTCTCTGGGACCATATGGCTCGCAGAAAGTGACGGCATTGCCATGCATTATCACACCACACTGCTCTCCAACCTCACAGTTACTGCATTCAGACCTGCAGGAGGAACACATCATGTTCAGAATGGAAATCAGAAGCCATGCATTTGAGAACACTCTGGTTGTGGAAACTGTAAAATAAGATTGTTATAACTCGGTGCTCAGACAAATTGGACTGTTTTGTTACCATGGTGCTGAACTTAAAGCTTGAGCAACTGTACATAACGATGTACTAGAGTTGACTCTCGAGAAAGGCCCTTGAGAATAAGTACTTGCTCTCTGCAGACTGTTCCCGTTCCAAAAAAGTGTCCCTGTTCATCAACTACAAATCACACCACAAGAAACCAAGTGAACTCTTACATGTGTAATTTACCCTGAAGTTACTCTTCCTCCAAAACTCTTACTACATATTTGATATGCCATATATAAACTCATAGCCGTTGAGTTACCACACAGAGCAGCTCAGGACAAGGAGTCAGGATCAGCCCTTGTCCAGCCCACAGGGTTATTTACCCCAAAAGGCAGACTTAGGACTGCAGACCCTACCTCAAACTGGGCACCAAGTCTCCTACAGCCCAGCTGCTGTAAGATGGGCTTGCTGCTTCTTTCTATTTGTATTTCTCATATCCTGTATTCCTTGCAACAGAGTCACTACTCTGTTCTACTTTTAGAGGAAAAAAAATTATGAAGAAAATCTCAGAGGAGCTAAGTTCTGCTGAGACAACTAATTGCACCTCTCCTGATATTAATTTGGTATGAAGGATTTTGTGGGCAGCCTGACTGTGGAACAGAAGGAAAGGGTCCTCTCCCCCACCTTCAAAGACCAGGGTATTGGCTTTTGGCATGAGAAGCAGATTTTCAAAATAGTTTGGAGATGCTCCCAACCCCTGAAAAACTGCCTGTGATGCAGCAGATCAGCATGACATTTGGACATCCAAAGCTTAGCTTCAACATCAAACCTCCAGGCAAATATTTGCTCCCAGAGCAACTCCATTGTAAGCAGGGGTGAACTCACTCCAAACTTTGTTATTTCTTGCTGATTTTTGTCTGTACTTTGATAACTAATAATTTTAGAGTTTTAAGTGTAATGGACTCATGTAAGGGGTGTTTAGGTGCTTTTTCTTTAGCTTCTCTCACACAGACTGACTTAGACTTGGCCATCCTTTCTGATGTGTAATGACACCAAAATACACATTCCCATATACACAGACCAGATATACCTTAGCGGTGTGCAAAGGTTTGCTTTCCTGCTGTCTTTTCATTCTCTGACTAATTTCTGGATGATAGCTCTTAAGTATGGAAAGGAAAAAGTTAGGCAATTGGATGGAAGGGAAGAAGTCCCAAGGAGATAGGCACTTGCTGTGAACAAATGTGATAGAGTTTTCAATGGCCACAGTTCATCATAGAAAACTGATACATACTATTAATATATAGATGATTCCTATACAAATTTCCTTGCATTTTTTTTACCTGTTTGCTTAATTAATGTTTTTTGTTTGTCTTTTTCATAATAAGTATTGTGTTAAACCTCTGCAAGTCTTTCTGTAAACTGCTTGGGGCAGGATTTTTCTATTTCTGAGCATGTGAAAACCATCAGCCCACCATGGTCCTAGACAAGGCAAATGAATTCTCCAGCTGCACTGGGAGTAAGAGGCTGGTAAGGTTGTCAGCTTCCCCATGGGGCTGAGACAGCTTGTCCCTGCAGGGACCATGTATCCAAAAGGTAGTGATTAGAACTAATGCTTAAATTAATTTTTAAAGTACTTGTTTGAGCTACCTCCTTGTCTTCTCACACAGCAGATTTGGGCTCTTCACTACTGCCCTGGCTTCCCAGTGCAACAAAGTGTAGGTAACCAGGCAGAATGGGTTAACTCTGGGCAGCATACAATACGCTGCACAACACCCTGCAGGTCTGTCAGTGCTAAACTCTGCTGAGTGATAGATGTTAGGTTTTCAGATGCATAGATGTGGTGAATAATTGATTTCAGTTTTTATTTTGGGTCTCTTCAGTTGGTCCTGGGTGAATTCAGCATAGGACTGGCTTTCTTATGCCCAAGTCCATTACAGAAGTCAAAGATGAATGCCTTGTTTCCACTTTCCAAATCTTTCCCTTATTTCGAGATCTTATTAAAGGTCAGTTTCAGCTCCACTTCACGAAACAAAGTCAGATGTAAAAAATGATTGAGTTTTTTTTTCCTGTATGGGCATGTCAATAAAATAATTCAGCAATTCACATTGATAACATTTAGGATCTGGAATTTAAGCAGCAAAATTAAATCCTCTAATAAAGTAATGTAGTTCCTGACAACTTCATGAGTTAAAATTTACTTATAGAAGCCATAATAGGCCCATAATTTTATTTCCTAATGTAAGGCAAGAAGAGATAGTGTGAATGAATGAAATTGTACTTTATGAGAAAGTACAGAAGCAGAGTTCACAGAGGATGTGTTGTCATTACCTAAAATTTATGTTATCCCTAACCTGTGATAACTGAAAAACAGAGGGATGGAACTAGAAGAATATGTAGAATTCTGTAGGAGTCTGTCTGTTTATGAGCACTGTTTTCATCATTTGCTCCTAAATTTTTGAGTTTTGTAATGGAGCATTTTCTTGAACTCCTGATATGTACAGGGAGAGGCAGATCTAGAAGGAAACTTTGCCTGTGAATACGATGCAGGGACCCCTTAGTCCCTCATGAAAGGTCAGGCTACATAATCCAAAGGATATTTCAATGAACAGAAAGTGATTCGGCTGTTCATCTATTCTACTTCTGTAATATGGCCTATGAAATACTGACTGGAAATGCTGTCCTTCTACTACAGCTGTTTCATCATTACTTGTCTTTTCTAGGATGACTCCTCTCCTAAGAAATTGGAAGGCTGTTGGTAATCCTGATTCAAATCTCTGTGCTCTCCTTAAAATGCAGTACCTCTGACAATAAATTGCTCGCTAGCTTGACAGGAATGCATGAAGAGTAAGATTATTGATCTGCTGTTCCTCAGATTGTCACAGTGTTACGTGTCTAGAAACAACCCAATTTGCTCCTCTCCTGGTGCAGACAGCAAGGTTAATTTCTTTCCCATTTATAGAAACAGGAGGCAGTATTAACTGCCCTGGCTGGGTGCAACTTTTTACATTATCTTTCTCACCTGCTTGGTCTAAAATCTTAGCACATTAAAATCCCTTCAGCTTTCTCTTCACATCTGGCCTGTGCTGCCACTGTTGACGTGTCATTTTCATCTAGATGTCTTCTCTGCAGACCTGCCATTGCTCTCAACTCTGGCTTAGAGAGTCCCACCTCTCTCTGCTATTGTTCTTCACTTTGCTGAAGGGGAAACATCTGCTGTTTCCTCATCCCTATTTGTCATCTTGTTTCCCTCTACAATACCTGAATTTGTGGACATTATATTGACTGATGTCTTTTGTGATGTCTGGACTATAAAGAAGATAAACATCTCAAGCTGCCAAGAGATTTTAAAACATAAATCTTTCTGAAGTTTAATCCCACAGTTTTAGTGCAATTTGGAAACCACTTCAGGACTTCTCTCTCCTGTCACAAATCTTTCCTCCACCTCTTTCCCACTGGAAATATCACTATACCTCTTCATTTCTCATGTACCATGAAGAAGTGATGGAACCTTTTTCTTATTGATTGATCTTACATGCTTAGATTTTCTTCATGTCATCTCTGAAGAGTGTGTCTTTTGTATGTGATTGCTGTTTGGAGTGCTGATAGGCTTTCAGATGAAACATGGCATCAAGTTGTGAAGGAGAATTTATCCAGCTGCAGGCTTTTGTACAGTCTTTCTTTTTTAAATGTACTGAATTTCCTATTGTCTACAGCCCTACTGTTAAAACTCAGTGTTTTATACAGAAACATACATTAATGCCAGCATGTCTTCTTTAGTAATTTATGCATCTTCTTTTTCCCCCTTTTGTCTCAACATTAAATCATTTATCATAGGATTAAACAGAATATTTTTTTCTGGATTTGTTCTTGTTTGGTGGTCTATTCTAGTTCTTACATAGCACTTTTTTTTTAATACTTTTCTCTGCAACTCTGTGAGGTCACATGGAAGCAAGAGGGTCACAGAAACAGGTATTCAAAGACCTAGAGAGTCTTCCAGACACCACCCATATTGGACCTCTTCTCATCCAGTTATTCCCTGGCAAGTAGCACATGGTGCAGATTCCCCTTCCCTACAAGAGAAATGAATTACTTACATGGTTCCTGAGCTTTCTGAACTAACATACTCCTGCCAGTTTTCAGCAAGTCTCTTGGACAATGAATCACATGTACTAGACTTTTCATTGAAAAATGCACTAAACATTCCTGTCTAATTATGCTGCACAAGTCAGCTGTGAACTGCTTAGCACGGCCATCAATGCTACGTTTAGCATGGAGTGGGAGTCAACTACCTTAACTTCTACAGCTAATACATGTTAGGCATAGAATACGTTGGACATTTATGAATGTGTGAAACATAATTATTTCACAAGCCAGAGATCTTTGTAACGTTGGTGTCAAATGAAACCCAACAAAGGAGGAAATATTTGCATAAGTAGGCAGGCTTGTGCCTATGGGTTAGGGACTTTGGAAATAACCATATTCTGAAATGACTGCATAATGGAAGAAAAGAATATAAAAATTAGTCAGACAGACCACAGCAGAAAATCCTCATGGTGGTCAAGTCCCAAGAAAATGAGAGAGGTGAGGATCCTTCTCCTTATGTGTCCTCTCCTGCTACCTCCTCCTCTCCTTGTTCTTTCCCACTTTAGAGTTTTCTCCTTTTTTCTTTCAATCACCAAACTGTGATTTATATCAGGAGTCCATTCCCAGATGCTGTGATTTTTTTCTGTCTACAGAAAATCCCATTCCAACCTTCCCTTTCTCCACCCCTTGCAGTTCCAGAATCACTCATAGCCACTCCTTTCCTGAGCCTTCAACTAAACAGATGGTTGTTGGGTAAGGTGTGTCTTTTAATGTATTTGAAAGAGCAGAAATCCACAAAAACCAGGTGAGCACTCTCAAAATCATAGAGTACACCTGTGCAAAATAGTGATTTGATGTGAGGCATCTCACAGAGATGGAGTGACACACTGGCTCTGCTGAGACTCATAAAATTAGACACATGCAGAAGCTACAAAATGCTTTGCTTGTGCACTTGGACTGTACATCTCTGCCAGAGCTGCACATGCCAGAAAGAGGATCAGAAGGAGTGGGACAATATTAATCACATCCAAGCCAGTGTTACGTAGGATTTATGAAGAAAAGATCATAGGAAAATACAAATACTTCTCTTTTCATCTTTTCACAAATAATGGTTTCAGAAATTATTAGAGTGGCTTAGTCTAGCTGTCCCCTGGTGATACAGCACTGCTGGAGTATTGGTGCACACAGGGCAGCTGCTACCGCACACTCTGAGCAGAACAGACTGGGGACCAAGCAGGGCTGGAAATACTGCAGCTACTGCAATTGTTTGTGGTAAAGATGGGATTTTAGCAGCTACCAGGGGAAAAAATGCAATTTTAGGGTGGATGGCATAAACCATTAATAATCCCTGATTTAACTCCCAATAGACAATCAAATGAGAATCAGCTTTTTGCCATTAAGTGGGTCTTCACTGGAGGCAGAGCTACTGTAGAAATCCTTTACACAGAAAAGCTCATGACACCTCATTATAGTTTTATTTTATTTGTACTCCACTTTAATTTAGCATTGCTGAAGCTGGTGTTATTACAGGAAATTTGTCTCAGTATTGCAGCGAGTTTTGGGACTCTCTCCCAGCACACACCTCTCTGCACTGACCCACAGACCAAGGTGAGTCAAGGTTATTCCAAATCCAAATCTGGGGGACCAAAGGACTGGGAGACTGGGGGCTCTTTTGTTCTGAAATTCTCTATTGAGACTTCTATAAGGCAAGGATGAATTTAAAGATAAGAGAGCAATGGATAAGTAAATTATGGAGGCTCCCAACAGACAGGCCCTCTGTGAATTATGAGACATCTGCAGGGAAATAATGCCTCCTCTCATTTCTCCGCACTCAAGTCCATTTAACACACTGATGCTAAAGCTATCTACCTTGGCAGCTATGCTGTAACCCATTAAGAGTCCTTGATCTATTCATTCCCATAAAGAAAGAGGTGTGGCGGGGGGGGGGGGGGGGAGGGGTGTGTGTGTGTTATAGTATTCAGGCCCTTAATGCATCTGTCCAGAAAAACTTTTAAAGAGATGTTATAAAAGTAACAAAAGGAGGGAAAAAAGTGCATATTAAAAAGTATCACAATAAGTATGTGCAGAAGAAAATATCCATAAAGTTCCATAAACCACAATCATTTTACATAAGATGATGAAATTGTGAAAGACCTGCACACATGGGAATCTGTGATGATCCCTAATAAAAAAGGGAGGTGAAGTCAGATTTCACAAAACATATATAACTAACTAAGAGATGCAGGTAACTGCTAACATGGCCATCAATAATTTATTTGAACAAGATAAACCCAGTAAAATACTTCTGTGTCATCAGTAAAATTCATTATATTTATGAAATAGGGTTGGAAGGAATAGAAAAGTCAGTAATAGTCTCATATAAAAAAAGGATGTTCCAACCTTCAAAACTTCATGTTGAGAATGATAGATGTGTTTATCTGGGTATAGTATGACCAGTAGATATATTCACTATACAAAGTAGAATCTGTTTTGTGCTATGAGATCTACTGCTTCCTCTTGTGATGCCCATATGTATATCATGTGAAATGGTGCTCTATCACTATGACCACTGTGGTGGTAAAATTATTAATATTTAAGATTGAGAGGTCTGGCTAAGAGTTATCTTCGCTAAAAGAACATTCCTTTTGACTAAAAGGTAACAGTCTGTGATTGTTTCCAACTCCCCAGTTTCTGAGCTAAGATAACACTGTGTGTGACACTCCTATAAGGCTCTGCCAACAGCCATCTCTCCATATCATCCTGTTATTTACTGTTACAGCCCTTAGAACCGTTGCAGTGACTTAAGGAGTCCATCCCTCTGAGGGATGTATATTGGGCCTTATTAACATTGAAATGATGTTTTTTCCTCACCTCTTTTCTTATTTTTTGAAACAGTGTATGGATTAAATCTCTGCAATCCCTTGGCAGAAAATGGGGGAGCAGAAGGGGAGATGTCCGAGTGCTCTCTCAATATGATCATAGTTAATAAACCTTCTGCCTGACCTGTCCTAAATTGTACTTGCCTTATTATGCATGTATAGTCCTGAGATTCTCCAGGAGCATCTACCAGTTAAAGAATGATAATCTGTCCTTGCTGTGTCAGATGTAGACTGTGATAACATGAATGACCCTACCTAGGAATCCCAATTGACCTAACAAACTTAGCAACTGGGAGTTGTTGTATAGAGCTGGGAAGAGGTTTCCTTCCTCTATATACAGAAATTTTGAAAAAGTTTACTTTCCACAAAAAAAAAAAAAAGAAAAAAAATCAGCCTTAAACAATTTCAGCAGCTGAAAATTAGACAGAGGCACTTGATTCCAGCTAATACTTTTTTCTTTGAATGGTTTGGAAACATTTGATTTCAGTCTAGGAGTTTTTACTATAGTTAGCTTCACCAGAAATATGTATAACGTGAAAATGAAATAAACACACATTTGAAAAAATGAAGTTTAATTATTGAAATTCATCACTTTTTCCATGAAAAGCTGTGATTTCAAGAATTCAAAATTTTCATAGAAAAACATTCACTGAACTCAGCTCTATTCCTTCTTTCTATTTTTGTATTAATACAAAATTTGAAATCAAAGAGAATTGTCACTTCAGTGGGCTTAGAATTTCTCAGTTCTTCATTAATCAATTAACTAATATATTTAGATCCCAGTGGATCAAAAACACACATAAGCTTACACCAAAGTGAGCCGAAATATCTAGAAATTAATATAATCCAAATACTTCACTATAATAACCAAAATAAATGTATATAAAGGAAAGCAGAAGTATGAAACTCACCACATGCTAGGATTCAATTCTTGTTGATGGTAAGAGTCAAAGTCATCTCGTAAGATAATGCTGTCACTGTGCATTTCAGCTACAAGGAAGAGAAAGCATTATATGAAAAAAAAATCCAGTGCTCTCTAAGTGTTGCCCTACCTAGAGCTAAAGTAATGCATTGTAAAATGAGGATATCAGCTTTTTAAAGCATACTAGATACAAAAGCAGGGTTTTCTCAGGTATACATTTTTTTTACTTACTCTGGATCATAGTACCACATAAAATAAAGAAGTGTCCCAATCTATCACCAGAGTGTGATGGTTATGACAATACACAGTTGTCAAATACAAACTAAATGTTTTAAGAAATTCTGTTCCAAACTGTTGGCTGTTTGGATGTTCAGAAAAAAAATTCCTCCAAATCCAGATTTTGGAAACACTGACACATGGAGGGATGAGATGTCCTGGTAAGTATACTACACTTCTAATAGTCAGGGGATATATTCTGATAACTCAGAAGCAAAAGTCCATGAGCTCATTGGAGTTCCTCTGTTGCTATCAGTGGAGCTGGCAGTAAAGATCAGGTCATTTAAGGAATATAATCTGTGAGTTACTGCTAAGCAAATATTTGTAACCATCGATCTGCAAGATTTAGACTCCCATTTTCCCCATAGATTTACTGCATCATTTATATATTTAAGACCCAAAAAAACCCAAAATCCCAAAACTTTAGTACATGTATTTATATTAGACAGACCCTTCTCTACAAATACTTACATTAACTGAATGAAGGAACTCTCATCGGCTATTCAAACTGCCAAGGCTTCCTGGACTTGCAGCATACAGATTGGTGGGTACAGGGTGAGAGCTCTGCTGCATGCTCCATGCTCTCCTTGGGAAGCAGGAGAAGCAGTGCCCTGCTCCTGGGTGCACCTTGGAGGTGCACAGGAACAAAACCTTCCTCACAGTGACCCAGCACTGGTGTGATGGTGCCATCCTACACTGAGGGTTACAGGTCACAGAATCATAAAATTATGGAATGGTTTGGATTGGAAGGTCCTTAAAGATCATCTGGTTCCAACCCTCCTGCCAGGAGCAGGGACACCTCCCACTAGATCAGGTTGCTCAAAGCCCCATTCAACCTGGTCTTGAACACTTCCAGGGATGGAGCATTGACAACTTACCTGGGCAACAGGTTTTAGTGCCTCACCACCCTCACAGTGAAGAATTTCTTCCTTACATCTAATTTAAACCTACCCTATTTCAGTTTGAAGCCAGTGACCCATGTTCTATCACTGTATCACTTTGTAAAAAGTCCCTCCCCATCTTTCCTGTAGGTCCCATTTAGGTACTGGAAGGCTGCTATAATGTCTCTCTGGAGCCTTCTCTTCTCCAGACAAAACAACCCCAAGTCTCTCAGTCTGTCTTCATAGAAGAGGTGCTCCAGCCCCGGTCCTTATGCAAACAGATGCTCTAATACAAAGTGAGGAAGAAAAGCTCTGCAGCATGATATACTCATGCTTCAAAGGCTCAAAGGCAATAAATAAACTGTAATAAAAATCACAATGAAAAAACAACTAATCGGAATTATACATAATTCAATTCATTTTATATGAGTCTCATTTTTATCTTAATTCCCCAGAGTTAGTTTCATACAACCTTACAGATTGTTTATTATAATAAAGTTAGTGATTCTGAGTTTTAGTGATAAGAATGATAAATCACCTACCTAGGTGAGGATGTAAGGGAGCTTCTGTTGGGGCTGTGGAGAGCAAAAACACACAATGCATTAATATCCTCTATGATCAGGGCTTAATTGCAGTGTTCAAAATTGATTCAGCAGAAAACAAATTGTACAGTATGTGTTCTCTTAAGTCAGCTATCCTGACAGTTTAATTATGAAAAATGTGATACACATTGAAAGTTATAAAAATGTAATAGGAAAGAAAAAATACATATTCTCTAATTAGAAGAAGCATCAATAAAAATTGAAAGACAGAAATGGTTGTAAAGCAAGGTAAGAAAGATCACTCCTGGTCTAGGATTATGAGATATTCTCAGAAATAATTTTGAATAAGATTCAGTAATTCAATGATTGATGAAGAGAGTGGAAGTTGGGGTGAACAAACTAATAGTCTAGGCTAGGAAAAAAAATGCCACTCTTTGACCTTTTACACTGCACTAGACAACATTTTACTGCGTATACTGTTGGGAGAAAATATCCTAGTACTCCTAGGGCAGCAAGTAACAGATGAGTCTGCAAATCACAGAATCAAAAACTTATTTTAAAGCACATTTTTACATGCATTGCTCATCAACTCCCTGGTAGGCCTTTGTCTTCCAAGAATCAGTAGAATATCATGATGACTCACTGCATGGGTGTGAAATGACAACGGTTCATTAAGTAGTCTTTTCCTAGCACTTTGCAACAGGAGACTTGGTGTAACATTACACAAATGAAAACAGAAGGCATCTGAAAGGACACAGCTACATAAAAAATATGGGAAGTGTAGAAGGTGTCTACACTGTCTGCTGGATACTCTGTGGTAGCTACTACACCCATAGCCTTGCCTGATCTTAAATCCAATGTAAGTTACACCTCTTTCATGGGAGCAAAAAGTGTGCATATAAGCAAGCTCCTGGAGAGCAGCTACCTCTTTTGGCTCTCTGTACCTTGCCCATGCAGCTGTATTTCTAGTGGTATTTTGTACTTCGGTAAACAGAACACCAGAAGAAGGAGAATTTTTGCAGGCATGATTCTTTTGATGATTCTGTGTTTTTTGTTGGGGACTGACCTAAATTGTATCAGTACTCCTGATTTCTTCAGCATATTTGCAAAAACTTACTGAAGTACTGCAATTTCTGTCATAACATCTGACAAATTAAAAATAGATTAAAAATAAACATAAAAATGAATACAGCAATCTGTGTAGAGCCCTCACACATCATCATCAGAATAGAAAGTCCAACAGAAATCTCAAGAATTTTGTTTTTCTCTTCCTGCCTTCTCCTTAAACACTGGGTATGCATAGAGGCGTGACATTCTGTAATGAAATTGCAACATTTCATGGGGAAGTTGGTGATTAAAAAGATTGTACAAGAAACAACTGAGGTATGTGCAGACCAGAAAAAGATGGCAAGGAGTCTGGATTTATCTTGGATACCAACGGATGACCAACAGGTTTTAACGCCATCCAGCAACCTTATAAATACAGGATACATAGATAATGCTGAAAGCAACCACAGAACCACTGAAAGATTTAATGCAGTGAAGAGCAAAGACATTCTTAAAAATCTGATACTGAGTAGAAATCACAGACATGCAGAAATACGAAATCTTCTTTTCTTTATGCAGCTAACTTGCTCCATTTTTTGTACAAGGAATTTATCCATTGCATCTTGTTTTCTCCAGAAGAAATGCCAGTAATGACTCTAGAAATGGCTAAAACCTCTCATCATGACAGTACAAAATCTGTAGCAATACAACTCCAATTGCATGTTAATATTGCCACTGCCTCCAAAATAATACTGCGGTGCACTGGTGGGTACTACACAGGCAAAGACTGCATTTGTCCTTTGCAGCCCCATTCATTGTTTCCCTCCATGGAGGGATGTGTAAATTTCTATAGAAAACTTTCAAAAAATATTTGCACAGAAGAAATGGATTCGACTGGATTAACAGATTTTTCCCAGATTGAGCAATGCAAACTGTTCTGGATTTTGCCTGTAGTACATTATGGCATGGGATTTGAAATACTCCCGGTGTTTCAAGAGGTTAAGCTTAAAATAAGCCCTCTGTCTCTGATTCTCTGTGTTACCCATTTTTGTTAGTTCCAGATTATTACTAAGGGATGATCCATGGAGAGTGTAGGTGTGGCTAAGAGCCATTCCACCAGTGCTCATCTATAAGAAGGATGGTCACATCCAGCCACACTATGGGCAGACTCAAGAGTTGGCCAAACAAATTTCACTAGCCTTTGAGCTAATTGAAAGAAACTCAGCTGAAAGAGATCTTCCACTCCAACAAGGGAGTTCAGACCTCAAAACAAAAATGAAAGACTAGATTGTCCTTTATCCCAGGTCTCTTGGCATTGCTTTTTGGAAGAGGGTCTCTGTGGAAGGTGGTTCATCCCAGGACACACACAGTCACTAACGATACTTTCTGAAGTTATGAAAATTTCAACCAAAAGGCACAGGTTTAGCACAAACGTGGAATCTTTACATTTGCAATCTCCTTTGACTTCAGCATTTTTTGAAATATAACTGTCTGTCTGCAAGTAAAGAACATAAAATTGGGATCTGAGAATTTTTCCTAAAACAGTTCTTCCATTGTGTGCATAGTATATTGCAAAACAAAACTGCTTACCAACAGATGGAAATGAAGGAAATTGTGCAGATGCATAGTAGTGCTACTGATTTAAAAACTAAAGATGGAATTAAGCAAACACTAAATGTTGGAGAAAAGGATTTTCTTTATGACTTTGTGTTGTGAGGAGTTATGTTTCCCAAATCTTTACACAGTCTGAGAAGCCCAAGCATTTTTGCCTCAGGTATTCTTTCATCTGATTTGCAATTCAAATTCCAGAGATGAATACGACAAAAGGCTGTGAAGGTACCATTTAATGAGTGATGGACCTAGACTTTAATCTCCCTATGAATAATTTCTGTATTACATTTTATATTTCACTGCAAAACAGAACCGTGTTAAACTTCAAGTATCGTAGTTGGAGGTCCCCAAAATAACAGAAATTCAGAACATCATGCAAAACCAATTGTAGTAGTTTTAGAATATTTTCAGATCTGCCTTTTTAATCAATTTACAGAACTAGCTATTTTAAAACAGTATGAATTGTACAGTAGTCTGCACAGTGTGGCTGAATTAAAATGAATTTTCCTCACACAAAAAAGGTAAGAAAAATATATAGTGCATAGTAGTTATACAATGCAAAGATGTAAAATGTTTGCAATTTAAAAAGAATTACACAATACTTCAGACCGAGAGGGACAAAAAGCCCCACATCTTTGTTCATGTTTTAAACCATGATTCACTCTCTTAGATGTTCCTTAGGCACATGATTGGGTGGTTTTAAATTTAAAATCAGTATTTGTGCGGCTCTAAAATGCATCTTAGCTTGAACGAGAATTTTGAACCTTTTTAAAAAAGTAAAGTAGGTGAATGTATTATTTGATTTTTAACTAGAATCCTGGATATATACAGAGCTTTACAAGAGACACATTGTACCAAGCAAAGAATGGAAATGGATCTTAACCGAGTTCACAATCTAAGAGGCATGAGGAAATACAAGATGAGAAAATGTAAGGAAATGTACGATGCTTGCTTGGTAAGACAAGGCAATCCCTTTGGTAAGAAAAAGCACAGAAGTACACAATACAAAGTGATTCAGAATGAGAAAGGCCACAGTCAAACAGGAAGCCTGAGAATCTTGAAGAAAGTAATGGGGAATTCAAAAGTCAATGGGGTCATTGTGGGGCTCTGTGTCAAAGGGATGAGGAAGAATGAAGGCATCTTTTAGAGTAAAAGATTAAAATTTTCTGTGGATGAAGTAAGGCTACTGAAAGGTTAAACCAATAGAAAAATATGCCCTGTTTTGTTTAAAATGTAAGAGTGGGGGAACTACGCAACAACTGGGAAGGGAACATCATCTTCAGATAAAGGAGATTAAACATGAGAAGGGAAAAAGATTTTGTGATGGTCTTGATGTCAGTTAAAAAAAAACAAATGAAAAGAACCAAAATCATTAAACATGGTAACGATTAACAGTTAGGCAAAAATAGTATCCATTCAGCTAAAAAGAGCTAGCATAATGCAAATTAACATGTTCCAGCAACATCAGTTTGCATTATTGACCATATCCCATAGATCTGTGGTGTCAAGCCTGTGTACAGAAATAGGTAGGGGACACAGTGTAAGGAAAGATTCTTAAAACTCATTGGAAAAGATTTTTTTTTTTTTTCCCCTCAGAACCCTGAACTTCTTTTAAAATACGAAGGAAAAGTGAATTACACAAACATAATGCTTAGATTCTCCCAGACAAACACCATGCACAGAGTTCAACAGCCAGCAGCCATTAGCTGTTGCTCATGAATTCATCACAAATGAGTTGTGGAGTGAGGTATATTCTATTTTTCAGATTATGAAAAATTCTAATCTTCTTGTCATTAGCAACCAGATGAAGATGAAAAAGGAAATTAATGCTTTTATTTAGACTTCTGCCAATACGTTCTCTCTACTGGTAAACAAAGTTGCTATTGAATGATAGAGGCTGAACATCCCCAAAGAGAGACCCAGTGTGTTGCCCAAGGGCTGCATTATTCTCACTGACACACAATGCAAGGAGCAATGCATCAGCTCTAGACTCCAGTCTGCTGTTCTGTAAAATACTGCTCTGGTCAAGCCTGAGATCCTGCAATCTGTTTTGCATTTGTTTTTCAGAGTGTTCTTAAATTTTACAAGTTACAAAACACACCTACAAGGTCTTCCACAAACATTTAGGCAAAAACTATCAAATAAAAGAGCATCTGGGCCAGTTCTCAGGATTGACTTTCGTATGGAGACATCTGTCAGACTGTAGAGTGGTTTCTTAAGAAAGGAATCCTAAGCCTATAATTTGTGGCATTGAGTATGAGATTGTATACAATTCTGAGAACTATGCTGAAAGGAATGATTCTGCAGTAGGAGGGGACAAAATCATTCATCTTTTCCATCTCTTTGGTTTTACTGTTCTAAGATTCTCCTCTAGTAAGTCACAACTAAATTACACACTCACAAATCCTCCAGTATGGTCCTTATTCCAAAAACCGGTGCTACTGGTCCAGAGTTACATGGTGTACCAGGGAAATGGCCTCCTTAATCCTTTAGCACCCTACATGGTGCCACAAAGGCAGGTGGGGTTGTGTGGCATGAGTGCCAGCTGTGTCCATCCCTGCACTGCTAGCCGTTCCTCCCAGCAGCATCTCTGTATTCATACATATCTAAACTCTTTTGAGTTCTGCAGTGCCATGCAGTCAGGTCTGGTGTTTTGTCAACTCCATTTAAATTATGCTACAATTTATTAAGGTATGATTTTTATTCTACTCCAGTCAGGAATGAATATCAATTAATCTGCACAATAAGTTTACCTTATTTCCCATTTATTTTGCTATTAAATCAACAAATTAAAGATATTGTTAATTAAAGATATTATTAATAGCAAGAATATCACCAGTCATTAACACCCTTGTTTGTTCTGAAAAGTATTTATAAGGCATCTATCTTTTTTTTTGTCTTGGCTCAGACAATTTTTGCTTTCTTGCCTATTTGTCCTGGATTATCTCTTTTCTCTGATAATTTTTGTCTCTTTTCTCCAATATCCAATAAAATTCTTATAAACTTTAAAGCTTACATCAGTTCTCAAAGATGTGTCTAGCTTCATAAAATATTTATTATATACTGAACACACAGCTTTACTTTCTTTGGTGTCCTTCCCAATGGCATCATTCCTTACCCATTTACATTATACATAGGGCTGATTATTTGGCATTTCCATGCCTTAAGACTACCCTTTATCATTCTCTAATTGTGTTAAGAAATAAGAAATATATTTACCTTTCACTGCACAAATCCCATTAACTGTATTAGGATTTACTAATGCACATCTAAGAGTGGACAGCCACAGTGAACATGATTTCTGAGATTCCTTGCTACTTTCATGTCTTCACATACACCCTTTGTACTCATTATTATTACAACATTTCAGTACAGTAAGGTTTAGGGCCAGAAATAGACCATAAAACTTCATTTATGTCAATCTAACTTGCGGGTTTGCTTATATCTTAATGTGATATTTGCATGTAAATAAATTCACTAATTCTTTCTGAAATAATCCTTTGTTTACATGTATAGTATTGATGAAACCCTGACTGCCTTCATGGAACACAAGAAGTGAGGTTTGATTCAAAGAAAGCATCTTTCATTTGAGTAGGAAAATTAAACCTAATAGTTTAAAAGTTATAACAGTACAAACTGGTTAGGGGGGTAATGCAATGCACAGTATCTGCTGAAGAAAAAAGAATAAAAGGGCAGAGAGCCTGGTGCTGGAATGGATAGGAGCAAGGGCAAAGGACAATGCGGTGGTTGACTGTCTGAGTCAAGAAAACTGTGTCTGAGATAGGAACCTAAGGGGAGAGAAGCATTGGTGAGGATAAAAATGTGAAAGAAGGACCAGTAGAACCTCTGAGAAGCTTGCACATTTGTATTTCAAGGAAATTTGATTACATAGCTGTTATACATTCTTAGCTGCTCATAGAACAGTACTCTGGGTGATTCTTGACTAAGTCAAACATGGTGTTTGCAGTTACCACAATTACATCATGTATTTTGGAGAAGAGAAATCTAGAAAGTCTATGAAACAACTATGTACAAATCAAAGAGAATTACTGGGAAAATCAAGGAAAACACAAGTCATGTGGATATAGGAGACTATGACTTGCTGGGAAAGCTGGAGACCCTTTTAGAGAAGTGGTGCATGATGTGGCTATCAGTGACTGGATGGGAGCAGGAGGCAAAAGGACTGTCCCAAATGAGCAGCAAATGATGGCCCAGGGATGGCCCATCTCAGCATCTTTTATTCCCTGCACACAACCAACATATACAAATCCCATTTTCTCCTTGTTCTGCAGTACCATAATGACTTATTGGTCTAACCAACATAAGTATTGCTAAAATGTTGATTTGAGGTTAGGTTATACTCCAAAATTGCATAAATGTAGAGCAGAGAAGGGTGAAAGAATTAAAATTTCTGCTGCCAGCTCTCCTACTAAAATCTCCTGGAACAGCATTTCTGACGGAAGGACTGTCAAAGTCTTTATGGATGGACTTCTACTGACTAGTCTCTGGCTTATCAAGGTATTTTCTTCTAGAGGGAACAAATCTTGTTGCTTTGCTTATGTTCCCCTTGACCATGCTGCCATTTCTGACACTGATAGTCATATTTATCCTTTCAGCTTGCTTACCCTAGCTGCCAGCTCACTGACACTCTGTCACTCTGCCATCAATATGTCTTTAGCTTCCGTCTCCTTTCCTTACCTGTCCTGGCCACCACAGACTGCTTTGGCCTGTAGTGCACTCACTATGCAGCTCTGATTATGAGGCTTTTCATAATTTTATGCTGATGACGCTGCATATTAATTTTTCCACCCTTGACTTGTGACCATTCAGTCAGTAGCCTGTGTGAGATACCCTCACCATCCTCCTTAGCACATCCTAAATGTCATCCTGCCAACACTTTTGCTCCCAAATACCCTTATACTATTCACTGAAAGACTCTTCCATATCTTCATTATGGGGGTACAATACTAAATGCATTTTGGTAATTTCTCCAGATGTTTTTTTCCTTCCACACAGTAAACATACTGGTACACGCTTGGCCCAATAACCTTCCATCCAGATCATTGTAACACATATTGTCAGCATTGTTACTGGTTTTTTTCAATCCACTCAAAATACAACTAACTTTCTGTCTTGTCAGCTAAGATCTTTAGTCAACTCTCTGACTCCTGCTTCCTACCTCCCATTGAAATATTAAAATAGGGAAAATTCAAATACTGAAATTGAAAATTATAATACCTTTCCCTCATTATGACAGAGGTACTATTCATACCTTATAAGAAAAACTTGATATAAGCTCTTGACATAATGTTAAACAGCTTCTTATTTTAAAAGCCATTGCATAGATATTTCCAAACTCATAGAAAAAAAATCCTATAGCTCTAATATCCCTGAAAGATGTATTTTGAAGGATTTTCTCTTGTTTGTTAATATGACAATACTTCTAATTTTGAAATATTTATTTTAGACTGGTTGGCCCATGTTTCACCGTCTCTTTGCAGATTAAAATATCACTGGAATTTTGTGGAGAAAATTGGATCAGCACAGAAATTCCTTTCTCTCCCTTACCACAAACAATGGGTACCTTCTCTACTTCCCACTGTTTTAATGAAGCAAGTTCAAAGCAGTGTACTGTTTGTAGATAGCAGCTGACAATAGGGCATTTATTTTTAGGTTATTCATCAAAAGGATATATATGATAAGCTGTACAAACAATTAGATTTTAAAAGTTTGAGTAAGTCAAACATTTTGTTTAGTTATAAAAATGATCAAATGTTGTGGGTGACGGGCAAAAATTTGATGGCCTACTTTCACAAAATGGGAAGGCAGGTTCTTCACAAAGATACGTGTGAGGTGGATGGTAAACAAAGGTTTTGCTCCAGGCATATTGCATTTTTTACTTCTAGTTAATACAGTGAGAGGTAAAACTCAGCTTGTGGTTTTGACAAAAAACAAATGTTGGTTGTTACAGGCTGATTTCAGGTTAAGTGTATAACAATGCAATAGAATTTCTTCTGTATATTCCCTAAAGTTCAGAAGAGAGGACAAAGAAGTTTCCCAGATAACTAATAGGAAGTATGAATGGAAAGGAAGTATCAGTTTTAAGAATATAAATAAAATCCAGATACTAAGTTTTCTATGAAATAGCTTTCATGATGAGTAACACTGACATTCAAGTACAACAGAAAACCACATTTGCCAGATATTTTTAATATGATTGTGGTTCTTACCTCCCTGTTCACACAGCTGTTGTGCTAAGGCATCCTTGAATATAACTTGGCCCCTATGAGTAGCTGTAGCCCTGTGAACATAAAAAAGACAATAAATAATGTAGTATACTTACTTATATATGCATATGTGTATCTATATGCATGACTAATCAAATCAGAAGTCCCATTCTGCTTTCTTCCTCTGTTCTTCTTTCTACACTCTTTTAAATTCATAGAATAATTTGTACAGATTGTTTCAGTAAATCGCAAGAGGAAAGTTACAAAACTAAAATGGCTAGGTTGGTAATAAAAAGGACTGGCACAGGGACTCAAATGAAGGACATGAGTAAAAGTAGGTACAACACAAAGCTAAGCACATCACTTTGTCTGAGAAAATGGTCCTGTCCCAGTGCAGAACAGAAGAAATGGTTGCAGAACTGCTGCCTGTGAAATGAGTAGTCACACAATACAATAGGCAATAGCAAAAGGCAGTACTGTTATTACTTGATTCAACTGATAGAAATTTAGAGCTTGAATGGGTGCCCAGAATCCTCTCTGGAAAAAAATGGGAGAGGCAAGTAAGCTCTCTGCCTCAAGATTCTGACAAACATCTCCAAGAAAAGGAGACCCTACAACATTTTTCGGTATGCTGCACTGCGTTTTGTGTCCAGTTAAGTTGTCCTTTCTCTCTTCATTTATTTCTTTTGGTTTTAAATCATTATCATTCTTGCACTTTTTTCCTCAAATTAAGAAGCCTGGTACTTTCACACTGCCTGTCCTCTAACCATTCACTTTCTGAACAACATACTGTTTTCTTGGTCTTCTCTGGTGTCAGTCTGTCTCCGTCTTTGAGGAAGTGATATGTCTATAGCTGCACATAGAGTTTCTATACTTGAAGTCTCACCATTTTCGTCTAAAGAATAATTATCTCCCATTAATGACCCACAGCTAACACTCCAGCTAATGACCATGGAGAAAGATTTGTCATTTTGTTTTCTCATAATCACCTAGAAATACACCATTTCATTTTTCTTTCTTACAGATCTACCATGATAAGAGTGATAGTTATTTACTTCAGTTGCTCATTTCTTCCCTCTTTTCTAAATGTAGTACTTCACAACTTCACTTTTATCTCAGAGATTCCAAAATCTTTTAGTATTTCCCAGGGCTGCCTTTAAAGTCTGATTTCTTGCAACCAAAGTTCTTCCAATATCTTAGACTCATACACACTCTTCATATATGTTCTTTATTCTTTCTCCAAGTCAGTAATGAAAATAATTAACAGTAATGGTTTCAAAATAGGTCCATATGAACACCTGGAAATAACCTCTCAGTTCAACAGTAATACATTGAAAGCTGATTCATAAGAGTGTTTTTTCAGCCAGCTGTGTACTCTTCTCTGATGGATCATGCATTGCTCACTTCTGAAAATGTCAGGAAGGACCATAAAGGAATGATTCAAAAGAAAGTCAAAGTATGTAATTTTTTTCTTGGTACTAAAGCCAGTTACACTGACAAGGAAGAACAACAGAAGTAACACATCTAATACTAAATTTTTCATACACAGGGGATCCTCAAAGTAAAACCCATCTGCAAACTGTTGGTGTACAAACAGGAGTAAACAAGAACTTCTCTGGGATCTAGTTTCCTCCCTGATCATTTAGAAAAGCTCTATTTATACCGATGTGTGTGTCCAGAAATGCAGAACTACGGCCACTTGATGCTCCTAGGGCTTTTAGAGCATTCCTTCCTCTGCTTGCAGAAGGAGTACTGTGTTGTTTTTAACATCTGCTTGGACTTTCAGAGGCATATGTAAAGCTGGAGCCTTGCCTCACCTGGTACTTTGGCCACAATCCTGGGATCACAATATCAGTGTGAGGTTTTGGTTGTAGTCCCTACCATGTGTATCATGGAAACTATTTTGGGATTTCTGACATCTCTGTAAAATACAGCAAAACATTATGCCATAGATCTTCATTAGCATTTCTTCCTCTGCTGTCATGACCCATACTGAGTAAAATAAAAACAAATACATCACCCCAGAGCAATAAAAAAGGCAACAGAGCTGAGACTTTTAAATGAGACTTAAAGTATGAACTGAAGTATTTCTTAAAGCTCTGTTTTGATGAATATGCAAGAAACCATGATCACTACATAGGTTTCTGCACATTTCCTCATGGGCATAAGTGGACACACAACTCAGAATGGGACCAACCAATCTCTGAAGTCCAACATGTGCCCAGACTTCTTTAAAAGGACCAGATAGGGTGACTTTCTCTGACAGCTGACCACAGACAGCTTTGAATCCAGCACAGCACCAACAGACATGTTTTGCAAATATGGTTCATTGTGGGAATTCCATGTTTTTAGCAAAACTCTGGCTCACTGTGCTCCCAGATGCATACAAGAAAATGCAACACCTAAGGAACAGAAGGTATTTTATACATTTCTATCCCTCCTCCAGGATGACAGGGTGGAAGAGAGGTCTCTTTGCAGACAGTGAGAAGGAAAACTTACATTATCTGGAACTGAGACTTCAGAGATGTTTATGCAACAGCCCAGGATACAATTCAGGATGTATGCGACAATGATGGCAACCACAAAATTTCTTTATGAGGCAGATGGGACCAAACTCTTGAAACATGGACCACATGCAGAGGGGAGGTCTAGTATGTGTCTGAATGCAAACAAATACTAAATAATGCCAATAACACCAAACTGTGCAGTGTTTACTGGATCTCTGCATGCGTGTGAGAAAAAGGGGATTTGGGGAGAGAGCCAGCAGCCAGTTGAATGATCCACATCTTTCTGTGTCTATCAACCCTTGCTTGATAATGCAGAGTAGAAGCCAATTATTGCTGCTCCATAGCAGGAGCAATCTACACCCTGGGGACAACAGTGCCGTGCAGTAAGGGCACCGCTTCCTACAGCATATGCTCACATTAGCATTGTTTTTGCAATGGGCATATACATGAGTTCTGTACTGGTCGGTGTAGCTTCAGAGAATTTTTAAGGACACTGCTACTGTCAGCTTACCAGCATTATTTGCCTGGTTTTCTCTGTATTTATGCTTTATTCATGGAACAAATTAAAATAATGCGGTGCAATTACGCTGCCTTTTGAAAGAAGTGCAAAATGTACCTTTCCTGTATTGTACTTTCTTTGCTGGTGATGTTCCTACGTCACAGGTGAGATGAATGAAACAGGACCATGAATTTGGATTTTTATTTTTAAAAAATATGTAACATATCCAAAACTACATTGATCCCTATATTCACTCAAGTCTAAAAACTACAGAATATTTATAGTAATTATAATAAAAATATTAGTGGCAAAGCCTGAAAAAGTCTCTACTAGATAATTATTCAACTGTTAATTATGGGGTTTTGTTTGCTTGACATACAAACACAATAATTGATTTTTATGCTGTTTTAAAAAAGTTTCTATACTGTCTTTGATGTAGTTAAATATTGCTTAGATGAAGGGCACTTACTATCTATTAATTGGTGTTTCTCCTCATCGGTCTGTAGTCCTACTCTGTCATTGTATGCTATTTATTTCCCGCTAAAGGGCAAGTGACTCATCAAATCTAACCCATAAGTCGGACAAAAGGCAGAATGCATGCTCCTCATGTCCCCAGAGGTAATTTCTCACTAGGAATGAATCTTTCTAAAGGGGTGAGAAATAAAAGAAAAATGGAAGGGAACTGGAACATCCTGACATGGTAAGTGAGAACTTTGAAAGAAAAACAACTTAGAGGTAATAAGGTTCCTCTTTACATTAACTTCACACTTCCATTAACCTAGATGTATTTGTCTGCCAGGGGCTATGCAACAGAGAGAGCAAAATGAGTTTTTAAAAGTAGGAAGAGTAGATAAACTGCTGACAGAGGAAGAAAGAGGTCTGAACACAAGAAGACTCCATCTGGTGTCAAGGCTCACTGTCAGTTCAAGGCATTACTAACCCCATGTTTCAATTACAGCAATTCTGTAAAGAATTTTCCTTCCTAAACCGCAACTATTCAGGTGCCAGTAAAGACTTTTAGGTTGTCTGTCACTGAAAAGCAAAGAAAGAAATATGACTTTCTAATTGTCTACTTGAACTATATTATATATAGTCCACATCACCTGTGAAATAGGACATGAAGTGCCACCCTGCTCAAGTGCCAACTAGCTTTAAAACACTTTACTCCAGTGTAGTATTGCCAACGCCTCTGAACATAGACTAAGTAACAGCCATTTATCTCCTGTGCAATGACACAAATCATTCCAAGTGATTTGGGAGAAAGAAATCCAGAGATACTTGCATTTATTCATAAACTTGCAGTTGGAGAGATGTCTCTCCAGCCTCCTGTTGATTAGGTGGAGCATGTTGAGCTGTGTGTCCAGAATCAGAGTACCTGTCCCCAGCCTTCCACTGAAGCTGTCACCATGTGGTGATGGTCTGGGGTTCACACAGCTGTTGCTCACTCTGCCCTTACAGGGGTGCTAGGCATCTGTACCTTTCCCTCCTGAGGGAAGGCACTGGGACAAATTCTTTTGGGAGGAGACTGGGAAAAGTCTCAGGTTTCCTACAGTAAATATCTCATCTCATGACACCCCCAAAAAATTTTCAACAGGACCAAGGAAAATGAAGTTACTTTTTTACCTGCACTATCAGAGTTCAACCCTGGGCCTGCTGCTGCCAGCTGAGTTGCCTGTATGTATGTGGTGGTTTGTGACTGCTTCCACCGAAGGAAATGCAGGGTGACATCCACAACACCAGCTCCAGGAAAATCAGTGACTGACTCTACAAAGTTGAGACCAGTCTCACTAAACCCTACAGTGCTGAAAAGTTAATTGCAATTCTTCCAGTGTTGCTAGACCCAACCTATATCCAGCTGGTCCAACAGAACTTTTATTTCGTTCAGTGAACCTCACAAAAAAAATGCGGTTTTAAAACTTACAGTTTCAACCACACTTCAGTCTCTTTTGTGCAGTTGTCTGCACACTCCCATGTGTTGACCTCATGTGTACTTTTTTGAAAGTATATGTTCTCCAGTGCACACTTATAAGGTACATAAGGTGAGTTTTGTTGTTGCTCTTTGGCATTTGAAATAAATAAAAATTATATTCTTGAAAGACAATATGACCATTTGGGGTAAATATAAGGGAAAGAATACAGCAGTTAAATGGGATCATAAGCCCAAAATGAAACGGATTTAATTTTTTATGGTTTAACATAGAAACCTATTCTAGGCTGTGTACGTGTAGAATGTACTGGTCTGATTAAGGAATTATTTAAGTACATATTTAAGGGCTTTGTTTAATCAAGATTTGAATAAAACAAATGTCCTCAAGTGTGAAATAATGAGAAGAACATATAATTATAGCCTGTATTACAGAGAATGGATCTAAGGTTACAGCACTGGACACAGATGAGTACACAGACAGCTCTGGCCCTTACACTTTACAGTTTATGAGAACTTTTCTTTGTAATCTTAAAAACCATCAAACTTCTGTGTGATTGCAAGATGTGAGTACAATAGAGGGCTACAACAGAACAGTATATATGTATTACAAAAGAGGAAAAAAGTAAGAATTGCCATTTAAAAATATATGAAAATATTTTCATCCTCCTTTCCCTTGTATATCAGAGAATAAAAAAGATGGTTTTTAAAAATTCTCTCTAGTTTTATATGACCGGAATGATTAGAGCTTCTTGCTGACTAAAAGCAGATTAGGACAATACTTTCTTCTCAGCTACAGGAAATCCAACATTTTCATTAGTATTTTGCATTGTGTGATCATAAAGGAAAGCAAATTCTATTTTTTCTACATTTTAAATAAAGGGTTATTGCAGTGGCATCTGCCAAGCAGTCAGCTCTTATAAATAATAGAACAAGCATCCATTGTCTCTCTACTGACACAGTGCCAACAACTAGGTCCCTGTTTTCCACCTTTTTCAGTGTTTGGGATAGAATGTTGTCCTTGTCGTAGGTTTTGCAATGTATTGTGCTTTATTATCTATTGAAACATCGATTGTATGGATTTTAGTTTTTCGATGCATTGAGTCTTTATAATCATTTGAAATCTATATTCAATCAAGATATCATTTAATCACATACCTTATTCTTGAAAAATAAAAAAAAAATCTTTTTCTTATTATGTATCACAAGAAGAAATGTTACAGTTACTGTGGATTTTAAAGTACCTGACATCTCTAAAGGAACATAGAAATATTAAGTAAATGGACTTGCAGCACATAGTTCCTATATTCCTATATTCTTCTACAGTGGGTATGATCCATTTCATAAAAACATACACTAATTAAGTTTGACAGTGCTAATCAACTGGGGTAAGTTCAGCAGAGGCCACTAAGATGGTTAGGGCTGGAGCACGTTCCCTGTGAGGAGAGGCTGAGGGACCAGAGCTCATTCAGCCTGGAGAAGAGATGACTTTGGGGGGACCTGACAGTAGCCAGAAAAGGGAGGTTGCACAGTTCCTCTCCATTGCTGCTGTATTTTAAGACCCAATTGGATTAAAGCCCTGAGCAACCTATTCTGAGCCTTCTTTGAGCAAGATGTTGGACTAGACAACTCTTGAGGTCCCCTCTAGTCTGCATTATCTTGCAGACCCGTGATTCTAAGGTTTTGCGTGTCAGGTAAAAGCAAAGAAATAAAAGCAAGGTTTGCATGTAGTCATATTAATATGGACTTACTTTGAGAGAACTGCTTTTCATAGTAAAAAAAAATTAACCAGTTCATTAAGGCCAACACTTTGTGTAAATACCTGTGATATTGATCCTCCCTATCTGTGAGTTTATGGCTTCATATCTCAGAAAATGCAGTAGAAGTGCCAAGTGTTTTGCATGATACCAGAAAATCAAGAATTTGCAGGTAGTTGATGCTCTGGGGTTTTCCACTGTGATACCTTTTTACATGAAAGCTGATAAATATTTGGCTGATTTGAAATATAAAAGAGTAAAATCTGAAGCAGTATATGAAATCCTGTGATTTAAGCAATGTTGGGTTTAAAAAATCCTGAACAATAGAAGGACGATTTCAAGACCATCTTTTCAGTTCACTTCTCTCATTCCATCTATATTGTTATCCATTTCCCAATTAAGGTTTGTGCAGCCTGCTCTAACCTGCTTTAGCAGCCCACTGCTCCAGAGGGATGTTGCCAGCAGCTGTGGATGAGAATCTGGAACCTCAACCCCTGTACTTGCTTTACAACCCATCCAAATAAATCCTTAAATAGCCAAATTAACCCAATTTCTTTAAAAACCACAGATTTCAATATTAATTACAGAGATGTAACTGGTGCATCCACAATGTGCAAAACAGGTTACAAGGAAAGGATAAACCCTACCTCTAGTCCAAAGCTAGAAAATGTTCCATCAAAAATCAAAATGTCCAGGCAGAACCCCAAAACACATGGGACAGGTGTCTCTTCCTAAGGATTCACCAAACACTGAAATATTACAGTCCTTGTCTAATGTTTCTTTGCACTGTCCTAAATGTTTTCAGAGGACTGAAAAATAAATGAAATCTGCTAACCTTTCATAGGCTGATAAAAATCAAACTAACGAAGAACCTGATACAGTTGTTATTGAAGAACTGTTATTCTCTCCATATTCTAACTTGCCTTGTACTTACTGGAAATATATTGACCCTTTTGGAAACAATTCAGGGTCAGTAATCATACAAAGGACAGTTATTCATCCTGTATGGTTTTTAATTTTCAGCCAGATTTATGTGTCAGAAGAAAATATATATCCCCCTAAAGACCACACCAGCTTACAAATAGAAACAGGCAGGTGAAATATTTCCTTTGGAGAACAACTAATTCTATAAGACACAAAAAAAATGACAATTTTATTAAGCATCACAGAACTCCATCCAAAAGAAGCAGGTGTAATGGCATCAGGTACATGGCATAAACTGGAAAGACTACGGTTAGGAGACCTAGCATCAATAGCAGGAACTGGATGTACTTGAAGGCCAGGAGGCTATCTGGGGACCCTGGAGGTACTGCAAGGCTAAGATGTTGTGTGAGGATACCTGGGAGTACTGTGGTGTGGGTGCTGTGGGGACTTAAGCCCAAAGGTGTTGGAAATCAGGCTCACTAGATCACTCAGAAGGAACAACAGCCTTCAGAAATGGCCACAAATTGTGGCAGGGGAGATATGTGTTGGATGTTAGGAAAAATTTCTTCCCCAAAGGGGTTGCCAAGCCCTGAAACAGGCTGACAAGGGCAACAGTGGAGCCATCATCCCTGGAGGCATTCAGAAGATGTGTAGGTGTGGTGCTGAGAGACATTATTTAATGATGACTTGGATGTGCCAGGTTAACAGTTGGACTCAATGATCTTAAAGGTCTTTTCCAACCAAAACAATTCTATGATTCTATAATCGTGCTGCTTGCAGCATAGTTAGGTGTTTCTTCAATAAATATTGTTTCAGAGATGCCCATTTGAGCAATATCTTAATGTTTGGGTTAAGAGACATTCAGTGACACAGATTACCTAAATCACATCCAGAATCTCCCATCTCAGACAGAGAGATCAAATAAAAACAGAGATCTGTTCTCACTGTCCTTCCACAATAGGTCATGTCCTCCAGCCCTGCTTTACAAACCAGCAATTTTCATCAGCTGTTAGGGCTGAGAAAAGCCCTTGTGCTCCCCTTGCAGGGTGTTAGCAGTACCCCAGCATCCCTTGGTCTGGCCTCCATTTCTTCTGTGGGTGGGACCTCTGTCCCTGTGAGCTGGCAGATGTGGTCAGGATGCAACTTCCACCCCTGCTATCCAGCTCCAAAATGTGTGAATTCAACTTCTTCTGAGCCATGATCAGCATTTTTACTTCCTCAACCCAGGAGATCATGGGATGCCTATATGAAAGCATCTTCACACCCCAGAGAGGATCATATGATCATAAGAAAATACAGGTTGGAAGGTATCTCAGGAGGTTTCCAGGCCAACCTCCTCCTCAAAGTGAGGTCAGCTGCACTAATAAAAAACATACATCCCTGCTATGCCTTTTGCCACATTGTCCCATAGTCTGCTCAGGCTCACAGTTCTGGGATTTATGAATGCTTTTGCATAATAAAATGCTGCTAGAGTTTTCAAGATTATAGTAAACAAAAACTGCTCTGTGATCTTTATCTTGAATTTATGAGTCTCTTGACACAGGTTAAAGTACTTACAACTTACAACTTGTTTGGACAGTAGCCTCCCATATAATAGACTATTGCAGCAGTAAGTTGGACTCATATTTGAAGCTGTGTTTCTCACTAGGAAACAATCCATGATTTATCTTACTCAGAAATAAATTACCTACTAAGCTACATTGCCATAATATCTCCTTCTGACACCGTGTTGATAATAATTCTTTAAGCCTACTATTTAAAAAGACATCAAACTCTAAACCCCCTTCTCTTAAAGGAAAGTATTAATGAAGAGATTTATAACCACAGCCTTGAAAGAAACCAAAGTAACAGACAGTCTAAGCCGTAACATAAGTACTTCTAGGATAAATGGTTGGTCTCAGTTCTTTGTTACTGACTCATCTTTCCTCTGAGCACAGATTTGTTTTCAGAAATCTTTGGCAGAATGAGTGCAGCACTAGAATGAATCTTTGTAGGAAAATATCCTGCTAATATTCTGAGACTCTTTAGCACAGTCCCAACACTGGATTTCCTATGTCTCAGATGAACAAAAAATGGCAATATTGGGTAAAATGCAAGAACACTTCGACTCCTCATTTATTTGCTAATGACAGTTTCCAATCAAAAGGAATACATTGGGAATTCAGTTCAGTAATATTGCCAGGAAGGTGAACTTTTCAAATACACAAAAATAATCATTGCTCTGTTACATGAAATATTGCTTGGGAGTTCAAATTCCCATGTCTGCAATCCCAAATACCAAGTATTCTAGATGAAGTCATTCATCGGAGACCTGCACATCTGGTGCTGTACACAACAGAGTGGCACTGGAAATTAGAGAAATTCATCTGTAGTTTGTATAGCTAAGAAGTTAAGGGTTGAATAATAACACAGCAAACTTGAACTAGCACTTGACAATAAAAGAGGACCTCTTCTCTAAACTGATATTCTAATGGGGTTTTCAAATTGTGACAGTTTTTAAATTTTTTTTTTTTTTTTTTAAAGACTGCATCAAATAACAAAAAAATGTGGGTTTGTTCTTCAGCTAAGGAAATTCAGGTAGTTGGTCCACCACTGCATTTAGTACAAGCTTCTATACCATTAAGGAAAACACACTTCCCATAAGATGCTCAGGATAAATTCAGGACTGTGTCTGAGTAAACCAGACAGGTTTTCTAAAGTCTTGGTTCTTCTGAGCTATCCTTCTGGCAAAAACATCTGAAGTATTGGCTCTAGGGAGAGTCCCTTGGCAATGGGAAGCAATGATGTTCTATTCCTGAGACAAATCTTCCTGTGCAATCTAAGTAAAACTGAACAGACATCCAAGCATCACCATTACCGATTGATTCATAACAGATAATAAATTTGATGGAAAGTCATGTACAGGTACCACAAGTATTTCCCATTCTAAATGGCAGTTTCCCCTTTTGAATGGTCACCAAACTTCTGTTAATCTCTGGAAAAAAAAAAAAAATCCCATGTTTGCACAGAGAATGGCTGAAGTCTTGAAAGACTATGATGAAAAAATAATATACCATGAGCTAGAAGGTACCATGTCCCTACGAATAGGATGGATGTGGCTGTAAGTCAAAAGACTTGAAGTAAGAACCATCATGCAGATGGAAGGAATAGCAGTAAACTGTTAACTGGTAGAGGCATATGCATGACAGAGGTAACAATTATCAATTTAAAAGAAAATAAGACATATCCAAGAACTGCATCTAAAAGCAATGCTGTAAAAATAGCAGCACTAACTGTGCAGTACCACTTGTTGGCACATGCTAAGGAAACAGGCAGACTTCATTCACTGGCAAAGATTAACTCTGCTATATTATTCTAGTAGGAATGCTGTGAAAACCAATATATTGCAAACAACAAACAGAAAGTTTTAAAATACAGCTGGTGATATATGCCTTTAACTTTCAGGTGGATGCATTTCAGAGGCTCCCTCAATCAAACGACTCATAATAAGCTTGAATTCCTTGCATGACATTGCTGCCCATCTCTGCTTTCAATTTTCTTGGCCTGAAGCCAATTCTTTGCATTTAAACTAAAGACCTGGATTTATATATTAATGACACTCAGTGGACACATGTTGATATGTACCTTTTAGCTTCAGAATCTCAAATGATGTATTTACTTCTATTTCTCAATATGCATTGCACCTAAGCATTGCTCTGGCTGTATTATTGACTGTATAAAATTGTATAAAAATTACCAGAATCCATAAACTCAGAGAAATAGAAAACATCATAAATATTTTTAGATACATTTAGTCAACCAGAACATGAATTTTATCCAAGTTTCCATTCACAAATCTTTTCCTTTATGCTCACTACAAAAATTTTCATGTTGTCTTGATGTAGGAAAATACTTCACTTTTTTGCAGCTGTTACTAGTGCTGCAGAAAATTGTTCTTAAATATTTTCCACATCGATATCTGTTCTTTCAAAGAGTTGACCAATAAGAACATTGTAAAGAATTCTGATAAGTTTTAGGAAGCATGATTGAAACTGCTTTTTTTTTTTTCCAACTACTTTATATGCTTCATTATGCAACACAAAATACATTAATTTTCAGAAAGTATTTGTTTTTCAAATGCTAATATTTATTCTCTAGAGCATAAAACTGGTCCTTTTGAATTGCATTTTAAAGGCACTGTACCTATATTCCTTTATAGTCTATTTTAAACACTATTCATGCTTTGAAAAAACGTTTAAATAAATTAATACTTCTGAAAGTTGTATCAAAATAAATAAGAAAATCCCATTTTAATTTTTGAGACTGCACTTAGAAATTAAAAGTCCTGTTTAAATCTTTACATTCCTGAAGTCAGAAAGCCATGGCTGCATTCCTCATGCCAGATATGTTGAACCATGCTGCTTTGTGGTTTTATGATGAGTTTATTTGGTAGTTTTTTAACTTTGTGCATTTTCCTGCCCACCTCCATGCAGTGGGAGTATGTACACGGTCATTCTGCACCTGAAGTAAGGAGCAGTGATTTCTAAGGCACAGAAAACTTATCACTTGCAGACTCATTGGTATTATCTTTCTCTTGGTCTCTCAAATCAACTCAAACTTCTAGCTCAGGAGGATAGATAAAACATGTGCCCAACCAGAGAGCACCCCAATTTTTTTGCCCTGCGATCCTCTATTATAATACTTCCCAGTGTTTCCTTCAGCATGGTCCTCTACATTCAAACACTCAAGATAATACATTTAAGACACTTAAGCTGCTGCCAGCTTTCACTGAAATGGACCTACAAGTTCAAAAATAGGTAAGTGAAGGGAGAAAGAGAGTTGGACAGACAGCATTATCACTCCAGGAATATATCTTAAGCTAAATTAAGTTGAATTTCTGTGCATGTTTTCTCTCATTGTCTTTAACTGGTACAGGCACTTCTTCATGCTAGTAAAAGAAAATCTGAGTATTACTTAGTGACTGTTTGAAAGCTGGACAGTTGCCCAAGAAATGGATCTGTGCTATGTCACCATACACAACAGTTACCCATTTTAAAACATAACCTTCCTAATCAAAGGACATACAACATAATGAAGAAAAATTACCCTAGTCACTGTTAGTTCAGAAGAACTAGAAGATGAAATGAGCTTGCAGTTAGTTATTGCACTGTTAACCTCTGAACCTAAAGGAGCTATGTGGTCTTGAAGACATTAATGTCATTAGGTAGGTACATGATAGGTCTTTAATGAGCACCCTTATACCCTGCCTAAGGATGTCACAACTAACAAGATACCCATTTTCTTTGCGAAACTGAGGGGAAGGTGTCCCAAATCCGGAAGAGTAATTTTTTTAAAAAACATGAAGGGGGCAGAAATATTTGCATTAAATTAACAAAGAGTAAACAGAAACTGGATACTCTTCTATGCTTTTTGACGCTCTGGATTTCAATGCACTAATTCAAGAGATTTTAAAAGGTAAGTAAAATTAAGAGCTATTTATATTTCTGGAGGGAGAGAAGTAAAAGTAACAGAAAGAAATACTAGAAAGTTTTTTTTTTTTTTAAGTGTAATTTAAGTAATCAACAATAACATTTATTGCACAGAATAGGAAAGACATATTTAAATTTATAGATTCCCTTAATAATAATTTTAAATATATTCATGTAAATATATTCCTTTTTGGCTTGTGGTAAAAATAATGATACCATTTGCACCCAAATAAATAAAACCATGAATGTTACTCACTTGACAAATTGCACTGTATTGCTATATATTATTCTCACACAGATCATAAGAGCATATAGAGAGGATCTGAAATGCAATCAGAAGAGGCATTGTAAAGCATATTTTTGACACCTTCTAGCCCAGCCTACACCTAAATGAGAGATTGGTGCCTCTTATGAATTAAACATAGTTCTTGATTTATGTTCCATTACCCTTGTATCAAAAAACATAGTTCCAGAGCAATGTCACTGTGAATTCATCTAATGATATTGATGATACATCTAACACAGAGAATACAAAGTAACAAGCGGTGCAGAGCATGGCTTTATAAATCACTCCTATAGAGCATTAGACAGTAAATAGCAAGTCATTAATTCATCCTAAATTATGCTAAAATACTTAAACTACTTGTGCAGCTAATTATAAATACCTGCAATTTCTGGTAAAAATATGAAACTTCTGACCAAGAAATTTTATCTAATCACATCTTATATATCAGACTCCAGATTAACTGGGTTTGGATCAGACCTTCTTTCTTTAAAACAATAAGCAAATTGAAAAGACTGCAGCTCTGTTGTCCTCCATACTATACACAGTCCAATAACCCAGCATGCCAAAACGCTGCCAGTACATGCATTTCTGAATTAGCTATCTGCTTCTACAAGTTACTGACTTGACCATATAGGCATCTACTGCAAGAGTTAGTGTTCCAGTAGGGGCATTTCCAAATTATCCATCTGCTTCTGAAAGCTACTGACTTGACTGCATAGGCAACTAACCCAGTAACTAGCAGTTCTGCTGCAGCTTTTCAACTAACTATGAAGACCCAGGTCCTGAGAACTTTGAGTTATCAGCACCTTATCTGACAAGAAGACACTAAGCTTAGTGAGGCTCACTACTAGTGCAGTACCATCCTGTGCAATGTGATTTAGAATGGCAGAATCCAGTCCAATAGAGAATAGGAAATATTTTCCTTAAGAAAATTAAAATTAGAGGACAACACATGATTAATTTACAAATCATCTGACATTAAAGATAATTAAGAGTTATTAAGGTTGATCATTCTTTGGCAGGGAAAACAGGTAATTTGTCTCTCATGGCCTGTTTTCTAGTATTTTTGGGAATTTAATTTCAAGTTTTGGCTTTTCTGCAATTACTCAGCATGTTATGTATCTTTTTGTCTGTGTCTGAGAAATAATAAAGCCACCTCTAATTATACTTATTGGTTATAAATGTTTGAGTACTTTAGAGATCCAGTTTCATATGCTGTACAATTTGTGAGGTAGCAACTGTAATGTTGGATTATGACCCTCTTGTGTAGGTCTTAAGTGGTGTGAATTGCCAAAGAAATTTGCTTTCCCAGGAACTGCAGCATAGTCCTGACATATGCCCCCAAAAAAGGAAGCCTCTCACATAAAGTTGTGCACAAACATCTCTGCCTCCTTCTTGGATCTGCTAATGGCTACAGAGGACATGATCAGAGAAAAGTAATTGTGCTCAAAAAATCAAGATTGTAAGCCTAAGAAATCTGGTTAATGGACCATGCACCCGACCATGCTGGCTGAAGCCCAAATATCACTCTTTCAGGATACTTAGCCTCGCTAGTCAAAAAAAGGGAAAAAGAGCAGTCTGACAATTTGTACACTACTGCACTCAGCACGGCTGTTTTATTCCTTCAGAAGTCTATTAACACAAAGGACAAATTCTGCTCTTAAAAATCACAGTGAGAAAGCTGAGGGCTGACGCAGAGTGCAGGAGATGGACACTGTTCACCTTTTGTACACATTATGATAAAACATTTTCATGATCGCTTTTTTTTTTAGTTACCAAATAGCGATTAATAAGAAGAAATAAAATTGATTGAATTATTACAACAGGATCTGTGTCGAGCCTTAGTTTGTGCTTCCCTAAACTGTTTTGGCTCCTCTGCCTCTGCTCTTCTCCCCAGTAAACCAGTGATCTCCAGTACTGAGTTACTTCCTAATATGTTATTTTGATAGTGGAGATTTGTGCATTGCCACAGGTATAGACATACCAGTAAAATTAAACAAAAGAGATCCGGAAGAATAATAAAGTAGTAACTCAATGGTTTCTACTTCTTTCAAAATTTCTGTAGGCAGAGTGTTCACTTTCTGCACAAATTCTTCCCAGAACTGGCTTAACCTTCACCCCCAAAAGCTTCACTGTCACCACAAGCACACTCCTCTTTTTTATTTCCCAGACTGATTTTTTTTGTTCCCAGCCATCTTTGTATTTCCCAAAATAATCCTAAGCATTTGCCAATGAGAAACAGTAAACGGTTCTTTCTAACTATCCGATCTGGAATTATATCTCCCATTTTAACTTTTTCTTTGAAAAGAAACCACTTAGACTAACATTGTTTTAATTATGTTTTTAGAATAAAAATGTAATTATACTGTATATATATGAACTTCAATGCTAAAATTTAGCTTCATCTATCCCTAACTGTGTATCAGTTGCTGCAATACTTAAGATTACGCTACTCACTGTAGGTCTTCCCCTTACTTTTATTTCAATAACCTCCAACAGTCCTTTACATACAGCTGCATAGTACTTTAATTTGTTTCAGTGGTTGCATGAGCAGATTGAGGTCGGTATAATGCCCTCAAAACTCCTAGTGGCAAACCATAGGTGTTACATACATTAAATCTGAGATGGCCATAGCCCAGACTTTTCCACATTAAAAATCCTGAGTCTGACCCAGTTATCCAGCTTTGGCATAGGTTTTCCTGTACAAAAAGAAAATGTTTCCAAAGATACATAGCAGTAGAAACTAATCTCATATATTGCAAGTATTAGATGCAGACAAAGCATCAGTTTAGTCTGTAGAAACCAGGCTCATCTGTAAAATTCATCAAAATAAAGACTTAAAATATAAAGATAAATATAGACTTCTTATACGAACAATGACAGCCCAAGTTATTACTGGTTTTCTAGCTACCATCTCAGCTATATTTCCTAATTCTAACAAAACTGTCAAATTAAGTACTGTCAGCAGCAAAAGTTAGGCTCGTCATGTTTTGCCTTAGTAGACCAGCAATCACTCTGTAGCTGAAGACAGCTATTCTTAGTTTGACACTATTTTGGTAACACTACAGCTCATTTAACCTCACCCATACAGATTCTCTGAATGCACAACTTCACATGCGTGCAGCAGGCGGTCAGCTTTCCGTGGGTGCATTCTCCACGGTGAGCTGCTCAGCCCTGTCTGGAAGTGCTCTGGACCTTTGGCAAGTGCTTAGTGAGAGTAAATCTGCGGGAATGCACAGGCATGAAAGGTATTATTACATTGCTATTTGTTATGCTAATTTTGCTAGGGGTCTGTCAGAATGTCATTATAAACCATATTTTCAAGGGGCTCATAAATCAACCATGAAATGTATTCTGTCCTCACACTTTCACACAAAGAGTAGGTCCTAATATTATTATTTTGCCAATTTAAAGCAGGAAAGGAACCAGGTTTATTAAAATTCTATTTATTAATTTTTCAACTAGAACCTGAAAATTTAAAGATATTATTTAAGCAATGCTAAACCTTATGATTTTGCTACTATCTGGTGATTTAATGAAACTCATGAAAACTTTATACACTTGCCTTAACGTTCATGCTTCAGCTGAAGTTTTGTACCCCTCCCTTTCCCTCTGTCACTGAGTGCTTAGTGCTCATGAATCTACCACCTACACATAAAAAACTCAATGCAGCTGAGCGCCCCAAGACACATGCCTTTGGAGGTCCAGGGTATGCAGAGCTCCAGGACTGGTGCTCAGGTGAAAGGGATTATCCTTGGGAAGGGTTACCTACTCTGTCCTGGCTTCGGCACTCCCTGACAGCTCCATCTGGGAATTCACATTTCAAGTCACATTCTGCACCAGAAAAGCCCTGCTGCCAGAAACAAGACAATCCCCCAGCTTTGAAATCCAGCTTAACTACCTATAAGACAGATATATATTGAGAGCCATGAGCTGCCAATGCAAATAAACTACCTTTACCAAACTAAATTACTGCAAATAAACTACCTTTACTGACAAACGCGATAGTCATTCAATAGTCATCTATATATCCGTCAACCTCAGAAATTCTTCTTTCTGATTTTTTTTTATTTTTTATTTCTTCTCCTGGTTCACAGGGACCAGTAGCCAAAAGTGTTCCAGAACTCTGAACAGTCACAAACAGTAAAACAAGCTACTGGTGGGTTATAAATCAATCATGGAAATATCCTCACAAAAGTAAGTAAACATTCCTGACATATCCTATTTTCTGCAAGAGAGATCTTTTTCATTATTCTTGTTTCATTCAGCTAACACATACTAACAATTTGTATCCAGAAAGTGTCCTCCTGAGATGCTTTGCTTTTGAATTGCAACAAAGCGTTAAAAGATCAACCTTTAAAAGCTTAACAAAACAAAACAACAAAAAAAACCCCCACAAAACAAAACAAAATATTAAAATAAGGCCAAGTGCAATCTATATGTGCTGAAACTAATGACTTTTATGACAATCTACTTATCCACTGCATCAGTCTGGCGATCTAATGCGTGAACTCCCAGAGCCTTAGTGTCTACAGTTGTGCCATATGGCACTGCAATGTCAGCTTTAAATTTGGCTTCAATATCACAAAGGTCATCTCTCAAAAGGCACAAATAAATGTACTAATAGATACCCGAAGAATGTATTCATTTTCAGAAATTTAACATTAAACAATTTGCACCTTTCTGAAGCATGGCTTACTCACTGGGACCACAGTGCTCTGCCAGCATTGTGAAATTTTTCACTGTTGCCAGGTGTGTTGCTGACATAGGAAAGCTACAAATGAGACTTGTAAGAATGAGAAAAGGCTGACACCATTTTTCTGTGCATTATGGGGGAGGGGGGTGTTAAAAAAAAGAATGAGGAAATTATATGTTAAAGAAAATGCCACAGAAAAAAATATTTGCAAGACCACATTTCATATTCCTTAGTAAAAGGTACTGAAATCATTGCATGGACTAGAAAAAACGAAAAGTGTACTCAATATTCTTCAGAACAAAGACAGTGTCATCACTGTTTGCTCTACCTCCATAATAAAGCCGGCGCTTCTCATCTGTCAGCACAGACAACAGCTTACAGTGCTAAACTAGTGGTTCCCAATCACGAGACACCTCACATGGCTTTGCAAGGGAGGAAGGGGGATTGGGACACCAATTCCTCCCCTTCCCCGGCAGTCTAAGCTGCAGATCTTTGCCCATGGAGGAGACAGAAGACACCACAACACAGCTGTCCTCGTGGGCAGAGACCTCCCAGAAGTGACCGCTGTGCAGCCAGGCTAAGCTATCAGGAGACAGATGTGAGCTACAGCCAATGTCAGTGGGTAGTGCAAAGAGCAACTCGGAAGCAAAGTTGTCTTTTTCATCCCTTTATTAACTTGACTCTGGGACTTTTGCTTGCCAAGGTAACTGCTCAACAGAGTAAAAACCCCATTGCTCAAAGCCGCTGAGACACACAACGCTATTCTCTGAAGTAATGTTGTTTTCATCATGTTAAGTAACGACAGAGGTCCAGCCTCTTGGAACCTTTTTTTATGTGGAGGTCACTCCAAAATAAACTCCTTGTAACAAAAAAGACACCAATTTGCACGTAGATAATTGGAATGATGACCTAATTGCCCATACTATTTAAAACACAAAGCTCTGGCTAAGAACATTTGTGACCAACAGAATGGTGCCAGCTCTGGGAGCAAAGGGACAGCAGCTCTAAAGCTGGGCACTTCACCCAAAGGAGAGGTCAGCTCTCCCTGGCAAGAAGGAAAATACCCAAACAGATTTCATGGCTGTTGGCAAGGTAAAGTGTCACAGCTGAAATGTTTGCCCCTGCAGACATCATGGTTGAAACTGAACATGACTTTCAGCATGACTTGAGAGCCACAAGGGGCTCTAAGTATGTAGGCCACACAAACCTGAGAGAGGTTGAAGCCCTGAGCACCAGGGCACTTCACCAAAAGTTTCCTAGGCATATAGACTCAGACACGTGCAGTTTCCACAGCCTGATGAAGGCAGAGGGTCTCTCTCAAACTCCTAGAAGGGACAGGGGGGGTTGACAAGACATGTTCCTGCACCTCTCCACAATATCTTGAATCCAGCTCCTAGCAAAGTGGCCTCAGTCACGTCAGTAAACCATGGATGTTGGCTACCCTTTCTCCTTCTTTTCAGGCAAAGCAGAAAACCTGGAATTGGTGGTTATTGATTCAGTTGCCACCTTTGCCCAAGGATTTCCCTTCACAGAGTAGGTCTTTTCCCAGTCACTCATAAGCTAAAACCTTCCATTTAAACTCTGGCACTGCGTGGCTTCTTACAGTCAGAGGAAGGAGTCAGAAAAAAATCAACAAGGAAAAGCTAGCAGATAGACAACAGATCTGAGTTTTAGTCCTTAACTTTTCCATGCAGCTGGAGTCCACGTGTCTCTGCACAGGTAGCTGTTCCAGCCCACAGACTTCAGGACTTCACACTGTGTCACACACAGCAGAGAACTGAGCTCCAGGTCTTCCTAGCCCAGAATGGATCTATGAAAACTCACCTTCAGTATTTCAGCTTTCTCCATCCACTACCTAGAGCTTATGCTGTGTAAGTTAATGAGCAAACCCCAGACAGAACGAGTGTTACCACCTCCAAACCCAAATGCAATTCCACCGATTCAGATCAGGTATCTCTGAGCCACAATCACCAGCACATTATGGCCCTCTCTTTTAAATGTGCTTCAAACAGTTGTGTTTATTTAACCTTCGGTATCTTCTGGAGATGTTATTTTCCCTTTTAATTTTGGCAATCTTACAAATTCTAGGGAAGTTTCCCAGTACCTCACATGCTGTCACAGCATCTTCAAGCCATCTTTACAGCTCTTCCATCATATTTTGTGTAAAGAAAGAACTTTTAGCTCATCATTGCAACAGCTGCTAATGAAGATCGTTAGGTTTTCTTCTAATTGATAAAGAGAGAATGACAAATGTTTTAAGTAGCCATTAAACTGTGCTAAATGAATGGTTATTTACACAGAATTTCTATAGGAGCACACACCACATCCACTTTAATATCAAGTGAGTTAATTGTGATCAATGATAGTACAGCAGAAGGCAAATGAATTCTTAATGACAAGAAACTTTGCATGTTACAAAAATAGAAGCTAACAAGAAACCTCTTTGCTGCATTTTTCATATTACATCATTACTACTACTATGTTGAAAAAATTAAAAGGAAAACATGAGAAATTTAAAGATTTTCATAGATCAAAATGTTGTTTTACAAAACAACAGGATTAGGAAAAAGATTTTTCTAACTAATATTTTCACTGCATTATTGGAAATTTGTTTTAACAGGTGTTAGATTAATTTATAAGTTGCCATCACAGAATTCAGAGGTATTTTTTAGCCACTGAGTACAAAACTTGAGACTTTATGGGTGTCCTTGTCTCACTTTTACAGCCTCTTTTGTTTGACTTGCAGGTTTTAATGTGCATCATAACACCTCTCATCCAGCAGTAAGAAATTCTCTGGGGAACACTTGCAGAAAATAGGACATTGAGTCCATAATTAAAGTAATCTCTTCCCAGGCAGATGCTTCAGTTGGCTCTGTTATCACATATTACAAAAGGCATCTTGAGGCCTATAAAATGTGTGGCAAATGGCTTTGGAGATGAGAAAGAGCAATTTTTCATCTAATTTTGATCCATAGACATGTAAGTACTGTATTGCCACTTTTTGGTATGGAGCCAAATAACTATTGTGGTTGCTGAAATAAGCTTGGCAGTAACCAAAATTAAAGAGTACTCCAGCTTTTATCCTCAGTCAGGAAAGCCTTTTTCTAACCATCTTTGCACTTAGCAAATAAGCATTCCATCTCAAATATGAGATTTAATGCCTACATCTGGATTTAGAAGAAAGGCTTTATGCAGCTTAACACGCCATACATACTGTCTCTCTATTTGCTTGTTAAAACCATAGTTCCATCGTTCAAATTATGGCCCTAACATCCTCACTGCTTTGCAAAACAGTCTGTGCTATTCACTGAAACTGTTTCTACTGTTTATCTTTTGTATTTTAGGACATGTAGAACACTGCTTTATAAATGTGTAAGTAGGTTCTGCAAAGTAATTTGTTCATATCTGTTATAATCCTTTGCATAAACACTAATGTTGGTAGGAGCTGGGTAAGTTTATTGATCTTTATTTTTTTGTTCCTGAGTGCAACTGTTGTGTCACATTGTGGACAAAATTTGATCTCAGACTAGTAAGGTACTGAAAAAAAAAAGACAAAGGGATTGACTTATTCATTTCTTAAAACTTGCTATTTTTAACTCTTCCCTACTTGAGTGGGAAATCATAGAGATTACTGAAGAGCTGCTTACAGTTTTAGGACTTCAAAAATGCATTTTTTACAGAAAATATATCAAGTAAATGTACATTACTACTTGGGCTTAACAGCTTATGTTGATCTAAGAGGGATATTTAGAAAGCTGTAAGTGAAAACGTTATATTTGTTACATTTCTAATAAGAACTAAAAGATCTGAGACACTCGAGAGCAATAAGGAAAATATAGCCATTTTAGAAAAAGTATTTCATAATGTAATAGCGGCATTGTATCTGTAAAATATGTGCTATGAGAACAGCCATTAATCCACAGCAAGAGCCACAAAATGGCATGTGAAATACTTCAGTAATTTCCTCTTAAAATAAAATGTTTTAGTGTTATTATTATTGGAATTAGCACAGGATCTCCAGGCCTTCTCCTAGGTGATAACTTTTCTGTATCACAACAGAATGGAACAGAACTCTGTGGTTACAGAAGGATTATAATATTTTATTATTTATTCTGTCATGGTTTTTTCTACAATACTATTATTGAATTATATTTCATTCTATATCCACAGATAAGAACTATCTAAATATTAATGATAAATTTGAGTTTCTCAAAATGAGAAGGGAGGGATACACCCTATTTGTAAGTACAGTTTAAACAATAAGAATGAGAGATGTTTTAGAGTTCACCCTGTCAGATTGTTTAAGGTCATGGTCATTCTGAATACTGAAATCCAAATTTTCCAATCATGTGGGCAACAAAAGTTGATCTAATATATTTTTTTTCTTCTACATATCTTCAAATACAACATTTCTGTCTTTTTTTTTTTTTTAAACTCTTGTTAGAACTAGATGTGAGGAAACCATTGTACTATAGAAAAAAGGAGACATTTTTTGTCTTGCTGGATTTTCACATTTATCACATCCAAGTTTTCACACATAGATGAAGTCTTACTGAATATTACAGCACGTCTACATAATATTTTGTGAATCATTCAATTAAAGTTCATCCAAACAAACAAGGCAAGAAAAGTAAGTTAACTTGTGTGAACTGAGAATATGGGCAGAGCATCCTTGTATGTCCTCAGCTGCGTACACAAACAAAGCAAAATTTCAAACATGTAATCTGAAGGCATGAATTTAAAAAATACAAAAAGTGTTGTCTGTGCCTTTGATGACAGCATGGACATGCATGATTGCTCTGCTGGATCAAGGCCAGTGCTCAACATCCTGCAGTATTGAGCTCTTCATGAAGTTATTTAGTAATAAACCCTTTCAAGAAGTGCTTCCCAAAGAAGTATACAAACAATACACTTATCTCAAACCTATTCATGCACTGGACACTTGTTGTATTATCCACTGGAGGGATGGCATTGAAATGATCCAACTCTATCAGTCAACTGGGGGGGACATTCCACAGCTACAAAGACCTTGCATGTGGACACAGTGTCTGGTTGTATAGGCTTGTCTATAGTACTGAAATTTAGCTTCCTGAAATATCTCTTACAATTGTCTTCTGCCTTTGCCTGAACTATATGCACTATGGTGTTTATAAAACCAAATTTTTAATGCACTATATAAATTTTATGCACTATGTATTTACCCCTACAGAATGGTTCCATGTATGTTTATTGCTCAGTCTTCGTATAACCAACTTTTCTAAAAGAAATCACAAAAACTCTTTTGTGCCTATTTCATTAGGCATACTTCTTCTAGGCTGTCATTTTGAAAGGTTTGGTTTTGATCAATTATTATCAGCCAAAAGGTATTTAATTCAATTGCTCTGTTACACAGGAACACCTCCTAATGGAAGTAAACTGTTAGATGTCTGTGTAATGTACTTTATAGTCTAGTCATGATTTTAAAATTAAACCATCTTGAGGAAAGGGGATGACAAAGCATCTCTTTGAATGAAACAAAGATTTATGTTGTTGATGAATTAAAATATGCTCTGAAAAATAACCCTGAAGTTAGATTTCAGAGAGAGAGAAACAAAGTTCAAGAAATAATTTTAAGTACAACTACTGCGGGGTTAGACTCGATGTCCAGAGGTCCCTTCCAACCCCTACCTTTCTATGAGACTGAAAACTGTACTGTGGATTGTGAATTGATGGTTCTATGCACAAAAATAATGGGTACATTGCTCAGAAAGGGAAAAAAGTAAAATCTAATCTCTGCTTCTAGAATTGCCAAGTGAGTATTTGTGAGAAGGGAAGTAATTCTCACCATGATTGTTTTATTATTTAGATGATACCAGTAGAAAATGACCAAATTTCATTTTATTTCATGCAGGAGGTGCCAGTCTTATATGGAACAATGCCAAAAATCTTAACAAAGTAGTCAAAGACTATATTAACCTGCCTTCTGTTATCAAGTATGTGATATATTAAACTTGTATTACATGAAGAAAATAAACTATTCTAATATTGTATAATCTTGCAATTTCTATTCTGGCATTGCACAATGTTGGTGGAAACAGCAATTTTTATTTTTGCTCATCTTTAGAACTGAGTCCAACTAACTTCTCAATAGAGCTTTCATGTGCTTTTATTTTTCATAAATGTTCACACACCCATTCTTCCTGACTTTGTTGGTTCTGTTTTTCTTGTACCTACACAGCATGAGAAGCCTAATGTAGCAAATGTTAGCAAAATAGCCAGTTGTCTGCAAACTTGGAGAAAATGTTAAAAACCGAACAGTCATCTCATTAAAGTGGGCTTTTAGTAGAAGTATCAGACATCTAAGAGAGTATCAGACAACAGGGTTTACCTCCAAGGAAAAAGGAAAAAAATCCAACAAGATTTTATGAACTTTGCAAAGTTGCCTTTTTCACTTGTACCATTCAGCAGATGTCAAGTGTTGAGCAGCCCTCTTACTGGAAATTCTTGACACAGACAAAGCTACTGACTGTTGAGGGTGATGGGGAAGGAAAATTCGTGTTCACTGTTTGGCATAAGGTGCTTGTGTTTAGGCAGCTGAGTCTGGATGGGATTCAGATCCAGATTTTAAAAAGCTTAAAATTGATGCCTACATAAAGGTCTACATGGGAATTAGGTAGCCAGTGATCCATTTTGCTCAGTGGAGACCTAGGTCTTGATTCATCTGCCTAAATATATCTAAAATAATTTAGAATGTCCTAAGAAAACTAGTAGAGCTATAGAGACTTCTAGACCTGCAGGTACCTCTCTCTAGATGTAGAACTGAATGTTGGGCCTTAGATATCTATGAAATCAGATTGCACCCCATTAACTCTCAAAAGAGTTGCAGACACATAGATCACACATAATAGCTACCTGGAGATACCTACATATCCTATCTCCAGTTGAAAACAACTCCAAGTCCCTTCAAGGAGTGGAAAATCAGGTGCAACCAGCTTCCATCCCCTCCCTCATGGTTTTCTTCCTTTGCTTTGAACAAGTTTGAATACTTACCATCACAGTACACTTTGTACTACCATCTTCTGCTGGTTCTGAAAACACCCACAATTCCCCATTGGTCATCTCTGGTTACTTTACCACCACACAAAATAGATTAAACTTGGACAAAACTAATAGACAAGCTAAATCTAATTCTACACCAACAGAGTCTGTGCTGCTTGGGGTCACACTTAGAGGAGCCACAACGACTCCATGCACAGTGTTTGCATTTCAGTGGAAAATTAACAAACACAGAAGATGAAGGAGGTAATCTGGGCACCACATCAAAATGGGGTATGAGAGCAGAGCCAAGATCTGAATCAAATATTGGCTCATGATTTCCAGAATGTTACACATAATGCTGATTGACGGTACAACAATACCTCTACCCAGGGAAGTGGAAAACCAAGCAAAGGGGTAATTTTTCTTCATCATTCCACTAAACTGGCACACCAACAAGGAACAATTACTGATCATTTATTTTTTTCCACAAGGCATAAGCTACAAGTAATATGGAAAAATAAAACAACGGCATCACTGGGTAATGTCAGAACTACCCTGACTGTAAATAAAGACTGTATCTTATTTGGTGCCTGTATAATCCTTGTCTAAAAGAAAGTCCGCACAAATATAAAAAAGAGTGGTAAGAAATATCCTGCTTCACCCTGACCTTGCAATAAAGAATACATAGAGAAGGGCAGCACTTAACTGAAGAAGTTCTGCTTCACAGAACCCCCACACCAAGGCTGTCTATTTATACATTAAGTTTCCATGTGTGTTACGACACACTCTTCAAATGACTGCAAAGACTGCAAATCATAGCAGCAACTGGGATGTAGTGAACATCAATATATTTCATCGTACAATTCTGTTTCATCATAAAAACATGAGGGATAAAAATTTACATGACCATATAATTAAGAGTTGAGTGATGATACATAAATACAAGGGATCTAAGGTACCTTAGTTCTGATATTTGCTATTTTCTGTTTAATTTCCACTTTTAATATTTGTGTATATTATCATTTTGTATAAAGTAAACATAATTGTGTACTTAATCTTGAAGATAATCGTCTGTAATTCTTTCAAACAAATGAAAAAACCCCAACAAGCAGTGTCTTAAATAACAGTTTAGCTAAGTGGCTCACCAGAGGAATGTGGTTCCTTTAGAAAATATAACCCCTTTCCACTCTGGCTAGAGGACTAATATAGCAAACCATGTAATCTTCTTGGATGTTTATTCAGTATTTCCATAATTACTATCATAGGTTTACTATAAATGCTTTAAATATGTAACCAAGTCCCTCAATCACAATCTTTATGTTTGAAGAGCATGATATTTCAAGTTTGTACCCTAACACAGTTGCTAGTTTCTAGAAACGGGATTAAACACATGAAAAGGATGATTCTGGAACAGGATACTTCAAATTTCCCAGAAAGAAATTGCATCATTAGGTGATTATGGGAAAAGGCATCCTCTCAGAGAAAAACATGTCTCCTTGATAGAAAATTTCTTCCAAGTTTCTTTCAGTAGTTCAGCTGTCTGCCTCAGCATTCAGTCCCAAACTATGTCCAGGAGCTATGATGGGAATCGGTTGCTCCTGCTCCGGTGATGTGCCAGTGTGCTGTCTCAGCAACCACAGCTCTCTTACCTCTGTCTTCATAGAGGGACACCACCACAGCTATTCCTACTCCCTTTTAGCTGTTTGCACCATAAGCTCTGCTAATCAGGTGTCAAATAATATACAGTGGGCCTTTTACTACTTTCAAAAACTTCTGAATGTATGGAATTTTAATATCAGTTGTGGCAGGTCACATCTCTTACATGGGTTATTAGATGCTGCCTACAGACTCAGGCAGAGAGCATTACAGAAGTCAAGTCCACTATTAATAGTGGTTATAGTGAATATATGTTTAGACAGAATTTAGTACAATAATTATAAGACACCTGTTCAATGGCTAGCAAAAGCAGCTATATAAGAAAAATACTTATTTTCCTATGTAATTTGTATAGTAACCTATTCTGTTCATTTCAATACAGTAGCTGAAGCTTGTGCAATAAACCATGCTTATGGTCAAAACAAAATATGCTTTTGCAATTTAGGTCAGCTTTGTCACTTTTACAAACTAGTAAGTTAAGCCATCTACAAAACAACAGGCTCAACAGCTAAGATGTAATTGAGCGTGCCACCCTGCTTAACAACCAGTATTACCCCCTCCTGACAGGCTGAGCTTTAACTGGGTTAGTGGGAGTTTAAAGCAAAAATTACAAACAGTAAAACCTAGCTGAAGGATTAGGAAGATAATGTTGCACAAATTTGCACACAATCAGAGAATGACTTGTTAGTGTAAAGGAGGACCTACTATTTTTTGATGGTAAAGAACATTTACAGATCTTGGCAATTTGTTTAGGAGTCTCTGGTGTTCCACACCTATTTAAAATAGTCCTAAAATACTGCTAATAAAAATATTCTGCAATAAATGATGCATTTTAGCTTATATTTTCTCAACTCATCTGGAGGTATCTATGGTAAAAGAAATACTAAATGCTTACACTGAGATATACTACAGGGACACCAGCAGCTTTCTATGTTTCTCTTGGAAGTGTATTTTATAAAAAGGTATTTCTACATATTTATTTATTACCCAGAACAAGTTACTTTCGGGAAAAAAAAAAAAAAAGCAACAGTTTGCACATGATCACTGTAAAAAAACTGCTGTTGGCTGCTGCTGCATAGAGGCAGGTTGGCTCCAGCCACCTTCTCCCATGGAGCATAAGGCTCTGCACCATCCCTAGCCCCAGTGAAATCAGGAAGGAGGTTTGCCAAGTGAAACACTGAGCCAAGGAAGGATATGTGCCTCCATCAGGCAACATTATATTCAGATTCAGCAGTGACACAGTGCTGTGTGTAATGGAAATAGCTAGACTACATCAAATTGTAGAAATGAGGAAACTTCTATGGGGGAAGGAAAGAAAGTGAGTGCTGTGCTGGAAAGTTGCTGCATGAGATGTGAATCCCAGTTTGCTGCATCCCTGCATCTCTCATCCCCAGAAATAAGCCCATATTCCTTTTAAGAGCCACCTGTTGAACTGAGCCCCACATCTTTCCCCACAGAATTCACAGTTGCCCTCAAAGCAGAGGATGAAAGGTGTATTAGCTTTCCTTTCCTGAAACAGCAGCAATAATTTGTGTGCTCATTACAGTCTGTTTTAGTGAACTAAATGTGGCTAGCACCCATCCCCCCTAGCCATGCCTGGAAAATCCATGGTGGGCTGGTAGCTGGAACTTGTCAAAATTATGCCAGCAAAATTTCTGACAATTTATAGACAATCATGTTGTAGCGGGCAGGATTGTTGCTGGGAATGTGCAAATTTACTGGTATAAAAGCTCTATCTGGTTGCTGATTTTCATGAAACTTAGTATCTTGATGTCTCAATTCCTTTGTCGTATTTGTTTGGTTAACAATGGGTAAAAGAGCTACAGAGGAGAACAGACTAACAGAACCACCACACAAATTGTGTTTCTTAGGGATTCAGTCCTTTTCAGGACTAAGCTCTAGAAGAGTACACCAAAAAGCATGGATGAAGTGAGAGGGAATTTTGCGCGTGACATCTATAAGGTCATGACTTCCCTGAGTCACATCCATGCTCCCAGTGGAAGCCAGAGCAGGTCAATAGTGTGTGCAGTTAATACAAGCTAGCTGTGCACTGGCCTGTAGGAGATTTGCCTGCTGACCTTTGCACAGTTCTTCCTAAGAATTGTCCAGGGAGAGGTATCAACACTGCAAAAATCGCACACCAAAGCTAGTGCTAATTAATAACCTTATTATCCATCCCCAGAGAGGTCAAAGACTAATTAGCTGATCTGAATCACAGACATACTGGCAAGTAACAGCATTGGAAGATCTTACCTATATTGCACCACTGTCAGAATCTACGAATTCAGGTACTTTTTGTAAATATTTTAAATTTATAGTAAATTAAACTTAAATTAAAATGACATTAATTTAATTTATATTATATTTAAACTAGACTGGCTGTTATTCTCAAGTTTTAAAAAAATCCTAAGTTAATTATTTGCTGTAGAGGAGCAAATGGAGACAAACAAGGGAGAGCCAACGCTCTGGAAATCCTGAAGTCAGAGAACTGGGTAAGGCAGGCAGACTAATACTTCACCAAAAAAAATAGATTTGCTTACTGAAAATTGTGATTTAGTGATTTACAACTTGTGATTTACATTCACAGTCAAGCTAGGACCATCAATTATTTCTTGAACTCCAGGAAAAAAAAAAAAAAACACCAAGAAATAAAGGAAATAAAAAAGATTATGCAGAGAAGATGCACACCTCATATCTCATTTTTCTCAGGCGGCTAAAAGAACAAAATTTAGCTGCTACAAATTCATGAACAAACTATTTTTTTAGAGGAATTAAAGGAAGTATAACATTCACAGATCTTCCACAGAAAAAACATAGTTATCAGATTTCCTCAAGGTATATAAAATTGTTTTGTGAAGCTAACTTTTCTGACACAGAATTTAAGTAAAACAGTGACAGTATTTCCTCAAATATTTCATCAAACTTTACTTTTGTCACATAGTGAATGGTAATCTTAAATATTGTAAATAGCTTGTCTGGTACATTGTAGAAGTTAATGAGAAACAACTACATTCTCAGAAGTTTGTTACTGCTCATTGAAACTATATTTTTTTCCCCAATTTACTGTTAAACTTTTAGAAGAAAAAGAGAGCTAGAACTAAAAATATCTTGACATTGTCACTGCAGCTAATAAATAGTGTACTGTAATACTATAGGAAAAAAATGTGCATTATATAGGAAAAAAGAAATATCAAAGACACAGATCAATTACAGGTACTGTGTTCACCAACAGGAACTTACATTCTCAAAGAAGTAAGTCACTTTTTACTTTTTACATGTTAAAAAATAAAACAACTTAATTACGTGGGGCACTTACCTGCAGCGTCCCAGTATAGATAGCAAGGGAATAATACTCAGAGAAGGATTTGTTTTGATACACAGGACAGTCACAGGAACACAGAAAATGACACACACACCGAAAGGCAGCAGCTGTTCATTTATCTAATTAGGGAGCAGTTTCACTTTTTGCTGTGAATGGGTCAAACTTGTCTACTTTTAACTCTAGGTAAAAACCTGAGCGTGACTACTTTGGAATACTTGTATTTTATGTTGATGCCTAGACTTGATGCACTTTCACGTTGTTTCTCTGATGTGCTACATTGCAAAACACTGTGTTCTTCCTGCATTCTTTAAAATATGAAGTCCTAATATACACAGAAACTGTTCAGCTGGGAAGAACTCAATACTCTTACTTCTTATTAAAATCTACACTTTGCAGGACAGACTCCTTGATCCATAAGGTCCTAGTGCAAACAGGCTAGACCATTTCAATATCTGCAAAGTGATTGTCTTCTCATAGGCATTGCATCTATACGTACATGAAGTTGACACAGCCCGTCCCTGCAGGTGGAGCAATCCAAACAAAACTGAGGTTTGTAGTTGGGAGATGGCTCACATGTGACGCAACCACGCTGCACATAAACTGGTTTCCAAACTGGTGGTCAGACATAATTCCTGTGAGAAAGACATGGGGGAGATAAACTGTAAGACATGTTAATGGCTCATTGCAAGGTGCTAACAAACTGAGAAACACATCTGCCATGTGTTTCATCATGGCAACATGGAATGGAAAAAAAAGTCAAGAGTATACCACAGAGAATTAATGCCAATGAAAACATCAGAGCTGGCCTTTGCCTGAGCCAAGGCTGCTAGGTATTTGCAATAAGGGTCCATGTGTTTACTACTGTTATTCTTCAGAGAGACCAATACCAGAGGACTTATTTGCATTTTTTAAGGAGCAGTTGGATCACAGCTGCTGGAAATCAATGTTATTCCATTACCTGATTTACACACATTACAGAACCATTACAGAAAATAGAGCCTAAAAAAAAAAAAAAAGCTGAAATAAAAGCAGCAACCTTCAACATTTTCACCAGTATACATTCTTTTGATTTTTTTTTTTTTTATCAGCCTCTAGTACATGGATGAATGTAAATATCCTCTATTAATCCTTCCCCCTGGAATTCACTACAGTTCATCACTAGACAAACACAAACCTTTTCTTTTGAATGCACTTATCAGAGGGAAATTCTTGTTCCCAGTTATTTCATATATTGAAACTTCAGTTCAGAATATAGTGACCTGGGTCGAAACATTACTAACAGGGTCAAAAGGAAAAGCAAATGGTAGCAGGTGTACCTCCATCCTCAACAAGGTCACTGTTAGGTCCTAGATGACTGTATCTCAGAAAATTTATAGTGGCTGGTATTTCTTATATTGTTGCAATTCAAAAAACAACAGAGAAATAAAACTTATCTCAGAATCCTCTACAGCTGTATTTGATGGCAATTCTTCTGAAATTTAAATCCATTATTTTCTCTCAACCCCTCACTGATCCAGAGGTGGAAGGAGTTTGCAAGGGAAAGATTTCCACCAAGGCTCCGCCTGGTGCCTCTCCAGGGACTGCCATGCCAGCAGCACAGCGACAGGCAGGGGAGCTGGCTCACAAGCAAACCATTTAGCATTTCACAGATCAAAAACAACATGTGAAATCCCATTCAGGTACTGGTGAGGATCAAAGACTGTAACTCATGGTTATATATGTTATATATCCCGAGGTCTATAAAATTCTAAACTGGTTTCAGTTTTGGGGTGGAGAAATGAAGCCACAGCGAGTTTAAGTAATCTGGCAGAGGCAGAGGGTGATGGCAGTGATGCCTGTATCTTTTACTAACAGCCACAATTTTGTTACAGTTCTTTCAGGATTTTTCAATTGGTTCCCCACTGAAGTGTACACATAAGGACTTCCATTATTCATGCAGTTACACCCTTCAACTCAAATCCTCAAGTGATGCTAAAGTCCATTGGTTCAGGATGGCCCCAGAGAAGGATCAGGCTCCCACAGGTGGAGCCCTTTTCTAGGCACTAGTAGTAGAGAAATCCAAGGAGATGGTATTTTACTGACTCTTGTTTATGCAAGACAGTAGATGCAGATGAGGTTCCCTGGCTAACTGGGAGGAGTGGCATTAACATCCTCAAAGAAACCTGCTTATCTGATGCCCAGACTCACTGCCTTGGTCTCACTGATGAAGTCTATCCAGCAGTGCCCTGCTGAGACAAATGTGTGCAAATATATGCCCAGAGAAGTCCCTCGCAGTGTGAGCGGTATTTGGTCATGTGCTTTGCTGAGGATGAAAGGTGCTAACTGTTGTTTTCCCAAAGTTATGGGTCTTGTCCCTCCTTCTTTGGAGTCTGTGCTAAAGGCAGTAACCTCAGTGATGTGGGACAGGGTCTCTGGAACTGAGGCAGAGCAACAGCTCTCATCTGTCATCATCTCTGGCTGCACAATGGGAAACAGAGCCAGCTATAGACTATAGCAGGTTAATTAAATAACAGTCGCTGTCAGGGGAGAAACAGGAACAGCCCTTCAGTTTCAAGAAATTCCCTTCTCCTGAGCCAGCCAAAAACATGGGAGGACAAAGACTGCCCTACCACATCCCCCAGTCAAGGGACAAGGCACACCAGCTTGGGAAATGTGACCACTTCCCTCCTTGGCAGCAGCTTGTGAGTTAATGAATTCCCTAGGTTTCAGGCAGTAGACTGCAAAAATGTGTCTAATACATCAAACGCATACAACATCTGTGGAGATTTTCTTTTTCCTTTGATTTACAGTTTAAAAAAAGAACAACTTTGCAGTGACTAGAATAAATTCTAAACAATGGAAAAAAGAACTCATTCAAATTTTTGCAGAAAAGTCAATGAATTGCACAGAGAATATTTAAAATTCCAATTGCATCATTTTATCACCATTTTATATTTATATTTTATTAATAATTTGTTGTGATCATTTTTACAATAAAAACAACGCCTCACCTGATGGACCTTTACTGGGTACATTAACTCCCTTTTGGAATTCAGAGTCTTCACACCATTTCACAATAATTAAATAAGGAAACTTCAGTGAGTGACAGAATGATATTAAAAAAAACTTTTTGATGCTTAAACACCAAAGTTTCCTACTGTAAAGTTGAACATAAAAATCGCAAAAATGCCAAAAATGGAACAATGTAATTGATACTAAGAACATACTAAATTAAGGATAAAGAATGTTATATTCCCCTCTTGCTTCCAGTCTTTTTGCAGTCTCCTGCCATGGGAGGCAACTGCTCCCTCTCCTTCACCCCTTCTCCAACCTTGCAAGCTGCTTCCCAGACTGAATGTTTGCCTCATAATGAATGGAAGGGCACATGTGAAACAGTGTTCTGCTGACCAAAAAAAACCCAAACAAACATCAATACAAGCCAAGCCTAAATATATATAATCTCTCAGAACAAAACTGTACCCTGTATGTACCTCAGAGAGCTTCAAAGACAGAATGTGCCTTGATTTAAGGCTCTTGGCTCAGGCCAACGTTGTTCCACAGTCGTCCCTTCTCATGTCTTGTTGATCAGTGAAACTATACATGTTTAAATCCTGTGTTTACAAAAGTAATAAACTTAAGGGAAAATTTTAAGATCTGACGGTACAAATTCCTTTTGGAAACAATGCAGTGTTTCCACACGACTGCATGAATACCAAAACTTTCAAAGGTTTGTGACAGCTGCACATCCACAGCTCTGAAATGTGCCACATGCAAAGATGCCGTTAGCATCTCTCTGAACTCCTTTTCCCTTGTTTTTTACAGTGTGCACCCCATACTGACATGTGTCAGACATCTGCACTTCCTAAACTCTCCATTCCCTAAAATTTCTGAGGCTTCAGGAGTCTCAGTGTAATCATTCTAATCCAAGACATGCTTTGTACCTGCCAACAGCACTGCTAGGAGAGGAACTAGACACGTTCAGTCCCTCTCAAGATTTAACTCATCAGCTGTTTTATTGTGTAACCTTTTTAAAACATGCTTAGTCTTCTTCAGTGCACTTCTGAATTGAAGAACTTTGATGTGAAGATGTTGATATCAAGAGATAGATTAAATACAAGAAATCCAAGGATAGAAAAAAATTATTGAATGGAAAAATCTTAGGTAAAGTCAGATGACAAATACATAGCTTCAATCTTCACATGTGCAAAATTATTTTATTGATAATCAGAATCACTAGTAGGGGTATAACGGCTACTCCAGGGAAACATTTTGCCTCTTTTATAAAGTAGCATATAGGAAGGTAAGCAAGATGTGAAAATGCTGGATACAGTGACTCATAAATGGCCAAGAACAAGTGCAGCTCCTGAACTTCTTAATATTTTCACCTTGTTATACAGCTTCTCCAAAAGGGAGACCTATGGAAGATGGTAACTATTCTCCCAGCTGGGCCCCTGAAAGCCAAGAGACAATCTTTTTTACTGTCAGACCTTGGGAAGCATATAATGGTGCAGATAAATGCATTTTCTGCTTTTTAAGTCAGAGAAAAGTGAACCTGTAATAGTACTGACTTACACATGGTAACTTATTACAACATGAGGCATTCTCCTAAAACATCCTTCTTAGAAAACAGTTTCCTAAACTAGAACTGTATACAATAAGCTCATCTGCATGGTAAGGTCCATGGTAACCCTTCATTTAGGTTAATTCTCAGCAGACTCTGACGCACTGAACCAGATGCTAGGTAGTCAGCCATTTCCCATCTATTATATGAAGAGTATGCTATTAAAGGAGAGGTTTAATTTTAAATACAGGTGTAAAATAAATGACCACATTTTGGTTTTGCTGCCTCTAAACTGGTTATCTGCTACATGCTTCCATTTTCCAATTTATGCATGAGTGACAGCAAAATGCCAAACATAAAACATGGATGAAATGCCAAGAAAATGAAGCTGTGAGTAACCAAATCATGCTGGTGTCTTTGGGAAAGTAATCATTCCTGACTTGTAGCCAATAAATTTAAGTCAGAAACAGACACCTTCAGATTAGATTTTGCATTACATAAAAATGAAGTACCTAGTTCTAGGAACAGTCTTTTCTCTTAGGAAACTGGGACACTGGGGAAGCTGGGGACCTACATTCTCCACCCAGTCTCTAGCATCTTGAAGCATGATCCATAAACCCAGGGCTGAGCATGGTTTTGCCTGATATTATGAAGCAGGGAGTGATGCAAATGGGGCTGTGCCAGAATAAATCTTCTATGCTGAATTCCATGCTAAAGCAGCCAAACCAGAACCTGCAGCTTGTTTGTCCCATGCAGCACCAGGGACTTGTTCTGAAAGAGGATATAAGACAACTTATTTTTTTCAAAACAGAGAGGTTGGTAGCCATAATTTTTATAATATTCTATCATGTAAAGCAATCACTTTGCAGAGAGCTTATGACCATTGTCTCTTCCTCCCAGAAGCACATTCTTTCTATGAAATTGAGAATTAATTGTATATAGATGTGTCTTCACACTCCTATTGCATAAAAGACCACACTACTAAGATGCAAGAGAGCTGGGACAAGTGACATAGTTTGGTGGCTACTAACAAGGTGGGTTTTTTAGTAAAATCTCTGTAGGACAGTTCTCCAGGATCACTGCAGAACCAGGGCTATCCTGCAAGTTAAAGGAAAGCCACATGCCTCTCCACATTGTTTAAGGAGCAACAAAGGCTGTAGCACAATTGGGCAGGTAGCTGGCAAGACCTGAATCCACAGAAATCCAAGTGCAGGCTCTAAGGAAGTTTTTAGTCTAAAGTCTATTCACAGAATAGACATCAAGTGCATTTTACAGCTGCTGAAGCTTTTGGACCATGTTTTCAGAGCTGGGCACCTCCCTTTGTCCTACATCTCTTCAGATGTTTAAAGGACCTTTTTGATCCTTTCCTGTAAACACACGTACAAATGAAATACCATTTTTCCCTGAATGATATAGTGAGTGAAAAAATGGTCTAGTTTTAGTTAAGGAAAGAATATTTAAGCAACATGCTTATATTGTTATGAACCCTTTTCAGGACTCTGAATTGTAAGTCTTAAAATTCTGTGGAGAACTAGTGGTAGGAAGAAAATAATTTTTTTTGTTTGTTTGTTTTCAAACACACAAATATATGTTTAAGTTATTCATTGGTAGTCTGTCTTAAAAAGGACTGCTGGGAATAAAGAAATATCTGCTGTTGGTGACTGTAATTTCTAAAATATGAACATATATGAAGCTCATACAGTTATGAGCTTCTGCAGTTTCTAATCAAGGAAGTAGCCAGATAAAGGCAACCAAATTACCCACACAAGTTTCTTTCAAAGTGAGTAAAGGTGCAGAATCTGGCCCTAAGTGAACTGCACCCACCCAGTTAAAATACGCTGTTGCTGATTGATTTTGGGGGCATGACTTCATTCTGCTTCACAGGCAAAACACATCCCGTTTGATAGAATGTAACAGACTGCTAAAGCACTTGGTGGCCCTTGTGACCAATTAAGGGTCAGGATGGTTTGATAAATTATTAAATAGCATGAAGAAAGAAAACATCAGCAATTGACAGATACATTCTTCCACCTGATAATATATTACCTCTATCTTTCTTCAAACCATGTGTTTATTTCACTATTATTATTACTACTTTGTTATTTAATAAAAAACCCTTTCAATGTATGCCACAGTGGAGAAAATACCATTCACAGACTAATAAAGATCAGTAGAAAAAGGACGGATAAGCGTACAGCAACTTAATAAAGTCTGTCACGAAAATCCATAACTCCTTTTGTTGTCAGTTGCCAACTAGAGCCTGAATACAGCATTCTGATTCCTATGGGGCTACTGTGATGAAGTGGCTCAGACCTGGGACAAGAAGTATGGGGTTTATAACCTTTTGTCACATATATAAAATTTAAATATGTTTTCTGTATAGTTCTGAAAGCAACAATTCATGGCAATTTCACATTTGAAATACATTCATAATTTGTGATCCAGATATGAAACACATCAGGTTACGGCATTTAGGTGCTAACAAGAGCAGTGTTTTATGTTCACATTTTTTTAATACCTACTGAAGTGAACACTTCACTAGAAATACACATTTGCAGGAATGAACCCCAAATGTACAGATTTACAAAAATTTGCTCTGAAAGAGAGATTTTTTTTTTTTTTTCCCCCCCTCAATCACTCTTTTAATGTTCTACTTTTAAGGGACTGTTAATCAAAACTTTTAAGTAGCCTTTTGTTAGAACCCACTTAGGGGTATAATTTCATTTCAGGGATTTATGAGTGCCAGTCTCATTAAACCTAACAGGAGTTACACATATGGAAATTGTGGTGCATGGGGAGGAGAATATCCACTTTTGTTTGCATAATTCCACAAGACACTGAATGAGCCCCTTCTGTAATGTGTGATATGGCTGTGTGAGTCCAGGGAGTGGTGGGACCCTGACCTGTAGCATGTTGCTGGTTTTAGGGTGACCGTTTTCATGAAGGATGAGAGGACAATTTACAGCTGAAGTCTAAGTGCTCCATAGAGAGCACTGTAGTACCAAGTGCTCCAAGGCAAGTAGATTTAGTAACAGTAAACAGGGACCAGCAGTAATATAAATAGAAAATGCTAATAAGCTACTGTAGAATGCAATATAGAAGAAAAAAAAATTCTTTTCAAAGGCTTGAGCCAAAATCTATTTAGATGTTTCCCTAACAGCCCCAGCATGTTTTGCAATAGCAACTTTTATATTTTTCTTCATAGAAACCTGTTAGGCTTATACTTTCATTCTGAACTAGCTTTTCATAGGTTTATTTTAGCAATGTATTCCAGTTCACTCTTTTGCAGAAAAGCAACTGTCCCTGGTTTGCACTCACCTTTTTTTTTTTTTTTTTTACTGTTACTGTATTTGGCTAGTGTACGTCTCAGCCATATGAGCAACACTTGTACAACTTCCCCCAAAAATCTCATTGTTCTGAATCTTTCCACTTCGCAAACCCTAATAGGTGTCCCAGGAGCCAAACATCAGACACACCACTTGATAGATTTTATACCAGTGAAAAATGTGACAAAGGATCACATTGTTATCATGCCAGACATCTGCTCCCACCAGACTCATTCTCAGGGCAAGCAGTAACCACATCCTTCTCCTCACAGCAATGACAACTCACCAAGGCAGCACTGAAGCCTCTGGGATCACCCAGAACTTGCTTTGGTGGAGGTGAAATTGCAGACCAGCAGTCTTAACCGACAAAACTGTGCCAACCTGCTCACTTAAATGGAGCCACGAACCAACCAAACCTCCCTGCTTACTGGTACAAGTAACATTAAATGAAACATCGCTACATAGAAACTAGAAAACAACTATGCATCCCAATAAAAATGTAACTGCCCAACACTCTATATCCTTATTGGATCTATAAAGCATCCTTTCCAAGGCAGTAGTTTCCCTAAACAATTTTTTTAACTAATATTCACCACAGACAATCACTGTGCAGAGTGGTTTGCATAGTGACAACACCTCTTCTTTGGCTATACTGGTGCTGGTGACACATCCCAATATCCTGTTTACTCTTCTGTAGCCGAGTATGACTAATTGGGATAATGGCTTCAAGGTTTTACCTACAAAACCCTAAATCTCGCTTTAATTTATTTTAAATTAATTTAATGGTTTCTGGCAGCAGTCTGCCTTGAAATGCATTTCCTCTATTTTGATCCTTTGCCCACGGACATATTTTGCATTTGCCCACATTGCTGTTTCTGCCTCAGTCACTGAAGGACACACTCAGTGCCTGCTATCTTCTTTGCACTTGCACTGCCCCTAATTACATTTTATATTTCTGTTATTGACACTATTGGTGAACTCTGATGTTTAAAAATTGATAGTTTCCTCCAAAGCAAATTAAGTCAGTCAAACCAATCAATAAGGGTAAGTATATAATGAACCCAGTGGGACTTCCATGGAAATCTTTTTCCAGGTGGAGTATTCATCATGTACAGACATTTCTTCTTGTTTTGGAGTGATTTTGTTCTGCAAGTTATTCTGTCCTATTCCCCAATTCCTTAGCTCAGGTGATCTAAAAGTCAACTTGTAACTATATATTGTCTACAGAAGCCATGGTGTGTCATTCACCTGTGCCAGCTGCAACGTCTCCACAGAACTGGAGCCAGGAGACGGTTTCTATCCAGAGGATTCTCCTGATCCTCCCGCCACATCTCAGCTTACAGCAGGCTCACTGACTGACACCCGTGTTTGAGTGCACTGTGTAAGGTCTTCTACAGCCCCATGTCCACTTGGTGACACATCAAAGGAACCTGAGGTATGGTCAGTTCCATAGCCTCTGGGTGGTTTTTGGAGCAGGGGTGTCTATTATAAACACTTTGCCCATCTGCTCAGGAAAGGCTGCATGCAGCAGCTACAGATCTAAGAGGGAAAAGTCAGCTGTGGCAATGCAGAATATGGTTTTACCTTCATAGAGTTAAACATGGCCAACCATGACAACATGCGCAACTTGCAAACACTAGTTACAGTTTCTGTAACAGTGTTCAGGAGTGAACGTTTACATTTTTCAGCAGTTGACATCACTGACAGAGGAGCACTGGCTTGCCTTTTAGGGTGTTGAGGAAAGAATTACAAATTCCTCAGGATTCATAAATAGAAAAACTAGAACTGTAAGAAAAGCTGCTTAATAGGCACCATGGTCATTTTCAGCCTCTGCAAAGAGATGAAGGGAACTGAGAAACCACCAAATGAGTTGATGGGAGAGGTAAGGGAGAAATGGGGAAGGAAAAATGGTTTTGCAGGTTGAATGGAGGAATTTCAATTAAAACTGTCAATCTCCAGGAGTTTTTTTTTTTTTTTGTTTTTTAAACTATGCTGCGATTCAACAGCACTGGCTAAAACTCACCAGTATCTCTATCCAGATCACATCAGTAATGGAAGGAAGCATAGCCCTGTACACCACATGTATGCTCCACAGATTTTTGATGTATCAAGATAAAACCTGCTGTAATTGCCTCCTCTGTAATGACAAATTTATTACCTTTACAGCTTTTATAGTGTAGGAGAACTGAACTGGGGATGCTCTGTCTGTCAGTCTGTAAGTGGTGACAAGGTTTGGGCCTGGGCTAAAGCGTCTCTGTGGGGGTGAGTGGATGCTCATGTGAGTGCTGTTTGTCAACAGCAAGATGGGAGATGGGGGGAGCCCAGAGCTGACAGCCAGTGTGGCTGTGACAGAGAGCTGAGACCAGTTTCAGCCACCAGTATCCAACTCACCCCTGCTGGGGTCATTCCCTGGCCATGCAGTGTCACCTTGTTGTCACCAGAGAGGTTCATGGGAAGCAGGCAAAAGTTTTGATAGTCACATACCTTGCAAAGCTAAAGATTGAAAATCAATGCATTTTGCTGGTACACACTTCTCACACTTTCATCAACAAAGCAAAAATATCAGCTGTGATTTGGAAACTTCTATGATGCTTTTGGCAAAGAAGAAAAATTCATTTTCTACAAACATCCAAACGGTTGCTTTAATTCTTTATTTATCCTTAACTTTGTTTTTTTTTTTTTTAATTATTATTACAGGAAAAAACAGTTCCTTGTAAAATGGGCAATAGTTTACTTTGCCTGCTGTTCTGTATGAAATACTGCAAAGATCCCACTCTTTGCAATTTCATGTTTCATCTTCCCCACTAATCAGCAATGGACTATAGTGTTCAGAGCATTTCACCAAGCAGTTACTAAAGAGAAGAGCAGCATGCCCAGCAGTCTGATTTTCTGCCCACTGAAAGCAGAATGGTACCCATGAAGAAGAAAACACATTACAAGCTAACAAACATAAACAGCACCAACACTTTCAGGAAAGAAAACCTAAATACGAAACTTAACACACCAAAATAAGCAAGAATAATCACAGCCAACAAGCCCAGAGGGAGAGCAAATTATTTTGCTTATTCATTTCCATATTACTAGTTTTAAATCCAGTGAGAAAAAAAATCACTCATGAGAAAAAATCTGGTGTAATGCCCCTCAACCATATGGTATATATTAAGAAATACATACCACAGGCAGAAAATTGTAACACTGCACTTTTATTTCTATCTGACAACACATACTGTCAGCTGAGAGTCACAAGAAAGAGGAGAAGAAAGTAATTCTGCATTTCATTCCTTTGCCTGAAGCTTCCTTCTTCTAGACAAAACATTCACAATCCCAAATACACAAGAGCACTTCCAGATCAGATATAAGAAAGGCAAATAAAAGCAAGCTACCAAGAACAGTAACCCTCTTGTAAACTATCAGTCAATGTAAACAGTAATTTGGGGTAAAAAGGCTGCTGTTATAGAAATCTTTGTCCTCGAAAGAGCACGTTATGACTAAATCTTTAAAGGCTAATTTTCTGCAGTCATTTCATGTTCAATATAGGATGTTAAAATATTGTCCTGGGAGTTCTGTAGTGAAGCTGATGTTGGGTTAGAGCAGTGGCAGGGCTGAGCTGTATTCCCCAGAGTGGTGCATGCAGTTACATGGACTTTGGCAAGCTGCAGTCCCCTCTGTGGTTGGTGTCCTGTGCACTTATGGGAAAAAAAATTAAACCAGAAAACAGTATTTACACCAGAAGCCTAGTCCACGTTCATGTGATAGCAGCTAATGTTACAATGTGTGTGAAAATTAAGTGTGCTACAGAAATAGCACACAAAAAGAGTGCAGGGAACCTCCACTACATGACCTCCAAACCTACCCATAGCTTTGCTAGAAAGAAGAAAGTTTTATCCAGGGCTATGAAAGTATGAGGAGAAAACCAAGAAAATGATCACCTGTGAAAGGTCTGATTTGCATTTTAGGATCTGGGACAGAAGTGGGAAAAAATTTGGGCTCCAGGCTATGACATGTGGGGCATGAGTGGGAGCAGAGCATTGTGGGTGCTCCTGCTGATGCTCTGGGTCTTTGAACAAGATGCTTGAATTTAATCCTAAAACTTGCTTGATTCTGTTCCATGAATGAGCCTAGCTGAAAGCCTGCCTCTCTGAGCAAACAACCCCCACTGTGACTGTAGTAGGATAAATGTTCCAAGACTTTAATGCAGTTTTTAAAAAGGTTTAAAAATACAATAAGTCAAGGGACAATATACAAAATACAATAAGCCCAGGGACTTACACTAGGGAGTAACAGTTCCATTAACGTATAAAGAGAAGGCTAAAAATATGAAGATCAAAACACAGCTCTGCTTTTTGACCTGCTAATCTGCCCTTAACAAGACAAATATCTCAAAGAGCTGCAGCCCTACAATGAAGTTCCTCCCTCCATTATTGTTTGCCGTATGATGAAATCAAGAGGCAAGTGTTTATCACAACAGGATAAATTTTGACTTTCCATCTCTATGTCTTAACCACATTTTTTTCTTCCTCAAGGCAGATTAGCCATTCAGAAAATGAGCAAATTTCCTTATTTACATTAATCTCAGCCCTAGCACGTATGCTTAGTAAGATGTTTGGCTAGGACTTCCAGATAATTTGCAGTTGTACCTTTTCCTGTCTCACACTATAACATGAGCTCTCACAAATATCTGCCCTTCTCCACATGTCTATGTTCTCTATTTTGATAAAGATGCTTTTCTTGGAAAGCACCTATTAATTTGTGAATGGAGTTAGTTCTTCTGGATCTTGTTCCCCATTGATAGAGAAACCAGTATATAAAAGAATATTTCTGGTAAATAATATGCTTGCCAAATCTGAGTAGATTAGGGAGTCACCAACTTGTCTCAAAATATGGGCCAAATATGTCGGATAGTTTGGTCTAGAAAAATGGGGGAGCTGGCTAACAGGGTATTTATTAATAAATGCAGTGGCCAAATCATCATTAAGAAAGAGATTGTACTGAATAAACTGCTTCTTGGCTAGATGGATGCCTACATTCATATGAGTGAATAGAAATGGTGACAGAGGCATTCTAGAATGAGGTTGAAGACAGCACCATGGTGGCCTCCTGGGGAAGATGCTCTGTGTCAACAAGTGAGACATGGAGGAGTGGGGAATGTCCCTATATCCCCCATCCCCAAAACAGTGATAGCAAAACTTTTGTGATTACTAATTGTGGTTGTAATAAATTTTATATATTCCATGTTTATAACACTTCCTGGTCTTTATTTTGCAGTTTATCTCAATGAATCACCATAGTTTATTTTGAAATAATTTCCATAATTAGTTCCATATTTTTCACATAAATATTGTCAAAAGTAATATGTCAAAAGCTCAAGGGCTGACGATACTCTGCATATAGACGTATATAGGATTTTGGTTTTTTGGAGATACATACAGGTTATTATTACTTACACAGGAGTACAGATAGCTCTTTGGAAACTACATCTAAGCATAAAATAGATGGCCATATTTTGATAGCCATAGAGAAATAATAATAATGAGAAGACCAAAGCAATGCAAAATTATCTTCCCACTTTTGAACGCTTCTTTTTTCTTTGTGCTTTCTTAAATTATACCTTTAAGAGATTTTTTAAAATAGTAAATAAAGAAAGCATTTTATTACATGCACACAGACCCTCACGCTGTGTGACCTAAGCCCAGATCTGTATAAGCCATACCACTTGAACTATCTTACCATTAAGTTTGACAATGTTGAAATCACTTCTCTGAATAATTAGACTCATGTGAGCATCTTCAAATTAGCTTTCAGCTCCCTATGTAAGCTACTGATAAGAATATATAAAGCTGTAAAACTTCTATAAAAACTGAGCAAACACTGGAGTGGTTAGTCCCTGATTATTCCCATGGGTATGGTCCAGACCCCTTAAACCTATACTTTAGATGCTTAATGAGCCAGTTCTCTCACACAGTAAATTATTATGCTCCTTTTATAAACAACATGGAAAGATAGACGCCTGTGATGGGCTCCACAGCATGTTACCTATAACTTATGACCCATTCAGTTGCACAAACATTTCAAGCGTTGCCTGATAATAAGGATTACGGAGCACAAAAAATTAATACATGCAAAAAAAGAGGTTGTGATTCTGCTTAGCTGAATATAGTATATTTCCAAGAAAATGATGGAAAGGAATCTTTCTTGCTAGCAGGCATCTTTTTTTTTTTGCACTGACTATCAAAAAAAAAGACTCGTTAGGGATCACAGTATATAAGACAGAATAAATTCCCAGTATTCACTGAAGACGTAACATTCAGAGATGTTAATCTTTTTATAAGTAATTCGATGCACTCTTTGCAAATGGCTATTTTCAGAGATGCAAATGTGGGTGTATTGTTTTAGGAAAATCATACCAGTAGGGATAGCTACCTCAATAAATTGAATTTACTTTTGAAGTAGGAAAAAAGTAAGAGTTACTGAAAGATTGTTTAAAGAAGAACATTAAGGACAGCAAAAAAAAGCTGAAGTGAAGAAAGGTCATGATAAATCTCAGTAGTGGTAGGTGAGGCAGATTGGTTTTGATGCTCTTTCTGGGGTGCTTCAAAATCATGAAGGTAACAAAAGATGTTATACTAGTATAGGAAAATTGAAAATAACCTTCAAGACAAATACCCTGTAAAAAAACCCAAATCTTTGCTGCTGAAGTGGACCATTTTTATGTGATGTATTATTCATAAAAATGAATGCACAGCTATATTCTAAGCTGAGCCTGAAATGCCTCATTGCATCTGGACAAGAAAGTAACACTTAAATAACTACATTTACACAAGTACAGTTATAGATACAAGTGTGCTTCCTGTCAGTATAGGTCAATTTGATCACAGCTTCCTTCCTAGAGCTCCTGTTGTTACATCAGTACAATTTTTTTTGTGTGTATAAAGTGTGTCTTAAAATCCCCTATATTATAGAAAACCTTATTTTAGAGGTTCTGAGACTTCTGTCCAGATGAGATTTCCTGAAGGAAAGTCTTTCTTTGGTCTGATGATCTAAGGATGAATAGTAGTACTTCTTTGAGGTGTCTGTTATTCCCATGGAGCTTTACTGAGCTATGATGTGGTCATGTGGTTCTTCACAACAACTCAAAGAAAGAACATCCCATTCTTCACTCATTTCTGAAGGACCACCAAGGGATTGTGCTACACTAAATTAAAAAATGCAGTTACACCACATATTGCAGCACATTCCAGGAATGTTGACTGTGAACTGAAGGCTGACTCAGAAACTTTCATGTGTTTTGTACAAACTATTAGTTCTAACTCTCCCAAAACCAACATCTGAGTTCTTGGATTAATTTTTCACAAGGAAGAAACAAACAGACTTTGATTTCAACAACTTCATCTCTGTTAGTTCATCTGTTCTGATGCCTACTTCTCCCTCACTCCCACTGCTTTAGCAAACCTCTTTCCCCTCAACCTCTCAGCCATCCTATTCTTCCTACACTACCTATTTCCACACTGTTTACCTCAAATATCCCTGTTTGTATTTGCTATACAACTCATCTTTTCAGCCTGTTTCCTCAAGTAGCTCTCAAATGGCAGTCATCACTAGAGAGCTGCAGAACAGAGCTATCTTCATCTTCCTTCTTGAGAAGAAGCAAACCCAAGAAAATATCAAACGACTAATTTCAAAACAAACCACCAGGGCTCATGAAATCCATCATACATTGGTCAGGGGGTTTTCTGTCACCAGTGTCCTCAGAATGGCTTCTGTACATACCTGTCAAGTCATCAAGAGACTTCTGAAAGTGAAATGACCATCAAAGAATGAAAAATATTCTCTTATTGCAATGTACCACCACCAAAAGAGCACTCTTCTATATGCTGAATCCATTTGGCTGAAAATGAAATCTGCAGACTTCCAGTTTGGCTCATGACAATTGTCAATTCCCTTTGTTTCATTCCCATTATTTGAAGGACCTTGATGTTTTCAGTGTCATCTAAACATAACTGGCCTATGTTATAATTAAACTTTGATCAAATTTTTAATGGGATCTCAGAGGAAAACAGTATTTGACTAACATGTATTATTCTGCATGTATTAATCAAGTGAATTCTTGTTGAACTGCCTGAATTTCACATAATAACTAATCTTCTCCATTGTTAATTAGCACAACAGGAAAATGATAGAATGTTTTCACTGAATTATACTTTTGTATCCAGAACATTCTGAAACTTTTTATTTTAATTGTCAACTCTGATTCCCTTAGTTTCAGAATATCATTTTTAGCCTTTTCTGAGGCACTTTACTTAAAAATGCAATATCCCTATGTTCAAAAATAGTCCCAAACAATATCAAACCATACATTTATGGTACGAAGCACTTGAATCACTTAGGCCAGCTGTCCTTTATAAATCATCATTAAATAGCACTTTTGTGAGTATTGCTGTTAGTCAGCATTTTCATCGGTAATCTGGAAGCAGATCTGAAATCATCAACTATGACACGTTCTGAATAATACAAACATTGTCCAAGTGGAAACAAATCCCAAGCCAGGTTAGTCAGATGGAATGTGTTAAAAAGAGTGTTTTGTAAACTGAGTCTACCTTAAAAACAGGTCAAAACAAAACAGAACCTCCACATTCCTGTAGGGACAAGGCTTTGAGGCTACAAGAACACCTATTGCTGGGAATCACATTTTTAGAAGTGGAAAATTGATGCAGTCTGGAGAAAAGTTAATCTGCCTTATACCTTCTGCCTTGATATAAAAAGGATTCTTTACACTAAAAACTTAGGTGTTCAATCTCTATAGGTTATAATTTATTTCTTGAAATTGAGCAATGATTTGATTTCAGTAGATAAGTTTCCTAACATAAAGAAAATATCCCCTAATAAAGCACTTTCAGACACACCATTAAAGATATAGCAAGAACCAGCTCCTGGAAGCTCAGATGAGACACATTAAAATTAGAAATTAGGCAGCTTTTTAAACAGAATATGATTAACAACTGGAAAAAGTATACAAAGTGGATTTTTTTTCCTCGTGTAGAAAGTGTAAGGTCATGTACTTTAGCCAATAACAAGAATGCTTTCAGCTATGAGCTAGAAATGACCGAGGAGGAGAAAGCTCAATCCACATCAGTCAATCACAGTCTGACAATGAGCTGCTGATGTAAAAAAAAGCAAACAGTGCCCTAGAATGTATCCATTCAATTATTTCTAGTAACGATGGGGGGAGTATTAGTATGGTACTGGTAAAGCATTGCTAAGACATTACTTCAATTATTGTGCGTAATTATGAACACTTGTGTTCAAAAAAGATTAACTTAGGCTGGAGCAGCTGCAGAGAAGGACTACTAGGATGATGAGAAGAATGTAAAATATGTCATAAAAGGAGAGAGAAAAAGCTTGTCTTGTTTAGAGAGAGAATGACTGCTATCGCTAAATATAATGGGGTTCTAAAGGAGCTGTTTAAGCCAAAGGATGATCACGGTATAAGAACAAAGGGTGGAAACTGGACTTGAATAAATTTACTGTAATTTAGGTCCTTTTTAATCACTAGTCAAATGAAGCATTGAAACAATTTTGCAACACGAATTTGGGACATAAATTACTCTAACCAGCTTTAAGACAGAGCTTAAGTCCACAGACATTCAAGCTACAGCATGATTGTCATGGTTCCTGCAGCAGTGGGGACAAGAGCCAAACTGAAAGGTCCCCTCTTGAGGAAGGTTCACCAGTACTACAGAGGTCAGGTGTCAAAACAGGCCAATCACCCCCAAATTACAGGGACTGCTGAAACAAATAAATAATGATCAAACCCTGACATTAGTATCTTACTAACATTTTTCTCTTAAAGAAAATAAAATTTTATCTTCTTAGAAGCACCATAGTTTCCAGGCTCTCTATTGTTGCCAGAAATTCACTTTTAGAAACTTGCACTAGTCATTCATTTATTTTTTTCAAAGCAAAGTTTAATCTATACTGAAAATGCCATGGTTAAATAGAATTGTACGAAGGTCAGACTGCCAAAAATACGACTTATCTGGAAGTTGAATAAATATTCATTGTTTCTTTTGTACTTCACACGGGTAGGAAGCACTGCTTCAGCCACAAAAAGACAGATTAATATTTATTAACAGTGGTTCAACTTAAAGTTGTCTAACTCAAGTAAATGTTGCTGCAGGTACCTTTCTTGTTGTATATGAAGTGGTGAAGCAGTGCTTAAACTCAATTGCAAACTAGCTGATCATATGATCATATATTTTCCTCTCAAAACCACCATTTCTTTTTAAAAAACAGTAATTTCTTTACATTGGCTTCCTGAAACATTTCATATTTATTATTTGTCCTCAGAACAAAAAAATACAAAATCTGCTTATAAGGACTCTAAGCTATTTTCTCTTGATTAGAATATTTTTTAAACTACTTAAAGCTTCCTACCATGCTATCAGTTTTTGCTTTCTTGAATTCCATGTCTGCTATAATTAGATTGATAGTTTCTCACTTTGCTATTTTGAAAACTGTAAAACTATTTAAGAGAAACACTTCAAGAAATAAACTGAGAAAAAAAAAAGGATGATGACTTTAGTTAAAGTGCGAGTTTCACTGTGTTTAGAATTATTACTAAACTTTTGTGCAATAAGGTATTTTAATTATGTAACTTGTGGAATTCATAAAACCATGCCTATGATTATTTTCCCTGAAAATATCCTCTTGACTTCATCCCATTTTTTCAGTTTCAGAGTTCATGTTTTCTCTCTGGTGCAAATACTTGCCTTCAAGATGGTTTGGTTTGTGACATAGAGGGAATATCATATATTTTCTTTTACTAGTAAAACAAGAAGGAAAATTTTTGTCAATTAAAAAAGACAATGTGTTAGATTGTGATTCATGAAGGTGAGCACTAGTTGAATAACTTCTTCACTTGTTTTCACATATCGGTGGGATTTTTAAAATAACTGACATTGATTTTGAAGCTATTTGTATTTAATTTAATTAATTTATAAAGAAATATCTAGGACAAGCACAAAAAGCTCAAAATAAAACATGCCACAATATTACAGTAGGTAGGACTCAAGAATCTGTACCCTTTCATAACTGGTTGGCAGATGCTGCTGGTGGAAATTGCAAATGAATTCAGTTCAAAATTAAATGCTTTCCGAGTCATTCACTAGAGACTGGAATTCAGCCTGTAAACACACATGGGAAACCATCAAATGTGAGTTAATAAAACAACACATGAAAAGCCACTTGTCCTGGCAAGACTTTTCTACACCAACTTTTGAGAAAGCACTTCAGAAGTTTTGCAATAGCATGAATTCCGCAGCCAGCATAAAACCGGATTGTGTCAACAGTAACCTTTCCTCCTTTTTCTTGCTCAGTGCCAGCAAGGTGACATTAGAATTTCACTTAAATAAATTGAATTATTATATATTTAAAAAAAAAAAACAGTTTCTTCCTGTAATTTTTAAGCTATGCTTAAAGGAAACCATAGCTGCACTTCAGCTATTCCCAAGGCTGAACTATGTAGTGGTTTGTTACCAAAACGTGACTATACTGTGTCTCTAAAGGAGAAAAGCCAGGGTGGGACTCGTCGCCAGACAATGTAGACATGCCTGCACATGAATGAGGGGTGTCAGCTCCTCACACATGGTAGAGGTCTAATCAGCCCAGGGTGCGGGACATGTGCCTGCCTTAGGACACTGATTTCCTACCTGTCACTGGCTGTATCAATTGCACAGTGATGCCTAATGACACCTGAGATGCTTGAGGCATCCAGAAGATATGAGACCTGATAGGGTTCCATGTTCTTCTCCAGCAGTTGCTGGAGGTTGGGTGATGGCATAGCAAATGTTGACTTACTGCAGATATCTGGGTATGGATGGTTGAATCTGATTCTAGACTGAGCATAAGGGGACCACAGTAGATATTCCTACTCTTAGATATATGAACGTGCACCCTAGCCCAGCTAACATTTTTAAATCTCTTTAGGGTGATATTTTTGCTTGGGGATGTACTTAGGCAGTATCTGTCTTCCTAAAGACAAGGATGGAAGGGAAGAGATCAGGAATTCATGCAAACTCCAACATTTTCTTTTGCAAATAGTTTCTCTCAGAAGACAAAAATTCTGTATTTCTGTCTTAATTGTAATAATCTGTATTTCAGTGACTGCTTGACACTCAAAGAAATCTATGTTGAAACTATACCAAAATTCCCTAAATCATTTTTATAAATACTCATTTTAAATCTCCATATTTTTCTGAGAAACATCAATGTTGTAAAGCTTAGTCACAGAAAAGCCAAAGAAAATTAACCAGCTGACATTACCTTGTATTTGGGGAAAGAATAGGAAGGGATCCAACTGGAGAGTCAGAGTTTTGTTAGCATTTTACTTAAAGAACAAACACCATAGTCCATTTCTTCTGGCTGGTTTATAAATCTGTGCTTTGGATGTTCACAAAAGTAAATGTACCAGATGGAAGTCCTCTGCTACAGGCCAGAGATACTATGCCACTTTTAATATTCTCATAACCTACTCAAAGTAGGCAGATTTTGTCCTGTGGACTACTGTGCATTTCTAACAAACTTTATATATCTGTTGTGATGACTGTTAAGATCTTTAAAGCTACTTTTCTAAGGAAAATCCCAATCATTTAAAATGCTTAATATTCTATTAAATCAAAATCCCATGTAACAAAGTGTTCTACTTTACAAGGTCCCTCAGTCTCCGTGAACCAATCTGTCCCATTCCTAACAGTTCATTGAATCTAGGGTTTTCTCCATGTGAAGTGGCTACAACTTCTTCCATGCGTGTATCTACATAACTGCAAATTTACAAAGATGATCAGTACAGTTCAACCCTATTGTTTTAGTGGTTAATCATCTCCCAAGACATTTCTCCATTGCCGTGAAGAAAAGTATGTATCCTATACGTCTTCTATCCTCCCTACCACATACACCTAAAGCTCCCCTCACATTTGCTTTTTACCACAAAATTGCCCCTCTAGCTAATCTAACAAGTAATAATATGATTGATCATTATAATAGTGTATAGTTATCCTTGAAGCATTTACATTCCCCACATCTTACATTGTTCTGACAAAAAAGAAAATATGATCCATAACTTTTTGTGTTGAGGTCCAGAGCTGAGCTACTCACTGTAGTTCCTTCTAAAACGAGCGTGAAGAAAACTGTTTTAGAGACAAGTCATCTGATTAGTTCACATAGCTACTGCAGGATAAGATGACCCGTGTCCCCAAAGTGCTTGTCTCTCTCCCCTTAGCTGAAGGAAACCCAGAGGGACCAACTCAGCAGCTTGCCACAACCCCCTACCATAACTGAATATGACAGATGTCTTTCAAAATTCCTCTGGATGAAAAGCAGCTCGTGTCATAAAATTACATTTTCAGAAACACTTTGCATTTCAGTGTCAGTCCTTGGAAAACAGAGCACCTGAAGGCACATCTGTATGTGAATGCCTCAGCCAGACAGCCAAGTTTCCCATGTTTGCTGTATACAGAAAAAATGAAGTACCTAATGAAAGGATCCTCAGAAATAGACTGAGGAGATCCATCTACACAGAAGAAAATCTTAAATGTCCCTGGGTTTAAAAATGTGAAAAATTCAGTAACTACACTCCTCAAAAATATTTCTCAGGATAGAAAAGGTTATTGAATTTTGCATGTCCTGCTCAGGGTATTCCAGTAGAGAGCAAATAAACATTTATTTATTCTATGCCAAGCAACAAGTCCTTTTGTTTATCACACAAATTTGATAAATTCTTCAGAGCAAACCTGAGTTCCATATTCATGTTAAGCTTTAGCTAAACTTAATTTAGAAGCTATTTAATTTATTTCATTTACACCTCTTTGATCATCTCAGGGAAAATTGCCGCTAAAGCACATTCCAGTTTATAATGTTGAACTCTTGGCAGATTATGACTGGAGATTTTTTTTTAAGGAGTTCATTACATCTTTGCCCTCCTTAAGCAAAGGTTATCACAAAGCTGCCTGTTTAAGTGAACTATGACTACTGAGTGGTCACTAGCGCCTGTGATATTACTTATTCCATATTCAGTGATAAATTTAAGTAGGTAGTTAATGTGAAGAAATCTCGACCAAGACCTTTATTATGGAACCTAAAAATAGTAAATTTTCGTTTACAGGGAGGAAATAATAAGCACAATACATATATGTGCTGAGTAAGCAGATGGAATATTTCAGCAAATTCAATATTCACATAAAAATTAAAAATTTAAACTTTCTAAAAATTAAGACATGCAGGATAAATCAGCACTTAAAGATTTTTTTTTTAATCTAGACTTCATTAATGCTCATATTCTTCATTTTAACAGCTATTGCTGTCAGCATTTATTGATTTACCCTCCTAATAATTATATCATCTTTCCAGTGTGTCAGAGAACTCCAAGGTGACTGTGATGCCATATGACTGGAGTATGACTTTACTGTCACAAAATATTTATATCATTTGCTTATCCAGAAACAGACATATAGCAAACATCAGTGTGTTAGAGGAGCAAAATACTGACTTTATGAATAATCTGCTGTGTAAAATGTTCATCACTTTCTGTAATGTTGCCAAAATAGTGTTGTCAAGTAATTATTTAACTAGTTATTTTTAAATAAGCTACAACTCAATGAGAGCACTTTGACCAACATCATGTCTTCCCAAAACACCAAAAGGTCTTTCAACACTCAGCTATTTAATTTGATGTTATCTGAAAAAAAACCCCATTCTCACACAGCTGCAAAGTATCTTTAGCTTCCTGCAATGAGGTTGGATATTGTATTTGTGTATCTCATGGATTTCTCCTGAAGGTTTGTTTCCTTCAAGCTTTCAATCAGCCAGAGCTAAGGCTTATGAAAATATAATTGCTTTGGTTACAAACTGCACTGATTTTAATAGTTGCATCATTTTTCCTGAAGGCTGAAATAAGAAATACAGTATATTGATTCATTTGATAAATATAAAAAACCTACTGTTTTTAAGCTTTCTGTATCCTGAAGCTATAGTTTTGAACTAAAAGGCATATTTTCTTTCATTTCAGAAGTAAAAGTCACTGTGCATGACAGTAGGTGCAGTAGGTCACCAAAAATAATGAAACTGAAGCAGTAGGTAAACTAATAAAATATGATCGCATGTTTTGTTAAAGAAATTAAAAATCATCATTCCTTCTCTTTCAAGAACTTTATAAAATAAGGTGCAAAGTCACATCTGAACTGACAGGATCGCCCTGGAATAATGGATTTAATTCAGTAATAAAGTCCAGCAGAGCAGAAATGAGGAACAACCCTACCCCACAGACCAAGAACTTCCTGTGAAGGACGGCACTTTTTCTTCCTGGAGATTTTGTAGCAAGGTCAACTGGACTAAAATCACATTAGGACTGACTCAAGCTCTTAAGAGGTAATACTCACATATCAACAAGTGCTTTTTAGTAATTTCACAATTTTCACTTCAATCTAACCTCAAATTTTCTAACCTCAGCAATGTACTGTAATCAGTAAATATGTCTTTTTGCTGTGGCACAAGCTTGTGTCCATGCAAAAGTATTATCCCTTCTTCTCTCCACCTACCAACACTGACATTGATAGCTGAGCTGGAGCAGTGCAGAGGCTCTCTGCCCTTCCCTCTGTGTACCAGGAGAGCAGGCAGCTGGCCCAGCTCCTACCATGCTGCACAGCACCATGGGCTTTTAGTCTTCTTCTCTAGTTCAAGTATTTTAGCATCTGATAAAAATGTAAACATACTGACCATTCCCTATAAACAGCAATTCCCTTTCATTGATGTATTCTTGAAAATTGAATTATTCCTTTTAGAAGACCTTAAACAGGTTTCTCTTGTGAACCGTCTCTGAAAACAGGCAAATGATTATCAGTCACAACACTGACAACAGCCAAGAAAACCAGCGAAATCAGCTGGTAGGACAGGTGATGATCAGGATGTTAACAGAGGGCTCTTGAGCTCCCTTTTCCTGTAAGCCTGATTTTTCATCACGTATAATCAACTCCACTTCGAAGTGTAACAAATTGGAAGATACGGGGGAAGCTGATCACAACATTTGTTTGTCATAATATGCCAGAAATGAGTTTACAAACTTGTCTTCAAAATTACAATAATAACCATTTCCCAATATCATTTCACATTTGAGAGAGGTTTCAATGCATTTTAATTGATGAAGTCCAAGAGCCCAGTAATTTCAGCTTGAATATGCGCTTGCATCCTAATAAGCCCAAAATGTGGGGGAAAATAATAGGCTTGGCACAACAGGAAAGTTGGGCAGGGGGTTCTGACTGACTGTCGCAGCACAACACATGACAATCAGGCATCACAGAAAGAGGCTGGGGACAAGAAGTAATGCAAGCAGCCACACTGGCAGTGTGAAGTTCATGCAGCCATGGGAACATTTGCTTAATATATTCTCGAGGCATACACACACAGAATGTAATTTTAACATGCCCCTAAATTTCTAGATGTCGGCCTTTTTTACCCTTACTTTATTAAAGGTACTTCTCTGTTACTATGAATTACCATGCAACTTCAGCACGTCAGTCCAGCTGAATGTAGCTCTTGAAGCATAATGACATCTTTTAGAAGGGAAAGTATTTTGTTATCATTGTCACAATCAATGAAGACTTAATTTGTTTTTTCCTTGACTTTTATGTGCTATTACCCATATTATAGTAACACTCATGAGCAGTTAAAGATTGGGTTTTATTGTTCCAGCATGTCTGTATAGAATAATAAAGAAAAAAGCCCTTGCCTTAGAGATCCCGCTCTAATTGCTAAACAACTAAGATGAAGGTTATTGTTAAGAAAATAATAATATAAGAATTGAGTCATACATTGACATTTCTCTAATTGAAATCAAAGAGGACTTCCCCATTTTTAAAAAAAAAAAAAAAAAAGCCAAAAAACAGAAGATGGATTCTAAGTTAAGTTTTTAGTGACAGGAAGTAGCTCAGCAAACTTGCAGACATTTCCCCATGCATGGACGACACTGCAGAGAATTATTCAAAGAGGTACATGGCTACTCCCTTTGGTGCCTCCTACGGTAGAAGAGCATGCAGTTCAAGGCTTCAGACTCAACAAGTATTTTAATTACTAATCTATGATTCAAGAAAACACCTAGACCAACTCTATGTATTTGGTTGCCCCGCATGTCTTTCTCTTCCAACTATTTTCTGTTGGTCTATTTTTTACTGAATTCAGTGCCATATACAAGAACTTAAGCAAATCTAGTATATCAGGTTCTAGCAGTTGTGTTGGGGCTACTTGCCTGCCTCTTGGTCACAGCAGAATTTAGGTAGAAGATGTCAAAGTCTCCACACCAGGTTACCTATAAGCTTATAAAGGAGCTGAGAAAACTTTTTATTTCCAAAGTTACTCTTGAAAGTAGGCAGGTTGATTTGATCTCCAAGGTTAGAGGCTTGAAGGGTACCTACACTGGGATTTAGGTGTGATTTATAGAATCATAGAATTGTCAGGGTTGGAAAGGACCTTAAAGACTATCTAGTTTCAATCCCCCCTGTCCCCTGACAGGGACACCTCCCACTAGAGCAGGTTGCTCAGAGCCCCATCCAGCCTGGTCTTAAAAACTTCCAAGGATGGGGTTTCCACCACCTCTCTGGGCAACCTGTTCCAGTGTCTCACCACCCTCATGGGGAAGAAATTCTTCCTAATGTCTAACCTGAATCAACCTATCTCTAGTTTTAATCCATTCCCTCTAGTCCTGTCACTGCCCAACAGCCTAAAAAGTCCCTCCCCAGCTTTCTTATAGGCCCCCTTCAGATACTGGAAGGCCACAATAAGGTCTCCCTGGAGCCTTCTCTTCTCCAGACTGATTAAGTGTTCAGAAAACAGCACAGAGTCCTTACTGAGCTAGTTAGGTACTGTACTCTGTTCAGAGCTGTGTCTCAGTGAAAGGATGGAGAAGGCCTGCTGAAGAGGCAGGTGGATGTGATGCCTCAGGAAGTCCAGGCTACCAAGAGAAGCATGAGGCAGCTGAGTTCTACACTTGTCCCATGTCCAGAAGCATTAAAAACTTCACTTCCACCAAATTTATATATGTATATTTACAGGGTCATGTGCATATCTATATAGACATTGTTTTCCATCATTAAAAGGACCTACAATTTGTACACTCCAGAAAGCCTAACTTACTATTTTCAATAAGTGTTAGTACAGATAAAAATCACCATCTGTCACAGTGAATATTTTAATCTCTTAATATGTTTTACATTAAATCCATACCTTATTTGGATCAGAATCCTCTCAGGTATGAGGTAGCAAAAAATCCTGATCTGATCACAAAGTTTTACATCAGTTTTTAACTACACACATTTTATTAAAAAGTAAAATGCAATTTAAAAAGTCACATAAAAATTCAATGATGCTCCAATTTTTCCTCATAGAATTATCTGGCCACCTGTGGGACAAAACCAGATGCATATAAAACCTGAAAAAACTATCACTCCTGAATAAATGTTCTTGCTAAATTGGACCAAAATTGGCCCCAACACATCAATTAGCACTTTGATTTTTGGCCATGTAAAACTATTTCTAAAGGCATTTTCTTGCTTAAGAACTCCAGGGGTTTTACAAGCACTGCCAAACTGGATCTCCAGTGCAGTGACCACCTCTTATCTTATCTGCAAAGCATTAAGTTTTGCCTATAACATTAAACACCCATTTGCACCCACTATTCAAAGCTAACAATGCAATCAATGTTACACGTGCCACACTCCTAGAAAGGTTCATTCTCCTTTTCAGCCTTGACCACACAGATACTAGTGGGTGCTAAAGGTATTTAGGAAAGGTTGAAAGCTTAAGTTATTTTAATGTCATCTTCATAACACTCCAAAGACATTTGAAAGAAATTATTGAGCAGAGACCATCATCCACTTTTATGTATGCTAAACTGCAGGTAAAATTAGATTTTCATGGCCAAGAGCTCCTGCTGCCATGGCAGGTGGTTAAGGTAAACCTGACAAGTACAATACTCACAGAAATGGGTGAAAGCGTTCAGCATAATGGGACTGGGCCAAACTAAACTCAAACTAGGCCAGTTTAAGTATTTTCTGCGTAGGTGCTCTAGCTACCTTGTTCCTCCAACCTTGGGGCATTGCTGTCTGCCTTACCCAATTACCCTTGGGGAATATTGCCCCTCAACAGGTAAAATACTTGGTGACAGCTCCTTGTTGAGCAAGCACGTGTAATTACACCCTATACCATGATAATGAAAAGATGTTGTGCTAATAAAGCTGAAACCCTTTCCATAAGGCACATATAAAAGTCAACCACTTGCAGAAATGGTCAAATTTTGCCCATAAAGACATTTAAGTAGTAATTAAATTTTAGACACACAGACTTTGAAAGTTTTATCATCATTATGACTTCCTTACATACCATTTGCAGGGCGAATTATCTTAAAACTAAACACAAATGTAAACTTTCTTGACCAGTGTCAGTTTGGCACCAACTCACTATTTAATTGACTGTTAACAAATTCTCCGAGATATGACTGCTATACAGATATTTTATCTTCCTGTTAATTGGTAATTATGCATTGGCAGGAAAAACAGTGTTTCTTTCCAATTATTCCAGAACTCGGTGATTATTTAAACTTTGCTAATTAGCAGCAGAGGGCTGGTACATCTTCTGGGCAAATTGTATTTGATAATCCCTATTAAAATATACATGGCAGTAGTTGACTTGTAACAAACAGAAAAAAAAAAAGTGGCAGTTCAAAGGGTATTAGATACTGCACGAGGCAAATGGGGACCTATTAAAATTTCCCCAACTGTTCTAATGAGGATGCCGAGGGTCATTTCTTCCTAGTTTACCATCTGTTTGGTTTCTGGCAAATATCTCTGGTGTGAAGAGAGGGTCCTGGAGCCCATTTGGCTTGTCACAAAGTAAACCAGGGATCTACAGCAATTTCAGTAAGTTAAAAAACTGCACTTTAAGAGCAGTTACATGCACATAGCTGAAAAGTTGTTTTTTTTTTTTTTTAAAAAGCTGCCATTTAGTGATTATTCCTTACTTTTTAAAACTGTGAACAAGCACAGAGAGGCAAAGACTGAGCAGGAGGGATCAATTTTATGGGCTCACCTAACAAGAAAAACCCAACAGTTGGCCTTTTTCCATCTCACAGTGTTAGTGGGGGATATTTTCCTTTATCTGTCAAAATCTGAAAGCAAAACATTGCCCCAGAAGCATCAGTGTTTGAGCATAAACTGATGCCAAAACCAAGCCTCTGAAGTCTTGAAACCACACGCCCCATCCAGAAGCAGCAGGAGCTTTGGGTGCCTCCAGTGCAGTGTCTGGACTAATGCACCAGCAGAGCATGGGGTACCTCCTTGGACATGACACTGAGTGCCTTTCAGACACCCAGCCACCCTCTTTGCCCTTTTCTTCTGGAAATTAAACCAGCAATATCACCAATGACATCCACCTACAGTCACTCTGCCTAAGACTGCTTATGACCTGTGAGCCAAAGGGGGATACCAGACCAGGAAACTACTTTTTTTTTAATTTTTCCCCAATTTCCAACTCATACAGAGCTGGATCAAAAATGATCCTTCACCTATAAATTGAAAGGGATTTTTGGTTTTGGTCTGATATGGAAACATGTATGTAACCAAAATACCGAGCAGAGGATTATGTGAAGGCTGTCTTAATCCTGTCAAAAGGCAACAGAATAATTTTAAAAAGAAAAGAGTATAAGATAAAATGTAATGACAAGTAAATTATTTCTGGTGATTGCCCTTCCCAGGATTTCTTCTAGGAAATGTATTATTTTAAGGAATATTTGTAACTATTCAGGTTTTGGTTTTTCTTTAAAATAAAATCCTGGAGACTCACTGTATTACTTATAGTAGGTGTGATCACCTTCATGATATAGAAACAAAGAATTACGGAAGAGGAAACATTGCAAGATGATCTTTCATATTCCTTTTTTTTTTTTTTTCTTTCTGGCAGATGCTATTCGTCTGTTCAGGCACTAAAATGTTTCCAGGTAACGTCACTCTAATAGCCTCTTAAAATTCACCAGCAGTTTATGACATCTCAGTAACAAGAAGAAATCCCTTTTAAAAGTAAACTACAAGCTGCATAAACTAACACGGAAAATAAACAAAACTTTTTCTGTTTTCCAATTAGGCCTGTGCCAACACTTTCCAGTGTAATGAGAGCTTTGAATCCACTACCTCTACCACAATAGAGCCTATGGACTTTCAAAAGGACCTTTTCAACTTAGGTTGAAAGGTTAATCCATACATTAATATTATCATGGAATTCCTTGTTTATCTGACATTTATTTAAAGGTAAACAGCAGTGTAGCAATTATGATTTTGCATCAAATTAGGCTCTGGAGGGCAAACTTACATTTTCCACTGTAGTTCGTAGGAAAATAATTACAGCAAACTTAAATTTTAAATAATCTGGTATGCGTGCATGATATGAAAATTTACTGGGGAGCTGGAAATCTTTGGGAAGAGCCCAAATGCACAGAGATGCAGTGTGACTGGCAGGTCAAAGGCAAGCTTTGATGTGCATAGCCCACCGTGTCTGTCTGCTCAACCAGCCTGTCAGCTGGGACGATCCTGTGTAATGAGACAGATTCAGGTCCTCAGCACATAGCCTTCCTTATCGCTGCTGAGGGATTATGCTGTAATCTTCTCCTTTAATTGTAGAAATGATACTTTGTTCCTTGCTTTCCTGTGCACATGGCTTTGTAGGAGCTGAGCTGCATTTTTGTGCTTATTCCAAGTTACACACTGGTATTCCTATCACCCACCGAACCCATTTAACCTTAATCTCATTTGCAAGCAATCATTCCCATCAAGTCCACAACTGTGTTTGTAGCTTTCTGACATATTTTCTATTACTCCTGTCTCCCACTTTCCTCATATATTTTGAATAAGTAAAGCAGCGATAGCCCCTAAGTGACTGCATGGACACCCTGGCTTCATGGGAGGTTAGGCTTGGTGCGCTGATAAGCCCAAGAGCATAACCAGCAGATGGCCCAAGCTACAGAAAGGAGGCCAAATACGAGCAAGAACCCCGAGTCAAAAGCAGAAGAGAAGGGCACACAGGGATGGAGAGAACCTATAAGAGTTCAAAATATGTCTCCAAAGAGAGACAGAGTGTGAATGACACTGAGGAGTATCAGGTGGATACAGAAAGGAAGAGATGAAGCACAGGATTGCTCTTCAGGCTTCAGCAAACAATGCTGAAGGATGTGGAAACGAGGCCCAGGTACACACCACACTAGTCAGGGAAGCAGAGTGGAAATGGTACTGGAGAGATAAAAAAAAAAGGTATCTGTTGTATCAGGTGTTCTAGCAAAGAAAGAAATGTTATTCTTAAAACCTAGAATTCATAGAGTGATAAAATCATTAAGGTTGGAAAAGACCTCTAGGATCATCAAGCCCAACCATCAATCCAACATTATTAGGACCACTAAACCCTGTCCTGAAGTGCCACATCCACATGTTTTCTGAACACCCCCAGAGATGGTGACTCCACCACCTCCCTGGGCAGACTGGGATCATTTATTTGCAAAAGGATCCTCATAGCTTGCGAGGTTTTAAGTATACATTTATGGTTTATCCTTGTTCTAATTTTAGCTTTACCTTTATCTGAACCCAGAAAATGGTTTGTCTTGGGATAAAAGGTGTGTATTTATGACCACTATTAAGTTTTATCCCCAAAACCTCACCCATTTCTCCCTAAAAGAATTGTTAGAAGGCCTCCCAAATAAAAATTTCAGCAAGTTTCATATCCCACAGAGGAAACCAGGAACTACTTCTTTGGCTACACAATATACATTGAAAAAGAAAGAAAACATAGCCCTTCAAATGAAGTCTGTTAGCACTGACTTATTTTATCTTTTTTCTTCAAAGATTCCTGACATGGTTAACTGCAATAACTGACAATGATAGTGTTTCCATCAAGTGGCTCCTTAAACTGGGTAATTAAAAGATAATTGTAGCCAAAAGACAGTAACTTATTGTACAAAAGACAGATATATATACGTTGGGAAGATTTCATATTGTCAGGGCCTACTGGAAGATTATGATAATCTAGCGTGACCTCCTGTGCAACACAGACAAGAGTATTTTAATGGTAATACTGCAAGGGAGAAAAAAAAAAATAAAATTCTTTCCTGCTCGATAAGCAACCACTATCAACCCGATTACAGAATATTGCTATCTTCAGATTCTAAAAGCCTATCTTCAGCCCCTCCTGTCTAATATATGATAAACAACCTACACTTTTGAATTGATGTCTCTGAACCTGACATAGGCCTTGACATTTAAAAAAGAAAGAAAAAAAAGGTTTCCAGAAAGCCAAATGTATCATGCACATCACAATCACTTGCTGGAAAGGAGGAGCAGCTTCTTTGCTAATTGGAACTGATGATGCAACAGACTGATCCAGGGTTTCTGGAGAAAAGTGCTTTGTTTTCTTCCGAAAACAAAACAATACCATTCTCACCTACTATTTTATGAAACCATATATTATATACTGTGGAGATTACTCTCTTTTTCTACTGCAGATGATAGATTTTATAATACTGGTAATTTTTTTACTAACAAATTGTTTTTATAAGCATGTCATTCACATGCTAAATGCTTTTTGAAGGAGGCCAGCCTTCTCATCTCTCACTGCAGAGTAGAGAAAGGGAAAGTTTATGTAGTCCTCAATCCTGGGAGCTTTCAATACATTATGGACTGAACTTTCACATAAAATTAAGTTAAAAGCCCTTGCTTTTTTTCTGTTCATTGTATACTGTTTACTGTGACTTCAAAAACACTGTACAAGACCATCAGAACTTTTGAAACATTCAGATTGTTTTCTCTTAATATACATGCAAGCTTAGCAGCTAGCAAAGAAGAACAGCAAAATGAAATTTTTATTTAAAATGTTGCTTAACTGGCAACTGTAACACAACTGACCCTACAGTTTGCCTGCAGAAAGTTCAAAAGTCAGAGATGGCAGCAGTTTTTCTCTGACATGGATGGAGGCATGATTGAGATGGAGCAGCAGACCTCCCCTGGGCATGATTTTGAGGATTTCTATCAAGAGCAAAATGGGGTAGCTCCAACCACATGTGACTGCATTTGCATCTCTTTGCTTTTATATTTTTCCAGCTTGTAGGCTTGGATCTTCTTTTGGTCCACAGAACGCATGTGTCACCATTTTAGTTTTTGGTTATCTTACCAGTGACTGAATGGTCAAAGTAACATATTGAGAGCTAGAAAATTAGCTTTGACAAGTTAAAAAAGGCAATGTCTTTTTTTTCCAGCCACAAATCACATGTTATTTTAACATGTGTCTCAGTGAGACACCCACTGTGACAACCCAGACAACTACAGACAAGGATACAAATTTAGGGAAAAATACAGATGAACTTTTAATTTCACAAAGCTATTTAGGATCTTAAAATTTTGCTTAATTTCCATTCTTAAATATTTAGATGTGATTAAATGTGATCTGTATATCATGTCCAGTGAGTTTGCCATATGGGGCCATGATCTCCCCAGTGGCATGATAGACACACCTATTTTATGGCAAGATGTTTGCCAGTAACTTGACCAAAAATTTCACATGGTAAGTGTTTTACATCTCGCTTACTTCATCAGATACTGTTCATGTTATAAAGAGAACTGTGTGAAAGGAAAACAGCAGTACTACTTCTTCCAGTCGATTAATCAGCACATTTTGGATAAGATGTGAAATACCTGTGGCAGTTGTGCTCTTCCCTTTGGAAGGCTGAGCAAAAGTTTTGTGTTTGGCTGGTGGTGCTATTCACAGAGGTAATGCCCTTCTCAAATTATTCCTTAATACAGTTTTAAACAATGTGTTATTTATATTGCATTCTTTCATTTACAAGCCAATGTATGTCTGCTATATGACACCTACATGCCTATGCCACTTGCATGTCACATACATTATAACAGCAATAATTATCATGAAATATTATTACAAAGAAAATACTAAAGTTTAACAGACGAATTAACATTTAAACATGTAACTGCAAGTGCAGTGTAGTTGGTGTCCTATACAACTTGGTGCCCATTTTTGCACATTCACTCCAGGTTCCTTGTTAGGGGTCACCGAGTTCCTCTAATTGGAGGAACACAATTCTTGCAATTATTTGTAAGGATATAAGAAATGCTAACAGAAGATATACCTGTAAACTACTTGCACAAATTTAGAAAAGACTTTTCAAAAGCACCCATCCTTAGCACAGCTGGCCTGGCTGCTACTGCTGAATGCTACAGCAGAAATTCTGCAAAACTTGCTCTGCTCCTTTTTACTACAATTCTTGGTTTTGTACGTGAAAAATAATTGGTTACATAAGATACCTTGACCAGCACACTGTTTTTAAGGAAGATGCTATTGTTAAGTGAATGGAAAAAGTAGGTTGACGTAAGCTCAAAGGATTCTGGTTTTCAGCCCAAGAATGGTTAGATGCTTTGGGTTAAATGCTTTAGTTGGTACAAAATGTCACAGCATTTAGAAATGGCTATTTTAACCAGTTTAGCTGCTGAGGCTTTTCTCTCTTTAAATTCATGTAATTTGATATACCAGTACCAGAGCTGAGCAAAGGTAAAGGAAGTAGAGGAAAAAAGAAAAGATATCTTAAAGCCACCAATGCCTTATCTCATTGACTCCCACTGACTTCCATGTAGTGCTGACTACTCAGTCTAAATTAACCTGTTCCAGTACTTATCTTGTTATTGATGTCCTCTGTACAACAACATACTCATTACCATGGGTCGCAGAATATAAATAAATTACACTGGACTTACCAAATCCAAAAGCACTGGAACCACCAATACTCTGGGAAGCCTGAACACTGGTAGAGGTGTAGAGCCCAGTTACTAGTAAGCCATCAAAGAAGGTACTTGTCGAAATCGTCACTGAAATGAGAGAAATAAAATATGTGTAACTATTTATAAGCAGTACTTAAGATCCTATATACGTTCTGCATGCAGACTCTTACCCTTGAATGAGAGCCCATCATTCATCTGAATTCCCCCAACACTTATGACACCTCAGTGACTTTAAATTGGCTTTCCTGTGTAATTTGCCCAAACAACTTGTTCAGTGTTCAAGCTGCGCGCATCAAGTTTCAGTATGCTTCTGTACAACTTCCCCTGGGTTTACTTAAAGAAAATTGAGTATTTTAAAGGTAAATGACTGTCATTTATAGGTGTTTGACTCAGCTTCTATTCCCAAATGAATCATAAGTTCTGTACCAGTAATCACCTGCAGCAGGAACCCGACACAAATTGAGCATTACAATGAGCCTCTGAAATGAACGTCAAAAGAGTGGTCTTGGCCATCATGTGGCCAAAACTGCCTTCAGTAGAAGCACAAATCTATACTATATACCAAAATACAAAACGAATTAGTAAAATGTAGTATTAGAATGTATGGTTTATAACTGATTGTCAAGATATTAGAATATAGTAAGAGCAAGGAAATAGTGAGGATTATGGTATTGCTCTTTTTGGACTTGAATAAAGTGCTAAGTTATAGTTATCATGCATACATTAGCATTATGCACTTTAGTTATATGAGCATCTGAATCATTACAGATTATGTGTATTTAAATAACTCATGAATGTATTTTTAAAAGATTCTTAGATATTAACAGTAAGAGTCAAAAAAGCATCTACAAGGAGCACTGGAATCTATATATTCTTGGTTAGCATTGACAAATCTTGCAATATTTATTTACTTCTTGTTAACACTAATTCTCACATTTTTACTTTTGTATCTTTCAGATTGTATCATTGTATACTTAACATCAGCTTCAGCAGTTCTATCCTGGAAAGACTTATAAGTGAAAGATTTAGGTTTTTCCTATTATATAAATACAATATCCTCTATGGCCAGGATGAATTCTCTAATCATACAGCAGCATACAACCTTCTTTGCTTCATAATAATCTCCTTTTTTTTTTTTTTTTAACTTATTTTTATTTACTATTCTAGCATCGGGTTGTGTACCACTGAAATGAAGAGCAGAACTAGGAAACTTTACAAAAATTTAATTAACTTAACAATGAAGTAAGTTTTCTTCTCTTTCTCTCCTCATCTATGCCAGAGTAATATCCCTTTCTAGTATCCTTTTCTACTTCTAATACCATCCTTTTCTGCAATCTTTACCCATATTTATTTAAATGTGAATAAACTGCATAGAAAATCTATGGCCTACCATATAGGATTCTTATTTTATTTTTAAATTGCATTGCAAAGGGCAAAGAACCTGCAAGGAGACCCACACAAAAAGATCTCCCTGCTGAAGAAGAGTCTTGTAGCCTTGAATGCTGAAGACGCATCATGATCATACTTATTACACTGGTTCTGCTTTCATATTTTAATCCTCTCCCTCCCTCTCCCTGGCCTGCCCTCGCCATCCCACCCCAAGATCAGTACTTGATAGGGATCACTGATAAATTCTGAAGAACTCTCCTTACATCACGTTCCATCTCCCACTATTGCTGTCTTGCTGAGAACATCAAGCCAATGACTGACCATAGAATTGAAGCAAAGTACTGCAAGGTGACCACCGGAACATTCATTGGTGATACACATTCAGCAGTGAAACAGTTGGGTTTTTAAATCCCAATAGTCATTTAGTGTTTCCTCTGGGGTAGACATCGGTTTAAATTTACTGCTAAATATCTAAAGAACATACAACATTGACAATGGCTTAATTTGTTCAGAGAAAACGAGCAATATTTACTATGTTTATTTTACTCTTCAATCCTTTATATTTAATCATCTTCCTTTCTTTGGTTATTCAACAGTATACTGAGTAATTTCCAAATCCAACTTTTCTTCTCCCATGATTCCAAATTTCACTGTTTTGCAACAGACGCTTCCCTGAATGCAGACACAGGTTTGGAGCCATATGCTCAATTTTTAAGAAGTCACTTCTGATACATATGTTAAAAGAACAGCAAAAAAGTTTAGATTTTTATAAAAATAATAGTAGTATTATGGAAAGAAAAAAAAATCAAACAAGCAAGCAATGAATTTTTTCTGTGTTTGATGATGAAGTAGCAAATGCAGAACCTTTTCTTCCCTTTGTGTCTTTAAACTGACAAAGAAGCAAAACGTATGTTGAAAAAATATGCCCATGTGTTATTTTTGAAGACTTGGCAAAACAGCCAGTGAAAAGCATTGATAGAAGGGCATCGGGCCAGTACTTTGCTGCCATTTTGTCTCCCTGTGGGAAAGCATCTTATTCTTTACTGAATAGGATATAATGCAAAATCCTACTGTGAACAGGTGACCAGTTTCTCTGTGGGAAAGAAGTGATATTTTACAATGCCTGTATTTGATTTTGGACATATTTGTGTGATTGTCAACCCTCATTTTACATGAGCGTGTAATAGGTCGATTTTTATTGTTGAAAAATTTCCAACAGAGTATGGCTCCCTCATTAAGCCTCTGGGAAACTGCACAACGCCTCTAGCACATTTTTTAAAAACAGAGCACTAGGCTGTTATTATACACATGTCATATGTTTCAGAATAATTTCATAGTTCTTCAGGAGGAAAAAATTAATCATGACATTCTCAGTGATGATTTTTTTTTTTCCCCCCTCTACCCAGTGGTGAAATACATCAAATTCTTTAAAATGAAAGAAAACACAGACCATGCCAAGTGTTAATGACTAAGAACAGGAAAGCTGTGCTAATGGGCAGCCCAGCAGAGGGCCATGATTTTATGTAGAGACTAGAGCTTGTTACTGAGGACTCTCAGCTTCCCCTTCCAAGAGCAACAAGAAGATTCCTCCAAGATTCCCTCTGCCAGGCTTTGTTTCTGCCTTTACACTGGCTCATGCCACATGTAGTTGATGCCAAGTATAGTTGATGCCAAATATCTGGCACTTCAGGAGCAAAGACTAATGCCAAGACCCACGTGGACCTTGGAAAACATCTGGAGGAGCACAGCTGCACAGAGCACCCAGGAGTGAGCAGGCAAGGGGGTTCTGGCACAGCCCATCAGATTGTGCCCAGCGGGAGACAGCAGTGAGTCTCATTTACAAGTCCAACCAGGCTCTGCTCCATCCTCCACAACACCTTCCCTCAGGAGGAGCATTTGGGGGACTGAAAAAGTGAGGAGCCCTTCCTGTCACTAGGGACTGCTCAGCCAGGCAGAGGGGACACTAGATTCTGCCACCTTCCACAGAGCAGCACCCTGTGCCAGCCCTCCTGGCTGCTGCAGCAGGGAAAGTGTGGAGACCTAGATCAACTCATCTCAAACCTCACTCTGGGAACAGGAACGGAGCTTGTAAGAGAGCCTGTGCGAGGAGGTCGCAAGAGTTTCAGAGAACATCTTCCGGAGAAATGCAGGAGGGCTGTGCTGGGAGCAGCCTACAGATCAGGCAACAGTGCAATGCAAATACTAGAGGCAAAGATGGTAACTGCTTTAAAAGACACCCAACATTTCCTTCTGTTTTCAGTTCCTGAGATCTCTGCCTATTTTTACTGTTTTCATCTTTTGGGGTTTGTTGGGGTTGTGTTGTTGGTGGTGAATTTGGGTTGGTTTGTTTCTTTGTTTCGTGGTGTCTGTCTCAGACTGATTTAATTATTTAAGGGAGAAGGACTTTCAGTCAAAACACTTTATTCATTTCTGAGATGAGATTAGAGGAAAATATTGTATTGCCCTGGCTGAAAAATTCCAGTGTCCTTTGCTTTCAGCGACTCTTCCATGCTGCAGTATGAGAGCTGTCAAATTATATTTTTTATATAAAATTTTAAAAAACAATGAGTTCACACACGCTCAACAAAGACATTTTTGGTTTTAGCATCTAAATGTTTCTGGAGATTGTCCTCATTTACCACTCTTAGAGCACTTGCTGACTAATACAGCTCACTGACGAAAAAAATCCCATGAAATGTATTTCTGTCCAGCTATACTGCTTTGTTGCAGTACAAGTGCTTTGTGGAGATATCATTTCCGATGATATTTTGATCTGGGAAGTTTCTCAGTGTTTTAAAGCAGAAAGTCATGTCTGCTGGTTGGAAAGAAAGGGGGAAAGAAGGATCTTTATCAAAAGTCTAAGCCTGCTGATGAGAAAATATCAATTCAGCAGAATTCCACTTCTCAAAAAGCTGAAAAGTCTGCAAAATCTCACACAAGTTGTTCCTAAAGTTTGACCAACACCATCTCCAATAACTTAAGCTCTGAAGACACTAAAGCAGACCTGGGGGAAAGAGGACAGTGAGTGTACTAGGATGAAGAAGGTGGTGACATTGGAACCAGTACAGGCAATAGGAGAAGAGAGATTTTGGAGAAGAAAAAAAAAAAAAAAAGGGGTTGGGGGGGAAGTAATAGGGAATAAGTGACCACAGCTGGGCAAAGTAGGGGAGAGAAGGTTATGAAAAGCAGAAGGTAGAATCTGTAACTGTGGACTGGAAACCCTGGAGATGTTCAGCACACAGGACTTGCAAAGTAACTGGCAGGAGAGACCAGATGCGAAACCACCTGCAAAACCCAGCAACAAAGTGTGGGTCATTCTCACGTGCTGGTCAACAGCTACAGTGGCAACCTGCACCTTCTGAATCAAGTGAAAGGCGTTTGCATGATGGATGTGCAACCATCATGTGTCCGTGAATCACATGGCTAAGAATACATGAGTTAGGTGGATAACTGCAGTTTATTTTGTAAAAGCCTAGGAAATGGCTCCATGAAAAGATCACATCAGGGCTGGGAAATACCACAGAAGCAGCCTCCAGTGCCACTTTGCCCTACCCCTCTTCCTGCACAATGGTTATGGTCACAAACAACTGTATTTCTGAGAATCATGAGGCCCACAGCTCAATTTTTCACAAAAAAAAAAGTGTGGATAGATGCTGACTGCAACTTGCTGCACACTCAGCACATACATGGTACTGGGCTCACCTACAGTCTCTACAGAGACCAGCTAAGCAAGCACCAGGATGGCCTCATCCTGCCAATGACACATATCTCTGGGTAGCTTTGAGGTGTTATTTCCTTGGGAATGGAGAGGATGTGGCAGCTTCTCTCCAGAGACACCTCGTCCTTCCCACAACAGGTTTCTGCAAAAGCCCTGGAGTTGGTGCCTCCCGTGAGATAAGGAACAGCGATGCCTCCAGCAATGCCAGGAGCTGACATGGCTTGAGGAAGAAGCAGGTCAGGAAGAAGGAAGCCAGCAAAGATGCTGCTGAAATTATACCACAGGTGGAGGCAGAATCATAATAGGAAAGACAAAAGTAGGTTTTGAACTGTATCTATATTCAGATATTTCTAACAAACTCATGCTATTCTTAGGAACATCACTTTCACTGTTTCCAGTGTTGTATGCTACACATACTATATAGTATTACAGAAATATATTATCTGTCTAAGTGCATAAAATTTGCCTTACATTCTCTTGAGGGACTGATGTACTCTCCTAAAGGACATCTGCATTTTAACTGATACTCAAAATGCTCTACGTACAGTCAATGCACATAAACTGTAAATGCAGAAAATCTGCCAGGTGGAGGAAGGGAATCCTCTCAAGGTCTACCTGCCACTGACAGGTCCTACCAATTTGGCTGCTCTTTAGCATCATCTAAATGTCACTAAGAGGGCTGATATATATAGAAATTACACAGAATTTGCAGCTGTGGTTGCTGATGGTCACAGAGTTGAAAAACTTTAAGACAAGGAAAAGGGCTAGATGTAGAAATGCAGATATGACACAGGAAACAGCGTAAGTGGAGATCTAACACAGTTTAAGAAAATATTAATAAAGGCAAAAATCTTTGAAGCCTCATATACCATTTATGTGAGCCAAGTTAAACAGCCACAGAGGTAAAACTGAGCTTTTGTTTACCATGAAGAAAACAGAAAGTAATGCTGGTATGTGAAATGGGATCATCACAGCCAGCAAACTTCCCAAAATGAGACTTCCTTACATCAAATCAAGGACAGGCATTTTTTTAGGTTCTTCTCAAGGTCAAAGTCAGTTCCTTATAATACTGTAATATTGCATCATTACACATCTGATCTACGGCTGGAAACCTTCCTCTTAGGATATAAATTATTTATACTGAAGTAAATTTTTTTTTTTTTTTTGCTTGACTCCTCAAAAGATATATCATCCTATAAGTAATGCAAGTCGGGTGTGCAATGCCACCATTCAGAGAGGCCTCTCTCTCTTCAGTGTTATGGCTTTCACAGGGGACTGTAAAAAGAAATGGAGACTAACACCTAATACAGCAAAGACTGTCAATGTCACACTATACTCAGAGCCAAGCAGAGCTTAACACTCCCTAAAACAGCCAGCAGTGGGAATACTATCTGAAGGCAGTATACTTGAGACCACCCAAGCTCTCGTTCTTGCATGCAAACCCTGACTTCCCTTATACAGCTCAAGAGATCAGGAAAAAAAGCTGACTCCTGACCAAATTGGAGGATTCACCTGGAACATCAGCACAGACACACTGCATCCTCTGAATCTTATTTTCTGCTGCCTCATCAGCAAATACTGGGTTTCATTAAACTGTACCCATACGAATCCTGTAGGCACTAGGCACACAGCATACCAGGTGGATGACAACAGGCACATCAACGCTAACGAAACTTCTCCAGTCACAGCTCCTAAACAGCATCTCTCTGACTAGTATCTGGCAGCAATGACAACTATTGTCATTCTTCTTTAAAACCACCTGGTATATAGCGTGCTACCACCTCATGCCAGAACTGTCATCTGGTGCTGCACATTATCGCTACAGCTAAGATAGGCACCAGCTCATTGCAGTACGCAGAGCAGAGACAGCTCTGCCATCAGCATGTTCCAAACTCACCACTAGGACTGGCAAGAGGTCACCCCACAGCAGGGTCTCACGCTGCCCCCCAACACCAGCCTCACCAGCTCAGAGATGGAGCTGGGATGGGCGCAAACCTTTTCATCTCAGAGAAGGAGATGGGATGGGGCAACAAACAGCAGCCCAGTGAGTGCAAGGAGTCTGGCAGGTACACATGCCGTGGCTGTCTGCATCTCCAATCTCTTGGCCAGCATGACCTGATCAAAACCCCACACTGGGCTGCTCCTGTTTCAAATTTTCCTTCTCTGGCTTTGCTTACAATGGCTTTAGAAGTAGAAATGAGACAGTGGCCCCAGAGTCAATTTCTGGACCCATTATTTGCAGTACCAGCAAATTGGGAAGGGTTTTTGCAAAAGACAAATCAACACAGGGAAGATGTTCGTCATACCTTCCCAAGTTGGTCCCCTCTTTTAGGCAATGATGCCTTTATGACCATCATGCAACACGAAATACAAGTGGTCCCAGTGTAAACCCATTCTGGCATGTAGTGCTGTCTGACAGGACAGAAAATACTAAGCCCAAATCCTTAAAATACCAGACCACCTCTGAAATGTCAACTATAGATTAAATTGCTAGTAAGAAGAGAATAAGCCCTGATGGCTTATTTATAGGTACACAGTTTAGACACCACAGGACTAAGCGATCTATAAATACACAGGTAGAGTTTTAGAGGTATATATACAAAATAGTGTGCTGATAAATGTATTTGTAAATTAACAGTGGAGTATGCATTCTTAAAAGAATCCATAAGTTATATGCATTTAATTGCACTCAGAACATGATTAGTAAAAAAGTAAAAAAAAAAATTCGTGATACTACGTTGACATCAAACTTTTACTGCTCACACAAATACTTTGCTTTCAAAAGAAACCAAGATCCAGGAATTCAAAAATATGCAGCAATTTCAAATATGAATGCCAGGCAGATACCCACAAATTGTGTGCACCACAGGTCTACACCTCACCTTGCAAAAACAAAAGCAGAAAACCCATGGGATTCTTGCTCATACTGGTTTTTTTCCCCAGGTAGGTGTGAGAAAATAAAAAAAGATGACATTTAAGCATGGTTAAATAAACAGGCATGGATGAGGGACATCACTCTTACAACTGAAAGCATTCTCACTTAAGAAATTATTTTCTAAAGCCCACACCAAAGCGCTAAACTCACAACAGCACAGCAGTGAACATTTCTTGAAGGTGGACTGATGGTGTGTTGAACAGCACCATCTCTAATCTGTCATGCCTTCACCAGTAACTCCAGTTACTAATAGCTCTTGGGAGGAGTGGTGTAAAATGCACAGGTTTTGAACCTTGCTCTAGATAGTTTAAAATCAGATCTGGTATTGCTTTGGTTTATGGTACTAGTTCCAGTGGTTCTGCCCCATGCTCCATCAATTCTCTGTCTCCGTAACTTTTCAATTCCTTTCCTAAATTGGTAATTAGCAACAGAGAACTGAAAATAGATTGCAGATGTGTGGCAAGTTGTCAGTAACATGATATACAGAGACATCATTGGTTGTTGATGCTAAGAGTAACCTATCAGTCTTCTGAAAGCACTATTTGCAGAGACATTACTTATAACATCTTTCTGAAAGTCTGTAACAAGACAGTGATGATGACATCAGCAGTAATATAAGCAGTGTTTATTCTTATACTCCCAAACAGCAAAGGATTGGTCACATTTTTTATAAGGTCTGAGATACTTCAGTGCACACATCTCATTAAAAAAGAATCCAATTTTTAGACCTGTGAACAGAAACAGACATCTAAAACAGGTGTATGATTCCAAAATTAGACCCAAGAGCCTGACTTAAATATGCTCCTGACAATACCCAAAGCCACCAGAAACTTGGCCACACTAAGCGGCAAGGTGCTTTGTTCCAGCTGGCATCACCAAACCTGTTGGCACAGCCCAGAGACCTGACAGAGGAGGGCTAAGACTGGCTACTGTCATAGCATCCTGCTTCCTAACCAGCAGATGGGTAATCAAGGCTCCCACCTAGACAAGAGCATTCAAACCTGATTTTCACAAGCAAATATTCTAAAATATTTTAAACCGCAGTGTCTGTGTGGACCAGTCACTGTCCCTCAGCTGCAGGCATTGTATTTAGTATGGGAAAAGTGAATACCCGCTGGTACAGAGAGAGGCTTGTTCTCTGTTCCCATGGTTGGGGCAGCCTTCTTGGAAGGAGATCGAGGTTTCAGTCAGCAGCCCAGTGAATGTGTGCTACTGCTATATAAAGCTCCTGAGAATATCTCGGCATCTATTTATGTCACCCCATTTAGCCTGTAAATCTCACCCTAATGTTGATGACTAAAACAAGCCAGATGAATCACACTCGAGAAATGCCTGATTCTCCCCACTGACTATAAAGGGAGCCTAGACCGTAAAGCTCAGCTGTAGATATCAACAATGAAGATGGCCAAACTGAGATGAATTCCACCAAGAGCCATTCACAGAGTAATTTAATTAACCAACTTCTATTTAGCTGTCCAACTATCACACACACCAGAGGGAGCTGAGCAGGAATTAAACATCTCAGCACCCAGAGCTCACCCGAGGACATCAGAGACAATGACTATCTTTATCTTCTCTCTTGTGTTATGCCAAATATATCACTAATGCTTAGAAACTTAGCAAGCACTGTTGTAGTACCAAGAAGCTCCAAAGGGTATCAGCAAATATCTGTTACTCCATTTGATAACTCACAAAGTCCCGAACGGCATTAATGAATTTTAAGCAGTAAAAACAATAATCTGGATATGAAACAAAACACGCTTCACAAAAATGTACATCAGCTATGTCTCTCGAGATGGTGTCTAGCAGAAGCCACCAAAAGTCAAAATTCAACCACTGAATTATATTGTATACTATAGCCAAAATAAGAACGATCACCTATATACTATTTCCTATAATAATCAATGAGGACAGTTGTTTATAGTTTTAGTTTAAGAAACACAAACCAAATCACATTATTTGTTAAAGCGCACCTCTGGGCAACAAAATATTGTTAATGTGAGAGTTAGTAGCATAACATAACAGCCAGCAACATACCCTTTAAGCATATGTACATGACAGTTATACTTAAATAATTGTAAAATGTATTTTGTGAGTCATAGTGTATTAATTCTCTTATCCGAAGTCCCAGGAGCAGGTGGGAAGAGAGGATGGTCATTCCCAGACCTAGGTATGAAGCAAGCCTGGTCACTTATCTGTGTTGGAACCGTTTTGTGTCCTTATTCAGCAGTCACCAGTCTCTTTATTAAGTTTCAAATTTTGTCATGCTTCTATGAAATGCACCAACCTAAGGGTTTTTTTCTTAAAACCAGATTAAATGTTATTGTGATTACCTTTTTATTACTCTAAGCCTGACAATACTGACCTCCGTTTTGAAGCCTAACCTTATTTTTCATGCCTTTCAAGTTTATGTGAGGTTGCCTGTTTGATACCCATACATGAAAATTTCATATTGTTGGCTGTGCTCTCAATAAATTATTTAAAAGTCCTGAATATTACTGCAGTGTTCAGATTTTCAGAAGACTTTAGTAAATCCCTTTATTCTGCTGTCCTCAAAAGACAAACAACTGCTCAATATACAACTAACAATAGCATTAAAAAGTAAAATGAAAGCTGGTTTAGAAGAGAGCAAGTATAATTATCTACTGGGAATTTATTATAACTCAGTAATATCTAAACATTTGCAAGAACTTTTGTCTTAATTTTAGCTAAGGAAGAACGCCACTAAAACCAGGCTGTTGAACATGTTTACCCCAGGCTAAAAGAATACAAATCCTCTTATAGACACATGAATTATGATATGCAAATATCATGAAGTGCATGAGCTCGAATGATACTGGAGAACAAGGAAGAATCTTCAAATAGAAATACACACATGCAGTGTTCTTTTGTTCTCATCTGTAATATAAAATATAGCCCTAGATAGATATAAGACAATAGGTCTATCTTTTCCTAAACATCCTGAAAGAAATCCCTACAGGTTGTATCCTCCAATTACATCTTTTATAGATTAAAAAACAATAAAGAATTTATTTAATTTGCCCCAGAAACATATTGTAACCTTAAACACAGCCCACTGAAGGTCTGCTTGTTACTCTCAAAGTGTATAAATAACATTTATCCAAGTCCTAATGTACTGTAAAATTATAGTGGCACATTATAAAATTTAATACCCATTTTCCAGTTCCAGCGCAAGCGTGACAGTGATTGCACAGTGATGCACACAACCCGTGTTGACTAGTTTTGAAAGCTTTCAGCGTTGGATTTTTATTTTAAAACCTTCTAGAGGGCAAAAGTTCCAAATAACAGAGCATCTTTAGCTGAAGTCCAGTATTTGTGCGATGCTAAAATTCACTTCATCTGCTTAAAGACAGATGCCTTCTGATGCATCCATAGGAGAACATAGGAAGGCAGCAAGTGCAGCAGAGGCCAGGTGGCAAGCTCCTGCCCTTATGGGCTGGCAGGCAGGGGTCAAGAGTGCTGTACATTATTGTAAACAGCACTGCACACGTATTTACACTACTGAATTGCCCCACTGAGCTGGCCAAAAGTACCTTCCAGATTAGCTGTGCTGACCCCAGCCAGCTCCAGATGCTTTGAGATGAGCAGAAGAAACAGGGTGTGCCAAGAATGAGCCCCACCTCCCCTCTGCACACACTCCTGTCTCTAGGTGTGCTGGGTTGTGATGTATAGTTGTCAAGGAACCACTAAATTGTCCATTTAAATAGCTGTATTTTTACTTTTACAGCTCCAGGTAGCAAGGGGCTCCACGATTTAATTACATAATGTGTGAAAATGCTTTCCTGTATTTTTTAAGCTCTCATTTCTTACATTTTCAGCAACAGTGAAATGTTTCTGCTTTATCAACATCATTCAACATTTATAGACATCTTTCACATCTTTCAATCTTTCCCAAACTGAGGAAACTTACTTGAGCTTCCCATTACCAGGAAGATACTCCCTCTCTCTCACCATCTACTTTTACTATGAGTTCTTCCAAGCAGAGACAACCAGATCTGCCCATAACACCAGAATCTGGACATATAGTTGAACTGCACACCGAGGGGCAAATTGACACTGGACATTTTACTCTTCACTCCTTTCCTTGTAATTCCTAAAGTTCAATTTGATATTCGTAATTTTTTTACATGCTTAGCACTGACCTGATATATTTTAAGATTCACTCCCAATATCCTTTACCGCATATTCTGTGTTATTTTTCCCCTGTGTCCATCCCATCTGACCCTCCATCCCTGCCTCCCCTTTCATTTTAAAAGTAACACAGCCTTAAATTTTACTAGCTTGAGCAGCATGGCATATGATGCTGTTGCCTTGCTATGAAGTCCCTGTGACCACCTGGATTTCTTCAGGCATCAAGCCATGACAATGGCACTTCTTCCTCATCAACCTCAGTCCTTCCTCCTTCAGTGGACTCCTTGTGTGATATAATTTAGGTGAAAGCTGGAATATTCTTCTAGTTTAGATCATGAGCAAGAGTAAGCTATATAGTATCTGGCTCCATTTATCTTTAATACATTTGTGCTTATCTTCCTTAAACCAAGGCTGCACAGGATGTCTGCAGTAAAAAGACACCTTAAATAACCTGGTGCTTTGCAGCTCTAAACACGTTGGGCATCCAATACAGTAGCTATGCTTTGGATGTGGAGGAGATATTTAAAAGCAGACTGAGGATTCATCAGCCTGGACATGAATGTTCAGAACATCATCTTCCTCACCCAAACTGCTCATCTGAGTTGTTTCTATACAATAGAGCTACCCAGCAGAGTCAGCAGTGTCTCTGTCACAGCCCGTCCAGCCCCAAAGTAGATACCGAGTCAGTCTCTGGCAGAGCTGGCTATAGTCCCCTGGGGAGCAAGTGGGGAGAGTCCTGATTAGTAGGTCAAAAGTAAACAAGTACAGAAAAATAAAGACTGAAACACACTGAGAGTTGCTGGAAGCAAGAGCAGGACCAAAATACACAAGGCTGATTATTATAGGAAGAGGGCACAAGAGTTTAAAAATGCGATTTAATTTTGTATGTATGATTCATGCAACAAAATCATTCTGCTTAAGCAGAGTCTCTCATTTAGTTGGTGCAGAATGCTATTTAAATAGAGAGCTAGACAACCCTCATCTATAAACTGGAACAAAACTACAAAATAGCCTAGAGATTGATTGACATTTTAAGTTAATGTAGAGAGGATAGAGTGAATGAGGATTCATTTGTTAAAAAATATATATTAGGATTTGTACAAAATATAAAGTAGTATTTATACTGAATTCTGGCATATGAATGATGTCTGGACCATAACAGATGTTAATACAATATTTTGACCATATATGTTAAGTTGTAAGATTATATATTTCAATGAATGAAAAATAATTATTTCTAAAGGTTCAAATCAGAACAATATGGAAAAATCCCTGAAAAAAATATGAGCAAACATTCACTAGTCTTTTGACATTTAAAAGCACACATAATGAAAATTGAGTCAAAATAATAAAAATAATGTGCTTAAGATATTAAAAAATCTAAAATCAGAGCAATATTAAAGCTCAGTGGCTTCTGTTTGTCTTGTCTTTATGGTTATGTGACTAAATGGGTCAGAGGCAGAGGTGGCCACAGTAATACAATACATACGCTTATCCTTTACAGTGTAATTCTTTATGGTATGGTCAGTAAAGGCTGAATATGTCAAGTAATTGACAGCTTCCTCACCAAGGGTATGACTGTAGGTATATCATTTTATGGCAAGTGGTTTGTTCTTTATGTTAGGTTTGTTATAATGGTCAACTACTGAGCAAGAAAGACCGAGGGCTAGAACATCAGGACTGCTGCAGGTTGTGATTAGGAAACATTTGTCAGGGCTCTGGGGGTAAAACTACAAAGTGCCTTCTCTCTATTTAGCTTGGGCAAAGGGTTGGATTCGAAGATAAAAGAGGTCCCTTCCAGGCTCCTGTTTCTAGACACTTTCTAACAGATGCTTTGTCACCTTTAAATACTCGCACAAACTCTAAGCCCAACATTCAGATAAAGCAACCAGCCAAGGCAATGCAGGCATAGAAAAAATAACTGCAGCACGGTAAGTTGGTGGATGAACTTGCCATTATCATTTAACTGCTTGTTAAATACTTTACAGACACAGCTAATTCCCAAATGGTCACTTTTTGTTCTTAAAAAAAGGGAACAGGATGGTTCTTGTTCCTGGTGTGACAACTATCCCAGATAATGCCTGTACAAATTGCCCAAGCAAATAATTTTTAACAAAACGATTCCTGCCCTCTTTCTATGCCGAAATTCCTTCTGATCTGCACAACCCAGTGAAAGAAATAAGTATTCACAGCCACGTTCCTGCTATGACTCATCTTGTTAGAACCGAAAAAGGCAGTTGGCTTTTCGGGGGGGGGAAAAAAAAAAAAAATAAAATCCCACAGCCACCTGCTTTGGTTTGCCACAAGCCTATGGGTCCCAAGGTTGCATGCTGTTGTGTCACAGAGGTCTTCATGTCCCACAGGAGACAATTACTATGAAGTACCTCCAGAATAAGTGATGATCTGCATATTATTATAGGAGGGTGGTAAAGCCTAATATGGCAAGTACGCTAACCCTAGTGTTTTAACATAGCCTTGACAGATCTCATGCAAGGAATCAGAGAGGCAACCTCATATTGTACTGATAGTGCTCAGAGTAGATATGCCTTAGGCAGAGATATGAGTTAGTTGGGTGGAACAGAGATACCTCATATTTTAGGGAGCATGAAACTTGTGCTCTTTATCAGTAGAGGGCTTGAGGAGGACTGCAACAAATGTAGCAAGTGGGTGGGATATCAGAGGCATCTTCTGTTACTACATTGACAAACGTTTGAGATTAGAAATTTCTATTCTTTCATAGCAATTTGGAAAGAATCAAAAAGCACAGATACACCATAGGAGAGTCAGCTACCTGGCAAACTAAGATACACAACTACCAAAGCCCCTTTCCTAGAAAAGAAATGGTTAGTAACAGGAGAAACTAAATTAATTGTCAGAATAACTTACACTGGTATTCTCAACAAGAAGCCATGCTAGTCAAGAGCCATGATTACTAGCAAATCTATGCCAGGGGGAAAAAAAAAAAAAAAAGACAACCATTACAAGACTTTTATCTTCCTAGCTTTTCTTCCTCAATTTGTCAATGCAAATGTTAAGAGTTGTCTACATTTAGCCCATATCTGGAGCTAAACTACAACAGTTGCTCTATCACCTGATGACAACCCTTCAGCCAAGAACGGGGATCAGGGAGAGGTGACTCACAGATCAAAATGAAAATTAATTTAATGAATATAATAATACCAACACCAGTATAAAGTAAACAAAGTTATACTTAGCCCAGCAAACAAACACTGGTTGCAGTAAACAGGAAGACAATTCTCAGGAACAGAAGCAAGATAATGAAGAACCCAAGAAGGAGAACACCTACCCTCATCAAACTTCCCCGTTTATACTGAGTGTGACATTTATAGGCTGGGATACACCTGTAGCCAACTTGGGACAGCTGCCCTGAATGACTCCAAACTGCTAACGACCTGCAGACAATGGCTGACCTAGGATTCTATCCCAGCAAAACCAGGGCAACAGTAAAACCAAGAAGGCAACAACCCTGCCCCTGCCGCCTTCACCGCAAAAAGTGGCCAAGTTAGTCAAGTGTATTTGATGATATTTTTCACTGATTGGACAAACACAACACAACACTGGGAATGCAGTTAAACACATAAAACTTAATTGGTCGTTCTGTCTCCTGTTCTGTGGCATCTGTTTACACTATGGAATAAATTGGGTTAGCAAATAAACTCCCAGGAATACCAGCCACCTATAATAAGATAGGCTGTTAATACAGGTGTACTATCTGGCCCACATCTTACTGAAGTGTTGACATTCTTCCAACTCACTGTTTCAGCTTAAAAATAAAGAACAGCACTTCAGTCAGCTTCCTCTCAGGGATTACTAAGGTCATCTTAAGGTAGAAGTGACACCAATATGTTGTGATGGGTCTAAAACTCAACAACCCTTCCCCCAGAATAAATAGGAGGAGAAAACACTCTACTGTGTTATCACCAGCAGATACTCATACTTTGAAGCAAATTCTGGGCAACTGGTGAGAAGAAAGATGTGCCTGAATGCAGAAGAGAAACAGAAACATTTCTGCTCTGTCCTGACTCACCAAGTAAAGTCTCTGTGAAATTGTATTACCTTGAGTAAAATCAGACAGACTTTTTACTTAGATGAAGACTTTACTTTTACTTTGGTTTTACTGGAGATGTTTGAAGCTGGGCTTTTTGAGAAGTCACATGTTTTTCTTCACACGAAAAAAAATGGCAAAATTCTCTGGTTCATTTTCGATGTCTCACTCTAGTTCAATAATTAAAACACAGAGGAATGTCCATACACCATTAAAAGTAGTCCTGCCACTTCATATATCATGAAGATCTATCTATAATGGAATTAGGTATAGATAAATATAAGCAGCACACCTCTGGGAAAACATATATTCAGCACTTCCTTCCATTTCTGTCTTTGAAATTCTGCAGCTGATTCAAAGAATGGCCTCTGTATAATTCTCTCAGTGCTGCACATGGAAAGAGGAGTAAGGAAAATCAGATAAGCAGAGGTTGGTACAGAAAGTTTTAACTGGATACAGGTGCCATCTGTGCATCGGTTGGGATGCGCTGTACACTATGCTTGCAAAATATGTAACAGATAGAAGATAAGAATGTACTGAAATACATTTAAAAAACAAAACAAAAGGTGTTCTAGGAACACCACTTCTGTACATCTTCTACCACATTAGCTCAGAGACAAATGCACATTCACCTAACCAAAATCTTAAAACATTTGGACTTTGCACTCTTGCTAAGACTCTTTCATAAATATTAGCAATAATTGGCGCAGTGCCAATATTACGTGAACATATATTGTTATCTCAAATATGAAAAAGTGGAGTAATTAAGGGATTTTAGAAGACTGAAATACTCAATAATTCATAAATGATAAAAGATTCTTACTATGTCTTTTTTCAATGAAATTTAAATACTTTGATCTTCCTAAGTATAATTTCAGTTGAGAAATTAATATTTTAGTTCATTTTGTTGAACTGAAATGGAAAAGCTTATTTTTTTTATTTACATCAGCATTTAAATGTCCTTACCAAACACTTAATGCTGGGTGATCCCTTCACCCAGAAGGGGCACTTCAGTATGCTTCAAGTTTTGCGGCCTAATTAATACATTCAACCTATTGACAGAGTAAGGCAGTAAGATCCTAAAGACAGACTTTCTGATACTACATATCAAAACAAAAAAAATGCAATATAAACTTGAGGTGACAAAAACCAAAATTAATTTTTTTAAAATGCAAAAACTATTTTAATTTGTGCCAAACTCCCCCTTTCAAAAATTTTGTTTTCCAAATTAAAAAAAAAAGTGTCAAGAAAAATAGAGGACTTTTCATTCTGCAAAAGCTGCACTTTTTATTATAAATCATTCCTCCTGGAACTGTTTTTATTCCATTTCCTAGAAGGAAAAGGTACACTTTGCCTCTGCTGAGTGCATTATAATGCTTCCTTACAATTATTTTTTTTTCCTCTTTTACATCTGACATATTTTTCCTTATTGCCAACACTGAAATAAACATGAGTAAACACAGTTTTCCTGTGAGCTCACATGCAAAAGTAGCTTGGGCAATGTATTCATTTTGCTGTTTATATTATCCTGTTGAAAACAGGGAGAACTTGGCACTTTCTCAAGTCCAAAAAAACCAAAGTCAAAATGAAACTGAGCTCTCCTTAAGCAACATCTCTGAGCAGGCTAGTGTAGAGCAGCAGGACTCGCCTCAGAGTTCAAGATGCAATCTCCCACCAAAATCCTTGAGAAAATGTCATATTATGTGATTTACACTGTTTTTAAACTTCCACCTTCCCATCCAAGTACAACTTAGAAGGGCTGGAACCGCGTTCCTCATCCTTGTAATGAGACGGAGGTCCTCTCCTTCACATTCCCGCAGTTATTCAAGGGTGAGGAGAAATATGTGCAACAGAGACAGATTACATCCAACTGCCACAGAAGGATAGACAGCAAAAAAATCCCACAGGTTTAATTCAAGCAAGCAGTCTTGGAACTGGTATTCATGGATGCACACCAGTGTACCAACCTGTAGCGTCTCTGTGCTCATTCTCTTCTCTGTTAAACTTCAGATTTATGTTTTGCAGAAACCAGAATTATGCACTGTGATGGAGAGAAGCACTCTTCAAAAAGGAAAAGCACTGCATCAAAGCGAGATTTCTACCTTGGACCACAGTAAATTGCTTGGATAGCCTGTTATTATACTTAGGCATTCTCAGGCAGCTGGGCCTCATTAGAGGCAATGGAGCTCTAGCCATTAACTTCAGAGAGATCAGGATAAAGCACTAAATGCAATGAAGATAATTTAAAGCATGTTAAGCAAGAAAATGAAATGGTATAGAGCATTGCTAATGCTGTACGTTAAGTGTGCTTCCTGTTGAGTGCTGGAAGACCATATATGCCTTGGGACAGATGTTCCTCCAGGGTGCCCCCAGCCTGGTAGGGCACTGCCCTGGTGGGGGCCTTGCCATGCTACACCAGAATGAACAACCAAAAGATGAGCTCCATCCCTCCTTCCTCATTGTATCAGTCTTAGTGAAGGAAACATTTCCAGGCTGAACATTGTTGCACTAGGCAGCTTCTGGAGGAAGAAAAACATGGGGTAAAGAATTTGCCTGTATAGGATTTGCTGATTTGTTTGCTTTGAGTTTTAACAGCACTGCTGTAGTAAATTGGAAAATGAATGATATGGGCATTTGAGGGTCAGATCAGGCTTAGAGATAAGTTTCAAATAGATCTATAGCCTTCCATACAGAGATCTTTAACTTCCACGCACCGCATGAGGCTGTCTGAGCTGCTGTGATAGAGAAGAGACATCCCAGGAGACACATGGGTAGATGCACAACACAGAGTGCTGCCCAGGGAGAGAGAAGCCCGGGGAAGCAGCTGTGGGCCCTTGCAGGCCAGGAAGGACAAGGACCTGTGACGGGGAAAATCTCCACATCCCCCTGCTGACTCCCACTGCAGTTTGTCCTTCCAAACAAACCAGCAAGGCGGATACTTCAACAGAAACTTAACAGTAAACAATTAACAGTTTCATAAAGCTAAATCCAACCTGACTGATGCCACTTTCAGCCCTACCAGCTGGCAGCATTGTACTTAGCGTGAATTTCTCAGGTCACTGAATATGATTAGGCTGAGGGTTTGGGGACTTACATGAATTTTGTGGAACACAGGAGGGGAGCTTTTCTAATCTACCAAATCCTATTGGCATAACTAGACTTAACAAAGAGCATCTTTAGAAAGAGTTTCTTTTTTTAGACTTTGAAAAAGTAAAATTCTCCACCACCATTTGTTCAGTTTGCTCACCAATATAGTAATTTTTTTTAATCCACCTGGGGTTCATCAGCCACATGCCAACATGGCCAAGTCTACCCCACCTCCCTCAGAGATGCTAGGGCTCACCGTTCAGCTTTTCAGTGTGATTTGTTCCTTGTGAAATAGCACAGCCCCAAGCTGACCAGAGTTTAACCTCAGCCTAAAGCCAGTACTTACTTAGTCCAAAACCTCAACCAAAATATTTCTACATTTCTAAGGAAATGCAATAGTATTGCAAAGACAGAATTTCAACTTCCAGCCTACTGACTCTGTGCAAATTTTAAGTGGACTATATTTTTGTGAAAGGTACACTTATAAAGAATTTAACGGCTGCTCTTGGACTTCAGGTGATTAATTCTGAAGTAGGTTTTATGAAAGAATGAACAATAACAGCGGAAGGTCCAGGCATTAATATTAACCTGTAATAAAAGGAATGATGTTTAAACCATTCCTAGAAATAAAAGATGAGTACCTGGTCCTATAGTGCTGGAAGAAGCACATAACTTAAATTATATCCAATCAGGCAAAATACAGATATTAAACATTTATGAGCAGCTCTGATATATTCTGAATTAATCAGTTCTGCACATTTAAAAGTTTTAATATTTAATGCTGCTACCTCAACAGTCCTGCAGAAATATTAAACTTTCTCACAGTCCTTTAAAAGGAATAGCAAGAGATTTTACTACAAATCTGAATTGTGGCTGTAGATTTTGTGCTAGGCTTTGTTTAGTAGAAAGCCATGATTATAATGTATTGAACTAAAACTGAAATTCTTAACATTTTTACCATAGATGAAACAGGAATAATGACAGTAATAATGAAAATAACAAATATTAAACCAGGAGTAAGTACATGTGCAATCTGATTAAGTCTCCTAGGCATGATGGATTACTCATGAAGGCTTCTTAATATCATACTTTCATGAAATCTCTCAGATGAGTGTAAATGGTATGCTAAAGTCATCTTAGATATTGTAGCGTATTAGTGTTAGTGTGCTAGTATAGTAAATCTTCTCCAAAACACCAGCTGTGGTAAGCAAAAAAATATATATAGATATAGATATTTATCTGTCCACAAATTCCCTCACTGTGAAAAGAAAACACTGAAATTTGTCTTCTCTGCTGCTGATAATGGTAATTTTAAATAAAATATAAACTGCTATGGTCATTTATTAATAGTTTTGAAATAAAGTGTTTAAAAACATATTAAAGTTGAAAATGAAGACAAGAAGATATTCTTTAGAAGCAACTGAGTCATATATGATGCTATTCCATTATTTCAATACTTGCTTTGATTATAAAAACATCTCTGAGATTCTCTGCCTTATTACTTCTGAATAAAGTAAAAATTCCTTGGAAAATTCCTAGATAAAACACTACAAAACCACAACACTACAAAACTGTTGAAGTTTGGTGGAAATAGTAAGAGGACAACAAACAGTGTAAAGCCTATGCTATAAACACATGCTCATTTTCAAATTGCTTAGACTGACAGTTTGGAGATTCTGCAACACCTGAACTCCTGCCCATCTCTTTGCCTCTTATCAGGCCGTATAAATTCAATACATAGTTATCATTCTACATGGTTTTGCCTGCATTTGCATTATAAACCACAGAACAGAAATTACAATACTATAAACCTAATACTACTGGTAAGTTATAAGAGAAGTATGGTTATCAGGAATACCTTATCATCGAAGCTATAGTACATAAAAATGAGTATATGTAGGACAGTAGCCAAGACACAGCCTTCCCCCTGTTATCAGCTATTCTTAAAAGCAAAAAACTGCTAGGAATTTAAGGAAAAGATTCAGACAGTTACAAAAGCACACACTCTAATATTCTGTTCAGACTTAGAGATGGTGAAAACCCACCAAACCCTTATAAGATGATAAAATCCAAATGTATTAAAAATTAAGTGCAGTGAGATGTAGTTCCTCAAGATCCCTAAGCAGTTGACCATTATGAGCAGTGGTCTTGTGCCTCCCCAGGCAGAAACACAAAGGCAGCAAGAAAGGGCAAAGAATGCCTAAACCTTCTTCAGAGGCCCAGGGTCTCAGGGGAATTTTAGCTGCTAAAACTTCAGTGCCTTTGAGACAACAGTCCATCCATTTGCAAACTGTTACTGAAAAGCTACAAATAATAAAGATGAGAACTGTAGTTGTAAAGGCAGAGCAGCAGATGTAGGAAAAAAAAAGTGTCACTAGGTATTAGAGCAGGTTCAGTGTGCTTTCCCCACGCTGACCTGAGGAATGGTAAACAGCCAATGGAAGGAGATGCAAAGGGCAAGGAAAGCACAGCTTTCACAAATACACAAATCCTCGCCAATTTGCATTGACGATGTTGCTTTACACCTGCCACATGTAAGTGGTGACACAAGCAGCCTTTCTTGGCCAGATTGCTGTATCTACAATGTATCCTAAGGCAGGCATTGGCAGAAATGAAATTAAGGGAGAATGGGAAATGACTGATGTGCACATATCTAAGTCAAATATGTAAACAAATACCACATACATAGTGCAACAAGGACATGCCTATGCCATTCTAGTGATTTATACATAACTAAATGTTCTGCTTGCAAATGAAATTCCTCCAAACTTATCACAGATCATAAAAGGGAGGAAACCTGCAGGTCCCAAGATGGAATCTTTGAGGTAAACAAGTTCAAAATACTTATTTGAAACCTGATTTTCTTTCAGCAAGTGAAAATCTTTTTCAAATCAACAAGTAAAAATAACCACATAAAAGTCTGCAAAACATCTGTGCACCATTTTAATGACAGTAAACCTTTAATAAATATTGATCAAAAAGGTAAGGTTGTTGGAAAGTTATAAGCAAACTCAAAGAGGCATTCAATATGAAACTACCTTCTAGCTATGGCTAGAGTACCGTGTAGTTCCTTCTGTGCTATGGGGGGCCAAGGAAATAATACCAGTAGTGTAATTGTGAAGCATATTGGAAAGGCAGGTGCTGCTCTTCATTGTTATGCTAAAAAACTACAATCTTCTACAGCACTTGCAGCTGTCTTTCTTGTACCAATGTATAATAATTATCTTTCTGATTAGCAAATGTAACCACCTGCAGTTAACTGGTTTAGCAGTTTAGCTACTTCTAAGGATGAAATGCTTTTGAAAATCAGGCAAGTTAATGCTAGAACTAAAATGCACCTCAAAAGTTTCATAGCGAACTAATATTTCAACTAGATGGGGAATTATTTACACTCTGGTACAAGTGCTTAGAAAATTGTTTTCCAAACTGTGAAAAAGTGTCCTAAAAATAGCCTCAGGAAATTTTAAAATACCAGGTAGCAGAGTCAGTATTCCATAAAGGGCAATTATTGTAACCACATTTTTATTATTAAATATATCCATCACACTACACGCACCCTGGCACCTCAGAGAACACATTTAAATACATACAGACATTTGGTCAGGATCTCATCCTTGGTTTCTCTCTTGCTTTTCCCCCTACCTAGTGACCATAGTCTTGCTTGTTGTCTGAAAAATCTGTTCCTCTTCGGTATTATTCACCTAGGCCTGTAAAACTCTACTCAGCCACTTGCCCAGGGTCATTTGACAGCTGAGTAAAAGATTAGGTTTCTTCATTAACATAAGTCATAATGGTAAAGAACAAGGAGGGTAGATTTTCTACCCAAGCTATCAAATTTTCACAGCAATTTTGATAGAGTCACCATGCTCTTCCACTTCATCTCACTGGACAACTAAATATTTAGTAATTTAGGCAAATTACATCAGTGTTGTTCTGTGAGGTGCACAAGTAAAACTGTAAAAAAGTTACACTTTGGGACAAAGATTGTCATTAAGGCCTTTGATCTATTGGCTTCAAGATAATTTATATATATCATCTGTTTTTCTTCCCCCTTCCCTGTCCCACCTTAGCTTTCTCATGTCCCATCAGAATATATGCACACTTGAAATCTGCTATTTTATTTACCTACCTTTGTAGATTCCTTTTAAATCTGAACAAAAGTTTTTTCCGCTTCTATTCCACTTCCTCTCATTTAAGACAAGGCAGTCAAGCAAGAAATACTTCATATTGGCTAAATTTCATTTCCATATAGAAATCAGCATACAGAACCACAAATGTATTTCTCTAACAATTCTCTCACTAACTGTTGATCCCAGTAGCTGATTTCAACTTAACACAACAAAAATGTAAACATCTGAAAACTATTATTCTTCTGTAAATCTTCTGAAAAATCATTGATGTGAGAAAGGCACAGAATGCCCTTCACTCCCTAGGGTGTGAAAGCTGTCACAGCCATGTTAGTGGACACCAGAGAACCCACATGGCACAAGACATTATGTGTACTCCAACTGCAGGAAAAGCCTCCAGCTTGTGCCTCATCAGAAGAGCACTAATCCCAGGTTGAGACACAAAGCCATGGGGAACCAAGCTCATAAATTCCCCTCAGTGAACTACTGGGAGAAGAGAGCTGTTTGTGGGGTGGATTCCAGTTTTTCTTTTGGTTGGTAACGGACAACCCTTTGCTTTAATCAGTAGCTTCTTGCCTTAAAAATACACTATCCTACAGAGTTATGACTATCGTACATTAAACTATCCAGGCAAACATAGACTATCTTTTAAAAGTAATAATAATACTGTGATTAGAAGCAGATAATACTGGTTTGATTTTGGTGGGGGTTTTTTGTTATTGTCACGGTTTAGGGTCAGGGTGGCCCCTTAGACTATAACAGACGCTCTCTGTTAACCCCCCTCCGTCCCCAAAGGGGAAGAGAAATGGAATAAGGGAGAGAGACTGAGCGATTAGAAAAGGGAACTACAACAGCTTTAATTAAATTTATTATAATAATAATAAAAATATTGAATATATGCAAACATCTACAAAACCAATATTGAACCCAAACCCCTCTGATGGTAATGACATCACCGTCACTACTGATGCTGTGGAGCAGGCACCGGGGGAGTCCCAGACTGGGCCCCGCAGCAGACGGGAGCTGTGTTCAGGAGCTGGATTCTGGTACTGGGTTCAGGAACACACTGATTGGGATCAAAGGCAGAACAGACAAAGTCCTCCTCAGATGCTCCGAGGAAGAAACTGGAAGAGGTCCCCAGAAAAGGTGTCAAAGCAGGTCGAGAGGGCAAAGAGAGAGGGACAAGGCCCTCGTAATGCCTCAGCTTTATACTGAATATGACGTCTATGGGCTGGAATCCCTCGTTGGTCAGTCAGGGTCACCTGTCCTGTCCGCTCCTCCCTGCAGGTGCAGCCTTTCACTTTCTGCACCCCCAATGTGGTACCCAAGACCCAGCAGTGGCCTTGGTCTGCACACCAATCCTTGGTAGTAACTCTAACCATGGGGTGTTATCACTGCTAGAAGCAGACACTGTCTGTGAAAATCTGTCATTACCTTCAGACAGTGCAGTTAATTAGAAGAACTGAGCTGAAAAGTAAAAACACTGAACAGAATTAGTTCTGTTCTCACTCAAACCAGTTATTCACAAATAAAATTCTATTCTAGTTTTTGGGAAAAAAATACTGATTTTATGCTGTGCTTGCAAATAATTTTGCCTCCTAAAAAGGATAAAATATCAAATTATGAAGTTACTATACATAATAAAAAAAACCACTGAATCATCAGTGGGATAGGAATAAAAGAAAGACATGATGTGGGAATGCACCCTGTGTTGCAAGGGAGCTCCTGGAGCAGGTTAGGCCCATGCAGGTCTCAGCTGTACATTCAGTCTTCTCTAGATAAGAGGTTTTATTCTGATGAAAAAGCAAGTCATCTGACTTTCATCCCGTTACAGGACAGTAGCCTTCAAGGAAATTCTTTGAGAAACTCACAAAGTATTAATCTGCTTTTTTCCTCCCATAGGTGGGAGGAAGAACTGCAAGCAGCAGGGGATCTTTCTGAGAAAACAACAATAACAGAAAAACCTTTTCTCCTGTAAACAGAAGATTCCTGCCAGTATGCGATATAGAAAAAACAAAACTCACTGGGGACTTCCAAATATACAACTTCTGCTGTATCAGACATTGCTGGTACTTCACCCACCAGCAAGATGCCAGTATCTCCTAGAAATCCTCTGTGCTGATTAAATTCCTCTTCCGCAACCCACAATCCAAGGAAGACTAGGAAGCACCCAGCACAATGGCAGAATTTTTTACACCTTGGGATTCTTTGTTCTTTTCGTATTTACTAAGTTCTAGGCCACAGCAGATCCATATAAAATATCCATCCTACCAGGTAGATTAGGAGGTGCCTCGCAGATGAGGCACCTGCAACAATGCAGTTGGAAGAAAAGCATGGAGACTTAAATCACGAGATAACATTATTATGAATATTTTTTAATTACTCTTCATATTCAGGTTCAAATGTAAAAGGTACAATTCCAGAGTGCACGAGCAAGCAATGTAGTATGTCTTGCTATTTCAAGTTTGTCTCGGTGTCCATGGATTTTGACTTAATTTCTTCAACCTTTAAATGGTGGTATATCATGCATTGTCTTAACTTTGTATTGGTAAAAATGTCTCTACAGACTTAAGCTGTTGCAATTTTCTTACATTTTACTCTGCAATATTTCTAAAGCACCTGAACTTAAACATAGTGCACCTTTTCCTGTGATAAACTTGAAATTCTAAAATACACTCCACAGACTTGTAATAATATGGGTATGAAACAACTGAGACATTGAAAAATCTCATTGATGCGAATGGAGATGCTATGTCTTACAGAAATTGAGTTCAGGATGCACTCAATAATTGTTGTCAGACCAAAATACAACAGCATTTGAAAATGCTTTCATACAAGAAGAGCAGAAGTCCTACAGTCCTACAGGGATGCTACAGCAAGACTGGAGAGGGACTCTTCACAAGAGTGTCCAGCGACAGGCTGAGGGGAAATGGTTTTAAACTTAGGGAAAACAGGTTTAGATTGGATCTTAGGAAAAAGTTCTTCAGCATGAGGGTAGTGAGACTCTAGAATAGATTGCCCAGAGAGTTGTAGATGCACCCTCCCTGAAGGTCTTCAAGGATAGGTTGGATGACGCCTTGAGCAACCTAGTCTAGTTGAGAGGAGTCCCTGCCCATGGTGGGGAGTTTGGATTAGATGATCTCTAAGGTCCCTTCCAGCCTAAGCCATTCTGTGATTCTCTGATAAGTCTGTTACAAATACCTTCTCAGCGCACCCTGTATGCAAAGGCAGGAGAAATCAGGGACTACATTTTGTAAACTGTTTGCTAACTTCAGGGCCCTAAGTTTTTGAGCCTCTGTCTAGAAATACCTAAAATCTGAATTTTGCAAAGATTTTGAGCACCATAATTCCCATTAACTTCATTTGCACTTACTTGTGCTGGAAAACTTTGAATATGTCATCAGCACACACAATGGGTGTTTAAAATCTGGGGCAATGCACATCACTGTGCACTTCAAGACTGGCACCTTGGAAACTGAGAGCAGTCCCTTCAGGAACAGTGAAGGAAGCTGAATCACAGCTTTATGTGAGGTTAAAACAGAAATGGGTAACTATATATGTAAGGGCTCAGCACTATGCAAACACTAAGCCAAGGAGCTCTCTGTCTCCAACTGAAGCACCTCCATGGTTGGGCTGAGGGGCTGCTGACTTGAGCCCTTCTGCTCATAGCTACTCTCTTTGTTGCCTTTGCCATTTTATGTGCTTTCTCTAACATAAGTCTTTTTCAACAATTGAAAAAAACCTTTGAAGTTTAATGGGCAATAAATATAATAATGTGTATATTAATTTCAAGAACAGTGGATATATTTAAAACAAGACTACGTGAATGCCAATTTGCCATTCAGAATGTAATCATAAATGTGTATTTATGCCTTGAACATTAAACCACCCATGTACCATGGACAAATATATATGCAATCATCCAGTAGTGATTCATAGCAAAATACTATGTAAAAAAAAAAAAAATCTGGAATGTTAATGGTTTAGAGTCTGTGGATTTCTATTCACATGTAAACCTTATTGACTCTGGTTTCTCCACAAAATCCATAGGGTTGTTTGTGTAATTAATTTTTGCAAAGTCAGGCTGGAAATCTGCTAAGAAATTGAAATTTTGCAAAGAATTAAGTTTTGAAGAGGAAATTTGGAATTATTTTTTTTACTTCAGAATTTTGGGGGGTTCTTTAAAGAGAAGCAAGGAGTAGATACTCTGAGTGTTCAGTCTTCTTGGCACCTTTTCCGTCTTGTCCTCTCATTGAACCAACAATTCTTTCCTACTTTCCATTCCTGAGTTAAAACTTTTCTTGCCTCCCAAGAAGAGGGCACCCAGGGGAGTCCTGAGCCCCTCGAGCCCAGCTGCACGCCAGCATGATGCGTGAGCGGGCTCAGCACGCGAGCACCGGCTTGGCACCATGAGAGCCTCCAGCATCAGCTAGAACAGACACAGAGGTATATTAAAGAGCCATTTGCTGATTGCTCACCCCGTTGACTACAAAACACCTTCTGAAGGCGTTTTTAAGCACTTCTACAAAATTGTAATTTGAAATGTATCTCTTCTTTGCACTCATTGAGAATAAGTTGATGTGTCAGTTGGAGTCTGGCATCAACCATTTTTGGATGATTGGTTTCAAATCCTCTAATCAGCTTACTGTCCAAATAATTGAGCTGTGTGTTGGGGAAGGCCTTTTGAGGTGCAAGTGAAGACATCCTCCCTCCTGGCCTGGAGCAAAATTAGATCTGTCATTTCCAGCCCCCCATGTTACCTGCACCTTTCTGTGACAGCCAGAAGCAGCTCCATTTGCTCAAGGATCCTGACCCCCAACTCCCTACTGCGTGTGTAGCTAACAGAATTGCGGGGAGCCTTTGTTTTGATAAGAAATGTTGATTTAGTATATATGTAGATTTAAAGCTAAGATTTAGATATATATTTTTCTTCTATTTTATCGAAAATTATAACCCTCACTAAACTACTCTTACCAGCCACTCTACAAAACAACAGGAGACACACTGTGATCCTTATAGAGGAAGCCTAACTCAGAAGTGATATGAATAGCAAGGAAAATGTATACATTTGTGAGGGCTAGAGTAAAACAGATGCAGAGCAAGATTTTCTACTTGTGCAGGCAGCCTATAATGGGCTTTAAAATAAGGGTGGCATCCTGTGGGTTGATTTCATCCCATGCTGTCCTTGCTTAAAGGAAACAAATTATTGCTTGCCAATAGAGAGGATACAGCTGCCAGCTTCAGTGCTCCCTTTCTGGCCATTCCACCTGGTGCAAACCCCCCTCAGGAGGATGAAACGCCAGTTTGCACCGGAAAAAGGCACTGACAAAGTTTGCCCATTCCCCTTGGGCTCACACCTCCCTTGTCTATACAGTCCAAGACAGCTGCCCCCTCCATCCCCCTTTCACAGCCCTCCCTCGTTTCCAACAGCACAAGGAAGAATGGGTTGGGAGCTGTTTTCTCTCATGAGCTAGTATGCCCTGTTTTTTGTATCATCTCTTTATTATCTTCCTTTTATTATCTTCCTTTATTTCTTAGTTCTCTGTAATTACATATTGGGACATCAAACGGTGAAGCAGGGACCACTTTTGAAGGCTTTTATAATTAGCTTTTCTATTGTGTCCTCTAATACCTCCTCTGGCTTTAGACTTACTTTTTTCTGTTCACAACCTCCTGAACATATGGTGGTAAATATGCAGCATGCTGTGAGCTTCACCTGGAGTCTACTTACAATATATCTGCGATGTAAATAACAGACTTCGTGTCAGTCAATTAATCATACACCAGTGGTTGGCAGAGGGCAGGCAGATTGCAGGAAGAGAAATTTGAAAGTGGTGTCTTGATCAGTGTTGGACTTCCAGTATTAAACAGTACCTAAGCCAGTGTGCTTCTGTGGTATCACTGCTTTTGCTTAAAAATACTCAGTTACAATTGTGTTTGACATTGCTTGATATCATAGCAACTCTATTCAACGCCAAACTCCCTATTCATCAGGTCCACTTTGATAACATTTCACCCATTGGAGTCATGATCCCATTTCCACCAGCACAGAATATGACCCAAAAGCAAATTTCATAGAAAAATTAAATTAAATTAAAAGCGATCCCAGGATGATGCCCAAAATTTAAATAAGGCCATTACAGTAAAGGGGGGGGAGGGGAGTAAAATTAATGAAATTTAATTACTTTACAGATGTGTTTTCTTCTCATTTTTGCAAGAATGCATATGAGCAAGACAAAGTACTTTGTTTACCTGATTCACTTTATTTAACATAAGGGATTCATAAGCATATAATCAATTATAGTCACAAACAAATCACTGTATGCTTTAAAATCAAGGGTTTACTAATTCAGTAGATCTTTTCTAATTTGAAGATCTCAAAGAATTTTCTATACTACATTAAAATCCTTGTCATTCCCATGGAGGACAAATGAAAATACAGAAATAAATCACCTAATATTCAAATGCAGTTGTGTGGAGAACAACACAGAAGTTAAGATCTAGTAGGAGTAATTTTCCTCACAACAATAAAATATCACCAAAGACAAAGAAATAACCTGTATATGGCTGAAATTCTTGCCCCTATCACTGTGCCTGACCCTTGAATTGTCTCAATCAGGGTTAGTGCCTGGGAAGGGCTTCACTCCAGGGATGGCTTCAGGCAAAGGGATCAACAAGTTCCCTCAGCCACCTCCCACCAATTTTATACTGCTGCAGATTGGCCCTACAGGTCTCTGGAAGGTTTGTGTTACTGCTTTCATCTTGTTTGTTCTGAGACTTTATTCCCGTGGGGATCACTATGCCCTTTCTTCCCAGACACAGAAGATGCCCTTTACAGAAAGTTCCTCTTTAATAAGGACCTGAAAAAAAACTTCAGGGACTAGATCAACTTTTGGCTTAGAAGCCACTGACTTCTGATGGTCACCAGAAGAACCTATTGTGTGTCCATGATCATAAATTATCTTCCAGATATGACTAGAAACCAAAACCCCACTACTGCAAGGGTGGTAGCAGAGGCAGCCTGGTACTGGGGCACCCCCATCCTCTTGTGGACATGATTGCCTGCAATCATTATGCCTACTCCAATAAACACATACAAATATGCCAAGATTAATACCTACATATGTTTAAATTACCATTTGGAAAGAGATTAGGTTTAAGGCACCCCACCTATTCCCAGAGGCAGCATGCGGTGATTATTCCCTACAGGTATTTTCATGGGGAAAATACCTTGTTCAAAAGTACTGAATGTTCTCATCCATGCCCATCCCAATGGAAGGGGAGTCCCCCATCACTGCCAACCTCTGCTTGTCCAGAACAAGGCCACATGTCTCAGCAACCACCAGGCCATCCTGAAGAAGAATCAACTACTGAGAGTGCCTTAGAAAATATTTTGTTCATATAATTTTGCTTCAGGAACAAATATATTTATTTGCATGTGTAAGCAAGCAGAAAAGGCAACCACACCACAACAACAATGCGAAGAACATCTATTTAGCCTATTGGTCTGCAATATCCTGCTATGCCAATGAAAATAGCACCAAAGCAACAGAACCAATAAATACATACAGGGACATTTTTATATTATGCACATTACTACATAGCAGTCGTAACAACATGAATAAAGGGAAGTTTAGGTATCTAAAGAATGGCAGCTCTTACAGATATATAAAATCTATCAAAGTTCATTTTTTGAATGTATTTTAGAGAACATGGGTTTGAAGTGTTTGAATGTGTAGTGCAAAAAGCACATACAGTCCCAGGAAGTGCCAGGTGCCTGCTTGGTACCTTGCACCACTGGCACAGCATCAGGATCATACGGTCAGCCCGTGTCCAGCACACAGTGAGAGCAGGGCTGTGGCTTAACACCAGCTCCACCTCTGTCTCGGGACATACAAGCCATTTCAAACTGCAGTCCTCACTGGATTCAATTAAGGACTATTTTCTCTGGACAGGACTTGATGAGGGAGCAATCCTTGAGTCAGAAACAAAGACAAGCCCTGAGGCAGATGATCTTGTAATATTTCTCAGTTAATTTATAATCATAATGCTTTTACTCTTAAAAGATAAAGTAAGTAAGATGGTGTTGTGATTAAGGTGCAGAATATCTAATTTGAGATGTGCATAAAAGGAAATCAAGGAGCACTATCTATCAGGAAGATAACTGTAAAAGGATGAAGTCTTCCCCCATCGTCACCATAAATCTTTCACTGAGAAGAACTACTATGTTATAAAGAACAAGAATTAAAAAAAAATAATAAAAATGAAAAAGGAGACATGTTAAACACTACCTAACAAGATTCATGACATGAGCACAAAAGTCTTAAATTCAATGTCATAAATTCAGTACCATCAAAAGATTCTTCTACTATGTCCTTAGAGATGGTACTGTGTAAGTCAAGCACAATATTAAAAGACACCGAAGTCTTTAATATGTGTTAAATATCTTAAATTCATAGATCTGATTCACAGAAATATCACAGAAGCATTATCAACTATTTTTTCCTTTTTATCATATTTTTCTAGGGATGTAACACAGTTTCTGCAATTAAAAGATGGCTGAAACATTACAGAAAACAGATGAGCCAGAAAACTGCCCTTGTGGACATGATTGCCTGCAATCATTATGCCTACTCCAATAAACACATCCAAATATGCCAAGATTAATACCTACATATGTTTAAATTACCATTTTGAAAGAGATTAGATTTAAGGCATCCCACCTTTTCCCAAAGGCAACATGCAGTGATTCTTCCCTACAGGTATTTTCATGAGGAAAATACCTTGTTCAAAAGTACTGAATGTTGTGATACTGATGTATAGAATATTCTCTCCTTTTAGTTTCGCATTTAGGGCACATAAGCCTTTACTTTCTGTTTAAATGCACTAATCTTCTTAACAGTATAATCAAGCCTCTAATATATAATATTATCAGTTTATATTTAGAAGGCATAACTGTCACCTTAGTGGTGATGGACATATCTCTCCATTCATCAGACTGAATTACCCTGGATAAATCCCTTTCCCCAATTCATTTCTGCAGAGACAGCAAGCGGCTTTATTTTATTTAAAAGCAAATCATGCAGTTGCAAGATATTTTTAGTTAATATGTAAAAATCCTGCTTTAAGTTCGAGAAACGTTTCTTTCTTCCTCCATTTCTCACAGGGAAATGTTCCAGTTTGTAGGTTTCTTTAATAACACAGGATTTTGCAGGCTACAAATTCAACAAAAGGTACTCCCGCAGTGAACAAGTGACAAAAAATTAATTTATGTTTGCATCCTTCCACAGTTTTGTGTTCTTGGAAAGTAAAACTGAGCCTGAGCCTTTGGGTACATTTAAGTAAGTTTATAGTTAAGCACATCACAGGAATTTTTTTTTTTTTTTTTTTTTTCAATTTAAGCAGAACTAGGAGATCTCCCAGTAATTCCTAATTCCATCCCAATATATTACCAGCTTTGTACCACATAAAAGATGCCCCTTCCAATACAAAGCCTAAGCCAGACCTAAGTTACAGAAATGTGGTCCTCCTGAGAGATATTAAAGGGGAATTTTCAAGATACTAGACAGCTGGGCTATCTTTTGGCATATGATAGGAATTATGTTAGGGCTGCCATGACGCAGACAGTAAGCATAATAAATAGCTGACAAATACCCAGCATCCTGAAATACATATTAAGATCTTCGCACCACACTCATATATTTCCTCATGGCAACTCTTTCAATTCTGAAGAGGATGTTAAATGATTAGCCACCCAGCATTTGTAACTATTTATCCCAGCAGCAATCTGATTGCCTGCAATAGCAAAGCTCAAGCAAGAACAAAACAGACAGGTATGTAACAGAAGACATCACAGAATATTCTCTTAAGTCTATAACTAAAAGAAATTTATTATTATACTTTCATTATACCTAAACATTATTGAAATTTTTCAAGAGGTAGAGGAAAATTGATGTGCTATTATCATTCATTCCTGCTTTGCCTCAGTGGTAAATACCTATATAAGGTACCAACAAGTAAAACTCACAACTAAAAAGGCCATCACATTCTAGTCTAGATAATTGCAATGACATGAATCTCTCTTTATACCAAAGCACAGTGTTCTTGACATTAAAAAAAGCACAAAGAAGATGATTCCCCCTAATTCAAATTCATTACAACCACTCTGCATGCTAAACATAATAAACACATGTTTAACTCAGCAGAAGGGATAAGAACTGAACTGGCACACAGCTGGAACATCATCCAGACTGTTTGACTGGGGCCTTTTTTCCAGACCATTTGACTGAGGCCTTTTTTCCCTACTGTTACATCTTCCTGGAAGTTTTGGGGGAAGTTACTAGATGGAGGCTATTGATCCAGCTACGTTCTCTGAGCAAGGAGCCCAGCTCTTTGGAAAAGAAGAGGGGAATACTCTAGTAAACTGAAAAGCTGACTGCTTTCTCGCTAGTTGTCATCCCTTTTGCCTCACCTTTCTGTATGTGGATGCCAGGGTCAGGCTTCTCCCAACACAGCACTTTCCCTAGAGGGATGGGATCCCCCATCCAGATGTTCAGTTTGAGGAGTAAATTAGTACACTTTTCAAGATGAGAGTAGAGTTAAAGCATGTCCTGCTGCCCAAAGCTCTTGTCTCATCACTTATACATACTATATGATGCATCAAGTAGCTTTGGGCTTTACTGGCACTGATCCTTCTCCACGGGGATGACAGTCTTCCTCTACCCTGGAGCATTAGAACCTGGAGCACTCCGAGGTGTCAGGCATGCAATTTTTGTTTCTTAGCGATTTGGCCAGTCTAAAAAATTGAGGTACTATGCTTATTAGCATCTGTATGAGTTCTGCACCTTATAAAAAATCTACATGCTCTAGAGAAAATAAGTTAATTAGGAAAAAAAAGGGTTCCTGTTCCTGACCATTTGCATGTAGATAATACTCAGTAACTGCAACAAGTGCAGGTTTTGTAAATCTGGAATTAAAGGTTAATAGTGCGAGTCACTCAGTAGTGTTTCTTAGCAGTTAGTGATGTGTAAACAGAAGAAATATTGTACTGCAATTAATTTTACAATGTGTTTTCTCAAATGGAAAATGTTGCAAATAGCAGGAGAATTTGCTTTCTACTGTAATCTCACTAATTGGGAAAAAGACGCTTGGGGGGAGTTGGACACTGGGGCTTTGGGCAAGGTCCCAGAAGAAGAGTAGCCAATGGGTAATATACCACCACTGCTGCTCAAAGACAGTTTAGAGTTTGAAAAAACAATTTGTACTAAGAAAACAGCCAGATGCCATTGCACTGGCTTCCACTCACTGATGAATGGCATTAAAGCTCCCTAACATCTGCTACCACTTGATGAAACAAAACTTACATCTCTTTGAGTGAAAAGGTCCACAGATGCTCATTGGAGTAATCTGGGCTGCCTGAGGCTGGGGAGGGACTGGTGCTGCCAGCCCCAGCCAAACTCACACTTCTTCATCTCCGCTAGTTGAGGCAGATTCTGCAAACATCACAGCTCTGCGGTACCTCCAGTATACTCCATAACTGCATTAACTACAGGTTGAAGGAAAAGCAGGACAACAAAGAACATAGGGGATCATTTCCCTGAGTGAAATAAATCTACATCTCTCAAAGCCAATTTCCATGTCTGCTCCGGGCAGTTCATTTCTATTTGAGGTGGACGGTCCTGTAAATATTATTCCTTGGGGAAATAAATAAATAATTAATAATTAAAAAGTCATTTTAAAGACATGAAGGCCTATTTATCTGGTTAAATGAATCCCGATTCTATTGATGAACTACAACAGGTTTTCAAGTTTGTAAGCAGAAATATCCTGTAACTATAAACATCCAGAAGAAGCCAAGTGACAGATCTCTCAGCCTTTTTTATTGAACACTCAATCAGGAAAAATATTTCTGCTGAAAAAGAAAACAGAACAATGACTAGATGTAAATAAAAATGTGCTCAAAGTATACATCAGAAGCCAAATAGCAACCACAGGTACGGGTATAGAAAACAGGAGATTGTTACCTTGAAAATGTCAGTATTGTTACCAACTGCACTTCAGTGCCTTAAAGAGAAAATTATTATTCTGTAATTTATTTTGGGAACTAATGTGAGGAGAGGGGTGAGGGCTACTTTTCTGAATCAGATCTGTTCAGTGGCCGGAAATTACATGGTCAACTTGTCAGAAGTAGAACTGTTCGATTTTTGGTTCAGTGACCAAAATGAAAAGAAAAAGAAAGAAAAAGAGATCAGCTTGTCCAAACATAAAAGAAGTACTGAAGGGTTTAGCACAAAAAAAAAAACCCTAAATTAAAATATCAGTTAGGTCAATATGAAAATCTTCAATGAACCCAAAAAGATTAGATAAAGAATTTTGTTCAGGCAGAAAAGTCTCATTTCATTTTCTGATTATGCAGCTTAGTTCCTTTTTATTTTCACAGTCAGCTTCACAATTAAGATACTTTTCCAAAATAAAAATCAAAACTTTGTTTAGAAAATATCAGTAATATGTTGCAAATGCTTTGCTTCCCCGATTTTCCATGAAAACATTTACTGAATTCTACTCAAATACATTATCGGTTTTAATCCTTCGCAAAACCAGATTTTAAATGACTCCACTACCAACATGACAGTGCCAGATGAATCAATTCCAAAGTCCTGTGTCTCATGCAAGAATACTATCATCTTGAAAGCCTATCTGACAAGGTATCAGTCATCAGCAATTCAACTACAATGACTGGAAAACATAAAAATATTTGTCAGAGCTTCTTGATCTTCATACTAACCAGAATGAGCTTCTGAAGGCTGCAGCCTTTTTGGGACAGAATCATAAGAATTGCTCTACAAAAATGTTTAATGCTAGAATCTAGTCAGAGATCCTTTTTTTCAAACATACTAGGAACTTTCGTACAGCACCTTATAGTACTGACTCTTTAATTTTGATACCTGGCATCCTGACAAGCTGCTTCACTACAAGGCTGGGCAGCATGTTGTTAAACCAGGATCTTTGCCCTGTCCAGTTCTGCTGTTTTGTTTTTCTCTGTAGTTCTTGATACCAATAACAATTTCATCCAGTGTCCAGATAAATACGTCTACTTCTGGAGGAGTTGTGGGTTTTTTTCCAGCAGTGCATTTCCTCTGTGAGATAGCAACACTGGAAGGTTGTAGTGGCCTGAAAACCACAGCTTGTTTATCCAGAAAGAGAAATATTATCTATATTTCTTGTTCTTTCCTATCTATTGTATTGTCCTGGGGAGTAGTGGGAAAAGTGGAACACAAATGGCAGAGACCTTGCCAAGCCCCATGACGTGATGAATGACTTCTCACATCCCAGGGCCTGACACTAAGAAAGGCCACAAAGGGTTGTGCTACTGTTTTCAGATGTTAAAAAGGCTGATCGCCTACTCATTGCTTTCGGTTCTAGCACAGGAAGAGCTCCCTGTGGCAGGATCCACACAGGCAGACCCAGCTCTGCCATGAAATATTCCTCCGCAAGAACGCAGGCAACCTGCAGAGGACAGCTGATTTTCTGTGTCCTTGCTAACATATTTATGGATATTCTACCAGACATGTTGAATACTGTGACTACGAAGTACCTCTTAGCCACAGAAAGAAGAATATTCTCTGATTCCTCTAAGTCTTCTGGCTGGGGAGTGTTGTGTGCTTTCTCATTTCCCTTTTCCTTCCCTCCTCTCTGCTATGAAGTGCACAACACATGGACAGATGGTCAACATTCACAGTCTCCCCATACATTCCCAGGTAGCATCCTACATATGCTGCCTCAGACAGTCAACACGCAAATCCCTTCAAACCCAAGCTGGGGCAGGCCAGGAGCCACCTGTGGATGCAATGTGGAAGGATGAGGAGGTGAAAATGGCATTTGCTCCAAGATGCACACCTGTGCTTGAAAAGGAATCTGCCTGATGGATTTAGCTGTATGAACTGGGGTTTTTCTTTGCCAGGTTTTGATCATCGAACTGCAACTGCACTCTCAAAAATTACATTGGGGGCATGAAAAGAGAGATATAGTGAGGCCCCTTATAATATGTATTTTTCACCAGCTGGATAACTTTATGTACCACCACATGAGGGACAGGTGCTGAGAGGGGACAAAGAATAAGGTGCCAGTATCCACTCATGGCAGCAAGGAATGATGGGCCTGACAGTAGGAGACACAGCCAGAGCTGGGGTTAGCAGGCAGACCCCCTTCTTGTCTTTCATCTCTGTCAGGTCATACCCCTTTATTTACAAAATTTTCCTTTGGGCAGACAAGGGCGGGGGGGGGGGCGGAAGCAGAGTAAGTAACTCTGGCTAATCTGAAGCAATCATAATTTTGCTAAGCAAAAGTGTAAGGGCTCATGTCATCTCAGTCTGGTTAATAACTCAATCCCATCGCCCCACTGTGTATAGCCCTATCTCCTGTGGGAAACAAGCAGCCACTGACCTGCATACAGGTGAATAGATGCCATTCAGAGAAACACACAGAGATCTTCAGCCTGATCTCTGATGAATAATCTGATCACTCTGCTGAAGTAAACAAGGGCACTGCTAGTTCCTTCTGTGCTGTATCTTGCAAAACCAGAAACGAGTGACCACCCTGCACGTCCACATGCCTTAAAGCGTCTGCCTCAGGAGATACAGCAATAGTTTTACCTACGGCTTCACAAGTATTTACACCTAGTGAACCCCTACACCCAGGAGGCTGATCTTATTAATAAAACTTTTCAACCACCAAATTTAAATCAACTTTTACTTTGGGCATCTTAATCAAGTACTCTGAAGTCTTCCCTAGAGCTGCTTCCTCCTCTGAATAGGCAGACAGAAGGAGGGGATGGGCTTGGAGGCATGCAGGGCCACCATCCACCTGACCTGGCCCTTCAGCAAGGAGGTGGGAAGACTGGAACATTATCTCCTTTTCGGGGAGCAGGGCAAGGCATCTCCCCGGAGAGGGTCTGTGAGGAGCACTGGTCCCACAGCAGGGATGGATACACATACATGGTGTTTGTCACCCTGGGACAAGGGAAACTGGGGTAGCACTTGGACATGGCACTGAAGCACTTGCACAGTTCATAGGGAAACCTACAGCACACACAATTTAAAACTTTAACCTGAATGGAGATGGATTTGTCACCTGCTGTCACTCAGGTTTCTTGCAGGTTGAAGTTCAACAGATGCAGGCTGGAAAAGCACCATTGATTTCTCCCCCAAGGAGATAAGTGTGAATCTCTCACAAGCAATATCAATATCAAAGTGCCTAGAGAGGAGCAGGGAATAGCCTCCTCTGTTTTGTTGCCAGGATGAAAAAATATGGCAAGAGGGACCTTACAAAGACCGCAAAAACTAGCTTCTGCTTTGCAACAAAAGCCTTTGAGAAAGTGTCTGAACTCCTCACCTGCCTCCCTGAAACTTTCACAGGCCACTTGCGCCCAGTCCCTGCAGACACCTCCTGCTTTCTGGACTGAGATGTTCACAAGAAGGGCATTGTCTACAACAGGTCATGAGGAAACACTACAAGGTAGCAGTTGGTGATGTCCTGATTCCCCGGGAAAACCAAGAATCGCAGTGGTGTAGAGATCACTATCGGCATGCGAAAATCATATACACTGACCAGCCTCCCCAAATAGAAAGCCATGCTGACAGCAGCAGAACCAATACTAGCCAACAACTACACCAAAGGAAGTCTTGAGTGACACAGGTGATGATGCAGTTGGCAAGACAAAGAATGAACCCAAAGTAGCCTCTGCCTGAAGCTAAGATGTACCCAGCTGACCAGGAAATGCTGTGGTGCCCAGGAGGCATCAGCTGCTCCAGATGGTTGCAGGATATGATGGCAGGGAGCCTGTGGCCCTGTGCCCAGCTGTTGGGTGCCATCTCCAGCCCTGGCCAGCTGCAGAAGGACAGAGTGATGCCTGGCCCTGGACTGTGGAATAAATGGGCACAAACCCTAATGCCCCTCACAAAACCCAGTTCTTGCTCTCCAAGCAGGATGTACACCTCTCTGACATTGCCTTAGTTAAGGCAAATACTAAATGAGAGACACATTAAAATAAAATTAAATCCTAAACAAAACAAAACAAAACACAACACCTCCATGATCCCACTCTTCCATTTAGGAAAAGAGTAAAAAACAGAGGGACCTAAGAGAAGGTCTCACAAGTCTCTTGGATCAGGGGAATCTACCTACCTGCCTGCATGATGCCACTGTCCATTGGCACAACCCAGCCTGCACCATGAGAACTGCATGACACACACTGTGATTTTTATTTCCCAGGACATACCTGAGGGAAAGAGGAATGGAGGCAGACTGCCTCCCAAACACGAAGGCATCATCTGACAAACAGGGAAGGTCTTTTCCACAAGCAATCTGTTCTTGGGCTTTGGGGTGTTAAAAGTTGCACTGTCAGAGTTTGTCTTATGTTTTTCCCAGAGGTTAGTCACAACTGGGGGATGAAAAAGTGGGAATTACACAAATATTCCAGACACAGATTTGCACTGTGTGCACCTTTCATGCCTGATGAAAAGGGAGGAAATGTTAACACAAAGAAAGGAAGCATGTTAAAAAGACTGAACCTTTCATCAGACACTATTGAAATTCTCATAACAAGGGCCGGTATGAAAGGTTGCTTATTCTCAGAGGTAAGACAGTGCCGTTTCCTTCCCCCTCCATGCAGCAAACACTCATGACAAATCTAAACCACAGCTGTAGAGCATGTGACACACAAAGCAAATAAAGGTTGCATCTGAATCCATCTCAGTTGTATCACCACAGCTATTATCAGATTGAAATTCATACTACAACCATCAACATGTAAATTCCATAGTATTGTATCATATTAAAATGCTGTGGCATTTCAAAAGCAGTGGCCTTCAAAAATCCAGATGAAGGGAACAATAGGAAAAATGACAAATGTCACTGATCTGACAGTCTTGCCCTGTTCTACCTAATGAACCATCATGGGTTTGGTGGAGTAATAAACATTGGAGAAACATACTATATGCCACCACAGCACAGTAACCTGCTTATAAGTTGTTTACTGGTCACCTTAGATCTTGAAGTACAAGATTTGTATCTTGTTTTTTATATATCTAATTACAACTATGACTTATTTAGAAGAAAAGTAACTTTTTTTTTTTTTAATTTCTACTTAAAAGCTGTTAGTGTGGAAAGATTTTATCAATGAATTCCACAGATAAATTATACAGAAAGCAGAAAATATGTCCCCTCTGAAACAGTATTTTTGCACCCATTCACCATGTATATAGGCTTCTTTTCTTCCTTGGCTTCAATAATGGGTGACATCCTATGGGAAAGGTCTGTGCACACACACCAGCTCTCATACCAAGCTCTGAACCTCAGACGGTGAACTCACTGAGGCAGAGATCATTTTTTTAATGTATACAGACAAGCCCAGCATAGTCTGCCCTACACAGACCCGTTAATACCAACAATACTGTTTCTGTCCTACAGTCAGATGTCACCTAACAAATGTGGGTCACGCTGGCATGCCATGCTGACTTTGATTTCTGTTATTTGGGGCAATCAAGTCTCCTTTGCAGGGGGGAGCAGCCCTGTGATGGGGGGAGAAAGGATTTACCCAGGGATTACATCTCTTCTGCAAATTTGCAAAAAAAAGGCTCATTTAGACATGTGTGGAACTTCTACCTCTTTTCATCAATCTCATGCCTGACCACATCTTTGGCCGCACCATCTGCTGACCACTGATTTGGCCCATGAATTAGAGCAATGACAACTGAACCTGTTAAAATTGAACATCTTCCCTAGTGCAACATAGTTTGTAAGAGGCTGTCAGCTGTGATCTTGTCTACCTTTTTCTTTTAAAGTTGGCGTTCTTCGTCAGTTTCTGGTCAAGAGATCTTAACAGCACAGCTTTATAAAATCTGCAAAGACACACCACATGAACTCTAGGGTCAGACAAGAGCTTCAGAAATATAGATAATCTGTTGGCCAACATCAAGGTTTAGAATTCCACATTCACTCACTAAGTAAGGCTTAGATCTGACAAATTCAAATAGACCACCCAAAGAACAGGCCATAGTATTCAGAAATCAGTCTTGCTTTTGCAAAGTTCAGTTTATGCAAGAAATTCCTAAATACAAGAGACCACAGTCAAGGTGAGCTCTGGGGGCTTTGGTAGATGAGGATGTTTTTAGTAAATGCTGACCCCAGATGAAACTTTTATGTGCTATGAAACCCTTACACTGACACAAGATATTGCTAGGAACCTCAGAGGAAAGAAAAGATCTGAAGACCGAGGGTCTTCCCCATTCTTAATAACATTGTTACCTATTGCAATCATCACATTTTTATTTAAGTTGTCCCTTAAAAGTTACAGGATAATCCCTGGAGCTAACAACTCCCACAAGCAAAAATTTCTACACACTGCTTCAATTTAAATTACAGAAGTCTCCATTCTTCCATAGACCAGAGGAGGATGTAAGTGGATGAGATGAAAGTTTTTGAGGGAATACCCTGCAAAAGACTCAAGAAGCTGACCCATTTCTCAGGCTGATGCTGGAAAACATGGACTGAAATCTGCTCTTCTGTTACCAATGCACCATCACTAACATCACCTGTGCACTCTTTATTTCTACTGGCTTACAGAAAGGTTTCTACACTTTGGCATAACTGGCAGAGAAAGTATCCATAACTGAGTTTCTGCAACATAGTTATAATCCTCTTTACACATGAAGCAGCATCACTACTCACTCCTCAGTTATTTTCTCTCTTCCCCTCCCTCACCTTGAACTCCAACAACCTTTTTATTATATAAGTAACTATCATGAAAACAGATACTAAGTCACAATCTATTTCTTAAATACAGCAATTAATAACAAAGGTGAAATTATCTGGATTTTAAACAATTTTTTATCAGTGATGAAAGAGTGCATAACTACCACTTAAAATAGTTGAAAACTTTTTTTTATAACCTATCAAAGCAATGGTTCCAGACAATATATACTATATCTAAGAATAGTAACAGTCATTGATGGAAACTGATAACATTTGGGGACTGAAGGTTAATCTGTTCTGGGGGGGTGGGGGGGGAAGGAACAATAGAGAGTGAAATAGAAACTCAACTCTCATTAAAGAAAACTATTTTAAGGGCAGAATGATGAATTTTAACATCAATCATGGGAAAACAATTCAAAGTTGTTTCTACAGGATCTAAATTTGAAACCTTGGGAAAAAGGCACTGTTCACACTGACAGCAAAATAAAAAATTAAGGGATAGGAAAAAATACGGTGCAAAGGTAATCCATTCGTATGTTTTAAACACTACAAATCTGACTGTTCAGGTTTAGGTTTCTGTGATTAAGGACAGTGAAGATTCAGTGTTCAATCAAGTTGATCCTTTTTTTCTTCATGCATTTCCCATGTAGTTATCTGCCTGTAGATCATGGTACGTGCTCACAGCACTGAAGGCACATTGACATGGAGAATCAAAACTGACTGCAGATTGGAAATAAACTTAAAAGAACTTACATAAAATTCTTCAGTTTATACTCTTGTGTTTAGTTCATTTTACCATGAAGAAATTATATTCTGCTCGGTAGATTACAGTGGGAATCCCCAGAGAAAAACAAACCAGGATCATTACTATCTACCAGCAAAGCTAAGAGCAAGCCAAGTGGGCCCTGATGTAGCTCTGGAAACACGCAACCATCACTTGGCTGGAAGGAAGCTGAGCAGGTGCCTACGTTAAACCAGTGCACACTTTGTCAGTTTGCATTTGAGCAAGTGCTTAAGTGCTTTGCTTGCTCAAGGGCTTAATTAAATTTGAAATAAGCTAATTCAAGGAATAAAAGTCTGCCAAAGGTAATAAAATTGTTTACCAATTTATCAAGTCAGTCCTGTATATAAAAGAGTGTATTTATATGCAGCATAGGTCTGATTCTATTCAATCAGCATATGCATTTTTAAATATTTACTGATTGCAGGAATAGGGCCAAATCTGGAGTATTTTTAAGGGTTAGAGAAGTGCTAAATCCCAAAGTGCTAAATCTGATTTAACTACGCAGAGTAGAGAATATTATTGCCTTCCTTTAATTTAGGAAATTCAGAGGCACGGGGAAATAAGGTGGCAGATCCAGTATATCAGAGAAGCCACTTGCAGAAGCTCCTGTGCTCACTTGGTTCCCAGGCAAATCTCTTTTGCACCAGATACCGTTCCTCTCCCAGGGTGTGGTGCAGCAGAAGGGACAGTTGGGCAAACGGACAAGAGCCAGTGTCACAGCTCCATCGGCTGCAAAGTAGCTAAACAAATTAACAGAAAGTTGTTGGCTGGAATTTTTAATCAGCATTTTTTCTCTTCCAGCTCTTGGCATATTGTTTCATCCAATTCACTCTTCTTTGAACTGGATGCTCTTGGATGCTGCTGTCACCTGTCCCTGTTGAATGAAGTGGAAGTACATGCAAAATGAGGCCTCACTGGAACTTGCAAAGAGTCGGAGCAGTGTATTTTAATGTGTTCTCTAAGCAGGTGAACTTAACATTGTAGATATGTAAATCTCCCTTTGCCTTGTGCTTCTGTACTTCATCTTAAAACTCCACTTCTGTCCCCCTGGAAGACTGTCTTTAAAGTTTATTTTTTAAACGATAAAATGCTCAGTCATTGCAGACTGGCATTTCTCGGTAACATCAAACTGCACTGTATAAAAGCCCGGTTTGCTACAATTTATTTCTTCAGATCTTATACATTTTTTTTTCCTTGTGCTATATTTAACATTGATAATTGTTATATTTAAAAATACTCAAATGAGATATTTCAAAATATCTAAGTGTGCTTAGCTCAAGGATATGTCTGCTGTGCTGCTCATAGCAAACAGGCAGCGCTTCTTGCTTTGTTTTGGTGCAGGTGTGTGTTTAATCAATGCACAAATGTAAAAAAAAAATGCCATTGTAGGTTAGAGATAAGATAGGGGGCTGGCTCACACTGCGCTGTAACTACACCTTCTACCATGTAAACAAATTAGTTTTCAAGTTCAGCCTGTGAACTTTCTTCTGTGTTCATAAGAATCAGTATGTTCCTTTGAATGCGTCCAATTTGCTTAGACTTTCTTAGTAAAGAGGCTTTAAAGAACACCCTGAAACACTTTGGTGGCAGCCCCCAGGGCAGCTGCGAGGGCAGAGCAGGGCCAGCACCGCCTGCTTCAGACGGAAAAGCGCAACCACGGTGCAAATTTCAGCCGGGCAGCGGGACCAACAGAACCACCGGGGAAGATGCGGCAGCCAGCATCTTACCGAAGCCCCCGGGCCGGCCCGACGGGCCTTCGCCGTGCACCTCGGCAGCGCTGGCCGCGGGAAGACGCGCAGGGCGGCTTGGCAGCGCGCAGCGACAGCGCCGGGCGCGCAGGGGCAGCAGCGGCCCCGCGGAATCTCCGGGCGCCCCGTGAGAAAGGGTAGGTTAAAAAAAAAAACCCAAAACAAACCAAAAATAAAAACAAGGCACAGAGGCATGTTCAAACTGGCCGCGTTTTTCTCTGTCAGATGCAAAACCACGACGGAAAATACACCGTTTGCTACCTGAAAGGTCTGGAACGCAGTGGGGCGTTTCTCTGCAGGCTGGTATTTTCAAATTCGAAACCCAGTTTTAGAGGGCAAGAGGCAGAAGAGCACCGCTGGAGAAACACCCCCTCCACACTGCTCCTCACCCAGCAGGGCCAAGGCAGGCTGGCATCCCTGCCCGCAGCCCCCCTGCCCGCAGCTCCCCACCTTCAGCCCCTGACCTCGGCCCCTCTGCCCGCAGCCCTGCCCGCAGCGCTCCCGCGCCCGCCACGAACCCCTCTCCCAGACCAGCAGCGGGATTTAAACACCGTCTGCACGCTGGAAAACACGGCAGCAGCGGGGAAAGGGGGTAATTCTCTGATTGACGTGTCTGAACCGTATTTTAAAAAATCCAGCATTTAAAATCGTGCAAGATGGAAATTCCAGCTTTTTCCCCCTCTGCACATTTGTAGTTCAGCAGGTTGAAAATGCAATTTAAGTGATGCGAGTGTGTACTACGGGCCAGAATATGGGGCACTAAGGAAAAAAAATCATCTGGCGAAGTCCTATAATTTACATATGTGGTTTGTTAAAAAGGACACCAATATTTTAAAACAAAAGTTTCCTATAAATATGGGAAAACTATATTGTTAAAAGTTGTACATGGACCAAAATTTCAGGACCCCTTAGATGGTGTGAAAATAATTATTTGATGTGTTTCACTTTTCTGTCTTTACAGCAAAAAAATCGGTCAGAATCTTCACATAACGATTCAACAATTTACCTAAAACTTAAATTCTGAGCCAGGATATATCAAAGTCAGAAGTTTAACTCCATCTTTAGCCAGGAACCGTTATACAGTATCTGTTTCAGAGCAAGGTATTCTGAATAAATAATTATTGTTATTTTTTTCTGACTTTGAATCGCTCACTGCAGAACTAGCTGTTACCATGTAGCATTGCAAAACCTCAAGCAGACACAAAGAAAGAGGAAGGATTGGTGAATATACTTTTAAGCCGTCTTCCACAGTTTTGAATTAAAATCGTTTCCCACATGGAAGTTTTCTATACAAAGAAATGGTGATAATGCTCTTGAACCACTCGGTTGCTGGTTTACAGGGGCACTGCAGACGAAAGCAGTTTTCCACAGTAGGGTACCCACCTGCGGGGCCGCGGTTGCACCCTTCACCCCAAAGAGCCCGAAAGAAAAGACCCTGCTTTGCACGAACAACTTTGCCTACTCTATTTAATTCCGCTCAGCCTGGGCGGTTGCTAAAAGCAGGTTTATTTATGAATTCTGGGCACGACCTCCCATCTTCAAAGCCACCTGTGAGTGCCTGAGACACCTCTCTCGCCCGTGGCTCCTGCATCCCCTGTGCAGGGAGCAACAGGCTGGTTGCCCCGGCCAAGGCCGGCTCCGTGCTCCTTGCGAGGACACATCTCGGCGACCTGCGAGTGGCAGCGGCCAGCTGCGGCACCGCGCAGCCACCGAGGGAAGGGTGATGCGCTCCGTGCAAACCTGGTCCGAAAGCCACTGAAGAGGGAAGGGGAAAGACTTCCAGCGACTTAGGAGTTTCTGGATCCGGTCCTGGGCCGGTTAAGGAGAGGGGACTCGGAATTTCCTCTGGCTCCGGGCTGAGCTTCGCAGGAGCCGCGCCGGGGCAGGGCAAAGCGGCCCTGCGACGGGGGCGGCAGCGGCGGTGGTCCCTGCGCCCGAGGCAGTTGAAGACGGTCGCTCACGGGCAGGGAGCCCCGAGGAGTCCCGCGCCGGGGAGGCCGACCTGGGACGCCGCACACGGCGGCTCGTTTCCCCATCCAGGGCGCCCGCCGCCCCGCTCCCTTCCTTCCCCTGCGCGACTTGGGGGCCAGGGTGCCGCTCCGCGGGGAGGAACCCTCCCGGGGTCTCCCTCCCGCCCGCCGCCGGGGGACGCGCGGCGCCGAGCACGGCGGGCACCTCCACCTACCGTAGTACTCTTGGCCGGGCACGTAGGCGGCGGGGCTGCCCGCGATGTGCAGGGCGATGAGCACCTCGCCCTGCTCGCCGTCGCCCTCCAGCTCGCCGTGGTGGGTGCAGAGGAAGAAGAAGGGAGAGAAGCGAGCTCGGGGGGTGGCCGCCCGGCCCGCCGCCAGCAGGGCACCCAGGGCGGCCAGCAGGCAGGGCCAGCCCCCGGGGACGCCCCGCCGCCGCTCCATGCTGCTGCCGCCGGCGCCGCTGGGGCATCCAGGGCACGGCGGAGCCGCCGCGCCGCTCCGCTCCGCACGGGACGGGACGGGGCGGGACGGGACGGGGCGGGCGCTGCCCCCCGCCGCGGCCCGCGGGAGTTCGTGGGGGCGCGGAGCGCGGGGCGCGGGGCGCGGAGCGCGGAGCGGGCAGGGGCGGCCCCTACGCGCCCGCCGAAGGCTGCGCCGTCCCCGCCTGCCGCTGCCGGGGTGCGGGGCACGGAGCTGGGAGTGCGAGGGCTGGGAATAATTTATTTCCCCCGGTGTCGGGGTGGGAGGGAGGGGAAGGTCCCTCCCCTCCTCCTCCTCCGCCTCCTCCTCCGCCGCCGCCGCCCGCTCCTCCTGCTCCTCGCTCTGCGCGCCGGTGTGCGGTGCTGCCGCTGCGGGGACGCGGGCTGCGAGCTGGGCTCTGCTGCCCACCCTTTGTCTGCCTCCGGGTCCTTGCCCCTGCCTTTTCCGTGCCACTGCGTCCCCGCCCCAGCTTCTGCCCTTGTCTCTGCTCCCGGGTCCCAGCCCCTGCCATTGCTCCGGCCTCTGTCCCTGCCACTGGTCCCCACCCGGATATCTGAGTCCCTCATCATCCTCCTTGCTCCCATGTCTCTGTCCGTCGGCCTCAACCTTTGTCTCTCTGCTTCTATCCCTCTATCCAGTTTTTGCCTATCCCTCTGTCCCTCTGCTCCAGCTCCTTTTGCTGTGTCCATCTGTTCTTGTCTGTCTGCCTCAGCCCCTGTGCACCTGCCCTGTCCCTGCCCCAGTCACAGTCCTACACCCACTGCTAGGTAAAAGTGAGATTTTTTACTCAAACTTTCTCCACTACCACCTTCAAAATGATACACACACGCACACGTGGGCACAGTGGCTCCGGGAGATCAGTATATGAGTCCCTGGGGAAAGCGGGTCCACAGGAGGGGCCTTCTACCTCCCTGAGATTGTGTACTCAGGCCCTTCATACCAGGAAGAGGAGCAAACCCAGTGGGGACCACAAAGGGAATGAGCAGCTGAACATATAATACTGTCAAGCAGAATAATTCATAAAAACATACATTTTTAACAAAGCAGGGCTAGCAAAAGGACCACAGCATCAGGAGATGGGAGCAAATCTACCAGGGTTTAAAGCATCCATCACGTTGCTGCTTTACCCAACCAATGCCCAGAGACAGCCTGGATGAGCAGTAGTGACATGATGTAATTGGAAAGGAGAGCCTACCTGCCAGCATTTTTGAAGTGCAAAACTGGCACAGTTCAGGGTCTCCCTCCTGGATTGGTTTCAGCGCCAGAGGGAAAGGTTCCCTTCATGGATGTGCGAGCCACATGGATGGCACCATGCAGATGCCCTATGTCCATGCAGGCTGCTTTGCTGGCCAGCCTCCCACCCAGCTGATGGAGAGACCATGCACAGTGGCCCAGGGGACATCCTCGCCATCTGCCTGGCTTGCCTTTTGCACTGGCTCTGCACCGAGCTTGAGTTCACCACCACTAGCAAAACTTTGCTGCAGTTTCCCATCTTACTGGGTTGCACCTCGCTATGGATGGAGGGAGACCATGTCACTCATTAGCTTGGCTGGAGAAGCTCACTACAACATGATCCCAGTGTAGATGAAAGGGACCGGAGGTGGGTGCATGGCATAGAGGATGGGGCAGATCCCACCTCAGCTCCAGCTGGTGGGTGTCCTGGTCACTGCTGTGTAAAATGAGCTCCACAGCAGCCACTGAGGAGTCAGTCTGGCTCCAAGGCTTCCTTTTTAGCTGGCTTATTTATTCTTCAGCTTTGGGTATTTGTTTGTTTTGAGTTTTTTTTAACATCTGTGTCTCCTCCATAAATTTCAATGCTTATAAAAGTGACAGACTAATAATATAATTTCCTCATGCCAAAATCTCATGAAGGCAAAAGCTGTGTGGGCTCACTGGCAAAATTGCTGCCAGTGGGACATATTCTCACTCCTGCTTCCCTCCACCAATACCATGCCAGTGAGGCCAGGCAGTGCCAGAGTGGCTTCAGCTGAGGAAACACACCTCGGTTCATGTTCCCTCTGCCCAGCATCTGTGAAAAGTCAGCCAGTCAATTTGGGGCGCTGCCAGATGTAGCCAACTCTCTTATTTTATAAAAAATGAAAGTTGGAAGGGGGCGATGGGCTCCCACCATTACAGGAGGAGGGGATACTCGCTGCCTCTGCTGGGGGGTGTTGCCATACCAGTTGCCAAAAATACTTATTCTTTTTTCTTTGGGTTTTTGGTTTTGTTTTTTTTTTTTTTTTTTTCTCCAGAAGATAATTCCCTAAATAAGCTTGTGAGTGTGGAGAGTGTGGAGGTAGCTAATCTGCCAGCAGATTTTGGGGCTCACCCTAGTGTTCCCTGAACTCACTGCCATTTGGATAGGGCCTTTGCTGATTAATTTTAGGCAATTTTCTTTGTTTCTAGCTGCTTAGTATCTATAGCAGCCAGGACTGTTAGTGCAGCCATCCTGCCTCTTCACTCCACAAGCTGTTGTATCTCTTACCAATGAGGGGACATTCAGTAAAGGGAAGCAAAAAAGGTAATGGTTCCACTTAGAAGCCTTGTGCCTCTCCTTAGCCACCTCCTTCTTCAGTTTCTTTCTGTTATGCCTCTCTCTTTCCTTTGACCTTTGCGTCTTACATTTTCACAAGACCTCTAACCTCCTCTTTGTAGGGCAAGACAGGGAAGTCCCATGGTTATGGCCTGCCATCTTATCCGGGCTCAGTTAGTGGGAATCCGGTAAACACCCTGGACCACTGATATTCAAGGACAAAGGACTCAAAGGGACCACTTGGGACCTCAAACCCCATTTACTACTCCCACCAGAAACAGTGTAGTAGGCATTTAGTCCAGACATGATGCCTGCCTTCTCAGACCCTACTCATCTAGGTCAAAAAGTGCTTCACAAAACACTCCTGCACATTTCAGGCTGATCTTTGCATAGAAGAGCAATCAGCAAAACAGGGGACCTAAGGTGTTGCAAAACTCACAAAGCCCACACTTTTACATGTCCTTACAATAGCAGGGAAACATTTGCTATGTATGTTTGCAGGGTACCAAGTCTGTGACCAATCCCTGTGCATCAGAGGGAAGGAAGAAAAAGAAGTCTCCAAATCCTGCCATTCTTTGCCTAAATGGAAATTTCTTCCTGGTCCCAGTTCTGCTGTGATCTCACTTATATAAGCACAATTAACCCATCAGTCACCCCAAACTTCACCTGGTTTGAAAGATTTTTGTTACGGTCAGGAACACAAGCACACCCCACTCATTCCCTGCTCTTCCTCTGAGCAGCCTCCAGCAGAGCCAGGCAAGGAGGGAGCATCCTCTCTGGCTATCCCACAGCTACATACAGGTGTGTGCCAGTCCCCAGGTGGGTTTTTGTACTGGCTTCATATCTGGCTTCATGCTCTGGGTAAATGCAGTACCTGGGTTTTGAAGATGGGAGTTTTATGCAATGTCTCTGGCCAGTATTTCTCATTCATCCTTCTCCCATTGACAGCAAGGCTAAGATAATATTATTAATAACAATAAAACAGCTTATCTGAGAAATGTGACTAAGACCAATTTGTCTGTATCAAAATAAAAGCTTGTAAAAATCATAATAATCTCTATTTTCATACTCATCAGATCCAAGGTTCTTCGTATAAATTATAACTATTCCCTGTTCAAGGCAGAAAGCACCTAATGATGCAGAAGATTACCACAGTCTCTCAACTCCTTGTGCAGTATTTTTTAACACAAAGAACAATCAAGAGGAGAAATGAGTAAAGACCGTTGTCTGCAATGGAGAATGCAATAGGTGGAATGTAAATAATTACTTAGGAGGTACAGGCCCCTTCCAAGCATGGGCAGTGGGGGGAATTCACAGCACAGATGGACGTGGCTGCAGTCCATATTAATTTATAGAAGTGATTATTCAGGCAGTGGAGCTGCTCACTTCATTCAGGGAGAGAGCTCACACCTCAAAAGCAGAACTGAAAAACACACTAACAGGAAAGTAGCTGCTTTAGTAATGTGTCCGCAGCAGACCATTTTACACAGGCCAGGATAGGATGGGAAACTATTAAGTAACACTGAGCAATAAGGTGCTTTTTCCAAGCTCCTTGGGTCTGGCTAAAGGCTTTCATAGGAGAATGTAGAAAAGCACTCTCGTCACTGTCACCATGCAGAGAATCCTGGTGTGCATCTTTTCCTAAGCTTTTTAACAACTTTCTATGACAAAAACTAAGGAAACTGCCTTGACTTTCTACATAATCATCTGCAAATAAGAAAGTTATGGATCACCAGGTTGCAAGTACCGTTTATTCATTGTGGAATAGCATGTTACATCTGAAAACAGGGCAGCAAGTTAAGCACTTTTGACTTCCTTATGCTAATGAAGACTATAAAGTAGACTTTCCAAGTGACAACTTTCCACAAAGTGTGTTCATTTTCTACTCACCCATGTAAGCATGCAGTCTTTTCTCTGTATGTGATTCCTCTTGATCATCAGATGGACAGAGAAAGCAGACCTGTTCTTTTTGCTACTTGGAAGGTTTTGCTGAAGACAGACATATTGATGGTTAGAGTATAATGCACAACATCTGGCCTTCTGGAGTTGGTGGAATGCAGTGTATTCAGCAAATACTTGCACTGAAATGGCAGCACACAACCAGACTAAGCTATTCAGGCCAGTGTCCCATCCTATTCTATCCTATCCCACTCCTTCTCACTCCATCCTTTCTTGTCCCAGACATAGACTAGAAAAAATTCAAATTGTTGAGGTGGACCTTTTCTGCCCACTTGAACAAGTGGACCATCAATATCATCATTGCATTTCAGCTGCATGCTGGAAAGCCCCTCCTCAGTTATCCCAAGGTGTATGGGGTGTCTTCATAATCCCAACAGGGAAATGAATGGGGAGGATGGGTCTGACCATGCTAAAGTTAGGTGTCTCTTGGGGCTATCATTGTAGTTGAAGCTCCAAGTGTTGATAAAGCTGGGCTTCAGTAAAGTTGAAGTGTCTGCCTTGCAAATGCTGGACAGGAAAGTCAGCAGCAATTAGTAGCTAATTGATCTCTCCTCTTCCTCCAAAACAAAGTGTTCTGTTCATGAAGCCGCCTTGTTTTCTTCTCCTATTTATGCAGAGACTTACCAGAAAGGCCTGGTGCTCTGGAGTTGCTTTGGCCATGCCAAATAACCCTTTGGGATGAATTCCTTTTTTGTGCACAGGACTTGTCACAGTCAGATAATAATGCAGTCTTGCCTTGCCAGTTACATGAACTTTGCTCTTAAGTAGAGCCCAAGTCATTTCTAAACAAAGGCCTAAATGTGAAATGATAGGCAACTTTCATGCCTATGTTATTACGAGATTTTAATTTTTTCTAGGGTAGGAACAATAGCAGCTGTTTGGCTGCTCCATTTTCCAGTGGTCTGGTACAATATGCATCTTCTGTAAACTGACATCTCATGATTTCATCTGAAAATAAGAGTATTTAGCTGTACACATTTTCCGTCTCTTGCATTGCTTTACATTCTAATGTGTTTAAACTTGTATTTCTTTATTGCTTATTAACTTTAATGAGGTATGAATATAAAAGAGAATATTAAAAGGCTTTTCTTTTTTTCTGAAAGGCATTGCTTTGCAAACACTGTTGGTGCTCAAATAGGTAAGGCCAAACCCTTAAATTTATTATTGAACTTGTAGCTGTTAGAGAAGAATATAAGATTTTAAAAACATCCAAAACAAGGAACAAGTATTAACAACTTCCTTTTGCCTGGCTTAATAACAGGATTTAAGGGTGAATACTTTCAAAGGGTAGAAAGTTTTTATGTTTTGACACCTCATATATTTTATTTTTATGAAATTGCTTTAAAGATTTAAATCTCCTACAGCAAATAAACTATGCTCATGCTTGCAAAACAAGGTAGCAGTGGGAGGAACTTTGAGCTTATAATTACTCTGAATATCCCTTATGTATAATAATAAAAATTACTGAACACAAACACACAACAATCATTCTAGTTCTAGCTTTTATATGTTCCTAATTTGGTTGATCTTTCCTTAACATATTATTTTGGTTGCAGCACAGGCAGAAGAATATACTTTTTGCTGTTTCCAATCCCCAGTGCTGATGTGCCCTATTAGCACTGCGTGAGGAGTGTACCTGAGTACATTTAAGGAAATTCCACTTGACTCTGGTTATTTACAATTCTAATGTTCAAACTTGGTTGGCAAATCTGATTTTTAACATACTTTAAATAAGCATGTCTTATATAAAGAGGCATCTCCTGCAACAAGTATTCATGCCCATGACTGTTGTTTCCTACCATGTTTGTGGCTCTGAATTTCTGGGAGGAAACTCTGGGTATTTACCTGTGCTACATCTGCATACTCGAGTTTCCAAGGCTTTCATTAACTCACAAATATTTATCGTGGGTAGCCTTTATCTGAAGAATTTTTTAAATGTCAGTGACCACAAAAGGAACATTTAGTCTGTTTTACAACCTAATTTATCTCTCCACTTTGCTATTCTAGCTTGAATAACCCCAAGGACCCAAGGTACACAGAGCTAACAGGCCAGGACAGTTTTAACAATTTACTTTGTGAAGGAAAGTGGGATGTAAATCCTGAGGAAGTCTATAAAAGATATTCTCTCTGTTTTATCTAAGGATCACTAAGTTTTTAGAGACCTGGAAAAGATATTCCTTCTTTTTTATTTAATGATCACTAAAAGACCTGGAAACATGTTTTACTGCAGGTTTTGAGGGCTTTCTCTTATCATCTCTGCATTTAAAATGTATCTAAAATGTACAATTTGTGCGATTAAATGTCTGTGGACTTGTGGGGGCGATCGAAGATTCGACATTTCTAAGGCACACAACTACAGCCCACAGGGCCACAAGCACTTTGCAAGGATATACTTTGTTTGCCTCCTGTCTACCGCAAACAATTTCTAGGCTGTGGTGCAAATATGATCTGAGCAAAACCTGAATGGTAGATGCATTGAAGCTCTTTAAAACACCCACAAATTTATGCAAAACCTGAGGATAAGCTGGGAGATGCACTGACAGTCCGGGGTACAGGAGGAGGATGTCCCCAGGCATCAACCAGCCTGCAGCATCCATCCAGCTGCCCCCATGCTCCCTGACCTGCAGCCTGGTGAGGGACATACACGGCGGTGTCAACGCTCATAACATATGTGAGACTCCGTCACTGGGGCCATGTAATGCGCAGATTCTTTTTTCAGCCTGTCGACATAGGGGTTAATATGTTGGCCACCCTCAGTGATTGAGTCGCTGCATTTACACGCTAAACTAAAGTTTTTTTTTTTTTTTTTTCTTCTTTTTTTTGTTTTAATTTTTATTTTTCCCAGTAGCTGAGACTGGCTGGGCACCAGGAGGGAGGGATGCAGGGGATGAAGGTAAGGGCAGTTTGCACAGCCCTGCAGGATGGTTTGGGGAGTGTGAGGGGACCATACATGTGTGCCCTTGCAGGGGCTGGCAGTACGTGTGAAGGACAGATGGGCATCAACAGAAACAAGCTTGACCTGTGGAGGTGCACACCAGGCAAAAAGTTGACTCTGTCACAGCTTCAGGAACCCTTAAACCTGGACACATATGAAACTGAGCCTGACGGTAATAACATATGGGTATAATGATACAGGTGATATGAAAAGACTGATGCCATGATGAGAAAATGGGAACAGAAAACAAAATGGTGGTAACTTCTATCTTCATCCCATCACTCATAATTTACTGAACATACCTCATCAGAGACTTGTGTCCCCAGAGCTGCACGTCATACTACTTTTATTTAATTTCATCTGCTTGTTGTTTTTCAGAGCAAATACTATTCAAGAAATATGTCAGGACCATAATAAAACAGAGGGCCAGCATACAGTGACCATCTGAATGCAGTAAGAAAGTTAGGAATTGTACCTTCACATCAGTTTTGACACACAAAATGACATTTTTAACCAAAATAAGATTGCTTGGAAAATCAGACTTATAGGTTAATTTAAAAAAAATCTTAATTCATATTAGTACCAAAGCAAAGCATTAGGATAAGCCAGAATATTATAGAATAAGCAGATATTTTTCATTATTCCAAATCCTCACCAGAAGTCTAAAATTCATCACTTATGAGACGAATATTCCTCTCAGCTTCTCTTAAGAAGGTCACTGAGAAATTGCTTAGAGTGGTTGTCAGTGAGAATCTCTGGTATAATAGAAAGTATAAATGAGACCACAGTATTTTTATCCTCAAGAGGAATCATGGTTATACTGCTAAGGAGTGATCCAGTCATTGTGAGAAAACTGCCAAGATCCCATCTCTGCCCCTGGCTTCTCTTGGTGAAATCAGAGTCATCAGTTGGATGATTCTGGGGTCCAGGTTGGGCAGCAGGCTCAGGGGGTGACTGTACAAGGTTAGATACCAATTACAGTGCTACTGAGCTCCCTTTATGCTCACGATATTAAGTGGTCTTAGTTAAAACAAGGAGTCTGCTTCACCAGCTTTTAAGTGGAAAGGTGATCCTGACATTGTCCCAGTGTCTGGTAACGTAGATCACAGGGCTCCACCAAGGATGCTTCACTCCAGTTCAGTGCTTTCTGCTCAGAATACAATCTCATTTTATAAGGTCTTAAAGATTTCCAGTGCCAGAAACCTTATTGCTCTCTCCTCAGAATGATGCAAGGGCACAATTTTAACTATTTGACCTGTATCAAATATTTTCATTTTTAATACAATTGTCATTCCCTTCACTATAATGGACTTTGCTCCACCAGTACCAGATAGCAGAGCCAAGTCACAGCAGAGGTATCTCCCTGTGAAGGCACATCAGCTAGAAAGAAGTCTCCTATTATCTGTCTCTTCAGTAAGCTGATGAGATCAACATCCACAAGTCCCAGTAAGCTCCCTGCTCAGCCCTCCACACAGTGATAACCCCTCCAGTAGCACTCCCTGGAGAGCAGTGTCCCCAGCAGACGTGGCTTCTCCCATTTCTTGTGTGATACACAACGGTGTGAAAAGATGCCACACTCATAAAACTGAATGGGGTCTTGGAGAGCTGCCATGGATGGGGTGAACCTGTGAAACGGGTGTCTTAAAATATGCTGCTAGGTCATCATGTGTTGACTTGTAACAGGTTTAAAGAATTCTGATGGGTGTTTTTAGAGTTGGAACAAATCCTGGGGTGTACCTGTAAATCCCTGCTCATCTTTGCATTTCTTCTATTTTCTCAGAGTTCATTGAAACCCTGCAGGATGCACCAGCCCCACGTAGGGGATCTCAATAGCTCCAGTGCAGCCCCACTGCTCAGCTCCACATGCCCATATAGGAACTTTTTCCAGTCAATGTGCCAGTTCTTAGTTGCATTTTCCATGGTAGCTCCTTTTACGATAAAAATGCATGACCAGCCTGGGTGTTGCTGTGTCCCTGCAGCACCTGGTCCACCGGAAAGGGAGTATCTGGCAAAGTGATGCCTAAGAACAACCATACCCACTGCTTTTCACCAAAAGACAAGGCAGAAGACACACAGTTGGCTGGGGGACCCCAGCATATGTGGCAGCCTCTCTGCTCCACTCCCTTGCAAAGCCACAGAGCTAGTGGGTGACTGCTTCTCTGGGAGATCTCCCAGTGCCCTTGGGGATATGCAGGGCCAGAGGAGGTGGACTCCAGGTGTGTCTCCTCAGGTGAGGTGAGCAGAGGAATTACTCTTGACTTTGGTTTGTCCACTAAATATCAGTATTTCAAACACCATTCTTCCTGCCCCTTAGGAAGAGGGAGCCTGAGCCGCCAGAGGAAAGCCTCTGTCCTGCCTCTGGCCTGTGTGATCATAACATCATGCCAACTGCTGTACCGTGATCTTATCCCTGGGACACTTCAGCTATTTGGGAGATATTTTCAGAAGTTTGGACTTTTTTGCCTCCAAAATCCTTTCTGGAAGGGCGCATGCCACATGAGCACGTGCCACTGACTCCTGTCCCTAAGGAAGAGGCAGGTGATGTCTCCAAAGTGACCTGGGGAGACTGGAGTTTGAAGCTTAGTAACTTAAATATCCTCCACCTCCTGCTCTCAGGTGCCTCTGCCTTTGTTCTGCTATGGCTGCACATCTGCTGCTTTCCTGCAGCTCAAAACCCATGTCCCACCTCCCAGTGACCTGGGGTCATGGCATTGTCTCCGCTGCTTTGTGGTCACTACACCTCTTTATCAGGCAGTGCAGGGGGCTTGGAGCACTGTTTCTGGCAACACTATCTGGCTAATTTCTTGGCCTTCCCCATGCTCCTCCTCCCAATAAGATAAGATGAAAGAAGTTATCTTCATTAGCTGTACAAACAAACTTAATCCCTCTCTGCAGAGCTGGAAATCCTGTGTTTCCAGGCACGGGTGCAGCTCCCATGCTGATGCAGGTGTGGCTGCATGGGGCAGCCCTGCCCTGGGGCTGCCAGTGGGGTCCTCTCTGCAACTGGCTTTGCCTGTCCACTTCACCGTCCTCCTGGATGAAGAGCCAGCCATGGCACCCCAGGCTGGGTGAGAGAGCAATGGCCATCCAACCTGGTGACTCCCAACGGGCTTTTTATTGAAGGAGAATGTATTGCAGAGGTGCCACCACTAGTGCAATCAAGTGTGAAAGCTCTGTGGTTCTGGTTTGTAGGAGGAGGTGGAAACGCAGCTTGGCCTGTAGCTGCCTCTGCCTTTGTTCTGCTATGGCTGCACATCTGCTGCTCTCCTGCAGCTCAAAACCCATGTCCCACCTCCCAGCGACCTGGGGAGCAGGCAGGGGAGCTAAACCAGAATGGCTGCATCCACCTGCCAGCAGCCTGGCTCAGAATCAAAAGATGTTTGTCAAATCTTCTATAAGCCTTGAATAGAAGAAGATCTAGAAATGTAAAATATGGCATTCATTATTATTATTATTATTTTCTTTCTTTCTTTGGCAAATGTCCCAGGAAAGTAACAGAAAGAGACAGAAATCCCCAAAAGTAGGCGCCCTACTGTTGTCTCCTGGAGATAAACCAGAACATTGTTCCAATCAGCAGAATGCTGTGGTCATTTCTCCTGGAAGTGAAGAGAGCATAACCCAGTCCTGGGGAGGAGGCCAGAGGAGAGGGAAAGAAACACAACCCTTTCAGGTGTAGCTCTGAAAGGGAAGCCAAGGTAATGCCTTTAAATGACATGCCTTTAAAATAACACGCAATGTCATATATTTAGAAAAATCTTTGCTGTGAGAAGTTAATGCAGCTTCAGAGACACTTGCGACATTCAGTGACAAACAATAGTTTGTTGTGAATTATTAGGACTCCCACTCCTGAGGAAAGATCTTCTGGGCATGACTCATGGGGACCCTGCCCGGCTGTGTTATTCATTCCATTGCACCCTATTGTCTATTATATTTTCTCCCCCACACTCCAAAAATGCAGACTTTCAAGTATATGATTCCTGACATTCAACACATGCAGCCAGGACTGAACCACAGGGACTGCAGTCAGCTCCTGCACTTTTTGCCGTTTTAATTCTTTTGACCATAAGAGCAGCTTTTAAGCAAGATGCCCCTGTTTGGTTTAGTATTAGTTTGTGTTTACCAAGCCAAGCCCCTTCACTAATTAAATTAACATCAGGCTCAGACAGATTTGACCTTTCACGTGGGTAATAGTGAGGTTACGTCACCTGGTTTCTTCCTCTTTCAAAGATTATTGGCCAACAAAACATAAGCTTGGGGCAAGACATGCAAAAGGTGCCCGTGGGCTTTGGCAGAGCAGCTTAAGCAAATCCTGAAGGAATAGCTCAAGTGGCTCCTGCCCTGCCCTGTCCCCCTGCTGCTGCTAACATCCCTCTGAGCTCCAAAACAGCTGATTCAGCTCATACATCTTTGCTGCTCCACCCTTGAGCCTCAGCTTGAGCTGACTTGGGCAGATATTTTCCGTTGCTGACACCATTAGAGCAGCAGTAACCTCTGGCAGGCAGGTGGGAGACAGCTCCATCTTCAACCGCTGTCACTGTTTGCTTCACTGCTCATGAGACTATGCCCTGAGGAGCTGGAGCTCCATTTGCAGCCAGGGCAAGCTGTTGAAAGTCAGCAATTCACCTTTCTCATATTCTTTGGGGATAAAACAATGAAAGCAACAGCAGATTTAATATAGCAGTGTGCCAAGGGAGCTGGATTTTGAAAATCACATATGCAATAACTCACTGGTCAGTACCAGGAGCTATTGATGGCATCTTTACTCACCACAGTCGTCTGAGTTAAATTCCCTTAACGGCTACTTCCCAGCCACAATCACCACTTTATTTCTTCATGTTTTCATGCACTTCACCCACTGAAAGGATGTTACCCAGCCGCCTTCATGCTGCTGGGTAAAAGATGCTCCCAGGTGGCAGAAGAGTGCCGTATCTCATTCCTGCCTTTCGTTATGGTGACACTCATAACAAAACCATTGATGAATTGTATTCTTCCTGCAAGCTACTGGGTATGTGAAGGATCAAAGCAAAAGTACATTTTCATAACTCCAGGTGCTTAAGGAAAGTAATAAATAACAGTAATGTTGTGGGCTGTGTATAGACTCTGTACCCAGGGACAAAGCATTTCGCAAACGCAGGTAAGAAATGTTATTCATATTTTATACAAAGGGGAACTTACAACCAAGCCAATAGATAATATTTTTCCATGTGCTCAATGTATTGGAACAAAAGCTACTTTAATAATATTACATTTGGCACAGCTCTGCACTGTGCAGTCCCATGTGTGGCTCCAAAGCTGTATGCTGCTGTGGGTATAAAGGGAGTGTGGGTGACAGCTGCTGAGCAAAACTTCTGGCCTCAGTACTACAACTGGAGACACATCAATGCTCTTGTATACTGGTACAATAAGGTCCTAGTAAAATTCCTTACTGGATGAGTAAGGCATCATCTAGATCTTGTAAGCCCCTATGTAGGCTGAAACAGGAGCTGGCTTGTTGGGCCATGACTTGTGGCAGCACACTGGGTTTGCCTTCCCAGTTTGCATTGGCCTAAATATCCGTTTGTGAAGCAAGGTCATGGGGGGCATCAGCCCCCAGTTACGCGTGTGTAGCCTCTGGGACTCAGGCGAGTCATCTCACAGTGTGCTCAAACGATACCATGTGCAGGGCAACCTGGTGACCCACTGACTGGTGCTGGAAGCTGGAGGCTGCGGAGAAACTGGAGGGGACAACTTTGTTCTTTGTTTGCAATAGTGTTTTTCCCGCTGTGATTAAACTGCACTGCAGCTCATTAGCTATTCAGGTGTTGTCCGCATCTTTAGAGAAGGAAGCGCAAGATGACAGACTATTTAACAAGTTCATTTTGAGCACAAAATGTGTTTAAGGCAGGAAAAAATATTACTTCATGCAAAACTTGGGTCGGTGTAATTGCAGGTCTGACTGCTTCGCAGATGAAAAGCCTCTTTCTTAATTCAAGGCAAATGTAGCAGAAATAATGTTTAGAAAGGAGGTGCAGGTAGGTACACACCAGGGAGTACAATTTTAATATCCTGAGTACAAGATTTTGTAAGTCTTTGTCTGACCCTGTGTTAACACACTTGGTTACATTTCATCTGCCACATTCATCTCACATTCATCGGTTTCTTTTCCCCCTAGTGATTTGTTTGCCCATGTTTGCTCATCTTTACCTTTAGGGCTGATGCTCTTGGCCCAGTTCATGTCTTCTCGGAGGCCCAGCATTGACCCTGTGAATTCCATGGGATGAGGTCCAGCTTAATCCTCCACGAGTAAAACCACTCATGGTTAGACCAGTCTGCCAATGTGGGCACATCTTTGGCACCAGGAAGACACACTGTGTGGTCCAGCCTCTGGGGATCCGCCCTAAAAAATATGCAATGGACCAGGAGCTCATTAATCAAGAAGGCAGCAGGTAATTGTGAACAAACTCTGAAGTTCAGGGCAGAGACACACCTGATGATCCATCCATGCCTTGCTGTGGAGTCAGATTCTTCCCAGGTACAGAGTTTATGCTGGTCACAGCCCAGTCCTGCTGCTGGGCGAAGCATCACAGTGGACCACCACCAGGCTGGGCTGGGTTTCTGCAGGAGCCAGAAGCATCCTGTGAGGTGCTCTCACCTGCTCTGGCTGTCAGAGCTGGCCCAACACCGTCATGAGTCACAAGCCCTTTCCTTCCCGCTCTTCAGGCTGGTGGACATGGGTGCTCATTCCAACAGAGACCTCTGCTCAAAAAGCAATGTAGGTCTTATGAGGGGTTAATAACTGGAAGGGACATGTGCTGAGGCATCTGCACACCTTGTGCTGCAGCTCTTCAGTTTGTGGTGTTCCCATCAAGGTTTCCAAGCCTGGGACTCCATGGGAGCCAGGCACCCACCTGGACATTGAACTGTGGGGAGGGCAGGAGAACTCTGTCTCTGCTGATCTTTTCTCGATAGTGACTTACACCCAGATGGGACAGCCACCAGGACGTGTGGGTTTCAGGGCAGAAAGGCACATCTTAGCCAGGAATTTAGATAACCTCATCCACCCATCACCCTCCTGTAAATGCTCATCAGACCCAAAAACCACTGTTAAGTGTTGCAAAATTAAGGGCTGCTGCCCAGTCTGGGTCTCAGGAGTCTGCTTGGCTCCTCCATCCTCTATGTGCTTCTACCTCTTCAGGCTGTTCTCGCTCTTCCACCAAGCTCTGCAGAGGGGCCCTGAGCACCCCATGAACTCTGACAGAAACTTCTTGAAAAGTTGAAAACCTGATGATTAGCTGTAATATCCCTTGTTGGAGGCACTGGATTTTGTGCTGTTTACTAAGTCTCACATACCTCCTGATTCAATGTTTTGTAAATTTAGTTCTCTCCAGCTTCAGCTGATGTGTGGATGCAGACGCTCTCAGATGCTATTTATTCCACAAGTGAGAAATGACTTGATAATTTATGGGTTGTAAACCCAAAGTTGTACAGGTTTTTACCTTAGAAAGAGAATAAATACATTTCTCATTTCCACACATTTTAGACAATGTGCTCCTTTTTAATGGCTTCCTTTGATTTTACTCTAAAATATGTAGACACTTCCTCCTAGGATTCTCATATGGGAGGTTCATGCTGTTCTGTCAGGTTGCATATTTTCCCCCTGAATTTCTTAATTCAGATCTCGCTTATCTGAATTACAAAGATGTTATTGTTGTGTTGTCACTGTGAAAAAGGAGTTTAGGCAAAGATTTTGTTTTGATTAAAAGAGTTGGAGAATAATCACTGCTTTGGTAATGGGAAACTTATGGATGTTTAAAATGAATCAGAACATATTTATGTATTTATAGATGTTGAAATTAGAGTATGCTTTTACCTGGAGTTAAAAGAGCTTACGCATACAGCTGTGAAGTGTAGCTCAGGCTATGTGTATGCTATTTGTAACCTGAGAGTAGATTATAGCTATAATGGATATACATTGGTGTATTGGGTGAGGAATCTTTAGGCAATGGCATTTGACATTACAGTTCAAGGATGGAAAAGATTTATCGATCCATGAGTTAAATAGTGACCCTGGTTTCACCTCTTGTTAGTGTTCTATAGGTTGCATTTAAAAATGGTACCGTAATGAATCCTTAGATTCAGGTAAATATAAAACCTTCCCTCAATAGATCACAGAGGAGCAAAAGCCTGAAGGAGATGCTTAGCTCCACCACCTGTTTAATATAGAGGATATTTTCATTAGATTAGGGGCAGTTTTGTAGGGTTCCTCCATCTTCACTTTCCTGACAATATCATTTATTTTTATCTATAATGACCTCCCAGGCCAATATTTGTAAACAGTGACTGAAGTCATAAGTCAACATCATCTCAACATACAGGATGTCAAACTGGACAGGAAGGTTTATTGTGTCACTGGGCTCAGCTTCACATCACTAGGGCAATTATTAAACCCGGGGTAAACAGAACCTTGATCCCATGTGTATTTTTAAATGATTGGCAATGGCCGATTTTGCAAAAAAATGTCATTTTGAAAAGCCATTCTCCGTAGGAATTCATTGTGTCAACATATAAGGTGTCCAGTGCAAGGTTTAGCAAAGTAAACTAGCCCGTGGAAAAGGTGCTGGTGTGGGGTGCTGTGCAAACTTCTGCGGGGCCTCCTCTGATTCCCAGCCAAGATGAGTGTGAAACGTTCATCTCCCAAAGGAGAAACCAATTTCACTCACATCAGTGCTACTGATCAGTGAGAAAAGGTGACCATGGCCAGGGAAAAAGTGTATGTGTAAAAGGATAAAAATGTTCATTGTAAGAATGCAGTGGGACCCCTCTCTCTTTAAAACACTGTTTCCATCTCTCCCTTTGGTCATGGGAAGACTGTCTAAACATCTTCCCTTTGTGGTCTTCTCCATGGTCAGCTTCCCATTGGCCAAATACTGTTTACCTTCCTTTGCCACATTCCTTCCTGCATGAGAAAAGTGCTGAAGTGCCCAGTGAAAGAGATGGGAACCTATGGGATGGGCACTAGCTCTTCTCTTAGACACTGATTCCCAAAAAATCATCCATGACTGGAGTTAGGTGCTGGAAGTTTGTGTGAAGGCAGGGAAATCAGAGGAAAATAAGCAAAGTTAGGGAAAAAAGGAAATACAGGAAGAGAAGTGGATCTGTATAAATTCAGGTAAGCCTCTGTCTGCAAACAGGGGCCGGGGCCAAAAGCACCCAGCATCCCAGGTGCAGATCAGCTGATGGGAAGGGATCCCCTTGCAGAGGTGCACCAGACCACATGCTTGCAGTGTGGTAACTCATTGCCAAGAAAAAAGTAGATGGGACACTTTGGTAGCCATCTTTCTGACCAGGGCAAGTTTGTGCCTATGAAGTGCTTACCTGTGGCTTGGACTATGGACAGTTAAGAGCCCTGTAGCTGGTCAAGAAATGCTGTGAGGGTGATGTACAGCCATACCTTGGAAGTTAGCAGCAGTTCCTTTAGGTTGCTAATGAAGGACCAAAGCAAGTGGGTGTGGATGGTCAGAGTAGTGAGCAGCAGCATCAACGTCTTCCCTCACAGGTTGATCTGCTGTACTGGATTAACCAATGCGCAGAACCTGGGAAGGCAAATAGCCAGTCTAAGCACAGCTGCTGCAGTCCTAGCACATGAAGTCTAAAGATGGGTAATGCAATTCTTTAATTTACAGATCTACTTAATTAAAGAAATTCTTCCTCTGATTTCACCGTAGAAATAATTTCTAACAATTTCCTGGAATAAAATTGTTTCCTCCACTAATAAAATTTTGTGGAAGTATGTAATTATACAGCTCCTGTATTTGAATTGTAAGATGCACTGCACAGTGGTGTGTCTTATGACTATGTAAATTTAAAGCCCTAAATATTTCATACTAGCTGTAAAATAACATAGTGTAATCAAAAAGTATGCCATAGCTGGAAACGATGGGCTTGGTGTGAAGATGATGAAAACTCATCTGTTTGCTTGGCACTGTCAGTTGGGTGTTACTTGTCTACCTTTCTCGAGATCTCACAAGTAATTTATTGCAGAATTTGCTGCTATTCTCTGCTACCCATCCCCATAGGTGCAGTCATTATTGTATCCACAAACCTCCCTGCTTTTCTGTGCTTGGAGGGTCTCTTGGAGGAGAATGGAGCAGCACAGGACCCTCTGGGAGACAGCCCTGAGACCTGGAAGGGGATCCCCTGAATCAATGCTGAAGTACAACTGGTGGCCTGAAGTAAAAACCGTATTTATAGTGATAATATATATATATGTATCTGCAGATAGGCAGATATCTGCAGAGAAAATCTGCAAAGAAATAGCAGGTGAAACCTCAGCATGCTGGCTAGGCTGCTTCCTAATAGCTTCTCTGTATCAGCTCTAGCAAATGAATATCTACAGTGGTGTCGTTTATTGTTGATGACTGATAATAGGATTACCGCTCCCACATCCAAGAAGCGTGGCATCCCAAATAGCATCGTTTCATGCTGAAAGGAAGACGTTATTATCACGTCCTGATTTCACATACTGCTCAACCAGTTATCTGTGCAAGACTCAGTGTAGAGCTCTGGGACATTGTAGGATATTATCATGTTATATGAAATTCAGGCTGCTGCAGCTGTAAATCAAGAGGACACTTTGTGTGGTGTCTGGTCCTCCTTAGAACAGCATGTCTGAGCAGAGGTTCTGTTCTCAGAAAGATCAGAGTGTGATTTTTTTTTTTTTTTTTAAAATATGTTGCCCATGAATTTAAAGCTCATGAAAAGGGCGGATTTAATAACTTTGGTGTTCTCTGTTTAGCAATATCTTACGTATAGCTATAGCGTAAGTTTGTCCACAACTCCTTAAGCAGATACCTCATGCCCGACTGGAGTCCCTCCTTTGCAAGACTGTCATGGTTTAGGGTCAGGGCAGCCCCTTAGACCTATAACAGACACTCTCTGTTAACACCCCTCTCTCCTCAAAGGGGAAGAGACAGAAAGTAAGGGAGAGAGACTGAGCGATTAGAAAAGGAAACTAGAACTGCTTTAATGAGAATGAAAATAATAATAATCATAAGAATGAATATATACAAATAGATACAAAACCAATATGGAACTCAACTGCCGATGGTATTCCATCACCGTCACCAGTGATGCTGTGGAGCAGGCACTGGGGGAGTCCCAGACTGGGCCCCGCAGCAGACAGGAGCTGTGTTCAGGAGCTGGATTCTGGTACCAGATTCAGGAACACACAAACTGGGATTGAAGGCAGGACAGAGTCCTCCTTGGGTGCTCCAAGGAAGAAACCAAGGAAGAAACCAAGGAAGAAACCAAGCCAAGCTGAGCAAAGGTGTCAAAGCAGGCTGAGAGGGCAAAGAGAGGGTCCGAGATCCTCTGGATCCCTCAGCTTTATTCCAATCATGATATATATGGGCTGGAATCCCTCACTGGTCAGTTCAGGGTCACCTGTCCTGTCCACTCCTCCCTGCAGTTGTGGCCTTTTACTTTCTGCACCCCCAGTGTGCTACATAAGACCCAGCAGTGGCCTTGGTCTGCACACCAGTACTTGGTAGTAACTCTAACCATGGGGTGTTATCACTGCTAGAAGCAGACGCTGTCTGTGAGAACAGGCTGCTAACTTCAGACACTGCAGTTAGCTGGAGGAACTGAGCTGAAAAGTAAAATTGCTGAACAGAATTAGTTCTGTTCTCACTCAAACCAGGACATTGACTAAGAAGGTAATTCATTTTAAATAGTATTTCTTAAGCATCATTTCCATCTGTAGATGTTAGCTCGAAGAGTGCAAGCCATGCCACTGGCCGAATGCAAGGAGCATCTATCTACAGGGAAACAGAAGGGCTGCATATATTTAGTGTGTAGTTCTGGGGGCAGATGAGCTGATCCCAAAGGTTTGTGGCTACCAAAGTGCAACCTTCCCTGTCCCTCCCTGCCCATCTCAGACACATCGAAAAGCTCTCCATTTTATAGCTGAGTTTGGTTTTAGCTTGTTTTAGCTTTGTTTTTTTAGCTTTTTGGTTTAGGTTGTTTTAAGACCAACTCCAGAACTGGCACAAAGCATATGGTGGAAACACACAGCACAGGGTGGCTGAGGGGGAAAGAGGACTGGACTCATTGGCAAAGGGAGGTATCTCACTGAGTCTTGTGGGACTGAGCTCTTTAATGGTGGGGAACTGTGGCTGCTTGGAGATGATCAGCTGGAGTTTTGTTCTCCAGTCTTGCACAGCCTGTGAGGATTTGGAGACCTGAGCCTGTGGATGCCCCAAAAAACTAGTATTGCCACAGGAACTGTGTATTTATTAGCACAGCTCTTATCTAAACACTTCTCTTGTGTTCCTTCACGATAAGGAGTGAAAACTGCATTTGTTGAGCACAAGAGGTTGGCTTATCCTTGATGGAGAAACTATAGCTGGGAGAGAAACACCGCCTTCAAAAACCATACAGCTGTGAAAGTACTGCTAAATGTAAAAGTTGGAGTAATGGCAACTGAGTACCAAAGGTGAAAACCAAAAAGCTTTGCTCAGCTCCACAGAGTTGATCCCACCTTTCCAGTCTGTCCCAGTCAGAGCCTCAGGTGGAGCTCTCTCTGCTGGGCTGCTGACTATGAACATTTGAGCAAATACCGTGTCTCCTTTTGCTGAGAGGAAGCCGTATTAGTCACAGGCCAACTAAATCAGGGCAGGCTAAAGGAGATTGGAGTGAAACATTAAGATATATTTATATAAACTTATCCCTAATTGAGCTGTGAGAAAGTCAATTCCATTTCCAGGGATCAAGATGAAGAGGTGGGTTCTCTTATGATTAACCTCAGGTGTATCCAGAGCCTGCTCCAAAAGCCATTGGATTCAAAGTCTCTGGACCTGCCCCTCAAATGCTGTTAATCCTCAGAATTAAAAAAATTTATAATGAGAAATCAAAGCTAAAATTCCAGCGACAATGAACTAATTCTCCCGATGGCTAAATACGCTTAGTAGCTGATCCCAGGAGATCAGACTAAAGAAGCAGGTTTTCCTACAGACTTTTTTACCTGTGCTGTTCTTCACAAATAAATGTGATAAATTAATTGAAGAGACCAACTTATGCACACTCCTAGGCCTTTCTATTTCACCTGAGTTTTTAAAAATAGACCCAAGAGGAGAAATGTCAGGTTACAAGATTGCAGCAGGCTTAAATACTCATGTGTGCCTCTCCTTGGGACTCCCAGCAAACAAAGGGAAAGGGAGTTACTGGATTTGCTGGGGAAAACGACATTAAGAGCCTTGTAAGTTAAAAACCACAGTTTGTGAGAAAAAGCAGCCCTCAGACTGATGTAGTTTATCATTTAGGATCCACTCCATACACATAGGGGGAAGGAAGAAAGTTCTACAGCATCTAAAACGTAAAGACGGCACTTCATCATCCTTTGGAAAAGTATGGGGAGCTCCGAGTGTGTACATAAAAGTAACCATTTAATAACAAAGTTCTGTTGGTTAAAAGTTAAGGCTTCAAAATGCCCACGGACTATAAAGGCTTGTAATATCTCAGTATGTTAGTGCCTCTGAAAGGTGTTGCCACTTCATTATGCATTTTCTCATTGTTCAAAAGCCTACGATGCTAAGATGTTCTTTCTTCTGCCTGAAATAATGCCTGAGACATGAGTGAAGGAGTGAATGTATGGCGTATGCTGCTCATGAATAAAAGATGTTTGCAGCTAAGCAATCTAGAGTGTTCCTCTCTTAGGGGATTAATGCTATTCATCAGGAAATTTTAAAGAATGATTTTTAGGGACTTATTTTAAAAAGAAAAAAAAAAAAAAAAGGAGGAATCCTATTGCTTGAGTAACAGTGAGGATATTTTAGTGAAGGAGATGGAGGGGAGGGATCCAGGAAGGACACTGAGCCTCACTGCCATCATGGGAGACATGTCAGTGTTGGTCCTTGCCCAGGCAGAGGTGAGTTCTCCAAATGCAGGCCCCTCCTTGCGTTTTGCTGGTAGATGATGCTGAAGACAGGCCCAGGGAAACTTGCCCTGTAGTAGAAGCTGTGCTGAAAATGTGGCCTCTTCTGAGCAGGAGGCTCACAGCATCACTCTGACACTTCAGAGGAGGCAGGAGCATGGCCAAACACAGCAGCACTTTAATTTCCACTCTCTGGCCTGGGGTGAGCTCCTGACTGCCCTGTACTTTCTGAAGAGGTGATCCTTTGAACTGAAGGAGGAAACCTCTCAGTCATGCCTTCAGGGATGGCCCCAAGTCTGGGGGACACACTTCAGTCCCCGCTGGGCTCCCAGGTCCCCCAAGATCCAAAACGCCTGGGCACTGGCTCCCCAGCAAACAGCCAGCTGGGTGTCACGAGAGCTATCTTACAGGATTTATTGGGGAAGGGCTTGTGCAGGATCGGAAGAAGCACAAGTGTGAAACTGCTCTGCTGAAGTGTAACTCCGAGACTGGCACCCACGCCGTGCTTCTGCACATGCATCCAAAATACCGGTGACAGTCAGTCAAGACACCGAGAGAAGGGGAACGTGCTGCATATGCTACCACAGGCAGCTCCTGGCAGCACAGTCATTGCATCTGCTTGTCAACAACAGTCATACCGGAGACACCAAAACCTATGGCCATGTCACCCATCTGGGGTACAAAGCTCCTGGGGGACTTAAAAGATGCTCATGGAGAGCAGCTATGTATCTCCAGCCCAGAAACATATGCATTGAGTTAATCCAGCTTCCTCACAACAGCAAGGGACTTCTAAGCTTGCAAATGTTTCAAGTGAGGTGTTGAGATTCTGCCAGTGTTTCCACGTTCAGCTGAGGGAGAAGCTACAACCAGTACTCTTCAGGTCCCTTTTCGTTAGCACAGAAGCTTATGCTTATGTGCTCTGGCTGGGGCTGTGAGAGAGACACAGTGGTGTCTCTAAGTGATGGATGTCCCTCCGTCCCTCTGCTTGTCCCAGGCTTCAATGGCACAACCAGGTACAACCAGCTGAAGTGATTCTCCTTCTTGGAGAGGACAGGTTCTGTACATAATCCACCAGGAACTGCTCTGAACATGACAAAAAAAAAAGGGAAGACCCCTACGTGTCCATGACAGGTTTATCCTCCAAATATCACTTCCTCATCTTACAGTCCCCATAACATAATTTTTAATTTTCAGCTCTTGAAAATATTTCTTGTTTTTCTTTTAACTTGGCAGTGAATGATCAAGTTTATTTTGTGAAGAGTCACAAAGAACCACAGCCCTGAAAATATGAGAAAGAATGAAAAATACTCCTGTTTTTCTAATGCTGTGGCTCTGGCTGCAGGGTTAGCAAGTGGCAGATTGCAATTACAGTTTAAGCAGCTATTCATTTTATTGCAGGAGAACCATCGACATGTGTGCTGTATTTTTTGGCTTCTAAACAGCAGAGTAAATGTACGTAAAATTGAGAGGTGATGTGTAATATATGGAAAGAAGACATTTTGATCCATGCAGCAAAACGGAACGTATGCAAATTATTAGCTATTTGTATGGAATAAAGTTATACTATATACAATTTTATGTTCTTGTACAGAAATCTGTAATCCCACTAAGGAATATTCAGTCTAGTGATAATGAATCAGGGTTTTTAGAATGAGAAACCTTTTAAAGTTTGAGCCAATAACTATCTAAAATATGGAGATTAAAAATAACATTGGAATAGACATAGTAGCCAAATGAAATCATCACATTTCTGCTTAAGGAATGAAGTATTTAGCAAACTTCATTTTCCTTAGAAATACTTTAAATTCCATATTTTCTTTTACCACATTTTTCACTTAAAAGCCTGCATGAGCTTTTGTGCTGTTGCCAGGCTTATTTTTTGTTTATATACAGGCTCTTGCCATGGAGATATGTCCCTGACATGAAGGCATCCAGTATAGGAAATGACATGCAATGCCTTATTCTTCTAGTTTAATTAATGCTCTGACAACTTGGCAATAAGGCTACAGTGAAGAAAAGGTCTCTGCAGGGAACTGCAGGTTTTGAGCAATAAGAAAGCTGTCAAAATTTTACTATATATCTATAGTAACATATCGAACATCCAAAGATTTCTGGAAGGCATCTGTAGAAAAGAATTCAAAAGAAAAAAGGTTAGCATAAAAATGATGTTCCTCAACCTACTAAAAAAAAGAATGACTTTCTCAGCAGCCAGAGTTGGAACTGGGTAAGCAGCCTGTGCCGACTTATTTCATACAAAAAGAAATTCCAGTTTTTAATGAGTGAGGACTGTTTGACACAAAGAGTAAAAAGGATTAGCTCCATCCCTGTTGAGACCGGCTCTCTTCTGTGATTTAAACAAGCTGAATGAAGAGTAGATCTGTTCCACACAGTGATCCATGTAACCATTCGGGATCTCTGTGACCAAACCTGTAAGCCCACGGCTTCTGCTCCACAGGCTTCCCGTCTTTCATAGCTGAAAGCACAATAGCAGCATCTTGGCATGAGGGAAGAGAAACGTCTCCTCTCTCTCTCCTCTGACTGGTTCAATGTTTTGGGTAGCATCAAAATTGACATCCCCCAAAGGAGACAGCAACAGCTCCAAAAGCAGTCTGCAGTCATAGACCTTGGATGATCAGAACTCCATGGTGATCCACACCCTACTGAGAGTATCATTTGATATTCATGATCTTACTGTGCTCTATCACCATCCTTGCTTTCCCAGGAAAGGAAATTGAGATGGAAACAGCAGACCAAGCTCACTATCACCTGACTTCCTCCAGTATCTCCACATCTTTTTGTCTGTGAACATTCAGAGATAGTGTTGTGTTGTCTGATGGATGAGCTGTTCTTTATCTACTGATGGAAAACAGCTGTCCATACTCACACACTTAATTGCCTTCTTCACCAAAAATTCATGAAGCTGTGCCATCCTAGGAAAATATAAGCCAGATGCATATTTATGCATCTTTCTGAAATCAGGACTTTTGCCTCCTATAGCATGAAGGCTTCTGTGTCAAGAGAAAGCTTATAGTTGTCACAGACCACTCACTACAGAGTAGTTTGAATTTCCAGTCTCATCCCCTGCTTCACCACTTTTTATTTCAGTGAAGAGATTAATTTATTTCTGCAAATACATCCCAAAAGAACTAAGGCTTCAGTCTCTTCAAGAGTCTGATTTTCAAAGGTACACAGTAGAAAACAAAAGGCTACCAACAAAAGTATTTATAACTGTACAGAAGAGTACTTAGATACACAGATAACAGCTAGGTTAAAATACACGCTATTCAGAGTTACTGCTGGCATGAATACCAGTGACTATAATGAAGATTGTTTGGTTTTTTTTTCATGATAAAATCTCCACTCCTCAGAATTTTGCCAAAGATTAGCAGTTCGGTTCAATTTTTCTGTAAGTTTACATTACTAGTTTCTACTTTGAGGGTAAAAGAATTTTAGACAAATCTGGTTAACTATGGAACCGAAAACTAAAGCCAATGTTATATCTTGGGATGTTGATATTAAAGATATGATTGTTTCAGTGAAAAGTTCTGTCACTTTTGTGCTTTGGAGAAAGTATTTAAGATTAGATTGGGAGGACTGAAACCAGCTTAGAGCCAGGTTACGTACAAAGTTAATTTAATTAAAAACAAAAACCCCTTACCCGTCTCCTTTCATTTGAAATGCAACCTGATATAGTGGGAGGTGTCCCTGCCATTGGCAGGGGGGTTGGAACTAGATGATCTTTAAGGTCCCTTCCAAACCTGACAATTCTATGATTCTATGAAATGTGGATGGTGAATGACAGAGGTACTGCTGAGGACAAAACTCTGCAAAAAGTAACTGTGACTATTTGCACAAGCATCATATTTACTTTTCACATAATCAATCAAAAAAACTCCACCTCACACATGAAATTGATGAAATTTTGTTTAAAGTCTTCTAAGCCATTCGAAAACAACATGTTTAGGATACAAAAACACGTCTCTTTAACAATAGCTCCAGATATGTTCTCTCTTGCTTGAAGTGAAGAGCAGCATTGAAGAAGCTATTTAAGGTTCATGCACATGCCCCAGACCTAGGATAAGTCAAGTGAAAGAGCCTGAATTGACAGGGGAGGAAGCTGCCCTCCTCTCCCCAGGAGCCATGGGTTTGTTTACTACAGCAGCAGAGAAACTGTGTGCTTGTCTTTAGCTGTTCTTCTCATTTTCCATGTAATTCCCATATCTCAACATGACACTGCTCTCAGGAGTGTTAGCAGGACTCTCGGTTATTTGTGTTTCTAATGATTTGCATCCTTAAGGAATAATCAAAAATACTGTAGAAAAATGTAACTGTGAGAAAAGGTGATGGGTATTTGGCCATGCAGCTGAATTCAGGAACTGCTGTATTTACAGGTCAATTGCCACCCTTGTAGATAATCCCCATATTCACATCACGTCTTTCTTTTTCAGCCTTGTTGCTGAAGATCCTAGAGCCTGATGCCTATACCTCGGCTGGTGCCCAGGGCAGTATCATGGACAGCACATGGCACTTGCTTCCTCACACAAACCACTGGCACAGATGGGAACTTTCTGTGCACTGGTTGTAATGGGATACAAGAAAAAAATGAGCTGGGATTATATGGGTGGAAATGGGGGAGAGGGAGAAACAGCACCACCATAAATATTGTAAAAACTCTGAAGAGAAACAATGAAACCAGCAAGAATATAATGACTTTTGCCACCAAACTGGTAAAAAACTTTCCTCTCTGTCGCTGTCTCTTGGGCACTTTCTTCTTTTGCTGAATTTTGTAGAAATGTGCTCCCTCACCTGGCAAGGTTGTCTTAATGAGAGGTTATGTACCTTGCTCTTTGCTATTCTTCCCTTCCACCTACTCTTTGACTCCTAGGATTTAGGAGGTACCTGTGTGAAAGCTCTCATTACCTATGTGAAGACACGAAGCGCTCAGCTGCTGGACTACCAATGCACAGGCTTCAGAAAAGCCTGCCAGCAAAGCTCTATTTCCCAGCCCTACCGGTCCTGTCTTATTCCTCTGAACTTGCTGAGCAAAGTATGTGAAATAACAAGCAGCACGTATTTCCCTGAGCAAAGATCGACTGGAGAAAGAAAAGTATTTGCATATTAGAAATCCCGTTCTGTAGAAAATCTATATGTGCCAGGAAATCAGAACAAACGTGCTGAATGAATTTAGGCAAAACTGCACCTTTGCTGTGCTGCTTATGAAAAATCACGTCTACTACACTAGGTCTGTCATTGACATTGGCTTTTCATCAGCATTTCACCAGTGTCAAACAAATATGAAAAACAAACACCAAGATGACAGGCTATACAGCATTCATGGTCCAACACATTGTATTGGGACTTGGAAAAGAATCTTGCTGAAGCTAAGCACCTCTCCTCGAGTACGCAACAGACGCCCCTGAATATCCAAACAAGTTCTGTCAGAAGACAGTATGTGGCAGGAGGCTACTCAACAACGCATGCTTGTGACAAGGGGAGACTGGGAGCCCATAGTTGCCACCCTGCTCTGCCAGCTTGTGGGACATCCCTTCTGAGATGTAAACCCCAGGAGATGGCTGTGCTTGTAAAGCAGCTCTCTGCAAAAGCCATTTCAAAACAGGCAGAATTGTAGCAGGAGGGCACCACAAGAAGGGAATAACAAGGTTTGGTGGAGTTCTGGATACTTCAAAATGTCAAAGGCATCAAAAGTTCATCCCCACTTCATCTCAAAGGAAAGTCCAGCCCCTTTCCACTCCCAAGGCTCACAGCTGTACCCAAATGGTAAGCAGTGAATATGTATTTTCTCTGAGTACTTTGCTGTCTGGTAGTGGTAACTCCCTTGGAAGAGCTGTATGCTAAATGTTTTTAAGCAACAGCAACACCAGTGGCAATGAATTTTAACCAAACTACCTGTCAGTTCAAAACCAGTGTTTGAACCAAAGGACAGGAGGAGTTAGGGATGCTTTTGTTGCTTTAGAAAAAAGGGGTACTGGTCACTGACAGAGAAGGAGGTGCTCTAAGTACAGTACATGACAACACTTCAAACGCTGTTCCATCATTGAGAAAACTGAAGAGGCTCCCGTCACCTCAGGTAGCATTTTGCTACCTGAGCATTTGCATTTGCTCCAGGATGGAGTAAACCTTGTTTCAAAATTATCTGAGCTAACTAAACCACACAGTATGCTGACCTCCAGGTAATCCTCAAGAGCCTACTGCTTCTCACTCTCCCCTGGCCAGCTCTGCCAATACAAGTACAGAGGGAATATCTAACACTGGGATGCTCAACTGTGTACGTTTTGCCCACAGGTCACAGACATGTAATATCTCCTACATTCCTGGTGGGAAACCTTTCTTTCACACTGTTCTCCTGGCACAGCTGGCTGCTCCAGTTACCAGGGGATTAGATAGCACCTGAATGGTCTTGGCAAAGCTACCTGGTGAATCCAGAAGTCTGGCTACAGACCCTCAAATAGGGGAAAAGAACAGAAAAAGCTACACATGTTCAGGGTATATGACCCTCTCCAATATCATAGCCAGAAGGGGAAAGAATGGTTTTTCCTCGTAAGAAAACATAATGGTCACCACAGTACGTGGCATAGTCTCGTACAAACATTCAAAGTCCAGCATCCAGGAGTAAAACGTCTGAGTAACAAGCTGTAGGACCTGGAGTTTTGATTCAAGAGGATGACAGAAATCTTCAGATTCATGGCAATAACTCCAAACTGAACCAGGGGAATTTTAATACCGTGTAAAGGCAGTGGCAGCTGGGAATCCTCTACTTGTAAACTTGAGACAAATGATGAAGACAATTCCATCATGTATTTCCAAATCTAAACTTTTATGTTCTAACATCACATTGATCATTCACTATTCCACCTCTTTTGGGGAACTGCTGCAGGAATACTGTCACCTGTGGAGTTTCTTCCTTTTTGATGAAAAGGCAGCTGTGCCATCCTCCTCTGCAGGACAGATGCTGTTACAAAAGGCATTACGCAGTGTGCGTCTTGAAGTACGTCATTCCAAACGGCGTTATAACTAGCACTTAATATAACTGAATGAGCATAGAAGGACCATCAAATGTTTAAACAAAAATGAAACCTTTCAAGTTTGACACTGGGATAGAACTTTAAGAATCGATAATGTTTTAAAAGAAAGCTTTGTAAAAATAGCTTCTTAGTCAACATTTATGAATGGTCTGAAAAAAGAAAAAACAGTCCAGTGATTAATTGGGAGTTTTCTACCATCATGATCTACCATGTAACAGTGTAACAGTCTGCCTACATAATGACTGAAGAGAAAGGATTTATACCAGCTTGATTTTAAATATGTTCTTATGTTTATTATGTTTTGTTACTTCACTCTCCTAAAATGGTGGCCTCAGGAAAAGCTCCTTTGGCAGGCAATTGCAAAGATTCCTGTGGAGAGGAAGTGAAAAGACTGGGCATACAAACAAGGGCTGCTGCCATGTTCAAAGCACTGGGGAGAGTTCATAGAGCAAAATGCAGTCCTAAGTAAATGGGTTTCAGGCAATTTCAGTGTTAAGATAACATCATTAAGAGTAGAACAGATTGTGCTCAAACCCTGCTGTTTATAATTAACACATTGCTTCCAAATACTCCAGGGTCCCTGGTAAATAGTCCTCTGCTCAGATCCACCCAGACCAATCAGAGTATTTTCATCAGGTTCCATGCTGGGCCAGCACCTGTTTGGACAAATCCAAAAGAGCCAAAATACTCTTCTTTCTGGCCAGCTAAGTAGGAAGATGAACACAGCTTGCCTTAGTCATTGTCACAGTGTCCATATGGCTGTGAAGCTTGTTTTCACAAGAAATCGTACAAGTACTTTATTATGTCGAAGTTCACGGTCCTATAAACAAAAACACAGTATTAGAGCAATCATCTTAACAGCACTAAGACTTTAACCTGTTTGGAGACGGCACACGCGGGACATTCTGCACAATCGTGATCAAAAAAATCAAGCAATATGTCCAAAAGAAATGCAACCAAAGATGAATGAATTTTTAACTTATAGTGTTATTTACAGTATCTGTCTTCTGATTATATAAACTCTGCAATATTTTTAAAAAGAAATAAAGCAGCTTTCTAGTAAAAACTGGAAGATTTTTTTGTTTGATCCTTAAGCAGTAAAAGTATACCAAAGTTAATAAGATTATGTTTTCATATGGTAAATATGATATTCTAGTTGGTGATGCAAAGCAGCAATCTTTTATGCTATTGCATGTTTTGTTCATATTCCAAACCACCTGTTTTAGCATGTACTACATAACTCCTTCATCTGTGCTCATTTGCAGTCCGCATTCTTTCAGTCTTGACACTAGGTGACCCATGTTCAGTGCTAAACTTGAAAAATCGAAGAATGCCACTCAATGAAAGATAGAAGATTTTAATGTATACTTTTGTACTTTAATGGCAGGCAGAATGAAATAGCAGTAGAATAAAACATATAATTATTTTTTTTGTCTCTAAACTCATTCTGCTATACAATCTAACGCTCAGACTTTGAGGATTACTGTTTGAATAAATAATGCAAATTACTGCACATAATGACAAGTATAAAATTAAAAGTTTGTTTTGTTTTGCTTTCTTTTTTTAAAGTATTGAATGACGCAAAAATAACTGCTCACAATGCTAACCAAGATTAACTGGCTGAATGTCTTATTTGTTAGACTACAATAATTCAAAATTCTCTGTTCATGCATCATCCTGTAACTCACTTTTCAAAAAGTTTCTATAAAACACCATAGTGGGCAGAGAAAAAGTTCAGTAATCTCCAAGATATATAACAAGAAATACTGTGTTTGAGTCTACTTAATAATTCAGTGACAAAATTAAAGAAATTAACTGCCAATGTTAGACTCACATGACATTGTGTCACTCAAGAAAAGTCCTTTAGTTACATGGCTTTTCACAGAAACAGAATCACACACTCTAACAAATGGTGACCTTATCAACTAAGTGAAACACAATCGTCCTGTCATAACAGCTGGGTTCATTAGAGACTATATGAAAAGATCCACTACATTCAACAAACATTAAGAGATCCCTAGTTCAGCTACAGAAAACTTAGGAACTCAGGTCTGAAATTCTTAGAGTAGAAATCAAAAAATTCTAACACAGAAAAGTCTAACCTTACCTTCAGCTAAACGTGTAAATACTATGTGGTAAAAGAAGCATGAGAAGAGCTCTAAAAAGACTGAATATATGCAACAGAATTGAGCCAGACAACAGGTTCTGTGTTACTAAAGAGAGATTGTGCATGGCCAGCAGTTACCACACTAAAAGCCAGCAGGAAGAGACAAAAGTGAAAACTCTTCTCCAAAAAGAGGTGGCTTTTGTTTTTTTTGAAAAATGCAAAATTCACTTTTGCTTAAAAAAATACAGGAAACGAAAGGACGAACTGAACAGCTTGAATGGGGGTGGAGAGGGGAGGGAGAGAGCATAATTTTCTGTCCTGCTCTTTGCACATTCCAGCCATTAGGAAATCCACTGGAGTAGCAAGGCTGAGAAGGTAACAAGGCCAACTCATTTTTAATCATGAAGATTTTAGTGACTAACAAATATTACAGTAACACAGAAAAAAGAATCAGGAGATGGGATGCTTACTTGATGTATACTTTGGTTGAAATGCCAAAGTAGTTCCTTCTCTGCAATAAATACAACCTCTCCTACAAGTGGTTTAACACCACAGGCAGCTGCAAGACTGTAGCACAGCTAGAAAATTAAATTTCTTACAGCACAGAAGATCATGCCTCTGCCCTGTAGCTAACCCCATCAGGACAAAGGGAAAACCCATTTATCATGGGTTCATGAAACCTTGTATCTTTATGGATCATCCTCCTTAATGATTTAACAAAGACTGAGGGCTGGAAAAGAATCTTAATAAAAGAATTGTAACAAAGGAATGAAGCAAGAAAAGAAAGCAAGGGGGTGGGGAACAGAACAGTAGAACAGACAAACATTAAAATCTGTCAGGTCATTTAAATGGACCTATCCAGGCAGTATAAAAACACTTTCAAACTACTTGGTGGGAGGTGGGGAAAGAACTGCTTTCTTCCTCCTAACATGTAGGAAAAATCAGCCAGGAAATATCTGTATCTATAGATCTATCTACCTACACACACATCTGACCTAAAGGAAAGCAAGCCAAAGCACTATACTGTGCACTGAGGTTTGAAGGGATAGCATCTCCAAGAATTAGTTTCTCCAGTAAGCATGAGCTGCATAGCACAAGTTTTGGTCCTGTTTTCTGGCCATCTTTATCTTATGGGAACTTTAATGGAGTCAATAAAACTACGGAAGTTTAAGTTGCAAGGAGAGGGCCATCATTTCAAGGACCCTCACAGTCAGTACAGAGTTTATGAACTCATCTCTGTATTCTTCGCTGGAGTTAGAGAAGGGTCAAGAACTCGGGGACTTTTGTAAACACAACGATTCATGTTGCTGAGCAGATGGTCTGCTGTACTTGGTACCAGTGGGAGCTTTTTTAGCACGTCATTCACAAGTGACTTTATTGCTGGGAATAATAAACTGACATAGCAAAGCCACGGAGGTCCTTGCAGTGTGGTACAGCCAGGCTAGAACCTGGTAAAGTTCCATTCTATAGCCTGTCCAACTGTAAATTGAAATTAGTGTGTCTGTGGGGTTTACTGACAAGGCTATTGGACATTTAATAGCTCAGAAGAGCAACATATGCACTGAGGTTATGGGTTACAGTCTACACCATGGGATCCTCTGATGTCCCACATTACAGAGAAGAGTTGGCCTTGAGAGTGTTTCTGTTCCTTTTTTCCACATGTCATTTCTGGGCACTGTTCTGGCTATAAAGTCTTTATCCAAGACCTGCTAATGAGTTGGCTACAGAGAGAGAGGTGTGAGGTAATGCTGTTGGCATTTCATAAAAATGGGACATAGGCTTGACTGTTGCCTATGTATTGCATGCATTTTTGTCTGTAATTTATCATCATCAATCCTGATGGACCTGGAACTGTTCTCAGACTCCAAACCTGAAGACGCTGAATAAATAAGAGTCGTTGAGGTACTTGTGTTCATTTATTGAATTAGTTTGTATCAACAACACAGAGTCTGTGTTGATGAATTCTTATGACCTACGGAGTTTTTATGTTATGTGTACAGCAAACACTGTTAAGAGCTAAATGCTTGAGATTCAAACAATATAACGGGCCTTTCCTTAATGAAATGGACTGACATTTCAGAGCAATATTTTCATATGAAGTCCCTGACCTTTATTAAGCACAAAGACAGTATGTCACTGTAACACATACTGCCAATGTAACATATATTTTTCTCAAAACAGGATTGGACTACGCTTACCTCAAGTTCAACTCTTAAGTAAGAAAACTCATTCACTCAGAAAACATCCATAAATTTCTCTTCTGGTCTGCAGAGAGCTATAGACTGAGCAAATGCTGGGTTTTCCAAGTCAGCGCATACAAGAGTAAATGATTTCCAATGAGCTTACCGGGCAATAGCTCTGATGAAGTCCAGAGATACAGTACACTTATATCGTGGTCCATCAAGCTGGTCATTATGGCCAACCATAGATAACAGCTGCAGAGTCACAAGAGAGGTGATCTACAAACAGGAGACATTAGTAAGGTTAGTCATTTTTGACAATGTGAATAGTAGTGGCCAGTATTTTCAATTTGTTGGGTTTTTTCTTTCTATTTGGCATCGTTGCCATAATTCTCTGTAAAGTCACTCGTACTAGCTCATTGATTTTCATATAGTTCAGTAGCTAGAAAACTCAGGAACTTATATACATTTTCCACCATTACATTTTCAGCATGGGAAAGGAGACACAGGCTAAAGCCTTCATCCTTCATATCAAGAGTTATACTGAAGTTATGATCAGAGAGACAAAGGTGATGTGGGGAAGAGGAATAATGAACATGAGCTGAACATTTTCCGAATTGATGCCTGACAACCAGAAGATACTTTGATTCTCTTTCCTTTATACCCAAAGACCTCCTCTTGAACTTTCACACTCAAAGTTGGATATTCCTGTGTCAGCTCATACCACATTTTCAACACACAGATGTATCACTCTACTCCAGATAAAGAACTTGAAGGTTGGAAAAGAAGGGCTTGAAGATTTTGTGCTTAAACAGAGCTGGGCCTGAAAGGAGGAAAATTTGCCTTCAAACACACACAGAGTATCTTGACAGAGCCACTGATTATTTTACCAAAACAGCAATGTGCCAGCATATTATTCGCTATCTTCATTCTTCCAAATGACAACTGTGGCATCACTAAAATGCAGTTGTGGGATGGCATTGTTGAATGCAACAAGTCTATTCTGCTTCTATTCGGAAAAACTGTTGTGGTGATTCCACTGTCTCTCTACCACCTTCCAGCTCCCAGGGCAAATAGGGAAAAGCAGAAAACAAACCACAACAAAATTCCCCAGCCCTTGCTACAGATACCACTGACAATTCAAGGCAACAAGGTTATATTCTATGAAGAACTTGCATATGGCCACAGCTCTACTTTTCAAAAAAACCCATCCAACCATGATTTCTCTCTCTGTAATGATAATAGCATAGTAAGGAATTTCTGAAGAATAAATGTATCAAGAAAGAGAGTGCAAGTTCAAACCTTCAAGGAATCACACTGCTATAAAAAGCAGCAGCAAATTCTTACCGGTATCAATCAAAAAAAAAAAAATTTCAAAATCCTAACTCAGTAATAACCCCAGTTATTAGAGAACTTGGCCTTCAAATTTGTGACAGTGCTTGCAGGAGGCAGGAATAATTATTAAAGTTTTCCCTTAAGTGAAAATAATATAAAAAAAAAAGAGACATCTAACTCTGGAGAACAGGAAAAAATTACAGTCACCAAGACTATGGCAATTTTTTATAACAGCCTGTGCTTAACTTTCTTGTATATGACATTAACATAGTGGGTCAGGGGAAGGCTGTGGTTGGGGTCTACCTCAACTTCAGCAAAGCCTTTCACACAGCCTCCCACAGCATTCTCCTGGAAAAGGTGGCAGCCCATGGCTTGGACAGGTGCACCCTTTGCTGGGTTAAAAACTGGCTGGATGATGGGGCCCAGAGAGGGGCGGTGAATGGTGCTGAATCCAGTTGGCGGCCGGTGACCAGTGGTGTCCCCCCAGATATCAGTACCAGGCCCAGTCCTATTCAACATCTTTACTGATGACCTAGATGAGGGGACTGAGTCTACCCTTAGTAAATTTTTGGATGACACCAAGTTGGGGGGAAATGTCGATCTGCTGGAGGGTAGGAAAATGCTGCAGAGGGACCTGGACAGGCTGGACCAATGAGCTGAGGGCAACAGTGAGAAACTCAACAAGACCAAGAGCAGGGTCCTGCACTTTGGGCACAATAACCCCATGCAACGCTGCAGACTGGGGAGGAGTGGCTGGAGAGCGGCCCAGTGGAGAGAGACCTGGGAGTGCTGGTTGACAAGCGGTTGAGCATGAGCCAGCAGTGTGCTCAGGTGGCCCGGAAGGCCAATGGCATCCTGGCTTGTATCAGGAATAGTGTGGCCAGCAGGACTAGGGATGTGATTCTCCCCCTGCACTCAGCACTGGTGAGGCCTCACCTCGAGTACTGGGCACAGTTCTGAGCCCCTCACTTCCAGAAGGACATTGAGGTGCTGGAGCGGGTCCAGAGGAGAGCAACAAGGCTGGGGAAGGGACTGGAGGGAAAGTCTTGTGAGGAGAGGCTGAGGGAGCTGGGCTTGTTTAGCCTGGAGGAGACTCAGGGAGGACCTTATCACTCTCTACAACTGCCTGAAGGGAGGCTGTAGTCAGGTGGGGGTCGGGCTCTTCTCCCAGGCAAGCAGTGTCAGGATGAGAGGGCACGGCCTGAAGCTGCACCAGGGTAGGTTTTGGTTGGATATCAGGAAGCACTTCCTGACAGAGAGGGTGATCAGACATCGGAATGGACTGCCCAGGGAAGTGGTGCAGTTCCCATCCCTGAAGGTGTTTAAGTAAAGGCTGGATGTGGCACCTAGTGCCATGGTCTAGCCAATGTGGTGGTGATAGGTCATAGGCTGGACTTGATGATCTCAGAGGTCTTTTCCAGCCTCAATAATTCTATGATTCTGTGACAACAGTAGTTTGGATACCATCATTCTGCAGTTCCTTTGGAGTTTGGTTAAGGAATATTGGCCTACCCCTATTCACAATCTCCTTTTACTTCAGGTCATTAAAGAGTACTACATTGAAGAGTAGCACATGATTTACAAATTGTCAGTGTTGACAGCATTTAAGAAAACTGAACTCAAAATATGGTAAATGGCTCAAAACCCAGTTCATGAATCACTACGAACATATCACTGAATGGAGATCAACCTCAAACTTGTTTATTTTCTTAAAAGACTCATGAGTTTGAGAGCACATTTTTCTACATTCTTCATTCAATGAAGTCCTTATTCAGTCAGTGAATGGAGTATTCTACTGTAACAATTGCTATTTTACATCCTGTACAGCATAACTGGCAAATCACTTCTGCAATACATACTTGCAGCTGACCTCACGTTCAGAAATCACGAGTGAAGGAATGGCAGGAGGCTCCTAAAAGCTCCCAATAAGCACAGCAAAAGCTTAGATAATTTGGAGCTAGACCCACCTCAGTTTTATGTGGGATGTAAAAGTGACCTCGCTGCTACATTACAAATACTCCAGCAATACTGTAGTAACAGTAATTTGTAACCATTTTCTTTTCCAACAGGCACCAAATACTACATGAGGCAAGCAATACGAAATTCCTTTATAAAGGCTGACTCAATAAAATTGAAATAGAATCAGAATAAATACTAAGTTTTGGTAAATTTTTTGACTTCAGAAAATAGAGACTCAATATACAATATTACAAGGCAAATGAAGCTATTGATCATCAGAGTAACACAAACTTACTTAGCAAGCTGTAACCCTTTACTAATTTCTTTCACAAAACCTCTATTTGTTTAGCCTAATAAAATTTCATCACAGGGAAGCAAGTGCTGAAACAGAGTCCTGATCCTGAGGTTGCTTAAACAGGCAGCAGCTCGGAGCTCTGTTTGCACAGCTTTATCAATGGGTTCAGGGAGAATCAAAACCAGCAAGAGAGTTCTGTCACTCCAAAGCAACAACTTAATTTTTTTCCTGCTTTATACAATATAGCAGGATTCTCCTGCTGATGAGTCAGACACAGAGCTGGGTAAGACACGTGGTTTTTACAATAACTTGCTTTGCTAGAAGAAAAGATTCAATTGCGATAAATGCGGAATTACTAAATTAATTTTTTGTGCTGAACCAATCTGTCTACATCTGATTGATACAAAGAAGACAACTGCCTTCACCCAATGGTTGTCTTCCAGGACACAGAAGGTTCATCTCCCTCTGGACACAAAAAGTGTGAGTGCCTCTTTGCTGCACATCTGACAGCGAACTGGGGTGGGTGTAGAGGAAGAAGGAAGAAAAAGCTTTGTATGGTATTAAATCATTACCTGATCTAACTTCCATTTCAGCTGCTTCTGAAGCTATTTTGCATAAAATTGCATTCATATGAACAGTCTCTCTGCCCACTTAAGGCATTGGCCTGGTAAAGCAAGATACAGTGGAATGCACTGAGTTTAAGACAGGGTATTTGTACCAAACTTTTTTTAAATCCTCAATTTTCATGTTCTGTTAACTCCTAAGGTCCAAGTGCCACCTATAACTTAAGTATTGAAAAAAATGTTACTACATCAAAAGTTCAGGTGTTGTAAAACTTTGGAGGCAGTCTGTTCTTAAATGAAGGTATGTCCAAAGTCTGAAACACATTTGGGAAAAATATGAATGCAATGTCAAACTAACTGCACTTCTTAGCAAAAACAACAACAACAAAAAACCAAAACCACAAAGAACACCCCTAACTTTTCAAAGCTTTTTTTTTTATAATACCATGCGTATAGTGGCACCATTTCATTATCTCACATGCTTAGGAAAAAACATCTGGCAAGAACAGAATAGAAACAAGCCAGAAAAACTGTGTGGGTGACATAAGGAAGAATATTAATTGAGAATCTTTTGAACAAAAGAAAGAAGAACTATTCTAAAGCTATTCATAAAATTATTGTTAGATCTCATAATGATTTAATGCCAGCAAAAGCTAATAAGTGGAATTTCCTACAGGAATAGCAAGTTAAAGATCTGAAAGATGTGAAGGAACAGAGGATTGATACGTTTAAAAATAAATAAGCCATTACTGAGCTTTCTTTGAAATGTATTTGTGCAAGAAACCTGCTGCTGAAAGCTTGGAGGCAAGGTGAGGATGATCATAAAAGCATGTTAAAGAGCTGCTGCAGGTAGGAAATGACCACACAGATTGCTTCTGGAGATTCACTGGACAAATACGGACACTGAAACCTCTGGAAAAAACAAGCAACCCACAAGCCATCCTTAAAGGCTGTTTTTTTACTATCAGCCTGGACTAACAGATGGGCCTTGCATCATTCCCCAAGCAGACACAAAGATCAGCTTTGTCAGCACATGGCTGCATGGAAGCGAGAAGGATTCCAGAAGTGAGGGCTGTCCGCTGAGAAAGGCCAGGAGAAGCCAGAAAACACTCATGGAGGTGCAAAACGTGAGCAGAATTAGGACCCGAGATACAGGAAAACACATGGTTAGTTTGGGTAAGCAATGATTGACTATCACAGGAAAGTGTCTGGACAAAGTGTGTGACACTTTTTAAATCCATAGCATAAAACTAAACAGAGAAAATTATGCTGACTACTAGGGGGAAAATAAACAAACAAAACAAAACAACCAGGGAAAAAGCAGCAAGTTATTTCCTCAGAGATGTGATTGAAATATCACCAAGTGGTAATTTTAAACTGGACTAGAAAAATATTAATGAAAGACTAGCAGGAACAATTTCAAACTGCCAGAGATATACTAGATGATCTGTGAGTTATTTTTCATCTCCACAGTCCATAATCTTAAGTAATCTTGCCCAAGATGCAATGTTAAATCTAACTCTTCAGTCTGGCTTACTTTCACCCACCACATTTTGATTCTGAACCCCACACCTATCTAGAAATTAAGACCTTTTTTGTTCAGTTCCATCAGATAACGGTACTCTATTCTTTCACAGTCATATTAAAATTTACACACACCCTAGTGCTTTGCAGCACCATTATCACACAGCTCTCAAAGCAAACATGCAGCTCACTGCACGTGCTCAAAACCCTCCGCTGCCAGGAGTGAACTAAAACCACTGCTATGCAACGAGACAATCTGAAAACCAGGTGCCATTTAGAAAATGTTTTTCAGTCAAAACGACTGCTGCAGTAGTCTCCTGGAGTTAAATTCAATGACCCTCGTGCAAGCTATGGGAGTGTAAAAACAACCCGCTCAAAACCATTTCAATCAAAATTATAGCTAGAGTCTGTTCAGTACGTCAGCCTTGTTAGAAAAGCTGATATAGAAATGTAACCATACAGCACTACAATTATATAGATATTTAAGTCAGCAATTGATCAAAACTTTTATAAAAAGTATTGAAAATAAATCAACACTTTCCTGAATGCTTAGATTATAACAATCAGGTTTTGATGATGAATTGTTTTCTGCGGGGCTTTTAATACATGAAAAAAAGAGGTAGGAGACATGTCTCCAAGTTGCTTATGGCCTTCCAGTGTGCAGTTAAACATCCCTGACTATATGCTTCGGGAAGATGTTTTATTTATTCTCAGCTTAAATTAATCCAAATTTTTTTAAACTATCTTATGAGTACAGTAAAAATGTTTTTGATATAAACAAAGCTACCAACAGGGGTATCCCAGGCACAGGCTTGGTGATGCTTCACAGACAGCACCCTATGCCCCTCACTGTGGGATAATACCCAGAGAGGTAGCCACACAGGATGCTACAATGTATAGCAACCATAGTGACACAGTCTGCTTTGTGAGCCTTTTGCTTGTATGAACCATAGACTAGTTTGGGTTAGAAAGGACCTTAAAAATTACCTAGTTCCAACTCCCCTACCATGAGCAGGAACACCTTTCACTAGACCAGGTTGCTCAAAGCCCCATGCAACCTGGCCCTGATCACATCCAGTGATGGAGCATCCACAGCTTCCCTGGACAACCAGTTCCAATGTTTCACCACCCACTTTGTGAAGAATTTCTTCCTTACATCTCATCTAAATTAACCCTCTTTCAGCTTAAAGCCATTACCTTCACCCTATCACTACATGCCCTTGTAAAAAGTCCCTCCTCAACTTTCCTGTAGCCAACTTGGAAAGGCTGCTCTGTCTCCCCAGAGCCTTCCCTTCTCCAGGCTGAACAATCCTAAACTGTCTTCATAGGGGACATGCTCCAGCCCTCTGACCATCTTTGTGGACCTCCTCTGGTGTCTGTTGTGTATCAAGTTATTTTTTTAATTTCTCCCACATAAATATTACTTCATTATTCTGCGTTGACTCTCCAGGATGTCGCATGTTATTTCTTTATCTGTAAGTACTATACATCATGCTTCCCAATTTTTAAGTAATTTCTGCATATCTCATCAACGGGTTGACAACACTTTAACAGAAGACTTCATCAGACTGCGTCAAACAATTTAACACTAATTACTAACTTGAAGAAACTTTGAAGACATAAATGTGTTGACAAATTCCAGATGTGACAGCATTATATTCACTAAATGTTTAATTACTACAGGCCGGGGGGGGGGGGGGGGAGGGGAGGAAATCAAGTGAATACTTCTGCAACCATTTATCCTTTAAAAACCAATGCTGCTTAGGTTAACAGATTTTTTTTTTTTTTTCCTTTTAATTTTATACCCATTTAAGGATTTAAAGATGTTTGTTCTATCATGATGTTAGGGATGTTCAACTGTTACTAGGAAGCACTCTTGACAGCCTGGCAGGGAAGGAGATTTGTATCACATTTCCCCCTAAGAATTGTCATGCAACGTGCCTACTTTCAGTCTTTGAGTACAATATCGAATTTACTGGATTGAGATCAGTTCGTGTCACTGAAGCCATCATGTCCCACCATCTTTTCCATGAATGCACTGAATTTTATCATAGAAAGAAGAATTTTTTTTCCCCTCCAACACAATAACTCCCATAAAAGGCCTTTTCAGAATCTTACTGATACATAGATAGGAAAACTTGCTTCCATTTCCCAAGTAATTGTATTCAAGACCTATTTATTTGAAAACACACATAATTTAATTAAATCTTTTTATATTTGTTACTCTATTCCCTGTCTCCTCTGATTTCACTTCACTCAAGGAAAATCTGTGTGATTTACAGATTTAAACAAGGGACCCTTTTGGCTTTTTCAAAGCTTCATCATTTTGTTGTCCGAGTCATTTACTAAGACAGACAAAACTTCCTTCTCTTCCTTCAGTTTCTAAAAGGCTATCCCTCTGTTTTCAGAAGAAATGTTTATTTACCCTAAAGTATGTGACCTTGAATTTCACGCTGTTAAACCCACTCAGTTTGTATCATACTCACCACCTTCAACATATTTCTTGCATAACTCTTCACAGCAGAAAAGTTTACTAAGCCCAAGGCATGCAACCTTGAACGTCACACTGCAAAACTCTTTCAGTTTCTACTACACAAGCCATAAGAATTCTCATTTGGTATTTTCCCTACTGTGTAATCAGTGCTTACCACTTCTGTCTTACACCACCCTAGCTTCCTTTGTGTGTCCCTTTTACAATAAATACTATTTGACAAAAGAAGTGTTGTCAATTTCATAGACATATTCAAGGCACATATGTGAATCTTTTGCCATTTTTCTTTCCCCCCTCCTCCCTTTCTGCACCATCCCACCCACTCCTGTCTTTCAGACCACAGAACACCTTTCTGCATACTAGAAGCTGCCTCATTTCTACCATGTTCTCCTACAATTGGCTTCCTTTTGGCTCTTCAATCCCAAGTGAAGTCAATGTATTTTCTTCCTTCAAGAAGACATATCCTCAACCTTGCCCTAGAATTCATATTCATATCTTAGAATCTGGTCTCTTCAATTAGCAGTCTGTCTTGAAGGGGTTTTCGTTCAGTGACTCTGACTAGCTGCAAATCTTTACTCAGTGCAGCATCCTTTTACCTCTCTCCTGTACTTTCTCATTATCTTTAGTCTTCACATCTACTCCTCCAAAACCCCAGTGCTTTCCAGAAAAACCCTGCATTTTTTTTAAATGAGGACACTGAAACAAGATCTAGGAAACATCCCAGAATACTAAAATGGGAATTTAAAAAGGAAATGAGAAACTCAGAAGGAGGTATTTCTTCATCCAAATTTGTAGTTAATTAGTGACACACTTGACCACTGAAAATTCAGTGCTGTGGTAGAGGGTTTTATGGAGTGAAGAAAGCATCTGGACACATGGAAGGAAATAAAACCACAGGCTGCTAAACATAAAGAACATCAGCTCGGTGGCAAGCATTTTAGTCTAAGTAAGAAAAAGCTGTAACATATACCAGACTAAACTTATCCTCTGCTTGCCAGTCTTACATTTGTCCTGCATGTCTGGTGTTAACCAGGAATAGTCAGATGGTTTTACTGTCTTATAAGAAATAAAACAGTGCGTAAGCCCACTTTTGGTCTGACTTAATGTGGCTACTGTAATGCATTCACCAAAAGTAAAGTAGATCATCTGCATTTTCTACATCCTACCATTTTGTGTCTCCCCCTGACCCTTCTCCTGGGCATCTTCGGGGCCTGTCTCACTATTAGTTACTGTATTATGTTCATACTCTGCAATCTTAAGAAAAAAAAAGAAAAAAAAAAAAGAAAAAGAAAAATAAAGAGAGAGAGATGGTAGAAATCCAGCTTCCCACATCATCTTCTGGAAACTTCTCTTAGGTGTAAAATTGTCCCTGCCCACTCACTGTTAGAGGAATATCTCTTTTTAAAAGCAGTTCAAAAATTTATTCATTTTTGAGCTATTAATACTTCAAAATATTCATTTAACAATGAATTTGCTTTCTTTTCATTATTTTTATTCAATATAGAAACTAGAAAGAAGCCCCTTTTTTTCCTTCTTAGCACATCTACTTTAGCATTAATCAATTTGCCTAAGAAGAAAAAGGAAAATAAAAGGCAATTCAAAACAGCCTTTGTCTCACTCTGCTCATCAATTAAAAAAAAAAAAGTATGAATAAAGAGTGATATGTAGATACATCAGTATTTCTGAGTCAGTTCCCTCACTTTGAGGATCAATTAAAGTACTTCATAATGCCCTGAAAGGCATGATAGAAATGTGCTTAATGTGGTATTTACTGAGAGAATCAAATTATTTTCTGTATGTGAAGATATATTTGGAAATCATTTAAGAAATATGTTAAGACCCCTGGAACTAGTGACAGGGAAGTTTATTTTGATCCTCCAAAACATACAAAACCAAGGCCTGAATGTTGGAGGTGTGCACACAGTTTACTCCAGAAGAATCTGGGAAAGGCAGTCCTAAGTAGGAGGACTACAAATACAGAGTTAGACAGATAATTCAAAAGTACTCACTTTTCTATTTCATACTTTAAAATCAGAGCAACTGAAGATGGTAACAGATGGTCACAGAAACACTTGGGAAATGATGTTTACAGTTAATTTGATTACATAGGTCAGGTAGTTTCAAAAAAGTGGACACCAGACAAAGGCTGGCTATTTTTCAAAGTGCAGGCAAGAGGTAGTGAACAGAATTATCCTGCCACCCCTCGATTCATTTCTGCAGCAGAGGTCTTGGGTTCCAAGCGCTTTTTAGAGTAAGAAGAATGCAATACAAACATTGCTTTCCAGAAGAAAGCCTTTGTGCAACTGACCAAGTGTATAACCTTAAATCTCCAAGTCCTCTTTTTCTTTTGTCCTTCATTTGTAACACTTCTGTCCCACAATGGCAGCATTTCTAGATATTACAAGACCAGTTCTATCAAGAGCAGAAAACAGCAACCTTAAAAATACTACCAAGTACCTATGATGCTAATTGGACTTGATACATTTACAGAAGGCTCCTAAATTTATGTTATCTCAGTAAAATACAGACCCCTGTACACAGTTACTAGTCTTCTACTGCTATATGAAGGAGTTTTGTTTGCAAAAATGATTTTGTATTCAAAAATAATTAAATCAATTAGGAATTCTAACCTGTCCTGAGGACAAAAATCAGTATTCTTGTCACAGTTTAGGGTCAGGGCAGCCTGCTAGACCTGTAACAGACACTCACTGTTAATCCCCCTCCCTCCCCAAAGGGGAAGAGACAGGGAATAAGGGAAAGACCGAGTGATTAGAAAAGGAAATTAGAACAGCTTTAATGAAAATGAAAAGAATAATCATAAAAATGAATATATACAAATAAATACAAAACCAGCATCAAACACAACCCCCCTGATGGTAATTCCATCACTGTCACCACTGGTGCTGTGGAGCAGGCACTGGGGGAGTCCCAGACTGGGCCCCACAGCAGACGGGAGCTGTGTTCAGGAGCTGGATTCTGGTGCCAGATTCAGGAACACACGGATCGGGATCAAAGGCAAAATGTACAGAGTAATCCTCAGATGCCAGACAATAAAGAAGCCAGGAAGAAGCCAGAAAGGCCAAGACAAGAGCCTGACCCTTGTGATCCCTCAGCTTTATACCAAATATGACGTCTAGGGGCTGGAACCCCTCGTTGGTCAGTTCAGGGTACCTGTCCTGTCCGCTCCTCCCTGCAGGTGCAGCCTTTCACTTTCTGCACCCCCAATGTGGTACACAGGACCCAGCAGTGGCCTTGGTCTGCACACCAACCCTTGGTACTGACTCTAACCGTGGGGTGTTATCACTGCTAGAAGCAGACACTGTCTGTGAAAATCTGTCATTACCTTCAGACAGTGCAGTTAGTTGGAAGAACTGAGCTGAAAAGTAAAAGTGCTGAACAGAATTAGTTCTGCTCTCACTCAAACCAGGACAACTCTGATATATGTCATGAGTAGAAATCATGAATTACATGAGAATTCTTATAATCAGATATTTGTGAGTATCTTTTAAGACTAAACTACCTTGCTTTCTCCAAGAAAGAAAAAGATTTTCAATGTGTCATAACTGCAGTCTATTTTTGGATGATTATGATAATTAAGTGTTAAAAGGATATTGTTCCAAATCTTGTGTAAAGAAACGGGATATTAAAGATTTTTTTTAATTAAAACAACCACTCCAGGAAGATTTGACCCAAATACTTTTGAAATAAAAAAATGAGACATTATAATCACAAGGCTGACAAATGGTAAAATACACTGTAGTCTGAAGCGGGAGTCTGCTCTAAAAAATGTCAATTTAAACACACAATCATTTTGTATCTTGAGATTACTAAACCAAATCTTTATAGACTCTCCACAGTACCACGCTGTATCCCAAAAACTCGAGCATTGCACAAGACTGCAATCAAAACCATATTCATCGTGACTACATAAAACTTTGCACATTTTAGTGGTTTCATAACAGCAATAATATTGGGAATAAATAGTAACAAAAATTAAAATAAGAACAACTTGTATCAATCACTAAAGTACCTAAGTATATCATACTGGTACAAAACAAAGATCCCTCCCGGCCCAATATGCTTTCTCTCTTGAAAGGACTGGAAAAGGATGCTTAGGAAAGAGCATAATAAAACCGTAAGCCAGAGAAATTTCCCAACATACATGACTGGCTCTTGATAATCTTCATTTCAGGGACTTTAGTAATTAGGTATAAAATTCTTCACACATACGGATTTGACCTGTTGAAATATGACACTGCATGTTGTTCTTGTATTGTCAAACTGGTGCTAAAAAGATTGTTGAATTGTGACATTAACGCACCTTATCAACACATCAGAGGAGATATGTCTTATGAGGCTGCACATAAATAACCAGAAATTAGAAACAACAACACTGCCTAGCTCTCAGCAAGAGCTCCATATACAGCATTGAGTCACACTAGGTTTTATGTCATCAAACAGGGGAGATAAAGAAATAAAAATCTGATTTACCTTCATGTAAGACAGTAATTAGAAACTGATTTCATAGAATCATAGAATGTAAGGGGCTGGAAGGGACCTAGAAAGATCATGTAGTCCAACCCCCCCGCCAGAGCAGGATCACCTAGACCAGGTCACACAGGAACGTGTCCAGGTGGGTTTTGAACGCCTCCAGAGAAGGAGACTCCACAACCCCCCTGGGCAGCCCATACAAACACTTCTGTTCAAAATCTTCCCTAACAAAATCAGGACATATAAGTTTAATATACTCTTGTACCTTTGTTCACCTGTACTTTTAAGCAGAACGCACAAACCATCAAGGATGAATGCAGTTCTAATTCCATGTTGGCCAACTGTCACCACACTGCACAAGGGAAGAGAGGACCCAGCAAAATGGCTCTTCTCAGCAATGAGAAAGGGGCAGACCTGGAATATCCCCTCTCTGCGCATGCCAGCAACCCAAATACTTGCCTTCAAGGAGAATATTCTGCTCTGAATCAGTGAATCTATGGCATTTTAGTCCCGTCAGAAGCAAAAGAAAGACCAGGATGAAGACTGTCACTCAGAAAGTAAACTGCCTTCTCTAATTGCTTGAAAACTAATGAAACTGTGCTGTGTGAAGCTTATGGTTGAAACCTATAGCGAGAAATTTTGGCTTTATTAAAAAAAATAAACCTTTAACTATAATTTAAGCTCAGGTACACGACAATAGACGTTATAAATTTATAACATCCATTTTTGTTAGTCTTTCTGCAGAAAGTAAAGCTTTCAGTCATCCATGAATTGGTAAGACATGAAATATTAAAAATTTAGGTTCAACGACCCGTTAAATACACTAGATGCAACTGCAGAAGATACCCATAAATATCTTTGTACCTCTTGCACTGATGATCCTGCAAAGTGGCTATAACTACCAGTTTTCCTTCTTTTATTCAGTTATACTTGGCTTTATCAGAAAAAGAGCATGAAATATCATCTGTCAGCATGAAACATCATCTGTGAGCAATTAATAGGAAAGGAAAAAAACCCTGTCCTTTAAACACAACACTTTTTAACGCAGTTTCCGTCACTCTTTAATGCAACTGTGAAATTCTGCTACTTATACCATTTATCACTTAGCTTTTCTTACCTGCAAAAAAACCCAATTTCTGACACTCACGTGCTTGGCAAGCACATGTGTTGGGCAAAAAAGTTAGCAGCCAAGCAAGGCAACCAATGAACTTGTGAACCACCATACTGGCACACTCATCAGCCATGCTGGTCAACAAACTTAACTGCACTGTATCTGTAGATCAATTCTATGCAGGAAGGGAACGGTCAGGTCGTGAATGAGGGAAGAATGAGGGCATTTTATATCAAATATATCAATTATTATTACAGTTTAAGAAACCCAGAGGGACTGTTTTGCTCTTTGGAGCAGTGACTGTATGTGTACCATTTAAACACCTGCAAAGGGGAACCACTGCTTAGAAACCGTCCACAGCCAATCAGTATTTCTCTTGTCCTTTAGAACACTCAAGGATAATACCATTTAGATGGACAGAAAGATTCAAAGACACGACCCTTTCACATTCACATTCCTAAAAACATCTTGCTATATACACTGCATTAAAATTTGTGTAGTTTGTAAACTGACTATGTGGCTTCTATATTAACACAAATCTTTTATAGAGCAACAGAGTTTAAAATAGTAATGTGCTGCACAAGGCAATCTCCACGTAATTCAGGAATGGAACAGAAGCATTACAGAACTTACACGAGTTGCCTTATATTAGTTTCAGTGGAATACAATGCAATCAAGAAACAATTTCTAAAGTTTCTACAGGTAATTTACTTATTTATTTTGCAGTATGGTTTTGATAGCCACAGTATTTTTTGATAATAATTGTGTCAAGAATTTTCTGCATTTTTCAGTAATTATAAACCTCAATTTTTTGAATGTTAAAATTAAATCACCATATAAAGGCTCAGTCTCCCCAAAAGCACTATACTGATCACAAAACTCCAAAAAATTCATAAAAGAGATTAATGGACAAGTGCAAAAGAGCAGGAAAGAATCAAGCTCAAGCAATCAACAAAGTCTTTTGATCTCACGGATGAAAGACAGCCAGCCTCCTACTAATAGAGCTATTGCCTACTGTAGTGAGAAAACACAGGAGAAAAACAAAACCAAAGAAACAGAGGGGAAGCAGTTATGACTTGGCAAAGATACTACTAGGGTCTGATTGGCATTCCAATCAACTGTGCTATATCCTGAACACTTTTCCACCTCCTTGGAGGCCTTTTACATAAGCTCTACATAATGGATGAGTAGCTCCTGTGGCTATCTTCTGGAATCTCTTCAGTAAGCAGAAACAGAAGCATTACTCAAATATATCTCAAAAATGTCCATAACAGAACTTGTATTTCAGTCAGAAAATGTTAAAAAAAAACGTATCAAAGAACCAACTGATCAGGAAGTGTTGCCAGTCTGCTGTTCCTCAGTAAGAGAGACTCAAGAAGCAGAGACCAAACCGTTGCCTGGGGTATGCTCTGGTTGAAAACACTTATCCTGGGGCCCTTTCCCCTCTCTGCCACTGAAGACTCAGATGTGCTTTTCAAGAAGTTCTCAACAAATCTTGTCAAAGATGACAGATTAAAACAGAACACAGGCAAGGTGATTACTGCCAGGAGTTGGTTACTGGATCACGACATCCAGACTACTCCTCTCAGGTGCCTAGCAGCCTGCAGGTTGTATTCAATTTTACTACCAGAAGTAGAATTCTGAACGTAGCAGTGTAGATCTCCTCCAGCTTAATGAGTATTCAAAACTCTACTCTCAAAGCTATCTGTCTTTCCACATCTTGTCCTGCAGAAGCACTATGTATCATTAAAACTTGACTGATTTTATCTGGAAAGTGTTTTAAGACCCTAACCTCAGGAAATGAATTTCTAAGACACAGTTTTGCACTAACACACACCCCCCACCCCCCTCAATCCCACAAAAAAGAACGAATGTTCATACAAAGACTATTCTGTCTCTAAAACTGTTCTCAATTTATTTTATAAGAGAAATTGCGCAATATGAATGCTACCATGGTAACAAGTCACTTTATTGAACAAGAGAGAAAATAATTATCCCAAACCTGCATAACATGCAAGTACATGCAGTAAATTTAGCGCTGCCCTTTTTCCCCTTGCTATTTTTCTTCTAGCAAAGAGAAATAGATTTTGAATTTATACCTTATAGCAAGCCAGGCATCATTTTGCTTGTCCCTCCCACTTCTTTGTATATTTTACACCTCTTGAGTGCATGATGAGAAGGACCCAGTTACTTACAAAAAAGAAAAAGGGATTAATGAATCAGAAATGCTCTTCCCCCTCCTGAGTTAAGTACAGAAGACTCCTATGTAAATGCTTCACGCATTTAAAAAAAATGAAGCCCTAAGGCAAGCACAGCACATGCTTAGTATTCACTCAGTATACTTAAACAGGAACCCTTACATTTATAGTAAACCAAAAGTTATTCATCTCCAAACATAAATTAAAACTGATTTTACTGCTCTGTCCAAATATTCTTTGTGACATTATGTTTGTGACCATATTGTTATATTTTATATACAAGGGACCATAATATTTTCAGAAGAACTGCATGGATTTAGCCATACAAATCCAATTAATCTGAATAGAAGTTGTATGGCTAAATCCCTGTGCTCAGCTTTGACATTTTGAAAGCAGTGGGAGAGGTTTTTCAAGTAGTGAATATATATTATACAAACCTCATTTTTCTCAAAGAGAAATAAAATAGCATGCAGATACAGATATCCACAAACATATTATGTGACTCTGTCAAGAAAATCACACTCACAGCAAAGCAGGCAATGATTTCCACAAAACTTATTTTAGAAAAAAAAAAAAAAAGCAGTATTATCCCGCAGTCTATGAGATAAAACTAATCACATGTACATTTTAGTTGGATAAATTATTCTTAGCTCTAGTTTTGATCTTTTTACTTCATTTGCTGTGGATCTGCCTGTCTGATATAAAATGTTAAAGAATGAATTTAATCTCATGTTAACAGTTAGAGGATAGCCAAAACAAGGTGTTTAGGATATATAAAATTACTATTTTTAAAAGGTCACTTTAAAGAAGCAAATTGGAAGTGCTGTTTAAAAAACATGATCTGATTTGCCACAGGCCTTCCTCAGTATTTTTTTTGTTTACAATCCTAAACAAAAAGTAGAAACAAAACTACTCTCATTCAAATTCAGGAACAAAGAATGCAGCTAATTTTGTCTAGTTTTTGGTAGATTTCTTCAGTTACTAGGAACAATTCATGTACACATACAATAAAGGCTGTGCAAAATCTTAATTCAGCAATCTGTCTTCATGGAGCTGGAACTCTTCAAACCATCCAAATACAACTTATCGTGATTCAGAATTATTTCTGAAATATCGACTGTACTGGTATTTCCTTTGTATACACACACAAATATATACTACTAAATATATTTAATACCTCCCTATGAAGCTCTTACAGAAAATGAAAATATAATTCCAGTAGTTGAACTGGTAAAACTTTAGAATTCCATAGAAAAAAGGCTACTCTTAGCTGCCTTCTGTCTTCCCCCAAAGCCCTCAACCAACACAATTCTCTTCATAAATATCAAGTAGCTGCTTTCCATCTTAAGACATAAAAACAAAACCACTAGAGATGTAGGTTTCCCATACAGCAGCTGAACAGTTAAATCCCAAGAGTGCTGTAACTGTAGAAGAGAGATAAATAATGTCTCCTTTTACAATAATTTGGGTTTTGCATTTCACAGAACTTTTTGTATGGACACTTCCCCCCCCCCCCCAGCGTAAGCATAATTCACACAAAAGCAGTGGAGACTCTTTTTTTAATGAAGAGAATGTAAGTTTCCACTTGGGAATAGCTGGATATATAAAGTATTTAATAAGCAACAATAAGGAAAAGCTCACCTAACAAAAGCCATCATGTTGCAGTTTATTCTTCCTGTGTATGCATGACTTGGCTCTTTGCTCACAGGAAGATTTACTCCACGAACTAGATAAAGTTTTATTTAAAGGTTGTTATATTTCAAATTAATCATGACCATTCAACACCATCCACTGTCGAGCAGAGCAGCAACTCCTTCCAGCTGCTCGTAACATCCCTTTGCACTCCACGCACCTTCTGCTCCTCTGCTCCCCTACTTCTCAGCACAAGATGCTCCACATCCTGTGCCTGGGTCTTGGTTAGGTCCTTGCTGAACGGTCAGCACCAGGTCAAACAAAAAACAACCTGTGAATGCGCTAAAGAGTCCCCTGAACAGAGGGTATGAACATGGACATCAATTTTCATTAAAATTCTAAGACTGAATGTCATTGAAACTTGTGCCTTGCTGTCCATTTAAGCCAGAACTAGATAAGCTAAACAAAGGTGTGAAGGATATAAACAGGGTGAAAGAGCTAACAGACATGCGATTTGAGTCTCCTTCCTTGGGAAACCAAGCTAGAAGATACTCAAGAAATGAAGCTGCACTTTAAAAGCATACACTGTGAACACAAGGTACATGCTATAGATCACCACATTCAAACATAGGAAGTACTTGGGCAGAGCAGCCTTATCAGAGTTCTCAACAACTTACGCAGTACTGCTCCAGACAAAACAATGTTTGGATGTGGAGGAATGTGCAACAACTTAGTAACTAAACAAATACATATTTTTGGTGTTGTTTGGTTGTTGTGGGTTTGGGGGAGGGAGGGGGTAAGCTTTTGTTGTTGTTGTGTTGATGTTTTATTTGGACTTTTTAAAAGAAAAATTATATATAAAAAAAGATAAAAAACAAATCCTTCTTTAAAAGAGAGGAGAAAATCTAGACAAATGAAACAAAGATGAGATTCCCATGCAGCTTTCTGTGACCAAACCTTCCCAGTGGTCTTTAACAATAGTACCTTATTGAAGATATCAAGGACGAAATACAGTCAGTAGCTATTAATGTACACAGGATCGTCTGCTTCACAAATAAACTGTTAGTAATTAATTCATAAATGTAATTTCCATTCAGCTAACTAATGAAATGATATCTCACTGTAAGATTTTTTTCAGTCGATAGTCACCATCATTATCAAGGTTCAGGGCCTAGCTTTTAGTCTCTAAATGCTTATTTTCTTCAAGTGACAAGACTCTCACACTCTGCCTGAGTGCAATCCATAAAAAAATGGGTCTCCCTGCTTTTAGGCTGGCTCATCACCAGCCAGAGCCCGAGTTACAGCTCCCAGTGGCAGAATGCAGCCTATTCAAAACAGCATGATTAATTTAACTAAAAAGAAAACCACAAGCAGAGAGAAATGGATTAAAAAACAACAAAACCCTACATGCATATGGTCTTATCTGAGACTTGCCTTGTTAACATTCCACGTTTTTCAGCCATAGGGTGAAGCACTTGCTGGTACTGCCCAAGTGCAACTGCTGCCTCTGACACTCTAACCTGAATCCTTCCCCCTCTCCAACACAACCCAAGGCTGAATTCAGGTATTGTTCCTCCCATTATACAGCAACTGAAAGAAAGCCACTGCCAGGTTCCCAGCAAGCTGGGGAAAGGCTTAACTGCATTTAACCCTTAGGGCTCCCTGGAACCAGGCACCCGAGGGCCTCTGGTGCTAGGGATGCACACAGCACTGGCAATTCCCACCTTTGTCAGAGCTCTTAAATGCTGTATCTGAGAGTGCCACAGATGGTACAGGCACAGAGCACGGAAATGGTGCTATGCATGAAACAGCAGGTTTATTTTCTTCAGTAAGATCAGGTGTTACAATTCTCCTATGAAGATCTAATGGCAGGACTACAGATGCAATATGGTATTAATGCCTATTCACTTTCTGTTTTTCTCCTCCAACATATAAATGTATTCAACTTTCCAAATTTGTTCCTCGGGTTCTTTTTAAGAGGAGAATCTAAAAATGTAATGGACTGGAAAAAGGCAGCTGTGCCCAAAAATACACTTTTTACAATTACAATTACATGACCGTTGTTCATAATAAATATATACTGCTATGTTCCTTGTGCTCGCAATGGGAAGTGAAGATAGCAGTATATATGTTATGTTTATGGATATCTGGCTTACCACAGCTGCAACTCAGTATTTAGATCTGACAAAGAAAAAGCTGAGACAATGAAGAAAAAAAAAAAAGAAAAGGAAAAAAAAGCATCTTGAGTACTGATGAAAGTGTCTGGCAAATCTTATTTCACCAAGAGGCTGGGCTTATATTTGGATGAAAAACACTAGTGACTTACACTGGGTCATCCAAATACCTGACATAACCAAAGATTCCAGTGACACAAGTGAAATTAACACTAAAGTCAGCTACTTGGTAAAGATGTAGTCTGGACATGAAGATTTACCACAGCTGCATTTTTTATCCAAAGCATTAAATCTTATCACATAAAATTCAACACAAAACTAAAGAATTTCAGAAAAAGATGGCCTATTTCAACACAAAATAAATGGCTTTCCAGATAGATTCTCAAATGTTTGCTTGCCTTCTACAGTTTAAGACTAAGTTGTGTAGTTTTTAAAATATATTTATTAAGTATTGTCATTTAATATCACATCCACTGTAGATTCTTACAGTGACGAGTCTCTTAGCCTATTAATCAGTTCTAAAGTTGATCAGGTCAATTCCTCAACTGTGATTATATATTAAACAATCTAAAGATACGATTAAAAGAAAAAAAAATATTACAAAATAACTAAGACAAATACTTGCACATGTTTCAGAATCTGGGAAGTGTAATTTTCCCAATGTCTCCATTTGTGAACAGTGGTCAATCTGAAGATGCTTGTACTGTGTCAGTAACTCCAGCTACAGAATACGCCTGTATTAAGGATGTGTCTTTGTGCGTACGTGCAGGAGCACGTGTCTGCAGCAGAGGGCTATGTAGTTCCAGTATTTCTCCAGAACACTGCTTTGTTCTTCTAACATCACTACGAAACAAATAAACATTAAAAAACAAAAACCCCAGAAGATAAAGAATACATGGGCAAACTTTTTGTGTCCTTGTTTCTAATTCCTGCCTCTTTCTATTTAAAACATATTAGGTTTTAAGATCAAAATGAGCAGCTTTTCTCTTACTACCTAAGCAAATCCAGTGAAAAGTATTATGGAGATGACAGTGATTGACAATTACATGATGACACACTTGACACATCACATCACATTTTTCTCTCATTCATGCAGGCTTTTTTTGTGTGGTTTTTTTTCTCCCCTGTAGAATATGATATTTATTAATATACTTCTTAACTCCACACACAGGAAAAACTGTTTAACTATCATTTTAACATTTGGCTGTAAAATAAGAGTTAATTCTTTTTAAACAAATTAAACCCCTGTGTTTCAGTACTTTTATTCCTTTAAATATGACCTTAAGCAAGCCTATAATCTGATGCAATAGATACTGTATATGGATTGCACTTTTATAGGTAATACAGATAACAGTATTGTTCCGCTCATGAGGCAGAGGGAGTTAAATCATGAAATATTCAGTTTTAATTAAGATTACTGTATCAAAGGCAAGGCTTAATGCAGAACTGAAGTAAGGATCAAGGTTAATGCCTATTCTAAAGCAAATCTACATAAATTATATTTCACTAGTGTACCATGAATCTTATTTTGTCAATTTATACCACGTGAGATCACAGAAATTAGAGTTGGAAAACAGATATTAAGTCATCTTCATTCTCCTCCCTCCAATGCAGAATCCCTTCCTCCAGTTTATGTCTGAATGCCTTTTCCACTACTGTTTTCAATAGCTCAAGCAGCAGGCATTCCACTAAAATTTCTGGGGAGACTATTACACACTTCAACATCTCCAGCAGAAAGTTGGGGTTTTTTATCATATTCAAAGCTAAGATTCCCCTCATCTTATTTCATTACTCCTACTTAGACCTCTTTGGACTCCTCTAAATGAATCCTTTCTTGGCACTTGAAGCCCATAAATACTTTCAGACATTTTCATCATCCCCTGGTAGCTATTTAGCCAAATTAGTGTAGGGATCATCTCTCCGTCTGAACATCACCAAGCACACAGATAGCTATAAGTAATAATTATATGTGTTCATTTCCTTTAATCTTCACAAGTCATTCCCTGCTAGCCTTTAATTTTTGCCACTCTTCATGCCTACGTCTTCTTTCAAGTGTTACTACTTTCCAATTATTTTCCTTTCCCTGAGCAGCTTTATTTCAGGTCATTTCCACTTACGCATGCTCACTTGAATTTACCACTTTATCCTGACTTTTCATTGATATGTTAAGTTTTTCATGGTTTTATTTTTAATTTTGTTTGTTTTCTTTTTTTTTTTTTAAATAAAAATTAGGCTTAAATCTCTCCTCTGTTCATGTCAAACTACCACAGAAAAGAAAAAAAAAAGCAACAAAATAACACACACTAAAGATTAGTATTTTGGCATATCAAAAATATGATAAACATAATTGCCCAATAAATTCAGATCGTTTACATTACTCAGTTGTATGTTTGGCTTTGTTTTTCCTTTATGCACCACGAACTTTGGGCAACCAGTCTGGAACACCTTTGGTTTTCAGGTAATTCACCTTTTAACTTTGTATTTATCGTTTGCAGTAATTGCATGAACACGTTGACCAACAGGAAAATTACATTAGGACTTCAAGCATTATTTTTCATCTCCTATCCTACTGATGATTCCTATCATGTTTGCTGCCTTTCCTCCTGACCACTCCACCACACTGAGCTATCCCCAGTGCCAGAGCACAATGTAAAGTTAGAAAAGCTTCACCTGAGCCAGACCAAGACGGCTTCGCCCTCCTCAGATGGCAGCCTGGCTCACTGAAATGAATTCTGGACACTGAGCAGAATTCATATTTGGACTATTTTTGGTATGAGAGTTGACAATAAGATATTGGTTTGAGTAGGTGTTAATCTAATTGTAGAAGTGATAAAAGGAGATTTCTTTTCTGCTAAGGAGATTCAGCCAGGCAAACACTCCACCAGCACCTCTGTTTCTCCCCATCATTAAGAAGCAGCCTGGTTCTCTTCATGGCTGCCCAGAAAACATGCTAACTTAAGCGGTCAAATAGGATCCACAGGCTAGTCCAGTGAAATGCCTACCACAAAGTTAAAATCAACAAGGTCTCAATGCTTTTTGCTTTGTCTAGGAGGGAAGGAAAAAGGCAGGCCAAGCATGTGCTGACCAGCAAACCAGCCTACCATGCAAGAGCTCCAGTCAGTCAGTCACCATGTGTTCCCAATTAGCCATCCTTCCCCCTTACCACTACTACTGGTAGCCCACTGCATTTTATGATACAAATTGAAAATTTAAATAAAAAGCTTAACTATATCAAAAGCTCATCTGTAAGAGCTATGTATCCAGTATCTCTCACTATTAACTAACAATCAGATAAACCCAGAAGATACAAGAATACAATTAAAAAGCAATACAGAGAGATTATGCCATTCATGCCCCTGCTATACCTGTGCAGTGAATCAGAACAGATTACTTCAGTCTCCCAGTCTTCTAGGCCGTCAGTCTAGCATCTTTCACAAGCACTACAGTCACACAAATTATTAAAAAGCTTTTCCCTACACCATCAGTGTTATACATCCATTAGAGGCCACTCCAGGCTAGAAAATATCTGTTGCAAATAGTCTTCCTAGGCCATATGCTAGTAATAAATAAAAAAGGCTGGAAAAGATCATTTTCTGACAACAATCTTCAGTTTTCTTCTCATGTCTGTGTGGTAATCTCTTAAGTCAATCTGTTTACTTTCTGTATCAACTACAGCAAATTTTTTATGTATATCATTTGTTAGTTCATCTTTTGACATTCTCCTTCGTATTTCTTACCTAGACACCTAGAACATGGAACACCCTCTTGTTCGTTTTATGTAGGTCACAGATGGTCTACAACATATCCATCACTCTTCAATTATTAAACTAGATCAGCTTGGGTCTTCAACTTCTCTAGCTATGCCTGTTAATAAATACTACAGCTACCACCCCTCCTGGTTTTTCAAATTTGCTACTAACCAGAGGCAGAATTCAGGACACTTCAGAAGACACAGATGTTCTGTCTGTATATTCTACTCCTCATACCATAATGTTTTAATACATTTGTAAAAGGATGACAAATTTCCCACTCTTCATTTGTATTAGATTTCAAGAAACATTTATGGAAGGTGAACAGGTGGGGGTGGGGGAATGTATGTAAAAACATAAACATGGAAAGATGGATACCTTTTAATGTTCTGTATGAACTGCTATGAAGACTTAGCATCATGTCCTGTTAGAAATGGCAACACACATATATATATATAATCATTCTGAGAAATAAATTTTAGTTCGAAAACAAGACGATAATTTGAAGATCAAAACACAGAAATTTTGTAACTGGGCTTTTTAGAAAGACCTTTCTCTATATGGCTAACAGCAGGGTAATGGATATTCATCTGAATGAAGCTGAAGTTACCCTATCACATGTTAATGAAACATCTGCTTATCTGAAATAGATCTGTCTTTAAATATTTCTATTTTCATTTCATTTAATCTGTGCCCAAAAAACTACTCTGAATAAGTTGTATTTTTAAATTTTACCTCTAAAACACTTCCTGAAATTTTAAAAACTGAGTAGCCTTCCATTTTTTTTTTAATTCTTATATGAATTCCACTTGCAGAGATTATATCCAGCCTCTTCCTATTTCAAAACAACAAAGGTAGAAGATTCTACCTTTCTTGACATGTCTGGCTTTCTCATGTGTAAAGAGATCACTCTTAGAGTTCTCCACAAGACACTGAGCTGTTCTGTAGTTGCTGTTATTGAAATAGTGCTCAAAGACATATTCACATGGCAATTTCAAGGATGTAAAATGACAGATCATCATCACAGAATTCTGCAAAATACGCTTCTACCAGGGAAACCTTGTCATTGAAAAGACAGTGTTTCAGCTCAGGAATAAGTAAAAAACAGTCCAGCAAAAAGGGATGGGAAGGCAAATACCAGCTTGGTCAGTCATGAAAGGCAAACCTGGGCATGCTCTTACCAAGTATACAATGCAGCATAACTGGCCAACTTAATCCACAGGAGGAATGTGTGAAGGTGTATAAATCAATTATTTCTCCTCTTCTGCAAACATTTTAACAAGGAATATGACATCCAAGAAGGGATATATTTGACAGTGGTTTCTCTTCTGTTTGTTTCACAAGCAGTTGAAAGTAATTATTGAGAAAATGCCTTTTGGTCAATATGAAGAATAATTGCTGAGAAAACACTTCTTAGTCCTTCAGGATAAAACAGCTTTAGATAGCTACAGTGTAAATATTTGCATCTGAGGCTGTCTTGACTCTACTTCTAGTTGATGGAGCAAAGTAAATACACCAGGACATGGTTCATTGTAACCTAATATAGATTTTAAAACTTTTCATAAACAGAGTGCTTTTAGATGCTCATGTCTACATCAGGGTACACACTTATTCCTCTCCATTAACTAGAAAAGCATGCATACTGGCTCAGATATATTTTTACTATACAGACAGTTATATATAGCTAGAACCAATTTAATCCAAAATAATGAAGAGTATTTCTTCTATTGTCTGCCCTCCTTCACCTCATGTGAGAAATTACATCATAAGGTCGTAAAGACAGAGACTCTGTGTAGCACCAAATGCACCTTCAGATATTTAGCACCATTTTCAGCCTTTAAAATAACAAAAGTCATCTTCAGCATCATCATCAATTTCATGGCAGATTCACATACTGATTAGCCAAACAGGGATTTTTTTCTAAAAACATACTTCTCAGAATCAAGCTTTTCTAAGGCTGATCTACTATAGGATTTGTTTCATCTTATTCTGTTACTCTTCATATTTTAAATAAGCAGTATTTGCAATATAAACTTTTAATTGGTGAGATTTACTAATACGCTGCTATACGTTTTCCACACTGCTTCCCCCTCCAAATATTTTCCAGTTTTCATTTCCATAGATGCAGAAGAGAGATTATGCCAATTCTTAACTATTCGTCATCTATCAAGAGGCATTCTTTTGTCAACAAGCTTCGTATTTTGAAATCCTATCTTTCAAATTAACTGTAATGCAGCTGCTTCTTTTGTCCAAGATACTGTGGCAAGCCCCACTATACCCTATCAAATGAACACAGAAAGCAGCGGAGGGTCTTTGGGGGAGGAGGGATGTCAAGCAGAAATTCAGTAGCTAGAACTGAGTGCAGCTGGCAGGGCAGAAACAGTACAAGTATTTACCAAAGTGATCCAACATATCCTTTAATATAGCGTTTTGCTACCTCGTGTTCTAAACACTGTACATGTATGCAGCACTGGGACTTTCCAGCCTCACCAAAAACTGGAAGGGGTCCCTGGTACACATTTAATGCTACAAATCTATTTCACATGTAATGCAGCAAAATCAACTGTATTGAAGTGGCAGTAGGTGTGCTAAGTACCTAATGAGAACATAATCCAGATAGGGAGATGTTAAAAGCATGTTAGGCAGGGAAAAGATGCATGGGACCGTATCAGCACTAGTCCAAGCGTATCAAGTAAAAAGAACATAAAATTATAGCCAACACTTCGACCAGTGGTTCTGAACCATCTTTCATGCTGTTACTGAAGTAGCAATTATATTCATTACTGTATGTGCAAGGAAGTAAAGACATATTTAGTAAGTGAAAGCTTGCAAAATTAAGATCCTAACAAGATAGCTGTGTCCTTACAACTCTGCTGAATTAAACACCAAGGAGCAAGTAAAGCTATTTAGTCTAAAAGACAATAGCAGAAAAAATTAAAGCAGGCAAAATTGTTGTTGAGTAATCTTAAACCTGGAATTAGACTTTAATTCTAGCTTCTAGGGAACTGAAGAAATGGGAACACTCCGTGTAACTATTTAACCCCAAGGGCTAGTTCTAGTTTTGAAATGGTGTTTCTTAAAACCAGGTTCTATACAAATGTTCTATACAAATAAAGAGATAGTTCATTCCCCCAAACAGGTTGTGATCCAAATTGTCAAGAGAAAACAGCCAAGTTATTTTCAAGAAAGGGATGGATAAAATTTATGAAGAGTGTTAATGATGTCACCTCAGGGCTCAACAGGTTCATTCTAGTCATAAATCTTCCTAGTCATATCACCTTAATTCAAGAGACTTGCAAGAGAACTACCAAACTTTACCCTAAATCTCAGATTTACTGTATCTTACCATTGTGTCCTAGCTTACTCCTATGGATAGTTGGTGATTCTGGAATAGATTATGTGCATACACTAAATGGTTAAAACAAAGTGATTAAAAAAACTTGTCATATACAGGCTGGTTTTAGATATATATGTTATCAAGAGAGGTTGTGCAGTACTTGCTTAATTAATCTTTGGTGTCTTAACAGATGAACCAGATGTACTATTATGTTCTTTGTTCTTCCCTAAAGAGGGGATGAGCCGATTACTTCTCTCCAAACAATAGGAGTTCATGTACCATAGTGAAGAATTTTTTTTTTTAATCTGGGAGGCAATCACTAACAAGCTTCAGCTGCAACTGCTTGATGTAAACACAGTATGAATTTGTTCCTGGAGTATTAAACCATGTTCCTTCCATTTAAGTACATGGAACCAACTTCTAAATAAGTATGTAAAGAAAGGGATGGAAAAGACAGAGTTTGGAAGAAGGGAAACTGTTTCATCTTTCATGCATTCATATTTACTTCTTTTATATACTAACACATTTTCATAGATAAGTTAAAATTTGCAGTTTCAAATACTGTTTACAAACAATGCACCGAGAGAACAGAAGTTAAAGAAACTGTTGGTTGATGCAACACATTCTCTGTTATATGCATGCAAACTAAGACATACGAAGGGCACAAAGAAATATATAACATTAACCACACAGGGCCTTAAGAATTGATTGTGAAAGTTATTAAGAGATTCACAGAGTATATAAAACACATCACTACCGTAGCAAACTTGACCAGCTACTTCAAAACCACATTTTTTAACGTTATTATATTTGAAAAGTACAAATTTATTGTAAATCGAATTTAGAAAGCCTTAACATATAACTACTTACTGGTTTATGAATCTGAAAATTCTTAGGAAGATGCTACTGAAATAAAAAACTATGATTAAATATTAGGAAAGTTTCAAAATTAGACAATTTTTCTAGATAAAAGACAGAATAAATTTAGGAATTCCCTTTATTTTCCTGATAAACTCAATCTCATCTGAAATCCTTGCTCCCTCCCACTCAATAGCCTTTCCCCTGTCATAACCAAAACTTCTTCCATAGAACTGTTTCAAACCACAACAATTTTTCCTCTGAAATATATTAAGTGGTTTTTAGATTAAGTACCAAACTGGGCACTATCACCAGAAGCTCTTCTCAGAAAGAAGGCAATGTTTCTATCTTAAATTAAGGAAAAGAAAGAAATAAAACAGATAGAATTTGATTAAGAAAGCCTCACAAGAGTTTGTAAACTTGTATTTACAGTATAGCTCCGAAAATGAAAATAAGATCAAATAATGTAACATAGCTCAAACAAAATTTTTTTTAATAAAAGATTTTTTCTGTATCAACTAAAACTGGAAGGAATCAAGCATATTAGTTTCTTCACAATTTTAAAGTACTACCTGAACTAAGAATACTTTCCTTTTTATTCATAGCCACTCGAGGACTTAAAAAAAAAAAAAAAAAAAGAAAAAAAGCAGTCAGCTATTTGGTTAAAAGTAAGAAACATTTTCTCCTTTCCTTTTGCTTTAACAGCAGGCTCTCTCAAGCTGCTGTAGTCAGTGCTAAAGTGCTAACCTATGTCACCATGCTGTGCATCACATTAAGTTCCCATTTCATCTTATGAATTTCTGCCAGATTAGTCCTGTGACCAGTAACAGAAAATGAGAAAATCAGAGTTATTTATTACCTCTTATCACCATCTTCCCAAACCTACTGAAAATCAACAGAGTACTGATCAATAGATTACTGTGCTTTCCAATCAATAGACAGATCCAGCAAAATAAAGCATGTCTGATGCATAATACATCTATGAAAGAATATAGGTGTTAGGATCAAATACAGCAGTAACAATATAAACTTAGGAAAAAAAAGATGTAGCTACAAATTTGCCAACTGCTAAGAATGATGGTCTAGCAAATTAAAAAAATCTTTTTGGTATGAGTGACCATGAAGTGACAGGATCAAAAGGTTGCATTACAAACTCATTTGCACAAAACCTGCAGGGAATATACAAATTATACATGAATGTTGTATATATTATTATATAAGACTAAAGATATTCTGTGCTGGTAAGATGTGTCTATGTATCTTCACTCGCACTGAAAGAGGAGGGAAGTTTATTCGGACCAGTAATGAGAATGAGATAACCCCAGAGTCTACAGTTTATACTCGATCATTCCTGTCACTGGGAGGCTATGAAGCAAAGGTCTTCAGATGGACTAGATAGAGAGGTGTACCATAAATCTTAATAGTTCTCATGAAGAAAAAAGAAAAAAAAAAAAAGCAAAAAGAAAAAGAAAAGAAAGAAAAAACCCCCAAACAAACAAAAAAGGCTTTTAAGACCTCTTTTATCTAGTTCCAATTTTTGTAAAAATAAATGCTCCACCCTGCAAGAAATTATAGCAGGACCATTCTGGGGATGACAAAACTCCCATGGCCAGACTGGATTAAGCTGTGTAATTTTATGTACCCTCCTCTGAAGCACAAGGAGGACACAGAAGAGGACAGTGAAACACAAGCAGCCATTTGCAGATTAAATTAATAGGACAGAAGCAGCAGCTAATGACATCTTCTCTTGTAATTTAGAATTTGTTAAGTTAGAGAGAGACAATTTTACAGTCATCTCAGTTCTGAATGTTCACTTCTTAATAATCCATAATTCAACATTTTAACAATATATAAAATAATTATTTAAATATACTGACATTTTTGTATACAATTATTTGAATCTCTACCTAATTTTGAGGTACTGCTGTTCAGCACTGCCTAGTATGTGTATAAAGCAGAGTGAAACACTTCAAATTTGGATGCATTATATACTATAATGATGTCTTGAATCAGCTTGCAGTATTATCTATAAGATTATTGTTTTTTAATACAACAGGAAAACAAGAAAATTCACTGCAATATAAACTTCAGTCATGAAGTTTTAAATACTAAGATCAACTAAGAACACAACAGAAATATATTCTACCAAGTTAATGTTTCCTACAACCTTCTCAATTATTTCAGGTAAAATTTTAGCACTAAAAAAAGACAAGCACAACACTTCAGAACTTCCACTGTAAAGGGGAAGCAAAGAAAAGTGGTTTCCGAAAAGAAAAAAAGCAGAAACATCAGGAACTTCCATTTTTCCAGCAATTTGTTGTTTTCAAAAAGACTAATGAAAAAAATAAAATCTGCTTACAGACATATAATCAGTACAAGAGCATGTTGTGTATTTTTCAAACACTTGAAAATAAAAACAGCTCCCACTCATCTTCGTTCTGCTTTGTAATAAGGCCTCTTAGGCACTAATGTAGCACAACACACATTTTTAACCAGACCTTCTCCTCTGGAAACTCACCTACCTGCTCATTTTTCAATGGAGAGTATTCTATTAGTGTTAAACACTTTAGGCCAGATGTAAAATGTTTCTGTGAGCAGTTTCCACAACAGCAAAGAGAGCTGGAGCACTATACAGGAACAGCTGATCTAGCAAAAATAATTCTTATTCTGCCAAGAGTTGTCAAGTGTAGAATGGAAAACTTCGTATATCCAAACTTTAACACAATCCAAACTTGTAGAAGCAATTACAGCGATTTTCATTTGAAAAACCTGTTGACAGTATTCTTCTTTATCAAAGTTGCTACACAAGGGGTTCTAACATAATGCACTAACAGGGTTAGTGCTACAACTCTGATGTGGGTTTCTGATGGCCAGAAAGGCTGTGCCACAATAAAAGCAAATGCTTAATCAAATAAGTAGATAACAAACCCAGACATCTTTCCATTCTTGCAGTCATAATTTTACCATAGTGGGCAACTAAACAAACAAAAAAAAAGTCAGTTTAAATATCAAATTCTCATCTGAAAAAGCAAGGTATAAAGTATGCTTCTAACACAACAGGGACAAAGAACACTTGTAGGTGAATTGCCACATACTGTTGAGTCTACACATATAAAAGTAGCTCTTCCTTTATCTATTTGTGTAAGACAGACAAGAAAGCAAGACAAAATGAAAAGAAACGTCTCAGATTTTTATGTTCCAGGAAAAGGGCACTGCCTGCCCTCCCTCCCCCGCCTTTAATTAAAGGAAATTACATTCCTCTGGCTCCCTCCAGCTGGAAGCATGCTATGTACATCAGTGGTTTTGTGTATTTCTAGTAGACCCATATCACATCGGCACTTAACACACTAAATCTTCCATCTGCAGACCTATTCTAAGGGCAGATAAACTCATGCTCTGTGGCCAGCAATTTGCAATGCTGTTTATTGTTTTGCCAGATTGGAAATCTGAAGTTTGTCAGCCGTCATTCCAAATTCTTACACGTCTATAAATACAGGAGTTTTAGGATTTTGTAGTACTCTTGGGGAAATTCAGACCTTTTTCTCAGAGTCAGTATCAAGCAGATAAGAAATGTCTAATAAATGAAACACAGCCACAATGTGCAATACACCTGACGTGTCACCACATATCCACAGAGATAAATAGCCTTTTTAGAAATCTGTTTCCAAATGCATTATAATTAGAAGTAAATTCCTACTCTATACAACTACCTGAAAATATTCACTGAATATAACCAGTAAAACCAAAGCATTAGAATGAAAAAGCAAACAGAACTGACGTCACTGCTCAGGTATACCTATTTAGTAATTTTCAGCTTTTTGTATATTCTGAGAAGTTATCATACCTCTCTGCATAATGTCTTTTCAAACATTCAGGGATGTAGTAACAGGAAAAAAATATGCAAAAGTATGCAAGACAAAGGATTTCATTCCATTTTACCTAATATAGATAACATAGCTCAAGACTACACGTAGATCTAGTCAATTCTCTTTATGAAAAGCATATGTCATAAGAAAGTAGAAGCAAGATAAAACAGCTAGAAAAATGGTTAGAACTAAATTATTTGAAGAAGCAATTGAAAAATCATTTTGATAGAGGAAAAAGTATTGGTTAATTTTGGATTGTGAATCATAACTGTAACAAAAATACCTACTTGCTTACAGGTTGTGATATGAAATTAATAGCCCTTGTCCCCTTCATTGTAAAATGAGCTGATTTAATTGAAATTGGTGCTGGTAATTCTGGCACAATGCTTCCTGCATAAATTCACTCATGTCCTATACTAAAGCACATTTTTATAAGGAGAATAGTGTTATACTTCTCTCTAAATGTGGGAAATTGAAAATGAAATACTACTCTTCTACAAACCAGAACTGACTAGACTCTCTGAGCTGTTGCAAAATGCACTTGAATTAGACATTATAAAGTTGACTTGTATCCCTCCATTCTGTAATAATTGCACTTGGACAGAATGCACATTTCAAATTCTGCACAACAGGTCCACATGGTCACACAATTCCTACTAGCTGTTCCCTAAGTCTGAAAAAGCACCAACTGTTGTACTTGGGCAAGGAAACCCTATGACTTACCTGTTGTAGGATGCAGACTCCATACCCCAGAGCTGTACTGTTTTTAGCATTGTGTATGAGTATATCTGCAATTTTTCACCATTAAAAATATCTTCTTATCTTTTAAAATACTTCAGTCACATACCCAATCAAAACATCAACTGTGCGAGTTCTGTCCCAGGGACAGAACATAGCTGCCCAGTGCTGGTGGCAGTATCGTCTTCATATGTTAAATTACTACACAATAGTGCATCTGAAGAAAAACATTTAAAGATCTTGTCCTCTGAATTGAATACAGAAATCAATAGTGCTTTAATGTCCATTATCTCTTGGTTTAAAAACCAAGCAAATAAATATAAACAAATTTAGTGACATATTCTAATGATACTGTGTTAAAAGCCAGTATCATGACTAGTTAGAGCTACTAAGAAAAACAGCGAATATTGTGGAGGAAAAGGAGAATTGAAAACTCAAGTGACTAAAACCCTACATTCACATATATGCCAACTTCAATAGTCTAAAATTAAAAACAAAATCTAACTTCCTTTCAAACAATGCACACTAGATATATGAACATTTTATTTTAAAATAGCACAAAACCATGACAAACATCAGATTTTAAGGGGGTAACTGAAACAATTTTGCTACTCCCCTGCACTAGTTATTGAGGAAAGAACCAAATATAACTCAATAACAGCAAGAAGTTACAGCAGGAAAAGCTTAGTCTTGTAACAATTGCAAAAATCAAGCTTCTGAAAGGAACACGTTAACTTTTTGTTTGCAAAGGTATGAAACCATTTTAAGAATTAACCTTAAAAGGCAAACTTAGATTAAGATTAAAGTTGAAATGATATTTAGTAAAAATGAAACATTTTCAGTAAACCTTAGCATTCAACAGAAAATTGAAAACTTTGCTACTTATTAGCATAAGTTTCAATTTTGAAAAGCTAATAACCCGAATTTTCATGTGAAAAGAAATTATGCACAGAAACAAGAAGCAATAAGAAGAATCATGAAATCAGCAACATGACAGATCTTAAAGCAGCTGCTAGTCCTTCTTGCATATCAACTGAGACTGTTGATCAACTTTAACGCCAAGGCATGCTATTTTCTAACAGTACATGGGGCGAATTAATAAGTATTTGGTTCATGTACAGTCTTTCAGTTTACAAATTTAAAAGCACATAAAATTAATGTTCAATTAGTTAAGAAGCCAAATATTTGATTTAAAATATTTTAAACTTCTGCACAATTCAGGAACAATTTCTGTGCTGTACACACAAACAAGAAAGTAAAAGCCTGTGGTATCTAGCAATGAAGTGCATCGATACTGTTAAGGACAATCCAGCTCCTAAATATTTACTTTATTTTTAAAATATAATTATAGAACAACTAACTGCAAAAATCAGTGGAATATAAATTTTCTTAAGTAGTTTAAAACAAGAAGATGCTAAATTGCTTCCAAAATATATTTTAAACTTTGTTACAATTTGTTACTTTATATTTAATTTACCTTTTTTTTTTTTTATAAACAGATTTAATTTCAACTTCTTTGCCCCAACCTGGTTACAGTTTAATACAATCTTTTTGTATCTTTAGGATTCAATCTGAATATATTCTGAAAACTAAAGAATTACAGCTATTCTTTGAGAACACTGCCATCTAGTGTACACTCTAACTCAGGATGAAGTATTTATTTGCATTTTCCTATTCTGCAATGTAGTCTAAGGGGGAATTACACTCCACTTACAAACTACGTCTTCAGTACTATTTAACTGTGCATTGGAATAATGAGATTTGTTCTCTCATCTGGAATGCATGATAAATATGCACACATAATTAATTTTGAAGATACGCTGTAAACGTGTTCTGTAATACATTCACATCTTAAATATACCCAGGTGTTTATCATAACCAAAACTAAGAGAATATACAGCTAACATCCTACACACAAATGTTACTATGTAGTGCTGCCAGTCTTATCATCATTCCCCCTCACATTACTTGAACAAATTAAACTGAAATTTACTCCTCGAGACTGTCAAAGTTCAGGCAAAGCTCTAATTGCACAACTGCAGTTGACAGTCAATTGTTTTACTTCTTGCCTGTTCTTTCATCTTATGCCTTAAAGGTTGTGCTCTTTCCTTCTTAAAAATTAAAATTTGCTCAAACATCACAGTGAAAGTATCTTCAAATGCTTGAAGAAAATGCAGAAAGAAAGGCTTAAAACAAGAAGTACCTACGTGGTAGGTCATCAGTAGATTTAGAGCACAAGCAAAACCAATCTGAACGTTACTTGGATTGTACCTTATGTTCCTCCGAGTTTCTAGAACAGTTTCATAAGTCTCCGTTTCTCACTGAACTAAACCTAGATCAGTCATTGTTGATACACTAACATCACCAAACGAGACAACCACCTTTTGCCTCAATATTCTGTGCTTCAGCTTCAACACTTCACGCCTTAAATTAAAAAAATGCACTACCTAGAGCAAAACACAAAAGCAGCATCCTGCAAGGAAAGGGATGTGACCAATACCTTGACTGACAGACTTGATCAGACTTCGCAGTACACTGAATTAAAGGATCAACACAACATTCCTATAAACGCAATTATCTCAGGCTACATCTGACACTAGTGATAAAAAAAAAAGAACTAAAAGATACAGATGGACAAATGTATGAATTTTTATGAACACTAGGTGCCTGTGTTCTTTGTACTCCAAATTTGCTGTAAGGTGCTACAAGGCTGCAGCCGTCATCCAAAGGCTGGTCAGAAACTACCTGCTTCAGCAACCTTTGGTGTCTTTTCATATGGCATTTGCCCATAGGAAACTTCATGTAGCTTTGAAATAGTTACAGTGCAAGGTTTCCTTCTGCAAGCATAGTGAGTTCCCGAGGTGCCATGAAATGACAGAAAAAAAGCAAGAAACAAGTACACAATGCATAAATGTGCCTAAACTTACTTTTTCAGGCACTTTCCTGAACACCTCTGAAAGCTAATTCATTGACTGCTCAATGGGGTGCAGATCATATGATGAAAAAAAACCGCTCAGCTAATTAAAACAAAAAAGTAAATGCTTATATTAAAAGATTTTTGAGGTTCTGGTCATCTAATAATTTCTCATGCTTCAGAATCATATAATAGCCTTTACCTAAAGGAGCTTGACTGGAAACATGTGAAGGTGTAAGTTGCCTACTGCGGCTGTAAAGCACCGGGGTCCCCACCACTATTAACAAAGAATTTCCATACCATTGATTATTTAAATGAAGTACTACAATTCTCTAGCTCCTCTACTGTCTGATTTTCCAGTATGTATATTTCTGGTTGGTTATTATACAAATTTGAGAGATTACTTTTGCCAAATATTTGTGTGAACACTGAACAGCGATGATTAAAGCAGTAGCGAGATTGTTTAGGTATCTTGAGCATATGTTTCCTAGAACTTAACATCAACACAGATATCAGACTGAATAATCCTTGGTCAAATCTGAGATCTAACAAGAAAAGGCTGAAAATATACCCATCAGAAAAAGTTAAGCACAACTGGAAAGCAGGAAAAGAAATAAAAATCTTCTAAGGTGGGCATGAAAGATCTAAGAGCCAAGCTGACAATAAAAAACTATCTTTACTTATTCTGTGTAACTATTTACACTTGACAAACCCAGAGCTCTAGAGAAATCTCCAGATTTACTTAATTCCACCCAATTCTACAGTTATGCTGCCACCTAGTGAAATGGCATATTGATTCTCCTCTGCAAGATGAAGTTAGTCCAAATGAAAAACATCATCCCTAAGATACACATATCACAGCAAACACCTTTCACCTGCAAAAAGCTGCAATTTCCCTCAGCTCCTCCTTTATCACTACATTTTTGTAACGTGTTACATGGTGACTAATTTGGCCACAGAAAAAAGATAGCTATAAGAATGTTTCAGGACATTACACAGATAAAAATTTGAATTCATAGCTAGCAATACAGATAAATATTACTTTGAGCCCTCAATTTAAATTGTTGTTATGGTTGTTTTCCCACTACATTTCATCTGAATAATGATTGACAAAACACAATTTAAAACCTTTTCAAAAATTCCAGACATTAAAAAGGAAACCAAGAAAGTAAGTACACACCCACCTGAGAAAATATATTTGCCGTTGGAGCAACTCTGTTGTCCACAATACTATATAATATTGCTAACAATCTGTCCAGGGGAAATGGCTTTGGCCCAAGGAGGTGATTGCTGGTCTGCAACAGAAACAAGAGTTTTCAATCAAACAGATCTTCCCTGGAGCACCACAAGATGTTATTCTCATGCCTTTTTAGTCTCTGGGGAGGCACTATAATTCACAGCAGTCTTTTCCTACAGCCTACCTACAAATTATGGAAAACATCAGGTACATGCTTATTGATCAAGATAAAGATACAGACACAGAGCTCTATTTAACATGAATTCAAACTGCACAATAAACAGTAACATTTTTTAGCTATAACAGAGGATCTGATACCAAATTTCCTGTGACTAAATGTAAAGATTTACTTGTTCTGTTAAATTACCTTGCCCAATCTAAGGATTAAAGAGGAAAGACTACATTTCATGGCATTCTCAATAAATAGCTTTCTTTACAGTTTAACAACAGTGAGACATGTTAGGCTTCTTAAATGCACACAGAATTTCTAGCTAGTAAAATAAAATGTAAAGGTTAGGATTTATTCTATTGTCTACAGTCAGTGTACAATTCACAGTCACTTAGGGGAGTTCGTCTAGACCAGAGGTCCTTGTCCACCTCAGCTCTTCTGTGAATTTCATTTTCTAAAACAATTTAAAATTAAAAAATAAAAAAATAAATTTAAAAAATTGCTCTATTATCTCTGGAGGAGTAAAATGTATTAAGCACTCATTTTTTCCAATAAAATGATTGAGTTTTTTATATTTCGGTTGATTTTAACTTCTAAGTTTTCATATTCTCTTTTGCTTCCTTTAAACCACAATGAAAATGTTACTATTTTGATACTAAAACCAAATAAAACATTTATCACCAGAAAATTAGAAATAAGAACAGTTCAACTTACTGCTTTACATAGGAAACACGTTTACTACTGCATTTTTTCTTTCTAAAAATACACTCAGTCATAGGACAATTCTGTCTGGAAAGGACCTCAGGAGGTCTCTAGGTAAATCCCTCCTGTTCAGAGCAGGGTCAGCTAGGTGGTCAGGTCAGGCTGCTCATGACTTTATCAGTCCAGTCTTGGAAACCTACAGAGACAGAGACTTCACCACCTCTCTGGGAAACCAGTGTCACTGTCTGGATGTCTTCATAATGCAAAGGGTTTCCTTTATATCCAGTATGAACATCTTGTGTATTGTTTCTCATTCTCGCACCATCCACCCGTGTTGATGACCTCCTTGCAGGTACAGGACAGACTGCTTTTGGGCCTCCCTTCTCCAGCCTGAAGAACTGCAGTTGCCCCAGCTTCTCCTTGCAGGGCAAGTGCTCCAGCCCCCAACTGTTTTGATCTCTGCTGAACTTGTTTTTTGTCTTGTACTGGAGGGGGACAAAACTGGCCAGAGCATTCAATTCAAGAGTGCTGACTGTGAGGATGGAGAGCGCATCCATCTCCCATGAGTTCAGCTGGCTAAAATACAGAGTTGAGCTGGCTGAGCCCAAGGTCAGCTGCTCTGCTGGTAAGAGCTGTTGTATAAAGAGCCACCTGCCAGCTACAGACAAAACTGTGTTACCAGAACACAGTGTATTTACTCAGCTTCACATTTACAGAGCTATTCTGTCCCTTACCCTTCTTTTGCACCACACACATCATCTCCACACCTCAGCTGACACTGAGGGACATTTTAAGCATTAGAGGTTATTGTACGTAGCAACATTTAATCCAACCGAATTCACAGAAATATGAGCTCCTGATTTTTCAATGTTAAATATTTTTTAAATAACTAATTTTAGAAAAAGGAGAAGTACAGTTCATAGGGAAAATCCAGATAGTATCACAACTCGGGCAACACTGTCAACTGTAAGACTACAGAGATTTATTTATGACCCAGACTGCCAAAAGTTCTGACAAGGGAAATACTTGTTTCCTTTTAAGTTTGTATTTTATTCGCTCAGCTTTGACATCCAGTTTCCTTTTTTTGTAATGTACATTGATTTATTTTTGCTATCAGAGCAGCCAAGACTAAAGACTATTTTCAATAGAAAATTTGTTTCAAAATGCTTCTGGGAAAGAACACCTCTCAAATATAACACCAGAACCTCTGTGGTGTTAATCATCAGTAAAACACAACCCCTCATTTCTTCAGCAAAACAAAAGGCATTTCCAATACACATTTTAGCTTTTCAGATCCAGGAGGTGTCCCCAGAGCTACCTCTTGGCTAACGAAGAAAGCAGTGTGAAAAATAATGGAAACATAGTTAAAACATAACACTTCACCCTCAGTCAGGATGGAGGTAGAAGTTATGAACTGTACAATCCCCTGCCCTTCTGCTTCTAAACAGACCAGATCTGTGAAGCATATTCTATATTACCAAGAGAAAAATGTCAACAAACAGAGTAATTAAAATGTGTGCACTCCAAGCAGCTAGCAGTGTAGTAACTCCCAAAGTTTTGTTTAGTGTGCCATTACTTCACAAGTTTCTTGCTCTTGTCAGATCTGCGCTTCAACAGAATGCTGTTTTACATTTCAGATTATCCAAGATGCTTTCCTTCTGGAAAAGCTAGAAGAATTAATTGTAAGAGGATGTAGCTTCTAGAAGAAGCAATTCCTTTTTATTTCTTTGACAGAAATAGACTCCTGGAAGAATAGGAGTGGTTCAGAAATACCTCCAAATAGAACATAGTAAAGAGTAAGATTTTTACAAATCTTCAGCAAGGAGCTAAAGCAGAATACCACATGGAATAGTATTTATAAAAATCCAAGGGACTCCTCAGTTCACTTAAAAACAAAGATACCTTCCACATTCAGAAAACCTCTTCCAAAAGTTTTCTATCCATTAAATTAGCACTGTGTGTATGATCTTTCCACCTTGGCAATACACTCATTTAATGGTTCAAAAGAGACTTCTCCCCAGTTGCCACTATCTGTGCTCATGTGTTTTATCTAGAGTTTCATGTTCCCACTGTTTAACTGGCTTCTCTTTCACTGTCCCACAATTGTGAGCGATGTAGTCACGCTTCAAAAGTTCACAAACAAGAATGACAACCAAAAGCATTCTTTAAAGAGTAAAAGCTTAACCCAACTTAAATAACCTGCACAAAAGGGAGAAAGTCCTTAACCTAAGTTGTCTGAATTCTAAACCTTTTTAGCATATACTTCAAGATAGAACTGCATTTCTCACTTTTTTTAGAAGAAACCATTTCTGATCTTCCCTGGTTGCTGTATGAATAAAACCAGTTGTAAGCTAGAAATTCTGATACAAAACAAATCCTAGACTGAAGTTGAAGCGGATATACTAAACAAACTCTTTTCCAATAAAAACCACACATACACATATGATAATTCTGGCAGACTGACATCTGAAAAAGCATACTTCTGTGAAAGTAGCTTCACCAGGAAGATCTCTCCCTTGTCACTAAACTGGAAAAAACATTGTTCCAGAGCAAACAGGCTAAGAAACCAATTCTGCAGTTATTGGCAACAAGGCAGTCAACAGAATTATAAATTCAATTTTTTTGCCCTCATTCACAAGATCTGGTTTTTTTACAGACACAAGATCTAATGGGAAGAAGAAAACAAAACAAAACAACAAACAAAAAAAAAAACAAAAAAAAACCCACAAGAAACACTGTACCTAAACTTTTAAGGAAGGATTTATGTCAGCTTCCTGCCAAGTAGGTATGTGCAACCCAACTAGTTTCCTTAGCTCCCATTATAGCCAGTAGGAAAGCCAGTAGAAGTCTAACCAATACAGTTTATGGTGCAATTCACCTGAGTGAATATAAGACCGACTTTAGTACGAGACGAATCATACCCTACACTCCAATGACTGCATTGACTAGCTCTGCACTGTCTATAAAAAGAGAGCAGCTTAGATGCAGGCACCCACTTGGATTTAGGTGAATCTGATCTGTAAATCAGACTTTAGACCTGTTTCTCGAAAGAAGGTGTATTCATACAAGTTGTCACACCAACACCACCTGAAGAAAATGAGACTTTATTTGTAACACGACACATGTAATCCTTTAGCTCTGTATTTCAGTTTCCCTCACTATGAAATCACAGTAGAAAATACACAAGTTTACATCTCAACCTCTACGGTACAGTTAATATGATCATGACCTCAGTATTGACTCTTCATCAAATCTCTCCTTTCTATTTCTTTCACATTCCTAGCTCTTCCCATCTCCCCAGTTGTTCCCATCTCATCATCCAAGTTGGAGATTTATTGCAGGATCAGAAGCAAAGGATTATTAGGCCATGTATCATCTTAAATTTTTTTCCTATTATTTATATTGCCTATAGCTGCACAGAGATGGTAAGATTGTTTTGGCAAGGATTTAGTGCTGTCTGCACGCTCTTCATGTATAGATTTGTTTAAAAATAGTTACAAATAGTTCAAAAAAGTTACAAGTGTTGAAATTTGATTTCTCTTATTACATTACAGCTATAAATACACATAAAGGTATTTGCTCTTCCTAGCATATCAAGCCTCTTGTCGGTCAAAACTGGTCTAGCTTCACTGATACCAATGGTATTTAGCTATTTTTAACCATGAAAAGGTTACTTAAAAGTCTGATGGAATCCTAAAAAAAAAAAAACAACCAGAAGGAAGTGTGAAGTTTCCAAGCCTCCACACACAATCTTAAGCTCCTGTATCTCACTGCATCACTGGGAATTACAGTGACTTTCAAAACTACTAACCACTTACTGTTCTAATATCTTTGAGAGAAATTCTGATAACTGCTGCCTCCTTGTAAGATGTCCTTTAACTAGCTTCATTAAGCACATTTTGTTGTACACAAAAATATGGCTTCGGGAGACAAATTTATGCTATATTCAATGAAATGATGTGTGCATCATACCGGAATAATAATTGTAATTTATGCAATTCTGTTGATTCTACAGTAATCAATGAGGCAAAACAAAATACCAACCAAGCAGTACAGTAGAAAGAAAATATTTGTCACCAAGCTCAGCTTAGAAAAATACATACCTTTTCATGCTTCTTCATAAAGTTGGTCTTTCTAATTTTCCCATGATGCTGTAAGCAACAGACAAGAGCAAATATTATATGTAAATTATTTCATGCTCCTTCCATAGAGAAGACAGAATCAAAACAGTCAACAAATAACTATGCACTACACATGGTAGTATGCTAGCCTGGTCTGCTTCTTTATTACAGCTCCACTGTTTGTCTCTGATGTTATTAGCAATCCTTGCTAGAAGCCCTAAAATTACACTTGCCTCGTTTCTCGCTTCATTGTGTCCCGAGTGGTGCAAAACCAAAAACCAACACACAAATATTTTTGGTGACAGGCATAATTGTTTTTTTTCCTGGTCTGATCAGGGACAGATGCAAAGAGGCAGTAAAAATTTGATTTTAATATAACTTCATGCCATAATTGTCCTCCTACCTTCAACCATCTAATGAAAAAGACAAGAGGTTTCATTTCTTTCTCTTTGCAGAGAAGTTTTAAAGATGGCTACCTCATTTAAAGAAAAAAAAAATCCATCTCAGTTTTCATCTTTTATCTGCTCCATTTTAGAATTCTGATAGTACACAAGTTGGCAGAATGACAACCAGGAATTAAATCAACAGAATACAAAGATAGTTCAAGGTGCAGAAGCTAAATGACAAACAGAAAGGGGGGGGGGAGAACATCATTTCACTTCAGACGACACACTTTTAAAGCAGCCTTAAGAAAGGAAGGACTGTCCAAAGAAAATAATTAGGTGTTCTTGGATCTCAGCTGAAAATCTGAGGGCAAGACAAGGATAAAAATACACTACAAAAAGATGTTATAAATGAACATGTACAAAAAAAATAAAAACAAAAAGTAGTGACATGAAGGATGACGTGTAAATGATTTAAAATCAGTGAAGAGGTATAATATTTTTTAAACGTAGTTAAGTGCTTTCTCCAAATAGCACCTGATGAGTTTTTCCACAGCCTTGAGAAGCGTACCTTATTAGTAAGTGTACCTTACAAACATGCCCAATGAATCATGGAAAAGATATCTCAAAGGAACTCTTTCATTATAACACTTGATACCTCATACTTCGTGTTTGTGGACCTCAGTACTCAGCCATGTCAAGAAGACCTCAGTAATTGTGCCTTTTCTTGACTGACTTCTGAGGCGCTTTAAGTTTCCTTTAAATAATTTGCCAGACTAAAAAAAAAAAAATACTTCATTCAATTAATACATATCACACATAGAGACAGCAAAGTAATCTCTTTACCATGCCTTTGAGAAGAAGACTGCAGTGACTGTAACAGAGACCTTTCGGAAGGGAAAGTGATCAAACCTGAGGTTATACGGCATGCAAGTGATGGACCACAACAAACTGCATTCATGCTTTTTAAGGGTTATACTGGGATCTCCACATGGTGTATTTAAGTTGCATCAAGTGTGTCAAAGAGAGTGAGCAGGTGCTCTATTTCTGTGCAAGCACAAGAACATCAGCTCTGAATTTCCTATTTTCACTTAGTTTTTATCCTGTTTTCTATCAAAGTGATAAAAGGAAGACTTCATGTAGACTGCTATTCTCTTTTTTGTTTTAAGGACTACCTTTTAAAACCAGTTCTGTATTTTTCTCTCATTCTACTGAAGAGCTCTTGAATTTTCACACAACTAGTAGCAATGCTGCCAATTACTACTACTATGCTTTATCAGGCTGTTAGCATTTCAGGCTACCACAAACTGTGACTTTAGCTGTAGTTTAGCCTGGCACCTGTATCAATAATGCACATTACACACATTGTGACCTGCTCCAGGTGATCCTGCTCTGGCAGGGCGTTTGGACCAGATGATCTTTCGAGGTCCCTTCCAACCCTTAACATTCTGTGATTAGCAGCTTAATGAAAATCTCTTTGTTTGCATCTCTTTTGCTATCTAGCACTCCAGAAGATACTTTTCTGTAATCTACTCTGAATCTCATTACAAACCTGATAAAAACAACTTCTGTTTTCACAGTCCCCATGACTTATAAAAACACTCAATTTGAACTCCCCAAAGTAGGGAGTTGTTGGGCTTTGAGTTGCAGCTAGTTTTGAAAATCGCCTTAGCACCTGATGAAGGACCAACTGCTATCAGAGAGTTTGTGTAGCAAGAATGGAAACTTCTGCTTCACCAATTCTTGGGAAAGACACTTAATATCACTGCTGAAATACCTTCACAGTCCCTGTTTCAAAAAACCTTCAGAATCACATTTATTGTACAAAAGTTTAGTAGGGTTCATGTGCAAGTGTGGAATCTAACTTCAGAGATACCAAAGAAGAAAGGAAAAAAAAATAAATTGAAAAGGTTGTTCACTGAACACAAGAAAGATGGGGCGCTTTTCTGACTTGACTCTTTTCTTTCAGTTCAAAGACTGATACGGAAAAAATCCAGGCAAAAACACTTCTTCAGTAAATAAAATCTCTTACAAAGAAATTGCTTTGGACAAGTGTAAAGAACAAAGGTTGCCCATAAAGAAAACTTGTCAATCTGCACTTACTACAAGTAATCCTCCACTCTTCTCAGGAAAGGACTAGACACAAGTGTGAAACATCTACAGCTATCAATGTAAGATCATAACAGAAGCACAAACCATATGTTTAAACTAAAAGCATACTTGTTTTTTCATCACTAGAAACTTACGTAACTTCTCAAAACACTTATCTACGTTATTTTTCCCAAGAGAGAAACCAACAAAATGAGGTAGGTTTGAGGCGCATGAAGAACCTAGTTAAGAAAGATATAACCTACAAACTACAGCACCACAGTGTTAGCTTGCAGCATGACCACAACATAGCCCGCCCCTCCCTCAAATAAAATAAAAATTAATAAATTTTAACCTGTACAAGGCAAGAACTTAGAAAAAATGCTCTTTAGCCCAAGATTTGGTAGTGAGGATTAATGTATTAATCCTAAAACATGTAGTACCAACATTTCAGCTAATGGAGCCACATCTTCTGCAAAAGCAACTGTTGGTACGTTTCTGTTTCAGAAGCTTAAAACTGTATAAGTTAAAAAAGCACTATGCCCTTTTACATCATGAAATGTTAAAGCAGTCATGGTTTGTAACTTACTCCAGGAATTTCAATGTGGCTTACAGCTATGAACAGTGCAAGCACTCCACTAAAAACTTTACAGAACAGAGCTGTATCAATTCACAAAAGCAGAAAAACTACTTGTGCTCCAAGTGTTCTACATGCTTTGACATGAAGAGGAAATGGTGTTTATTAGAAACTAATCTAAGTGATCATAATCAATGACAATATGTGAGCTACAGAAAAACTTCTGATCAAATGAATCACACAGTGAAACATAGCTCAAAATGAACAGTTCAAGAGTTTTAAAGTAGGAAATTCAGCACAGAGGAAACCAGTAAGCAGCATTAAGAAAAAAAAAATCTCATTACCTTAAGAAAGAATCTCTTATCTGTCCTAACAGGATTGTAGGAGGCAAGGTAAGCAGCTATTAGAAGAAATTTGGAGTAATAAGGAAGTTCCACATGCGAATGTGCAGAAAGTCCTATAAAATAAACAAACAGTTTATGAGTCACTGAAACCCATCCTAAACATCTACAAACTTCAAACTAGACTTGTTACATTCTCCTCCTTTTCCTTCTCAACTGCTCTACTCCTGTAACTAACTGAGTATGGCCACTGACTCAACTTCGTTATCACAGGCACAAAACCAGTGAAGAGCCAAGGAATAGCACAAAGTCAATCAAACATTCTCAGCTCTTTGTGGGCTTATCTCAGAAACTGTATTTGAAGCATTATAAATTACTAAGGTGTAATCTCCCTCAAAATAAATAAATAAATAAACAATCCAGGCTACTGTCATTTAAGGTAATTGTTCTGGCAAACCGGGCAGATGAAGAGATGTATTTAAATACAATGGCAAAGTTTTTTCCAAGACCCAGCTTTCAGGCTGCTCCAGACTCTGCCAGAGAGCTCAGCCGGGAACAGGGCTGGCATGGTGGAGAAAGCAACAGTGCTGCACTTCTCAGAAATAGCTCAGCATCTCACAATTTTTAGCCAGCGTTTCACTTCCTACAGAAAGTGTTTTCAAAATTCTAAACTTGATCCAGTTGACCTAGCCTACTACAGGTACACTTCATTAAGATTAACGTCTCACACATTACAAACTCACAAGAAATACAGTCTGAGTATTTTCCTTCCCTCTTTTTACTTTTACTTGCTGGTTTTTTCCCCCCTTTACATTCCTGCACCATAGTTGCTTTTTTCACACAGGTCATGCATATGAATAGGATGATTCAACCACCTGATTTTACCAGTTGTCTAACTATGGAGATCACTAAAGGGTCTCTCTTGTGCTTTCTTTGCATAGTTTTTCACTTCAACAGTTTCTTGTTCCATGAAGTACTCACACCTTTATGCTTTAACCCACAAGTATCAGTAAAGGGAGTAAAGATCAAAGAACTAAACACATTTAAAAGTTAAGATTCAGAGCCCCCAGTGTAATGAGTAGCATCCTAGATGATAGCTAGCAATCATTTCCTCTCACACAGGCACAAAAGGACAGGAGTTTTAGCTTTCATTTACAATTGAGAGACTGTTCTGTATTGCATGTTAATTACAAAGTGCAACACCAAATAAACTCCTACGCACAGACAATTTAGTTTAATACAGAAAACACAGAATTGTCAGGGGTGGAAGGGACCTTATAGATCATCTAGTTCCAACCCCCCTGCCATGGGCAGGGACACCTCCCACTAGAGCAGGTTGCTCAGAGCCCCATCCAGCCTGGTCTTAAAAACTTCCAAGGACTGGGCTTCCACCACCTCTCTGGGCAACCTGTTCCAGTGTCTCACCACCCTCATGGGGAAGAAATCCTTCCTAATGTCCAACCTGAATCGACCTCTCTCTAGCTTTAATCCATTCCCTCTAGTCCTGTCACTGCCCGACAGCCTAAAAAGTCCCTCCCCAGCTTTCTTGTAGGCCCCCTTCAGATACCAGAAGGCTACAATAAGCCCTCCCCAGAGCCTTCTCCTTTCCAAATTGAACAACCCCAATTGTCTCCATCTGTCCTCATAGGAGAGGTGCTCCAGCCCTCTGATCATCCTCGTGGCCCTTCTCTGGGCACGTTCCAGCACATCCATATCCTTCCTGTAATAGGGGCTCCAGAACTGGACACAGTACTCCAGGTGAGGCCTCATGAGAGTGGAGTAGAGGGGGAGAATCACTTCCCTCGACCTGCTGGCCACGCTTCTCTTGATGCAGCCCAGGATACGATTGGCTTTCTGGGCTGCAGAAGCACACTGATGTCTCATGTTGTGCTTCTCATCCACCAGCACTCCCAGGTCCTTTTCTTCAGGGCTGCTCTCAAGCCAGTCACTGCCCAGACTATAGTGGTGCTTGGGATTGCTCCAACCCAGATGGAGGACCTTGCATTTGGCCTTGTTGAACTTCATGAGGTTGGCATGGGCCCACCTCTCCAGCCTGTCAAGGTCCCTCTGGATGGCATCCCTTCCCTCCAGCGTGTCAGCTGCCCCACACAGCTTGGTGTCATAGGCAAAACTGCTGAGGGTGCACTCAGTGCCACTGTCCATGTTGCTGACAGAAATACCTGCTCCTACTCCATTCTTCTGGTCTGACAATATTGCACCACGCACTGAACTATTTGCTTAATTACATACACAGCAAAATTTATCATAATTCCTTTTCAAATGCTGTTTACAGACAAGACAACTTTTCCTACCACATATATCTGAAAATCTTAGAAAATACACTTTATATAAAGTCTCCCTTTTTGGGGCTGTCAGGTGCAAAAGTATTTCATGACCAGCTGGCTGTAAGGAGGAGGGGGTTTAATAACACATTCAATCAAAACTCCTGTGGTCAATAATGTAAAAAAATTACTGATTATAAAACAAATATAGGAAACAGTATGATGATAGCAATTATTTTAAGACAGCTTTAAAAAAATGTCTATTCTACCTACTATGTACAAAATAAATTATTTGTCATGATGGATAATATGGAAAAAGCATCCTCAGACTAAGAACTGGTCAAAAGACCACGACCAACTGACATCATCAGGAAAATCTTTTAGCAATTCTTTGTGAATTGTAAAAGAATGCTAACAGATAATATTGAGATTATATTTTAGATGGGATTGAAAGAAACAAAAAAAAAGACAAAGAAAAAAATTAATCGACGAAGCTGTACGCCTTCAAGGAAAGGACAGAAAGAACTCTTGCGATTCTGACATTTCTCTTCGCCAAGAAGTAAGGACAACAGGACACCCGTTTTGTTTAGGAATGTGGTAATCCAGTGGAATGCACCAGGTATAATGCTCTTTTCTCCCCACTCAGTTCTGCCAGTTGGCACACAGTTTGACCATCAGGGGTCAGCCCATTCCTCATCCATTTTTACATAAGAAATACTGAGTTAAAGAAACCTGCTTTTACCCACAAAGGTCCTTTGGAAAGATTACTCCTATGAGATGTGCTAGTGGGAAGAAAAGTCAATCTGAAGAAGTACACATTCCACATTACAAGCCCCTGCAGAATTTCTGTATTAATACCTTTCAACTGCCCAGGTTCTCCATCGTCATGCTGTAAGCGTTCCCACTGTGAGCTAAGAGACAAAATAACGTAAATATATAAGGATGAAGTATTTTCTAGTCTTTTAGAGAAAACTACTGGCTGGATATATGTATATTTTAATTTCATGACACTGGCTAGGACATAATAAGAAAGAGAATCATTAAAAATACCAAGTCTTACTACACTAAGCCTAGGTTTCAATGATGTGCAGACCATGCCTATTTGAAAAAACTGCAGAAAGTAATGTTATATTAATGTATAAAGGCAAGTACAAGCTAACTGTAAAATAGCAATTTCTTTCCCTCCAACTACCATCAGTAAACAAATAGCAATAGCCTTCTGAGTTTCAAGAATAACGCAGAATTGGATAAAAAGTAAAGCAGATAAAATCAAAACTATCAGTGTTTTAACTGTTTGTTAGTGAGAAAAACAATATAAGTACTTCATACTGTAATTTGAAGTCTATGTAAAAAACAAAGCAATATCCATTATCTACTGAAAAACTCCTGGAGACATCAAGATGAAGCATTTTGTCAGTAAAAAATGTTTAAGTAGTTTGGCATTTTCCTAAACAATAGCAAAATATTTCACTGTAAAGCTTCCCTTAACAAATGACAGAGATGTCATGATTTTACATCAACATTTCCTCCAGGGGATAAAAAAAAAAAAAATCAGCTTTGTTAAAGCACCAGTTTTTTTTTTTTTTTTAAGACCTCTTTATGAATAGTCCCTCAACTAAAATCCTGTGATTTACTTATGTATTAGGGCTTATCAAACATAAGCTATAAAACTTACGGAAACAATTTTACTAGAGCTAATGTAAGACTTGAATTATAATGAATGATCAACCAAATTATCATTTAACTTATTTTTTCTCTACCTGTATAATAGACAGTGTATAAAAAGTATCTTTTTCATCTCAGTTAAGGTAGCACAACAGCTGACAACAAAGTTCTATTGCTGTAATTACAACTCGAAGAAAATTCCAGAGCAATTACAGTTCTGTGGCCAGAAAAATTGATATGGTCATTTTAATTCCTCAAGCATTTACTGGTACATAGAGGTAAATCCTAGAACTATTATGCAGAAAGCTGAAATTTGTAAGGAAAAAAATCCAGTAAAGCTCAAATTTATAATCAAAGAATACTGTAAAGGGGGAAAACTAGTTATCTAGAAACAACTGGTACACTATTTTATATCATAATATTATATTACACTCTAATTAGAGTAGGCAATTTGAGTGTATAAAAAAGTCAGGAAGTTCCTGAGTAGACTATGTAATGAAGATCATTACTGAGTATAAATACATATTGGAGGGAAATAGAATAATGCCTCATTGTACAGTGAAGTCTAGCTCATATGGAACAAAATCAATTCTCTGTTTGAAGGAACAATCGCTTATCCAAAACATTTAACAAAGAGTTCTGCTACACAGACAGGTTCAGTTTCCAGAATACTCTATGGCCTCAGTGGCATTCAAAGGAAATAAATCATTACGTTTTTATCAAGATAAAGAAGTCAAACACTACTGAATTATCTCTCTTTATATGGTGTAACATCTTAAAGATGAAGACGACAAAATTTGACTTGATTAGTACCATTAAAAATGAACACCACCATCTTTTTTTTCTAGCATACTGGGCTCCTCATAAATAAACAAGGAATCTAAAGCCACACCAAGAGAAACGCAGCCCATTAGCAGGACACCAGCTTTTAATGCTCTCAAAAATGGCAATTCCATATCAGGAAAGTTTTTCCCTCAGACTAGAAAATAAGGGATCAGAAAGCACAGTAAACATATAAACCTTGCTCTACTAAACAAAGCTCAGGAACACCGATGATCGAAATCTGTAACGTCTCATCAGAATTTTGAGGCTTACACGCATTTTTGGTACAGTAAGGATCTGCCAAGTCAACTTCACTAGTGATTTAAACTGCGCCTGTATATTTTGCTGATGGATTCCCATACTTGGCAGTTTCATATGTAACAGAAAATGGATCAGTCTGCATGATCACCAGTGAAAAAGAGAAAACCTACTGCCACTGCTTTACTTGTAATATATAAAATGTTTAACAAGTACCATTTTGTTTAAAAATTTCCTCCTGAAATACTCTATTTCTATTATTATATGGGAAGAAATGCACATTAAAAAGAAAAGATTCTATCTAGTGAAAAAGAAACACTAGCCATAAGGCATAACTGAGCGAATAAATATTTAGAGAGGAAGCTTGTTAAAAACAGCAACATCAACAAAACAAACAAGCCCTCACCCCCCAAATTACCTGGATACTTCCCGGAGATAAACAGTCTGCATTGCTTTCTTCAAATGAGGTTCAATATTCTTCCAGAGTTTGCGGGTGTCACGTTCAGTCGCTGCAACAAGCCAGAACCAACTCTGTTAAACACTTAACTCACACAACACTAAAGCTCTGACACTGACACAGGCACGACAGGACAACTCTAACACCCTGACTGTATTTAGAATGATGCACCAGCATCACCCACTTCCAAGTACCAGGCAAGGCTGTTTCTCTGTATTTTATTCTGAAATAATCTGGGAGAGTTTGGCAGAACCTCTTCTCTCATCTTCTCCTCTTAGCCTTGACAGAGAAATTACTTATTCTCACCACTTTGCAAAAGTCATAGTGGTTGGGTGAGGAGAAAGATTTGCAGGGAGGAAGTAACTTTTCACATATTTCCTTCTCATTTCCATAATCATCACCAACAAATGCCATCTACTGCTTCTGCTACAAATGCTGTTTACTGGGAGCAACTGGAATAAACAATGTTGTTCTGACCAGAGAAATGGTCACAGCACAAGGAGGTTCAGGGCAAATTCCACACAAAACTCACAGGAGGGCACGTGCACTCTCATATACCTGATCAAATTAAAGACAGACGCTTACCTTCCCCTCTGACCACTGGTTCACAGTACTTAGAAAAATTGAGTGCTGCCTACAGAAAGTAAGAGGTACAACTGATTAAAAAGGTACTGTATATTTCATCCAGCTACAGAATCTAACAAGCAGTGCAATTCATTATTTTGCAAAACCAATGCAGTATTTTTCAGTCAACAATTATGCTGCTTGCTCCCAAACATTGTACATAAAGCATCACATTTCTGTAGATTAAACTACAAACAGAAGTAATCTATCACAGGTTACTTCGTTTTGATCTCAGCAAAATCTGTTTACTGCAGTCAGAGGTTTCTTTTTTTTTTTCCTAATAATAATAACATAGTAATTAAACATCATAAATGCAATAAAAATGTTTTCATGAACTCTCTTTTACTCCCTTAATTTTCAGATAAAACCCTCCATTCTAGGATAAACCACACACTTGCACACAGAAGCAGAAATTATTTCAAAAAAAAAAAAAACAAAACAGCAAAAAAACAAACCCACAACACAAACCCAGCACCCAAACCCCACTAACTCACTCATTTTCAAACAAACTCCTTTTGTCTAATAAAGGTTGAGAGATTTTTGACAAAGCTGTAATCTACTTTTGTTTTTTCCCCTAAAATGGTTAGATCAGCATCACACAGAATTTTGTAAAATAACAGTCTTCACATTTCAGTCTTACTTTGTCCTACTGCACCTTATTAAAACCCTGTGTTAGTGTACAGAACTCAATGCAGTAACTTCCACATATATATCTAATATACTTCCAGAATGTATTACCAATAATCATGGATAACAACATACACATTTAGAGTTTCTATTAGACATCATGGAGTTGTTCAGAAGCCTACAGACACTTGTGTGCATCTATCATTACCTTCTACAGAATAGACTTGTCAAGCACAAAAAGAATTTAGGGTACAAATACACAAATTTTTTCATAATGTTGGTATTTCACACACACACAAACGGTGCACCTAAAGGTAAAGAAACTGTTCTATTAAGCAGAGCCACCCAAGCACATGTCTACAAGAACTGCCACCCTGCTTTCTATTGCTGAAATCTGGAGATGCAAATCTCATTTACATTTAAAACCTGTATAGTTAACAGATAAATTCAGTTGAAGTTTAGGTAGGTTTTCTTGATGGAAATGCAGGCAGGACATTCGGATCATCTCACCAGCAGTGATTTGTTCACTGGCCATAACTAGTGATCACTTCAAACTTGTAAAATTTCCCTGTACATGGTAAAGTTATGTAAATAATAATCTGATGAGATAATAATTGTTATTTCTATTCAGCTTTTCTTATGCAACAGTCACTGTCAGGAAAGTAATTTTTTTGCTGTTAGTTTGTTTTCTATTGCATTCTTCAATTGATGTATGGTTAAAATTTATTTTTCCAAATACTTTAGATGCATTTTTATTCCATCAGGCATGGCTGCACTGCAGGTACTTTAACTTACCTCTTTTATTACTAATTCCAAAAGAAATACAATTACAACATTTATGCTAATTCTCGCTTCTCTAGGCCTTTGAGACTAATATGCTACATTTCTGTAAAACTGTGCAACAGTTAAAATCCTATGTAGGTGGCAAATCAAGTGAAAATTTTACACTCCTAAATAATATAGGAAAATGTTTAATATAGGAAGCTGACGAATAACAAATGTTGTGTGGCAAGTTACATTCAATAAACATGGGAAAGAAGAGAACTTGAGATTGGACATGCTGAAACATGTAATTGAAGTTATTGCTTCAACTGGTGAAAGCAAGTGTCTGGTATTCCACTGCACAGTCCAAGACAACAAATAGAACAGCAGGCTATTTAGGGAGTACAGAGGTCCACACCAGCAAGAAGGCAGAGCTAAAAGCAAAGGCACATAACCACACAAAAAGAAACTGAAGAGAAAAGAAGCACAGTGAGGCCTATCACTGCTTGAAAGAGTAAAATCTTAACTAATCCTTTCTGACTGAACTGCAAACAAACAACAACAACAAAATCATTAACCAAGTCTGTAATGGAGTTGACCCTCAAAATTGTTGCCGCTAGAGGAATTGCTACTACTGTACTTCTCAGGAGGCATAAAAGGTTTCATCACATTTATCTCTTCACTCCAGCCAATGAAAATAGGTAACCGAGTCTTCCCAGTCATTCTTTGATATCAGGAAACAGCTTGAGCTGAAAAACCCCAACAGAAGTTGGTGAACCCCAGCAGCGTTGCAGCACATTACTGCGGCTTTTGTGCGGAAAACATCATAGCAATGGAAACCCTTTGCAGCCACCAAAACAATTATAACATTTGTTATGGATTTTTAGGGAAACTGTATTTTGAGGTAACACTTTCTTAAGAGGGTAGATTTACACTAGATACATGGAAGACATTTTTGTGATGAGGGTGGTGAGGCACTGGAACAGGCTACCCAGAGAAGTGGTAGATGCCCCATCCCTGGAAAAATTCAAGGTCAGGTTGGATGGGCATCTGAGCCTTATCTGGTTGAAGATGTCACCTCTCACTGCAGGGGAGTTGGACTAGATGACCTTTAACATTCCTTCCAACTCAAAGCATTCTATGATTTTCATTTTGTCCACAGTCAACAACAAATCAAGACCTTCAGAGCTCATTTGGCAAACAACACCTCAAAACAAAACAACAATTCTAAAGGAGCTCATCTCACCAGATGCTGAAGTTCTTTCAAGTCCCTACAGACCATGTAGAAGACACCAAGCAGAATGTTGATATATGCAGCATAGAAATCTGTAGAATATTCTGGGGGATGATTCTGAGACAAGATCTTCTGCAGGTGTCCTGTTTAAACCAAAATAAGCATTGCTTATTTAAAGCTAACTTAATAAACTGACCACATTTTATGAGTTAAGTGGAAAAACAAACTATAACCATCACTTAAAAAACCAAAATCCACCAAAAACTACACTGATTAAAAGAATCGGCAAATATAACGAAACCATATGTTACTTGGAGACATTCTGGCAAGTGGAAAGTCTTCTAGAGGTTGTGTGAATATAGCACCTATATTTCCAGTAGCTATGAGATACTCTATAAAATGCATACGGATAAACATGGAAAAAAACATTTGTATGTTGTTTGACAAAGTATTATTCAATCTTCCAGAAGCAGATTAAAGAGTTAGTTTACCTATGCTGTAATCAGGAAAATACAAGGTGAATGGCTCAAAGCATCCAATACTTGGGCGGAACAGTTCCCATACTATTTCACTGAGCAGGATAACTGTCACATTTCTGTCAGTCTACATAGGGAAGAAGGAAAAAAAAAAAAAGAGAGTAACAGATAAGCAGACAAAGGAAAAAATAACAGTGTATTACAATATCAGTGAGAAAAATTGTGATTGTGACTTTTCTGTTCCACAAAAATCACCCAATTTACAGTTTAGTACAAAGTACCAGCATGGTAATAAAGCTTCAGCTAGCCTAATCAAGAAACTCATACATTTGCAGATTTTTGTAATTACATGAGGTTTTCACTTGCCAACTCACTGACAAAAAAAAAGAATTTGTAAAAAAAAAAAAAAAAACAAGAAGCTTTATGGGGTGATAAGAGCTCTAGTACTAGACAATGACAAGTAGATTCCATCCCTTATTCTCAAAATTAAGACAGCATTTTATTTTGGTAATTAATCCCAGACTCTGTGAACAAACAGGAAGAGTTAAAAAGAGAAAGGAAGCTTAGTGCTTTCCAACACCAAGCTATCTAGTATGCTATTTTAAAGGTAGGCTGGTCTTCAAAAGCAAACAAACATCCTAAAACAAAACCATAGTGTTTACTGTGTACTCTACTCTTTTTCTAGCTACCAGCAATGGTTATATGTTGTAACACATTCTTTTTAACTGAGTTTTTGTTGACAATATACTTGCCTTGAGTTTGATGTTTTGGTCAATAGATTAAGAAAAAAACACTTTAAATTTAAAAAAAAAATTTTTTTAATCCTTATTTTTGTCACTGTTCAATAGATCAACTTTTTAATATCTGTGAAGACAATGTGCTGCTATTCCTTCTCAGAAGGTTTGTGCAACCCTAATAAAAATTCTGCATAACAAAAGATGCTTTTAAGTACAGTTCTTCATGCAAGACATTTCAAAACTATTGAGGCAGCTCAAAAAAATACAGTAACCTGATTGAATTGCCAATGCTTAATGAGTTGTGAATGACTTGAAAGAAAAGTTTTAGTGCTTCTTTGAAATTCAGGGAGAATTTTCTTTTATTTGCTCTTCTGTCTTCTTGCCAAAGTGGTACCCACCCATACTCTTTACTTTTATGGAACACTTTTATCATTTAATGAGAGGGCACCTTTCTGTAGATTTCTTTGAGTTGTGTTCCTCTCCCACATTTTCTAGTATTTTGGCTACGGAAAGTATAATGGTATTTTCAGTTCACTTCCTGACAGACCTTCCAATATGACAAACTTAGGTACTTCCCACCACAACCCTTACGAGAAATCAGGCATCCTGAGAAATCAAGCACCCTGTGACCCAGTCTTTGCCAACAATGCCCCAGTCCCATGAAATCTCTCATCACTAATGTAGTTTCTTGTCTCCTTTCAGGACAGGAAGTGATGCAGTAGCTTTGCTCCCACAACATTACTCTGCAACATCAGCAGCCAAGAGTTTTACAAAGCCTCAGTCCACAATCCAGAATTTAAGCAACTGGAATCTTATCATTCAGGGAACCTGACAGACTTATTTGGAGGATACTTTTGGATTTGAGGGTGTTTAGCATATTTAAGTCTTAGGCTATGTTTTTTTGGTTTCTGAACAGCAATCATAGGCCTTAGGTTTTCCTCCTATCTCTGTCAGGTTGTTTCTGCTTCAGGGGCAGCAAAATCCTGAACATGGGCAGAACAGATAAAAAAAGGCAGAAAATGCACCAGCTGCCAGGATTAAGAACACAGCTGTGAATCAGTCTTCATTCAGTAACCAGAGAAATTAATGTCACCAGAAGATTAACACACAAAAGACTTGAGATAACAAGTATATTTTCAGCTATTTAGATATTCAGATGTTTCAAAGTACCATCATCTTCTGGTTTTGTCTTCAGTTTCTTTTCAGAGAATGTACCATTCCAAGGTGTAAGCTTTGATACTTGAGAAGTGAGGAAGAGAAAGATACAGCAGTTTACTCCAATCAGAAACACACTGTGGCACAATTCCAGCAGAAGTGTAACAACTCTGTGCCATCATAAAGCACATCTGCAGCTGCTGAGCTGTGCAGCTCCAGCCACAATTCCACTGACCATCCTCAAGCCAGTCACCATGCAATGCTGTGAAGTTTCACATGGGAGAAACATGAGAAAGACAAACGTTTCCCAAGTTGCAAGTTCATGCTTCCAGTGTGGAATTCACTCTGTGTGGTTGAGCTCTCTGAACCCACAGCTGACTCAGAAACAGACTTTGGATTTCCATACAAACTTCTGACAAACTCTAAAAGGGGGTTTATTTATTTACTCGTGCCAAATCAATAGGAACTATATTGAAGCTTCTCCTTAAAGATTATAGTCTGAGATTTTTTTTTTTGTCATTATCACAAAACTTTAAATGAAGAGTAGAAAAATTTCACATTCTTCTTAAAAACAAAAAATAATCTAAAAAAATAGACAGTTGTGTATCTTACACCAGCCTCAGAAGAATCTACAACAGACTGGATATTGTAAAAGAAGAAAATAACAAGAAAGAAAAACCTGGCAATGTTTACATTCTGATTTGGATTCTAGATGTGACCATTGCCAGTTGACTATTTGGCAGAGCTGGGGATTAATTTTGCAGCTTTTCTCATCTACAGTATCACTTCTCTTGATCTGTGAGCCTAGATGGACAGATACCACGTTCAATTACTTTCACTATGCAGAAAACACGTATTACATTTTTTCCAGACACTTACCAACTCTTGAAGCCTGAGGAACGCTGGCAGGACATTAGCTTCCATTTCCCTCAGCTGCTCTGCCCTATCCAGTACCTGTTAACAAAATAATGATCTTACTATATAGACAATGTCACCTTCCATTCTCATATGGACTTAAAATTTATTGTTAGCTGCTGGAAACTCATTTCACCAATGACTCCTAGACAGCATAGACAGCAGAAACCACCTCAGTATCAAAAGCCATTAAATAAGCAATATCAGAGAGATTATTGATTTGCATGTGCTTTCAGGAAGCCCAAGCAGTTCTGACATCTAAAAATAAGATACAATGCTCAAACAAGCAACACTCTCATGCTTTGTGGTAGTAAAAACTAAAACATCAGTACATCAGTCAAGAATATCACTGACAAAGCCAGGGTAACATTAACAACCACGGAAACCTCAATCTTTGTCCAAAATTCTTATGTTCAAAAATTCTGTGTGGTACAGTAGGACTATACTGACATGCTTACTGCAGAAGAGCTATCTTTTCCCACTGGGAAATTATTTTTCAGAAATAAGAGCTGATATTTTCAAGATGTTAACTACCATTCGGAATTCACACAACTGAAATTTAAGACAAATTTTTCTTGCTGCAGTTTGCACTTTAGAAATTTACAGGATGTATCGTATGCAAACCTAGCATAGCACTAACAAATATGAAGCGTATGTAAAGCTTAAGCAGGAAACATTTTATCTAAACTACTACTATATTTTAGAGAAAAAAAAGAAAAACAGAAGCATGAAAACATGCATGACTAACCTTTGGGGGAAAGAAAAAAAAAAAAAAAGTCATATTCCCAGGATACTTAAAATCTTGACAGGAAAGAAAAAGATAATAGAAACATATTTCTTTTGTGTTTTATTTACTACTGACAATACAAATCTAATTTCTGAATTTCATTACTTCTTCTGAATTACTGCTGTTGAAAGAGAAACTTAGGTCCCTGGAAAATTGTATTCTTCTATCCTTTCATATTTCCTGCCACACCAAACATTAAGATATCTATCATTTCTTCTGCTCACAGTAAGAAAAAGAATTGTATGTGGACAACCAAGAAACATTCTATGAAAACGGTATTTCAAAAAAAAAAAACCCCAGACTTTACAGGAAAAATCCTAAAAGAGCAGCATCTCTGCAGTAATAGCTCATGCATTTGGGAATTTAAAACTACAATACAACACATGATTTCATATTGACATCTGCATTTGGTGCATACATAGAGTAAATTACTTCAGGGATGAAGACTGCTTTTCATAACTGACCAAACAGAGGCTACGTATTTTTACTGCTTATTGGACCTAGTGACATGCAGCTACCAAATACAAAGCTTTTATGTCCTGAGCTAAGTAGATCTTACTTAGTGAGAAACAAATTGGAGTTTCTACTTAGATCAGAAAAAATACGCTATGACTCTTAGACTGTGGAATATGCCAAGTGGTTCACAGAAACAGTCCACCCACAGGCCTATAATGCATGCCTTATTCTTTCCTTTTCACACAGATTTGTCACCCTTCAGCTTTCTTTAAAAACTATGCGTTTTAGAACTGTCTGCCAGCTTACATTAAAAGATCAGCTTGTTACTTCCACAAAGTGCTCAATGTTGTAAATGTATGAATGACTACAAGTTATACGAGTTCCAATTTTTCAGGTAGTTAGAATGAATAAATTCATTTTTCACAAGTAATCACAAGCATTCAGCACTTATGCTTGGGTTAAAAGAAACATTTGGAATCCTTTGCTTGAAAGTAAACATTTATCTTAATTTGCTCTGAGTCAACTGGACTGAAATATTACATTATTAACTACTGAAATGAAATAGAATAAATTAGCACTGACAGTTTATGTTACCAGCATGCTGGTCTTCCATCAATTTCAATTTAAACCACTCTACAATAAATCCAGATGATCCAGGTTAATATACATTAATTGATTTCCCCCATTCCTGTCTGTTCCCATGCAGAACAGAACTGAAATACTAATTTAATCCTTAATTATTCCAATTCCTCAGCTATTTACATGATACAATTTAGGTATTAATGGTTTGCTTTCTATAACCATTGTTCAAGAACTTTCTAATTTTCTGAGTTACACTTATTTTCTTATAACACATGAAGCATTTGTTACTCATGTAGAACAGCTTTTTAATTAAAGTATTACTCAGGATCATTAAGCTTTCAATCTTTGGTTCAAGTTCCCTTAAAAAAAATGGATTTGATCTCTTTTAAAAACCCTTAATTCATACTGCTAGGCTGAAATTTCACTCCATTTCTTTTGCAGGTCCACAGTACATATACATGGTTACACAACACTAACATTATGGCATTCATATTTTTAAGATAATAGATATTGTTCATCTGAGTGAGAACTGGGGGGGGGGGGGGGGGGAAGTACTTTTGAGGAGTTTGTGTCCTTTCTTCAGACCTTTTGTATGCCCAAAATTTGTTTCTATGTTCATGTCTCAGCATGATAAATGCTATTACAGAAGTCTGCAAATTTTGACTCCTTTATCTAGTTAAGATTATCACGGAAAAAAACCCAAATAAATAACCAAAACCTAGCATTCTCGTAGTATAGTGATTGAATCATTCTTGTGAGGTAAACTCTGATTATTTTTCCTGTGGTCTGCCTGTTTATTCCACTTGAGAAGATCATCAAATTTTTCATTGCAGTCTTTTTTTCCATCTTAATTTTAAAAGTACAGTTTTTGTCTCTGAGGGCCACAAGTATAGTTAAGATTTAAGATCTTAGCAGCACTTTCATAGAGGAAATTATGGTTTTAGTTCTCTGACTTAAGATTACTCTAGCCAACCAATTCTTGTCATTTGACTGCTCCATAATTCACTTCTGCCCTGCTTCCCACCTTTTCTTTCTCATTTGTGAACGTTCACAAGTAAACAGATGAGCGCAACTTTCTAGTCATAAAACAAACACAGGCTCTCTATATTAAAAGATTTTTATAATATTATTACATGCCTAATTTAACTATGCAGTATAATTTAAGTTCATTATTAGTTATGATATACAGGGTTTGTATACAGAAAGTTCTAAAACCATAGAAAACACAGAGTCTCATTTAAAGCCAGTAAACCAATGGAAAGAATCTAAATAGTATCAACAGATTCTGAATTGGGTCCACAAGGAAATTTTATGCAAAGTTACCTATAATGCACACATTTCACATACAAATTATTGATAACAATTACGCCCTCTTGAACAAAATGAAACTAAAATTGAATTACTTACAATATATAATGTTTGATCTCGAAGCTCTCGACCCTCAACAGCTTGTTTAAATAGACGTACAAAGTCATTGAACGTATCACAAGGCACATGAGAAGTCTGTTCTGTCTCAGAATAGCTTTGCAACTGGATGAGAATTTCTTCTAAAAGAAGTCGTGACGTAAAGTATTCCACACAGTTCACAAACACATGAGGAAGCTGAAGAGGATTAAAAAAAAAACAACTATGTTTGGCTTTTCCAGTGTAAATACTGATACTTCAAAATCAGTTTTCCTTTCCAGATGAGACAACAAAAAGCCCCACACCCTGACGGCAGATTATAGACCATAAACCAAAAAAATCTTGTCAAAGAAGAATGATTACTTATGTACCCAGTCAAAATATTATATACTACAAAGTGAAGAGAGATCTGATGAATCCTCATATGAAACATAGAGCGTATCTTCTAACTACACTTAAAAATTGTGAGCAATACACAAAAGAAAACTAAATAGTACTTAGATCAAAGAAAAGCTAGGTAATTCTAACACATTACAGTATTAGAAAATAGTCCATTATAAATTACAGTGTCTGGATAACATGAACTTCTCAAACTTATATGACAAAGGAAGTAGAAGCATGCTCCCCAAAATTACTCTGAATGTTTTTGGCATTCACTGCATACAAATGATGAGTGTAAGTTTCTGTATCAGGCACATGTAACCACCCTGCTCATGCATTTTTAGAAAACCAGATCTTTTCAGAGTGAATAGAATGTGAAAAAAACCCACACCAAAACACTGTAAGAGATACTTTTTATGAATTACCATAAAATGTAAATACCAATTTAGTAATATTGAAAAGTTACTGTCATTTGTGTATAAATAAAAGCCACTATAGATTACAAAACAGTACCAGTATGCAAACCTACATAAGGCAAAAAAGGTAATTTTCTAGCAACTCTATTGTTAAGACAGATTCTTTGCATAGCTCTATACTCTCTGGTAAGGCATGTGCTCTTTTTTCACACTGAATATTAAAACCTCTGGAAAACATTAGTCATTGGGATACATATACATTACTTACAGAATTAAACTTCTGATACATGAATGTGGGTATGTATCAAAAAAATAATAAAAATCTAAGTACTTCATTCCAGTCTTCCTACTTAAAAAACAATATATGGCATATGATTCAGCAGATGTGGGAAAGTGTAGGTACACGGTGGCAATCCACTCCAACAACGTGCAATAAAAAACTTCCTTATGATTCTGAACGTTATTAAAAGAAAGGAACTACATCTCCAAAGGCACCTATTCCAAGTGCTGCACCTCCATAGCTGGGTGCCTCAGAGCTGACTCATGACACCACATTATGCAGGAGACACCTATTACTTGGTAAGTAACGTGGAAGTTCTGTAGAAAGAGCTGCTGCTTAAATCCTATTCCTTTCCAGGGTCTGGACACTCGTATGCATTGCTAGCGGGCAGCACAGTATTAGAAGCATTGTACAAAACACTACTGCATGAAAGAGGATCATGACACTGCCTTCCACTTTTCTCCCCCTGTAGAATTTTTAATGAAAGGGACAAGACCACTGTGTTTTGTGTAAAACCCAGTCCTGCAGATATCACTGTGATAAGTGTGCTGTGGACATCCCTCAAGTACCAGGGCTATGAGAAGAACACACAAGTGGAAATTCATAGCTTAGGTGTGAAATAGGCACCTGTCATTGGATTTAAATCCCTAAAGTACATGACTGACATAAACACAGGTGCAAACAGGTTTAGATGGAGATTTCTGTGATGACACCCTTCAGCTTAGGAGGACCTTAAAACCCATTTTAGGAAAAATTAGAACTAGGAATAAAATTAGCATGAATATACACATTTGCTAATAAAAAAAGAAGGGCCATAGCAATGGCAAGAATCTAGTACTTAAAGGTTTCCTACCAGTGCTGACCAGAGAGGGACTGCAACAGACTTAAGGCCATACCTCTCTACCTCATTCTTCAGGACTTTCGATTTTGTAGGAAACATGCATTCAATCACAATGACCCACTACTCTTATGTAGTTCAGATTCTCACGTGATGTTTAAAGAGTAGTTTGTCTGCCTGTGATCCCTGCAATTGAAGTAAGTCCATTCCTGACAAAGTTCCTAGTTCAGGTTTGTAACATACTGCAACTCCAGTATCAATCATCGAGGATGTAACTCGTCTGCCAATGGCCAGCACTGTAGTAGTTTTTCCCTTAGCAGTTGAGGGGAAGAGAGTTTGTCCCAAGTTCCTAGGAATGTAAGGCTCCAAATTCAAACCTGTGCTATGACTTCTTGGTAGTTTCTACTTCAAGTATTCCAATAACATCTGTCTTATCAGTCCTCCTTGACCTACTTCTTTGTTATTCCTATACTGTCTTCTAAGAGCAGGAATCCAAAGGAAGCTTATGTTAGATGGCAAAGATGAAAAAGAACATAGAGTCCTAACATTTACAAAAATTATGCTCATACAGGAAAAACAGCAACAGTACTGGCATGAGAGAGACGATCCATGCCACCAGCAAAAGACCTTGCAATGCTAAGCTTAGTAAACACAAATACCCAGAGAATTAATTTTATTACATTAGGAACTGTGAATAGCATCCTGTTTCTTGGGGTTTTTAACTTATGATGCATATTAAGCTATGTTTGGAGGATCTAGAATAAATTAAAAGTGCAAAAAATTCATATTTTCAAACAGGTTCTGAAAATATAATACTAAAAAGACTTATCAATACACTTTTTTTTTCCCATTTAGAGCTTATTCATTAATCAAAAGGATAATCGTTTATTGTTCAGGAATTAAATCAATTTTTCCTATGCAACATTGCTCCAAAATTTCAGAACTCCTGCAATGTTTCTTTTTCAAAGTGTGCCACAGATTTTCCTGCTTCTACATGAGGGCTCATTGGAACTAACCAAATTTGCAGCAATTAATAAAACACTCTCCCTGAGTCTGCAAAAAATAGCTATAGATATCAGCAGGAAGGGCCGTTGCCTGGTACTCAGTCACTGATTTTCACCATTTCAGACTCACTTTTTCTTTTTTCAGCAAGTATGTATAGCTTCTATGTTTGATTTGAATGATTTTAACAATTTTGCTAAGCTTAAGACCTTAGGCTGAGATTTATATACATCATACACATCCAACTGAATATAATTAAAATAAGTTTGTTAACACAAAACAAATAAAATAAAATTTCACTACTGCAAGCTCTTCTCACTGTTCTTCATCTACTCTCACTTCTTCATATGGAAGTAAAATTAGTTTAAAGGAGAATTACAAAAAGATTTTAAAAAGGTACACTGCAAGTGACTCAGAACCAAAATCATCATAACAGTACTTACTTGTCAGGGGAGCTATTTCAGGTTAAGTCCCTTTTAGAGAAATGAAAAACTTATGGCATCTTTTTTTCTTTTAAAACTTTCTTAGAAAAGTTGTATCTCAGTACACGTGACTTCATTTTATCCTAAGTGCCATGGTGAGAAGAGCAACGTTTGTCACAGTAAGCAAAGGAAAAGTATTAAGGCAGAAATGGCTGAGGAAAGAAACCATTTTGAGAAAACAGAAGCTAGTTTGAGGGCCCATCTGTTACAAATAAATTCTAATTCAATATCCATTGTGAACATTCTTACCTCCAAGGTGTTTAAAAGAGTCTGTATCACATAGGTCTTTCCACTAGATGTATGTCCGTAGATGAAGATGGATGGAAAACTAAATTGCTGACGCTAGGGAGGAGGGAAAAAAAAAATTTGTTGAAATTCTTTTCCTTTTTTATTCAAGAGATAAAAGATTTATCAATGAAGCTTCCCTCCAAAAGAAAAGTTAACTTTTAAATTGAGGCATTAAATATAAAATATGCCAATTACATCAACGTGATCAAGTTTTATGAAATTCACTGAAATGCTGGGAGGATAAGTCCCAAGAATCAATATCACATAAAGCTACCAGTGAAACTGCTGTAACACTATAATACATTTTTCATGGGATAAATAAACCAAAAAAAAAAAAAAAGCAAACAAAACTCCAAAACAACAAGTAAACAACAAAAAAACCACACCAAGAGAGAGCAGTGGGTTCTTAATTCAAATTAGTTAGCTGAAACAAAATCCTAGCACGCACAAATTTCAAGCTTTATAATGTCCTAACTTCTGCAAACACTACAAACTGCTTTTCATTCCATTAGCATCAAACAGAAAAGAATTAAACGGTTTGGTGTAAGAGATGATAAAGAAGCTTGCTCTTCTCTCACAAGGCAATACTTGACATGACTTCTATTTATTTAATAGCACTGATGTTGTTTATTCCATGCCTTTGTTTTTTAAGATACAAGGAAAATAATTAAGTTTTTACTTCATTCTGAACAGGTATTTATTTTTGTTGATTTTCTCATTTCTAAGAATCTTGTACACTGAATTAAAAAATTAATACAAAAATAAATTTGACAAACATTTTTATTAAAACAATGATATTCAATTAATCCAAGATGAAGGCACTCTTGTGAAAGATATGCAGATACTCTAACCTGCATATTTAAGAAGAATTCAAGGACCTTTTTTTTTTTAAGAAGACTTGTTGCCATGATGCTTGTAATAAATACATAAAACCTGAATGCTGTAATTAGATGAAATTATTACCTATAATTAAATGCAGAACCGGAAACAGATACTAATTTCCATTTTGTTAACTGAATGTAAATTGATCACAGAATGTTAGGGATTGATTGGAAGGGACCTCAAAAGATCATCTAGTTCAATCCCCCCGCCAGAGCAGGATCACCTAGACCAGATCACACAGGAACACATCCTGGAAGGTTCTGAATACCTCCAAAGAAGGAGACCCCACAACCTCTCTGGGCAGCCTGTTCCAGTGTTCTGTTACCCCCACCATGAAGAAATATCAACTGCTTTAAAGTCTGCAGATAAAAATCTCCATTACTTTTTACCACAGTTTTGCCAAGCAGTAAAAGAATCAATTAACAAGTTAGTAGTGATTTCCAAATCTTATGGCCAGCAACAGAACTACTAAGAACCAGACCAATTTCGTGTACTTATAATTCAGGCACATTGCTATTAGGTTAACAGGTCAAAAATAGAATTTCTGCACTGCCCCTGAAAGAAAAATACCCCAGAACTTCAGACCAGGGAAGAGAGACTCACTTCCTGATACTGACTAGCAAAGATGGAACAGTCACAAAGAAACCAAGCTTCAGAGAGCTAGGAACAAAGAGCTGTAAGCTTGTTTGGGTCCTTCCAGCTTCAAGAGAGCTTTCAACCTTCAAACTTACTAGAATCTATCTGTAGAACACTAGCGTTCAAAATGGTTAACAAAATCAAAACAAACAACAAAGAGACAACTAAAGTATGTTCATAATGACATCACAGAAATGGCCTTAAATTTCTACTGTCCCCTCTGAGACAGCAGAACGCTTTCATTCTGTTCAAACATCACTAGAAAAAGCACTACCTCTCCAAATATTGACAGCAACATGGACACTTGGGATTCTCGACAAGGCACCAAACTTTCCAACTGAAGCAGTTTAGCTGCTGGGTATGCTGGATGTTCGAGATTAGGCATTGTGATGTTCCTGCAGTTAGTCACCTAAACGTGCATGTCCCACTTAGGGTGCAGAGACGAGCAACAAAATGATCTGGAAAAGAAAATGTTTTAATTATCATTTGCTGTCATATTCATAAAGGAGGAAAATGAACAGGAACTGACATAAAAACTAAACAGAGATTCTAGCTCAGGATAATGGTATAATTATGATAGACTTCAGAGATTTCATAAAAATCAAACTTCACTATGTAAGGCATTATACAGACATTTTCACACCAGACAGAATCCAAAAAATGAAATAAAAAGGGAAAGGCATACAGAGTATGACCAAATCAACATAGCAGAGAATTGTCATAGTTAACGGGAGAAATATGTATCTAGTTCTGGTTTTATAGACATTTAAAACTAGCAAGGGAATAACATTATGAAAGTAGATTAGATACAGATCATCACCTGCCTAGAGAGCCAATAAACCAGAATTTACAAGTAACAGTGAAGAGGCCATGAGGAAAAATTAGGATAACAAAGTAATAGTCCTTCAAGTGTAACAGGAACACTTACCTAAACATATCTAAAGCCATAAGGTACTTCCCTACATAAGGTACTCCACCCTGCTACCCAGCTGCACTCCAAGAAAGCATGAACTGGCTGCTGATTGCACTGTGCCTGCCAGACCTGTTTGCTTCTGAAGCACCCCAGCACCGTCACCTTACACTAAACACACTTAAGCCGCTAGATGAACCCCTGCACCTCTACTGACTATATGTAAGTGCCTTCATCTTCTGCAGGATATCGCAAGAGAAAGGACACTTAGAGCAACACTTCCACAAAACAATTAATTTAGATGAAATGGCACTGCTGACACAGGGACTGGCACCCTTGAACTCAGGATGTTCCTGACCGGGAAGGCTGTGCGGAGGTTGTACATGTGACTCCTGCAGCTCGGAGGGCACACATGTCCCAGCAGAGTCCAACTAAGCATACCAAAAGCACAAGGTACGATTTCATGGCTGGATTTGATGATTTAGGAGGATTTCTCTCAGTTCGCCGGTCTAAAGCGCCTACATCCGGCATGTCTTTCTACACTTTACCATGAAAGTTGAGAGAACAGAAGAGCGTCGCGCGGTTCAGCTCCCCCTCGCCCCACGGGGCCACGGCCCGCACCGGCGTGCCCTGGCTGAAGGGGAACGCCGATCCCCGGCCGGCACAGAGCCGACCAGCTCTACGAAGCCCGGTGTAAGGACTCCTCCGGGCGGGGCTGGGCCCGGCGGCAGCTCTGGCTGCAGCAGGCCGGGCGGGAGGCGGCCGGGACCCCGGGCCCCTCATCCGCGTGCGCGGCCCGGCACCCATCCCGCAGCGGAACGCCGCAGGAGCAGGTCTGCCCCCCCCACCGTACTCTGCTCCGCTCCGCTCCCCCCGCCCAAGGGCCAGAAACTGGCCGAGCCCAGCCAGCCCCACCACCCCGTTCCGCTCAGCAGCTCACCCCGGCTTCCCTCACTCACGCCGCCCGCGTCCCAGCTCCCGCGGCCGCCTCCCGCACATGCGCGCCCAGCGCCCAGCCCCGCCTCCCGCGGCTGGTGCGCAGCTGCGGGGCCAGCGCGCATGCGCCACAGCGAGGCGGCGGTGTCGCTGCCTCGGCTCCCTGCACGGCCGCGGGGGCAGCGGGGGTGGCGCGCTTCTCAGGGAGGGTCGCCGGCAGCGGTCTCTGGGAAATAAATGTTACAAATAGAGAAGAGACTAAAGAAAAAAATGTCATGAAATCGTGCATGTAACATATGTTTGTTAGTCACAGAATCACAGAATCATGGAATGGTTTAGTTTGGAAATGGACCTTAAGGATCAGTTAGTTCCAGCCCTCCTCTCATTGGCTTTCTGGGCTGAGAGAACACATTGCTGCCTCAGTATTTTATCTGCCAAAACCCCCAAGTCCTTCTCTTCAGGCCTGTCAATCCACTCAGCCTGTATTTGTGCTTGGGATTGCCTCAACCCATGTGCAAGACCTTGCACTTGGCCTTATTGAACTTCATGAGGTTTGCACAGGTCTACCTCTCAAGCCTGTCATGGTCCCTCTGGACGGCATCCCTTCCCCACAGCAGGTCAACCGCAGCTTGGTGTCATCAGCAAACTTGCTGAAGGTACTCTCATTCCCACTGTGAGTGTTGCTGTCAAAGATTTTAAGTAGTGCTGGTCCCAGTAGCAACCCCTGAGGAACGCCGCTTGTCACTGCTCTCCACTTGGACATGAAGCTGTTGACCACAACAGTTTGAGTCCAGCCAATACCTTACCCACCATGTAGTCCATCCATCCAATCCACTTCTCCAATTTGAGCCAAGGATGTTGTGCAGGACAGTGTGAAATGCTTTGCACAACTCCAGGTAGGCAGTTGCTCTTCCCTTATCCCACAACCCTGTGTTAATACAGAAGACAGCTTAAGGGCACGGCTGTGCTCTGCTCTGGTCAAGCTGTGCAGGTGGCACTCTAACTGCACAACAATACATTCAAATTACAGTTAAAGCTGTATTATGCATGAACACTGCACGTCGTATTAGAGGGATAAATACGTTATGAAAGCTGAAGTGATATTCTCCCTCCATAGTCTGAGCTGGGTAAAGTGTTAAGTAAGTAAAGCTTGTGTGAATCAAACATGACTTCTTTTTAACAGTCAGTTTTGTGTATATATGTGTGCCTCCACAGTCATCACAGCTTGGTCTAAACAGAATTTCAGATCTGTAGATATATATTGTAAATTAAAGGTCCAAAACCATCCTGAATTGAATTAGGAAAAGGGAACTTTCGTGATTCTGTAGGAGCATTGATAGTTCAGGCTGCAGTCCCTCCCAGGGTCACTTCAACACAACATAAAGCCATACTGCCTGAAAGAAGACAGTCCCACTTTCCCTGTTCCACACCCATTTCCCCTCATTTTCTGGGCCTAGGATTTGGGTGGTTATAAGCAAACCAAATCAAAAAAATAGCTACTTCAGTAATTGCAGCCTCGCTTTTTCCAAAAGCATGCTTATTAACATGTGTGGAACCACCACGACTCTCATTTGGTTCCTAGTCTGGAATTCAGACAAAATACCCAGTAATAATTATGTCTATTAATCCAAAGTGGTACCGTTATTATTGTGATGTAAAACCTGAACAAAAACAACAACAACAAAAACAGTGACTGTATAGCTTTAATAATTTAAATTCTTCAAGAATATCTGCATGATTGAAATGGTATAACTATAATGCTATGGTTTTGTAGAACTAACCTGAAGAAAGCAATACAGAATCTGGCATTCTTAAACCTGCAGATGAAAGACTATTACAGAAGACTGTGGAACAGTTCTGTCCAGTTTCTCTGGCCTGTCAGTGCCCATATGTTCCAACATTCCCAGTAAAACTGCTTAAATCTAGTAAGTGTTATTTTTTGTTTTCAACAAAACCTTATGAGCTTATTTATGAGGTCAAAACGCTTAAGTTGCAGTTGCTAGAGATAGGATTCATACCTAAGTTGGATGATACCACTCCCAAGCCAGTAGAAAGGACAGAGTCATTAGCTACCTCTACACATCATCTACTGCTACAACTCTAATGGATGGTTAAGTCATCCATTTAACTTCAATTCTAAGGCACAGAGTATTTAAAATATAAACTGAGTTTTCTTTGAAGTGGATGAAGAGGTTATTGAAGGGGTGTGAAAACATATAAGGATGCTTCCCCTTTGAATAACTAGTTACTTGTTACAGAGCCCTGACTAAGGCTCTACTTGCTGCAAAAATGAGTGGAATGCACTGCACTCAGATAAAAGCAGCAATATAATTTATTAAACAAGAGTAAGTGTTTGGCTAGTTAGTAAAATATAGGAAAGAATCAACTAAGTTAAACGAGATTCAATTGATGACAGGGTCACTACATTACTTGCTACAAGGCAATTAATCAAAGGTAAGTGAATGTAACTAAAACCAGTGTGATTATGAGTAAACTTGCATAGCACTAATGAAAGCAATAGGACTATAATATTTCTACTAATGAACCTATGAGCAGTAGAATGATTTTGGGCCGAGGGTAATGATTTTTTTACAGGGATTGTAAATGGTCAGAAGGAAGGGGATAAGGGCAGCCCTTGCATCCAGTCACGAGGTTCGGAATAGACCCCTTTCCCCTCCAGACTCCTTGGAGAACAAGGTAAAATCTACCCCTAGTCCCAGACCTGGTCAGTGGTTTATGTCTAAGGACACAGGGAAAGGGACAGAATATGAGGTGTTGAAGTTTGTGTAATGCATAGTGTAACGCAGTACCTTAAAGTAAATGATAATAGCAATTCATTAACACTGATACATCAATACTAAATGGAAATAAACAATTGATTATGATAAATGCAATCATTTCTAGAAGATCTAAAAAACAAATCACACACACAGATATATATATAGAGAGAGAGGTTAGCCTGTGAATACAATGTAATTATTCCATGGATTGAAATTAATTTGGCAGCCTGTGTTCTCCAGGATTTTTCATAAAAAGTCCTGTAGATCAGAAATAGATCTCCCTTCAGGGGCCATAGCAGATGGACAGTATTTCTCCCTTTGTTGGTCTTAGCAGATGGACAGTGTAGCCTTCAAGGTGTCACAGGTCATGGGGGGATGTGAGACTCGGGCTGCTGAGATCCCAGAGCACGTCCTGGGAGTGAGCCTCTGTGCAGAGCCACCCGGGGCAGGGGGTCTGTACCACCACAGAGGTCTCAACTGGTTCATTGTGCACACTGTGGTAGAGCAACTAACCTTAAATAATGAAAGAGAAATGTTATCTGCAGCAACTTCTAAAAAGGTTTCATCTTTACCTGCTAATGGCTATCTGACACATCCTAAATAAGGGTGGGATTTGAGCCTTGTTGAAGAATAGACACCAAAGGGGTGAAGAGCTGCTTAAACTAATAATAGAACAAATAAATATTTTAAATACAGTACTGAAATAAGAAGGAACACAAACCTCAGTAAAATACACTAATAAAAGCAAACTCCTTAATGTTTATACAGACAGACACCTGCCATTCTAATTGATATCATTTTGCAAGTGTGTTATTTTAAAAATGCATAATTAAATATATAGTAAAAGAACATTTAAGGGCAAAAGTGTGTTGGACAAGATAGCTTTGATCTGACTGAAGTAAACCTACTCTGCTGCAGGCAGTTCTGGGGAAAGTAGCTCTGCACCAACTGTAGAAAAGTGGTCAAGTGAATAGCAAAGCAATTTGAACACATTTTAAATGCCCACCAGAAGCCTAACAACTATTACTTACTGTCAATTGAAGTAGTACAGAGGTAGATAAATCTCTGTGCAAGCACACATTAGCCTTGTAACTGGAAGAAGTTATTAAGTGCCTTCAGGGTATCAGGTCACCTCCTCGTTCTCCTTATAGTGAAACAAGGAAGACCAGGTGTAGTTAGGCTTTGTAATAGAAGATTTGAACTGAAGGACTCTGAGTTACATCAGGAGAAATAGTCCCTGGAGACAGTTCTGTGGGCCATGGACTGCAGGAGTGCAATATATTCCCTCCACATCTTTTGCTGTCTCCCACTCAGTCCCTGTGTTAGTCGGTGACACTGGTGGTGAGCAAGCCGGTGAGCAGACTTCCTCGGGCAGTGGGATCAGAAACTGAGGATCTGATCCATAATTTCTCATAAAGTTTGCTAAAGATAGACAAAGATGAATGTTTAACAATCTAATCGTTAGCGATTATAATCACCAACAGTGGATTTTCAAGCAATTAGCAGTAATTAAGCTCTCATTTATAACTCATTAATATGAAAACCAGTAATTCTATGGGTGAAATATTCCCATAGTATCTAATGCAGAGGATTTTGCAGACAGAAATATATGATGAACTGTCTAGAGTTTGACATCTCCAAATGAGATTTGATTAAAATATCAGCATAGACAAATACTGCTAAATTTTGGCTAGTTGCTCAGACAAACCTGTTGCACGGTATCCTAACAGTTTACTTAGAATTTAGGCTCCAGTGGGAGCAATCAGGTAAAGGTGAAGGAGAGAAAAGAAGTATTATTCCTCAAATTGCCAATAAGCAAATTTTAATTTCTAGTTACATTTCTATTAATTCTGGGCACTGATGATTTTCCAGTGTGGTTTTTTTTTTTTCTGGGAAAATCATGTCCTAGCACAAACATCCTCAGTTAAATCAATATATTAACGAGTATGTGTGTTTGTCTAAGAAGGTATGTAGCTGCTTGCAGTAATGTACGTACTCCTCATAGAGAAGTGTATCATTTACTAAATGATACCAAGCATATAATTTACCAAAAGTGTACTGTTTTTGCATACAATACTGCAGAGTTTTGTAAGTTATATGATATTCTTAATAAATCAGGAGATCCAAGGGAGAGGGATGTCACTACCTGTAACAAAAGCCTTGTCATTATCATATATTGGGATTATGAAAGTCATACCGAAGTGATGCCACTTCTATCTGAACTAGGTTCTACCTGGAAATTTTAGGTTTACTTTCCTAAATGCCTGAATATAGACTGAATTAATTAGGCATCTGAGTTTGGACTTAATGACTTTCTGGAACTGGCATTTCTGTGTATGCTGCAGTTTTCTGAATGAACTTTTATTTGTGGGACTGCATCTGACATATTAATGACTTACTCATCCTCTTTCAGAATTCAGTAAAATACGTAGGTTTTGTGGCATGCAAAATTTAAGTAAACCACCAGCAAACATCTAGAGATTTCTCTAGTTATGTCTTAGAAAAATCTTAACATTTTTAGTATTTATTCTCAGATGAATCAAGCTTTTATATACATGTTTCAATATGCAAAACTACTTTCTGGAATCAAATGGAAAATGAAATTGCTTGTGTACCTGCAGGAGCCTGGATAGGGTCAGGAATGGGTGAAATTTTCAAATAATGCTAGTTGCTTTTCCAGGATAGTTACAGACTAAGAGGGAAGGCATTGAAAAAAAAATACAATCATCTTTATCTGAAAATATATTTGCAGTTCTATGTCTGCCACTGAGCAGCATTTTGGCTGCCTAAATATAGTATCTGTAGTTCAAAAAAGGAAATACTTGTCTTAGCTAACCTGTGAAGATGAAAGTGAGTCTTCTTTCCTTTGTATTTCCCCAATTCTATTTTGTTATAATTTTCATTGCAAAGTTTCAAAACACTAAGCATACATCTGCATACTAATGAGTCATAAATTAAAGGGCTATTCCATTTCATTATATCATTTGGAATGCCTTGCTTTTCTACTTCCTAAAATATCATAGTATGCAACTGCCCAGGGAAAATCACTGCTCTAAAATCTGTGCTATAGCACTTAGAAATGTACCCATCAGTGACATGGCAGGTGAAGACACGTTGCTCAGCAGTATGGTGTCACAGACAGGCAATAGAATTTCCTCATACAGCTCTCCTTATGATCCTGATTTGTGTTGGACACATGCATGTCTCTGTCAGTCCAGATGCTCCTGCCAACTTCATTTTTGCATCCAATTGTCAATTTCAAATCCAGGAGAATATCTATGGCACTAGCTATGTAGAAGTTTATTTGAAATAAGCAGGAATGCCCCAGCTGCTTTGGGTTTGTAGTGCATCATGCAGCAGAGAAGCCTCAAAGCAAAACTGTATCTGAACTGATGCCATGTTTGGAGTCAGCTCTGCTCTCGTGATACTGCAGTATTTTGTTCTGTGGCAGAAGTTAGCGTGGTAAACAGCATCTCCAAGCTTTTCTGGTGTATATAGCTCACTGATGCTATTTCCAGAGTTTCTGCTGTGGAATGCAGCAATGTTTGCCAGGTTTCTCTCAATACAGTTCGCGTGGCTCCATGTGTGTACTGCTACTAATCTGGCAGTGAAAATATTGACATCATCATTGTAACAGAAAATCACCCATTCACAACTGATAGTATCCCACAGTGTGTTAATGTCTGAAGTTGCCGGAAGTATAATGTGTGAAAGCTGAAGCACATGACATATAGCCATATATATGGGATCATGCCACTGGTCAACGTGATGCAGTGCAGCCCACATCACTGTTTTCTGGAACAGGACAAATGCCAGAGTGCTGTGTTATGTACAAAGACAGGTTGTAAGCTGTGGATGTGGCTATCCATGCACTGACAGCAGGGTAAGGCACCAGATTTAACCAAACATAAACATGAAGATCCAGCTGAGAAAGTAGCTAATGACCACTGTTACTGTACGTGCATTTCTGATACACAAAATCTGTAGTCCCAGATTGCAGATTGGTCACCTGAACCAAAGCCATTGCATCTGGTTGTTAATACACCAGTCCAGATACACGTAGCTGTGCTGAGGTGAGGTTAAGGGCTGCACAGCCTGTGGTTTTAACAGGGGTACCACCATGGGCAGTTTACACAGACACTTTGATAAACACCCCTTAACACCTTCATTAATTCCATCATTAATTCTACTTCAACCGCATTTCCTCACTTGTAGGCTTATACAGGAGTTTGCTGGATCCCAGTGTAAACTAAAGTAAGCCTGAAGTTATTTTCACTTATATTAAACTCCCCAATAGTGCCAAAAAGTAACTCACACTGCATTTATCTTTGCCCATATCCTGAGGTACCTGAAACAGTCTGCTGACAGCCTTGGCTTACAGCTTTACCCCAGTTACAGAGTATTCTGTACTAGGACATGAGGTCCTAGAAACTCTGAAGTGTTCTTTTTTTTCTCCCATGACATCATCTATGATGCGGGATTCATGTTCCCAGGGAGCATAATCTGTTGGGAGTGTTTTCCTTTCCTTGAATTAGGCATATAACTGCTGAAACATCCATTCTTTAATCAGGGCTTGGTATTATTTTAAAAGCAGTTCTGTTGGTTGCTGTTTCACAGTCACAGCAATAATCATGCTTGACTACACTCCTGTCAGGTTTTTTCTAGCTTTCAGTAAATTATGAGAGACAGATCCCAATGCATTTTTTGTCAACGTAGAATTGAAAATGAATTTAAACTTTAAATAGAAAATCAACTAAATATTGAGGCTGCAGGAGGAAGCAGCAACTGAGTCATCACATTTGTGGACTAAACTTTAATATCACAATTTTGATCTATAAAAGTTAAAAAGAATCAAAATTTCACCCTGGGCAGATATACTGCTTACTGAGACTAATAAGAAATCCTATCTACTTCTCAGCTTGAACTTATTCTTCAGCTTGTTTTCCATGGCCCTGCAGCTGTCTCAGTCTTATACCAACCTCTCAGCAAAATAAATTCGTCATTTAAATAAGTGCAGAGGAGAAAAATTCCGCGCTAGCAATTTTTATTAATCCTAATTAATTATTAAGCAGTGCTAATGACAGTAAACAAAAAAATTGATTTGCTGTTTCTACTAAGCTGAAATAATTTACTCCTAAAATGAAAGCAATTAACCAGTAAGACTAACAGTGATGATGTAATAATGTCCCATTTCTATTTCACTATATGAATAAAAAGGTGTTTGGTGAGTGATAAGCAGAGGAATGCAAGATAGTTTTAGTTTTAGGTAGTCGATCTTTCATTGGATTTATCACTAGTATGTTGTAGTTTCTTTCAGCTACAATAAATTATACGTTATTTGGGGAGAAAAGCTGCACAAACCTTGGTAGACACAGATTTTTTTTTTTGGTTACAGTACCCTTTGGGTAGCAATAAATGACCATGTAGGACTGACCTCTTTCTTCTTCATGTCTTTCAGCTGCCTTGTCAATATTTGTAACAACCGTAGTTTTTCTCAAGGCATTCTAGCACTTAACCTACACAACCTGTACTCAGCTTTTATCTAAAGAAAAATCTGTGCTGCCTTTGAGAATTTCTATACTCAGAAATGTTTTTTCTTCTCTTTACTTATTTACTTCATAGTTATATCCTCTGCACAAACAGTATTTTTGCATGTAATTCTTTTAATAGATAAAACTGAGTATTTAAAAATCAGTTCTGAAACCACACACAGAATTTCACTGTTATCATATACTGAGGATCATATTCCATCTTCAAGCTTCTCTCTGATATTCCCCATCTGCAGGTCCAGCAGTTTATGGCCCCCTAATTTACAGCTTTGTGTGAGAAGTTAACAGTTAACAGGCTAGTTTTGATGACTCTCCCCCACCATCCCCCAGGATCTTTGTATGATATTATTTCATTTCAAGGTATGATCACATACTTTGTATTGATGACCTATACATTCTGTTCCTATGTGTATGTGTGAGGTTGCATTCCAAAAGACAGGAGGAAGACAGCCTGAAAACAGATCAGGAAGTGTCCATAATCATAGCATAGTGGAAGCCTAATTATTGCCTTTTTTTTACTTTTCCTTGGTATGTATCATAAGAAAAGACAGTTCTAATGGAAGGAATTGGAAAGAGATATGTCTGCTATCTGCTTTATTTAAGATGTATAAACTTCTTTTTTAAGTATAGGTGTTGTTGATTGTAAGGCCAATGTTGTTTGACACCATGAGCTGATCAGAGGTGCAGACTACCTTTCCTGTTAAAGAGCAAGGAGATGAGTGTGGTGATGGGCTGTATATGTAAAAGTCCTGTGCTGAATAGAGATGCCATTTCAGAATAAAGAAATCCACGATGGTCTTTGGGTTACAAGTGACCAGCATGATGGAGATGTTGCCCACAGAAAGTCAAGAAAGAGAGGGAGAGTCCAAGCAGGTTAAAAACCCTGCTTTAGACCCTTTTAGCTCAGCATGACTTTTAGTCTCCAAGGGCTGATGTGAGAGGCTGCGATTTTTACTTTTGTACCAAAGAGGATTGACTTGAAGAGAGAAAGAGAGTTCATATTGCTGAGCTAGAACAGAGATAGGAGACAAATTTGTATTCCGTAGAGAAGATGAGAACATTAACGAGAAAAAAATGTCTGCTGATACTCTTATCAGGAATAATTCTCTCAACCAGGAGTAAAACCAGTTTTCATTTGAGGACATTTTAACTGATGATTTCAAACTTCCAGAGTACAGTAACTGTTTTCTCTGTGAAATCAGTGAAGCTGCGAAACACTGCCTTTGGGTCAATAAGTATTCTGCTGATACCTCAGTTTTATTTGTTTACATGTCTCAAGACACTGCATGTGTTGAATTCTGTTGCATTCTGAAGAGATCAAAGGCAAAACGGTGTAACAGCCACATCAATTATTTATGAATCAAGTCACAATATTGAATATGTCTTGATCAAAATACAGCTATGGCTCAAACAGGACCTTTGCTCCAACCCAGCATAATTCAGAAACTGATATGTCAAAGTTGTTCATTCTTAAGTTGTCATTGTTACTGAGACTGCCACGGCAAATAAAACCCATCTGCATCAGTGATTCTTGAATCCAGGCATGGAAGAAATACCCAGTGATGCTGACCTCACATATATCCTGGTGGGTTGTTACATGTTCACAGAATACTCCAGAAGCCTTATGCATTTCACACACTTGCTTGTTTTGTTTTGTTACTTCCAGTGGAAGTTAGTAATTAGAGATATCATTGATGCTTTTCTTTTCTCCATCCTCCCACAAAACATGTATAGCCAGTGCCAGACATCCTATGGGCTGCTACGGTGAACCTGTGTGAACTTCATGAGGTTCAACAAAACCAAGTGCAAGGTCCTGCACCTGAGTCAGGGCAGTCCTGGGTATCAGTAGAGGCTGGGGGATGAAGGGATTGAGAACAGCCCTGCAGAGAAGGACTGCATCCTGTACCAAAAGAAGCATGGCCACCAGGTCGAGGGAGCTGATTCTTCCCCTCTACTCCGCTCTGCTGAGACCCCACCTGCAGTACTCTGTTCAGCTCTGGGGCTCCCAGCATAAGAAAGACACGGACCTGCTTGAGCGGGTCCAGAAGAGGTCACAAAGGTGATTAGGGGCTAAGGCATCTCCCTTACAAGGACAGGCTGAGAAAGTTGGGATTGTTCATCCTGGAGAAGAGAAGGCTCCTAGGAGGCCCTTCAGTACTTAAAGGGCACCTGCAAGAATGATGGAGACAATCTTTTTAACAGGGCCTGTTGCAACAGGGCAAGGGGTAATGTTTTTAAACTAAAAGAGGGTAGATTCAGTCTAAGAATAAGGAAGGAATAAGGAAGGAATTTTTTACAATGGGGGTGGTGAAGCACTGGAGCAGGTTCCCCAGGGAGGTGGTAGATGCCCCATCCCTGGAAACATTTAAGGTCAGATTGGATGGGCCTCAGAGTGACCTGATCTAGTTAAAGATGTCCCTGCTCACTGCAGGGTGGTTGGAGTAGATGGCTTTCAAAGGTCCCCTCCAGCACAAAAAATTCTATGTTCTATGATTCTGTATATTCTACGGTGCAAATTACTGTCTGAGTTAGGAATAGCAGAACATCCCAGAGGTGAACAGTGTGTATGGCAACCATGAGCCATGAAGGAGACCAGTGGAACTCAGGGGAGCAGAAAACAACAATATTTGGAGGCAGAAAGTGGGAGCTTAATGAGTGTGAATGTTGGGAAGAGAGCAGTGAAACAGGGCTGTCATGGAGAGTCCTGGAGACATGAGCATCAGATAAGAAATAACAATGTGCAGGAGTTGCTGTGATAGGGGTGGATATGTCCTTGACATCTAGTAAAATAGTCTGTAACATTCCTTAACAAAAATATCTCCCAGAGGCAGGCATGATGGTTCTAGAGCAAAGGAGTGGCAAGCCATCCAGCAAAAGGCTGTTATTATATGATGAAGTATGCTAATTTTCTTCTGGAATTCAGGGTGAAATGAAACGTGTAAGAATGGACTAAATCTCGACAACATTTCCACAACAAGTATGAACAAAAAGGTGTGATATCCCATGTGTTTCTATAATTGAAGAGATAGCTCATTCTGGTGGCAGCTCGATGGCAGTGAAATAGCCTTGACCTAGAAAATACTAAATCTGGAATAATCAAACAAGAGGTGCAAGTGTGATTCACACGGATTTGACAAGAGATATCTCAGTCATTTTCACAGAAGAAGGCTGTAATATTAACATCTTTTTGATAGGGGAAAACAGCTGGGGGCAAGGGCTATCTGCTTCACCTATATGCCCTGCAAAGAATTGTCCCAGTTTTTTATCTATGCCCAGTGCCTGTGTCTCCAAACTTGGTGAGTGCTGCTGTGTCTGAGAAGAGGCAAGGCTGAAACCCTCACTGCAGAAGTTAGCTATCAGAGTGTTTGTACGTCTTCTGATGGGAGGATTCTCACTTTCTGGGCTTCCTAAAGCCATACTGTTCCATGCTGTTCCACCTTCAGGCCATCAGGACAGGAAACACGCAGAAACTATTTTGCCAAAGCTTTATTTTTCAAATTTGCATCACAATAAGTATCAATTCAATTTATGACTAAGTCCAGCTCATCCATCAAAGGAGTAAACAAAAAAGCTGTAACTTAATAAAATGTTACTTTATATTTTTGATGTTATTTTAGAGGTTGAGAGCTTTATTCATTTAGTGAATTACGTTGCCACTTTGATATGACTAATGTATACTAGCACATGGCAGCATTTGTAAGAATAGGTATACAAGTTTAATGATAAACAAATCATATATGATTGTTTTTTCTAGCCTCCAGTCAGAGTTGATCACATGGTCAATTATATGATTTTGGTTATATTAGAATTTAAATACTCTTTTTTCTGCATCTGATTACACTCACTTACATAGCACCTTTGATTTCAAGCACTGGATTCTCACAACAGCAATAAAACAATATGGAAGAAACCTTGGATTTTTGTAACCACTCCCTTTAGTTGTTGTGCGAATCAGCCACAAATAACTTCCATTAAGTATATATTAATTATAGGTAAATCATCTCAATTAATGGAGTGTTAAAGGTTTCTATCATGCAATTTATTTTCCTATCTGCTCACCCCTCTCTGTTTATGGTCTTTCAAAGTCTTTGCTCCTTCATGGTTAGTGCTGTGACTTTACAGTCATGGTCATAATCCTGCCAGAGAACATGGTCTGTCTGCACAGGAGTGATCTTAAATCCTGATCTTGTTATAGAAGATTTGTACTTTTTAAATGAAAATACAATTCAGAAGAACGCTGTGGCAATTTGCTAATCTTGTTTGTCAGTGATGCTGCTGCATTACATTGATGGAAGTGATAGAAAATTCAATTGTGCTGAATTACTTTATGCTTTGGTGTCACCAAGTAATCAGCACTGAGGTCTGGATTTGAAAAAAAAAAAAAGATTGCAGTGGATTTGTGGCACATTTCTGTGACCAAAAAAACCCAAAACAAACAAAAACAAAGCAAAACCAAACCAACTGAATTCTCAGAAATGTCTTAATACTCCCTAAGTCCCTTAAATGTTTCCTGTTGGGCACCCTGAATTGCAAGCATCCCAAATCATCTCCTATCACTGGACCATATATGCAAAATGTGAATTATGCTTTGATCTTTTGTGTGCTTTCTGACCTTAACCCAAGACTCAGAAATATTTGAAAGGCATGGCTGACACATTTTTCCTACCAGTAGAGCCACTTCTCTGCTTCTTATGTTTTAAAAAAAGCTGCTTTATGTATTATTTAAACTACAAATCTGGGTTCTGAGGCATTCCACCAAACAGTGGGTAACTGGGGACACCTGGGAAGCACCAAGATCCAGATGCCTCTTGTAATACCCCAATCAGTCCAGTTATTACAGGCTTTTTTCTTCAAAAGCAGATTTTAAAACAAAGATTTCTCTGACAGCACTGAGAAGTCTGTGTTAAATACAAAGAGCACATAGACTGTAAATAAACAGATTTCATAAATCTCCATAGGTTAGATGCTTGCAGCCACATAATGTGACCTGGCTTCATCATCTGCAATGGAAAAAAATCATTAGAAGTAGCTGATGAGGCCAGAAATCGCTTCTTTTTGCCCTTCCTGGCTGAGAACATGATGCTGTTAGGGGAAAGGGAAGTTCTTTATTTTTTAGTGTTGCAGCATCATGTGGAGCCGGTCTGGTGCTGCAGTGGTGAAAATCAAGCTGCTTTGACTCCTGGCAACATGAGCTCCTGCACTGTGGAGCCTGAGCCTCTCCTATCATTCACAGTGACTGCATGAACAGCAGTGGCTTAAAGAATACTCTTTGACTCCATGACAGTAAGAGATAAATCAAGAAATAAGAAAACTTGGTACAGATTACAAGGATGATCCCACACTCTGAATGCAAAGTTATTGATGAACACATGCTGCAAGAAAGCCTCCTTGGAACATCTGGCAAGATTATAAATAGCTGCATATTCCCAGAAGATAGGAGAAGGTTAAAAGAAAAAGAGACTCTGCTTCATGCCTGCTGCTGCTACCCAAAATATGCATTAGTACAGACCACAAGGTAGGATTGAACCTGTTAGCCAGTGGCTGGTCCAGGTGGACTCCATTTCTTAGCAGTATTTCTATTCTGAAACTTCACAAGCATCAAGGAAACCATGGAGGAGCAAGCAAGAATAATTAGGGAATCTGTATGTTTAGAATAAAGAAAAGTCCCCTGCTACTGACCCCCTGCTTCAGTGTTTTGCAGGTCTTGGCAGTGCCTACAAGCTGACAAAAATGTGTCTTTGGAGAATGGAAAAATGGTTATTCAAGACAGCTTTAAAAAGCATCCTGAAGTCCCTGTGAAGCATCTCCACTAAGCTTCATTTCAGGGTCCACAGATGGACATTGCACAGAGCCACTAGGAAACACCAGTCACAGAACAGGAAAATAAAACTTCCTCATCATGTATGTAGCCTGTTTTCCTATTCTTCTGTGGTGGAGATTGATGGTTTGGCCTTCTTGCCTTCCTTAGTAACCTCGGAGGCTTAAAAGCCTTTTGGGAACAAGCATATATTGTTTCCTTAAGAACAATTCACAACTTCCCGGCTGCGTGAGGTAGTGACTTCATCCGGCCTATCTGCTAATACAAGCAGCATATATCTACAGCTCCAGCTCAGAAACAGTGAAGGAACTTTGTTCAGCCTTTGTATAAAGACCAATTTTATCACATAACTAAGCTTTCATTCAAGAAAGCAATTTTGCTTTCTAGTGCATCTCTAAAACACAATTCAGATGTATTGCTTTGGTAATAAATTTATTTGGGAGCTCCCACTATTACCCCAAAGCTGTTTCACCTCCAAGGCATCATACTGAAGCAGAAAGATATTTGCAAGTCAATTTTTAAAGCTGTGATATTTCACTTGAGTTACTTTTATGAAGGGAGAGGAAAGAATCTCTCCAAGGTTTTTATTATATCATTTACATTGCAGTTGGGTTCTCAATAGCCCACTTGGCAGCTATTTGGCATTTCCTGGCTTGCTTTGTAGTCTCCACTAACAAACACAGAGAGGATGGGAGGCCACATGCCACACCATTTAGTGATGACCAAAGCCCTACTGCATGGAAGAAAACAGACTCAGCCCGGATTGCTCCAAGCTCTGGGATGCTCTTCATCCTCTTTCTTCAAACCATGCAGCTACATTGCCCTTCAGTGATCCTGTTCTGATGACCGGGAGCTCCAGCAGAGTGCAGAGGGTTAAAGTCTGCCTCTGCTTTGAATGCTGCGCAGCCTGTTCAGGAGGCATAAAAGCTCTTTCTTGTTCCTTTCTCTTTGTCCTAGGGTTTCATCCTAGAAAAGTTGGCTGCAGACTAGCAAAAGAGCAAGCATATGCTTCATTTTAAGTAAATGGATATTACACTGAAACAAACTAGATCTATTCACATACTTAATGTAAAGCATATGCTTAAATGCCACCAGGATGCTTAAAAATCCTTGCAGAATTGAGCAGCCTGTACTGGAACAAACCTCTACTGGAAACAAATAATCACCCGGAACTGATGAGCATCACCCTGTATTTGAAGCACAGTGGTTTCAAATGCATTGTCAAGCCCCTGTGTAACTCTTAAGCGTATTTGATTTAATTACTGCATGTGATAGCCTCAGGGAAAAACATCTGATTTTTTAATATACTGTATTAGCTGCTAAACCTCGTGTGAAGGAAGCCAGCATGATGCATGTGCAGTATGAGAAAGACTAATGTTCACTCTTCTACTGTATCACTTAGACTGTAACTAACATTAGCCATTCCTGCATAGGTAAGGGCTCTGAAAGAAGCTCCTACAGCTCTGTACTGATGGCAAAAATAGGAGCCTTAAATCTGGATTCCAGCCTATCTTTCTTATAGCTGCAGTTCTTCATTAGAGTTGAAATGAGAAAGAGGAGGGGCAGCCAGTTCTGGGACAGATAGACAAACAGGCTGCCTCACACTGTCTTTCTGAATCATTGAATTCACCAGAGCTTGTGCTGTTTCCATTCAGTGTTAAAACTGTCTTTAAAAAAAATTAACTATCCTCTTCATTTTTCGTAGTACATAATCTGCAAGAAACTAAAACACTGATCAGCATCAGTGCCATCTTCTCTCCTTCTATTCAGCCAAGGACCTACAATGGGTTCCTCATCTCCTCTGTGTTTAGGCTGGAGCCTGCCCAGGACTCCTGCCTTCAACCTGTTTTACATCCTTTTACAATGGCTCAGAAGAAAAGGGGACTATTTCACAAGATGTCAATCTTTGAAAATTGTGTTCAGAACAGCGCACTATGTGCCAAATTCCCATGCTTGTCTCTGGATTTCCTCATCTATCCACGTAGACTTGGATTGAGCACTGTCCAAGCAAAGCAATTAAGAAAGCATTAGTTTGATGACAAAACACTTGCAGTTTTGTCCATCTTCTTTGAGATTTCTGCCACACAGGTATTTCTTTAGTTCCAGGTTTTGTTGCTCATGCTACATCCATCACATCCATGCCAGTCTCTGGAGAAACACACAAGCACTGAGTGTCAGACACAATTAAAATGAACTGAAATGAGTATGGTAAAAGGAAAGCCCAACCATAGTAATTTAATTATATGCCACATTTCTTTCAGCAGCTCCTATATTATGTGAGCATACTTCCATACATACCAGGCACAGCAGAGGGAAACATCTTGGAGCATACCTAGAAGGAAGCTTTTTCAAACCTACCCTAGAATGGGCAGTTAATGTAATAGTGACCCTTGCAACCTGTGGACAGCACATACAGTACTTTAATCATCCCTTGCTCTCTTTGCTGCTTGGCCTAAATGAGAGTGGGTCTTGGCAATAGGACGCTGTTGTCTGGCTACAACGGATTCCTAATTTCAAGTACACTAACTAATCCATATTAGAGCTTTGTAATTTCTTACTTTGAGTCTCTGATAAGGCACAAATGACCAGGTGAGCTCCAGCAGAGGCAGGAATTGAGTGCACATATTCCAGCTCTCAGGCTGTCTTCCTCAGCAGCAAAGTTAACCAGGCAACATTTGAGATGTATCCCGGCTGAAGGATCAAAACAAAGCTAATGGCAAGTGACAACTTGCTCTCCTGCAGCTCCAGCTGCAGAATTCCTATGGCAACTTAGCCAAAATGAAACTGTCTTCACCCACGTGTCTCCTCAATTGCAGGAAGCTCTCTCTAAGTGCCCAAAAAAACAAGTGAGTCTGACAGTATATATGCTTTCTTGTCACCACAAGGATAGCTTATATATCTTCAGCAATTTTTTACAGGGACTTTCTTATCCAGATCATGTCTGTAACAAAAACCGTGACCACTTTCCACTCTATTCCTAGCAAAAGAAAAAATCCTCACAAAAATACTGCAATGCTCAGCAGCATGTGGTTCACCGGTCTGTGCAATAGCCACAAATCAGCAATGACCTGGCTATTTGAATCTATTGTCAGCACCACAGAGCAAAGGAGACATGAACTTAGACTGAAACAGGTGAGTTATAATGAGGACATTTTAATGACCATTTCAAGTCCTTAATCCAGCCTCTATACCTGAGTTTACAAAAAGTCCAGGCTACAAGTTTTTGTTTTAACATCAATACATCATCAAATACTGCTGGAGGGGCCCTGGCACACGTAGATTTTAGAAAGTCTAAAAAATCTGAAGAAACCTCAAGAAAATATCAAACATCTCTTAAGCAATTCAAGTTCCCCACTGGTAGCAGGGAAGATACCAAAATGCTTTCTGCCCATAAGTGTTTTGTATTTTTCCCTCGTTCTGTACTGCCTGTGAGTAATGTTTGAGCACAAGGAATTAACATTTACTTGATTCTCCCTTCCACATTCTCTTAACTCCTGATATTTTGGTTCCTGTAACAATAAACAGCACCTCACTTTTATTTTAGTGTGTTTTCAGCTAAACATAAAAACCATAATAACGTTTCTCCAAATTTAATTTTTGGAATCGAATTTTCCCATATCAGTGCCAACTGCAATCAAATACACTGCAGCTTAGCAGCTCCAGATAAAAATACTTACAGTTCAGGGGAGTCAAACCAACCTTTCTATGTGTTTACATTGAACACAGGAAGTGTCCATCCTTTATCAGGATTTTTGGGTAACTGATCACTCAGGACCTCACTGAACATAGTATTTCGTGTTGCTTCCCTGCACTATGAGGTCAGGAAGACCGTTTTTTTAGGTGGACTGGTCACTGACAGGGCATTAGATCAGCTTGAAGGCTGCCCAAAAGGGCAGTAGTGTCCTATATTTAAAGAGGTTCACTAAAGCTTTATGTTAAGAAAGAGTTTTGAGGAGACGACATGGTAGGAAGCTCAATGAGTTTTGGGGTATTTTGTACATGTTCCAGACATTTTGTTTCATGTATTGTCCCTCTCTGCAAGCTGTATTCTTAGTGGAGCACAGATAGCACTGGTCACAAGCAACAGAGCTGTGGTCCAGATGAAGGGTGGGTGGTGCAACTACATAGCGTGAGATGGGAGAGTGCACTTAGGTCTTGCATATTTCTGTGCACCACGTTTCTGGCACATCAGGGATGCAGCAAACCCACCAAGTGCATTCTGCCTACCTGGCCAGATGTACAAGTAGCCCTTTGTTCCCAAGCCTGTACAAGAGCACTCCATTAGACATTATTAACGGAGGGCCTTTTGACCATTGCTGCGGCACATTTAATAATTTAAAGCTGTGACACATATTGCAGCTACAAGGAAATATCCATCATTTACTATTTAACCATCAAGAATTTTGAACATTTCTAAAGGATTCAGTCAATTTATTTTTTAGTGTGTTTCACAGATTTTTTGCCAGGGAAGTAACTGCAGTCCTACATACAGATGAATTTTGTATGTATGAGTCAAAAAACTTACCTTCTGTAGGCATTTTTATACAGATGTTTTATCTTTATCATCAGAAGAATACAGAACAAAATAATAATCAAATCATAAGTAATCCATATTTTTAATGTAAGTTTCAAGTATGCTTCAGTTACACAAATCTTTTTTTGTCTTGGGTTTGGACAAAAGGCAGCCAAAATGCCTCTGAACAAGGATGTTAATTTGATGCTGACTTTGTTTCATTGCAATCTGAAGAGAGCAATAACAGTATACAACTTACCTAATATGAGTCACTAACTGCAACTATATGGAAAGGCATGGTGGCTGGTAAAACCTTCAAGAGATACATGCAGACTTTAACAAAGTTCATCCTGGGAGCCTTAGAGGTGTACAGGCAGCTGGCTGGGACTTGGGCTGCAGCAGTCTGGTGCATTTGTGCTTTAACCTACAGCTGCTGATCCAGAGACTCTGGAATAATTAGATGTTTTGAGCCTCACCTTAATGTTTCACTGAAGGACATGCGATAAACTCATTACTTCCCCTATTTTATTTCACTTTAATGACCTTTCAGTCTAGTAAATGTCATCACACCCATGTTTGCTTGTCTCTTGGTGGATCCAGTTCATATAGAGCTCTAGTTCACACTCAAGGAGCACAGCCAACAGCCAAGAAGGGAAAAACATCCTTGAATTATTGATGTCAAAGAAGTAGGACATTTTGGACCTTTTTTTTTTTCCCCCTATCTTTGATAGTAAGCCAGAATATGAAATACAAAAGTTTCCCTGTAACACAGGCTGGAATATTCAGAAGTAACTATTGCTGCTTTCTCTCTCTGAAAAAAAAATGGCACTCAGTCTTTCTTAAGTGCAAAGACTTGCTACTAAATAAATCTTGTTTCTGAGACTGATGAGAAGTTGAGACTTAAGAAAACCTCTCCTGTGTTTAATAGATTTCAATGTAAAATGTTCAAGAAAATGATTGTTCAAATAGGAATCATATCTGTGATGATTTAAGAAGGTGGGTCTTCAAGGGGGTGGTAACATCTTACTAGACCAGCAGAAAGTTGGGTAAAAGGGGTTTGCTTTTCATCTTACTCAAAGGGTTTTCATGCCTGAAAGCTCTTCTCTTTCTTTCCAGCTGCATCAGGCAGTCAAATGGAGAGGTAACCTCTCCACACAAGTGTTGTCTCTATTGGTAAGAAATAGCATCTCTCTTTGCCTGCTCTGATGTGGAATTGTTATAATTTGTAAGTTGATTTTTTTCTCAAAATTCTTCTCATTGTCTGAGTCTGACTGTCTTGGAAAGCTTTAAATAATAACACATTTCTCCATACTCAGGGTGCCTCCCTATATATATTTACTACTTAAAGGGTAACATACCCCACTGTTAAAGCAAACTGCCCTTCTTCTACAACCAATACAATAAAACCTAGGTATTTTTATTATTTTTTCTCAGCATGAGCAAAGTCCTCATAGAAGAGGCTGCATGATTTATCAGCTGGAGTATGGACCCCAGGTCAGAAAATCGGTCTCTGTTCCTTATATTCCACTCAGCAGTTTTGCCACTTGCACAAGGTGTGTTGTTTGCAGGCCATGCTGCTCTGTGTCCCAGCAGCAGCTGCACAGCTACAGTTAAAGCTCACCCCACCATACACACATCCTGCTAAGGGAGGGTTGCACCTTCTCTGGTTCAGTGCCTGCTCGCACAGCTCAGGGCTGACTCTGGGCTCAGAGCAGAAATAAGTTTGCATTTGCCTGCATGAGAGCACACAAAGAGGTGCCTCCAGATCTCCTCTCACTTATATGCATGGTCATCTTGGGTTTTAGGAAGATTGGAACAGGGATTTTTACATCCAGCATCTCATTATAACAGCTCTTGCAGTTAAACTGTGATCTTCTTTGGGGTGAACCTAAATTAACTGTGGTAGGTTGACCTCGGCACAGCACCAGTTGCCCACCAAGCCCTTCTATCATTCCCCCCGACCCCCTTATCAACACCCTCCAGCTCCCAGTGCTGCAGCATGAGGGCTGGATGGGGAAAAACAGCTCAGCCAGACCCACTACATTAACATACCACATTACTTAATATTAAAAAAACACTTGTTGTCAGAATTGTAAGGTATAAGTAGTCCAGGAAGTTCATTAGCATTCTTCACCAGATAAATCTGGAAATGCCACAGTACATGCTAAACAATGAAAAAATGTTCAGGTGCCTTTCTCAGGGAAATGACTTCTCTTCCCTGGTGGCCTGTTGTGATTACTTGGAAACTGTATAATCTGAGATGGTGATGCCTGTCTCTTCTCCTGAATGATTAGAAACTTTTCCTGTCAGAAAATATTTAGAGTGTAGTTTGTCTTCCATTGCTTTCAGTTCCCAAAGCAATTACATCAGAAAGACTTAGAACTGGACCGGTGTGATTGTCTTATACACTGATGCAGTTTTATCACTAGAAACCTTCTACTGATGCATAGTCTGGATGTGTGGGTGCCTATTCTGCCAGAATTGTTATATCCCCAATGATATTGAAAACTGTCACCACATGAAGAGGATGGTATTGCTATGCTTAAGTCAGTATGGATAACAGTGTGTGAATTAGTTCTGGCAAGACCTAAGAAATAGAGTTTAGTTTAGAGGGCACCCTGGTTTCCCATTTCTCTCTGCTCGTGGTTCTGATTTCTGTACCTGACCAAGGGCTGTTACTGCTCCAAGGGCAACAATTCTGGACTGTGTCCAGCCTTTATATTCAGAGGTTATGGAATACACTTCCATAAAGTGACAAATACTTTCTCCTTTGGTTATAGTGATGGCTGGATTGGGTAACAGTGTGTGTTTGTAATTAAGTCATCCAGGTTTATTTGGCAAATCATTTCCAAGGCATACATGATCACACAGTACAGTGCAATTCCCCTAAATATAGAGGGGGACACTAATTTATGAGTTAAAACATTGTATCTAACAAAACCATAAATACGCAGCTAAAAGTCAAATGAAAACAATTCAAAGTCTTTTTAATTCCTCCTTACATCCTTCAGAGAGAAAGCAAGGAATAGTAAAGCAATACCAAAGAACAGAAGAAGGGTATATGGCAAGTGGGTCAACCAGTGGCTTGACATATGGAAATACATAGAGAAATGTATGTTTTAAAAGGATAACCCAAAAGAATTTAAAATAATTGAGGATGCAAGAGGAAAGACAGAGAAGAGTAAGGAGAGGAGACAGCTGAATGATCCAGTCTCACCTCCTCTAGAACAGACCCATAGAAGTTTACTGGCATTGGACTTAGCTGTATTTTGCAAAAACCTATATTTTAGGAAGGCATCCAGCCCTGGTCCATGGTCTATAATTCACAGGGAAATAAGTTTGCTTCTGTGGTAACACAAATTAGGAGAGGGATTCTGGAAAGAACAGACTGAGATTGACAACTGGACTGGAAAGGCTGAATGGTTTCATGAGAGGGATGCAGGGATGGGGAGGAGTGCCTGCCCCACTCAGCTGCACTGCCTTTACAGCATGGGGCTGGAATTAAATTTCCCTTGGGCTTAGGAATCCAGCCCCAAATTTCTAGTTTTTAGCAGGCAGTTTAAAAACAAACAAACAAACAAACAAAACAAACAACAAAACAAAACAAAACAAAACAAAAAACCCCAAAAAAAGCAGTGCCACCACTGGTTTCTTTTGGTTTTATTGCACTCAAGGGTATAATCTACCGTTCTGTCTCTGGCTATTGACATAAGCACCTTTTTGCTTCTAATCTTACTATTTCTTGTAGAAGCAATACAATCAAACACTGGTTTCTGTTCTGGCTAGGACACAGAGCCAAGTAGCTTTTAAATAGAATAAATAATCATCCATGATCAATCTATTTCAGACAACTGCAACAAAGAAATCAGTAACTATCTCTCTAGGAGTGGGAGATAGTAATTTGCTAGGCATTAAGAATCATCTTAAGACAACTTTGAAACATAATATAACAATAGACCAGTTTTCAAGGCAACATAGGTCATTCAGCTCTATCTTACTTCCTATACATCAGTGTCGTTACCCTTTTCTTTTTCCTTTTTCAGACCAAGCCTCTGTGTTTCTATAGTAGTTGGAACAAGTGAGTAACTCAAAAGGGGAACAGCTTTCTGAGTATTAAATAGCTTGTTCATTAGCAAGACACTGGGCCTATGTGTTAAGACACAGTCCTAGTGTATCCTCAACTATTCTCAAGCTTTCTTGCTTGTAAAGCAGTAACAACTTCCAGTAACAGTTACTGTAACAGTAACAACAGTTCAAGATTTTCAGGCTTCAACATTTCAAGAAGCATTAGCCCCATCTTGCTTAGAAATAATTGCAAATATGCAAAATTACTTTAATACTTACCCCAAAAAGGAGAAGGAAGTAATTTAGAAAAAAATGATGTAATTTAGAAAGAGAAAGCTCAGCTTCCATTTCATTAGTTATGTGGTACTGAAGGCAAGGGAGGATCATTTCCCTGAAGTGCAGACACCTGCCATTTGCTTCAATACTTGCAGGCATTTTGGTAAGTTTTGGAGAGGAGGATGGAGATCTCTTTTATAAGTGGTTATTTCATGTATGGCAAAGTCTGAATGACTGCTCTGAGCACATAATTCTGAGCTTTCTGTAGGGTCTCAGCCCCCACTGCACTTGGCTGAATGCATTCAATCTGGGCTGATTTCAGCAGTTAAGTGTCACAGGCCTGTGTCATTGCTCATAAACATTGGGTACCAGGGGCACAAATGAAGGATCTGTGGCAAAACCAGGCAGCACACTCTAGATTAATTAATTGCTGATAGAGGCGAGGAAGACAGGATAGCAATTTTGACCTTTCCGTTCTAAATGTATCTTTCAGAGTTACCGCTTGATAACTTTTGGTATCATTAAAGTGGCAAAAGAATAACAAAACAAAACAAGAACAGGAGAAAGACAGAAAGTTGGAGTAAGCTGAGACATCCTGAGGTATTTTGGGATAACGATGGATGAGTACCCCCATAGTACTTCAGCTGTTGCTGTTTGAGATGTTGGGTCAATACCAAACACAAGAAATGGATGCGACATGCAGGGAGCAAAAGTACCTCACTAAGATGGGAGAAGGGACCATGATGTTGCCTGCCCCTTCCCAGGTCTCCAGTTTGCAGGCACTCTGGCTGCACTTGCAAGAGGCCAGCAGCACTTTTCAAGGCTGTATCTGTTTCCCAGGCCCACAGCTCCAGGATGGCAAGCCCTTCTCTGTCAGTACTTTCTCAGCAGACAATTTCTTCTATTCAGGAATTTTCCACTTCTAACCAGGCTGCCTTGCTGTCTGCTCGCATCAGGTTTGGTTTCTTGTCTTTTTCTCCATTGCATTTGTCTGCCAGGTTTGAGTCTCTGTCTATTTGCTTTATGTGTTCCCCCCTTTTCTTTATTATCTCATTCTCAAACCTGGCATCTCATTCGACAATCTCCTGGATGAGATAATCTTAACAAAGTAAGCATTATCATATCCACAAATCCTTATCAATCAGTGTGATTGACTCCCACCACTGCCTCCTGTATTGGTTGTTGATTAGGTTTGGATATCTGTGCCCTCTTGCTTGTAGCTTCCCCCTTTTCTTATTATCCTCTTATGCATTGGGAAGATCCTTGACCAGACACCTTTCAGGGAGCAGATGCTTTCTCCTTCCACAGCCTTTACAATAGTAATTAGGATCTCGCCGAGCAGTGAGGAACATGATACAAGACAGTAAAGGGAACCAGTGTAATATCAACATTCTTTATTAGTAATAGGAATTTGAACTCAACATGAAATTTCACCAGGAAGCCAGCACAGAGACTTTAAAATGGGAACATTACATTGAAACAACCGAGTGCTCAAAAGCCTGTGAGCTGCTGCATCCTGTATCAGCTGCATTCAGGAGATAACATGGTTGGTAACTCCTGCAAACAAAGAATCTCAATAATCCAGCCCTGAGAAGTCAAACCAATTCAAAATCCTCCCCTCTTAGGAAGGGACGCAGCCTGCTGATATTTCAGAGGCACAAAGATGGCCTGGTAATACAATGCACACTTATCTGTTGATCAGTGTGACAACAATATGAAAGCTCAACTCTGGGAGATGGATTTAAAAGCGCAGGCTGAGGTGAACAGCGGGATGGCAGGCACATTCAGCAAATGTCTCCTACATGAGCCCTATTCAACTCACCAGTGATTGCTGTGTCCAAGGACTGACTTTCTTCTCTTACGTCTCCTTACAGTTTGGCCTAATACAGTTGCCGGTGTCTTCCTTGCCCTGTCCTGGGTTTGTCTCCCTGCTGTTTGTTTCTTTTCTGTCTTTATTATTTTTTAACACAGAAAGCTCAAACGTGCCAGATACAGCCACTGGGTAAGATACAGAAACTGGTAAGGCATCTGCAGCTGTAATCATCAAACAAAACAGATGTAACTGACAGTGCTGAATAATGCCAGTGTAGCCAAAAAAAGTGAAGATTCAAACTCACCACTGTTGTCTTCCATTTACCTGTCAGCAGTTACAATAGTGAACATGGAGTGGGACAGGGCACAGTGATGAGAGAACGCCCTCTTCTCTCTGTATGAAAAACGAGCCCTGGATCTGCCCAGCACAGCCCCACAAGCCATAAAACATGTGTCCACCCCCACCGTGAGCCACACAAGATGTCTTCTTGATACTCTATTCTTCAGGAAAGTCTGCCTCTGTGGGGTAAGGCAGCATTAATTCAGCCTGTAGAAACAGCAGAAAGCCTGAACGATTGCAGTTAACAGAGCAGTGTAGAGCAAGGGCAAAGAAGCACCTGCTACGTTTGCACTAATCAGCATTTCAAATCTATCACATGCCTCAAATTAATTTCCAGTTGAAAAGCAATCATTTTTCAAGCACTTGATACAAACCGCACATAGGCATTAGACATAGCTTTGATTGATGATAATTTTTCTGATCAAAATGGTTATTTATGGCAGTTTCAAATATGATGAAATAAATTCGTTTCAGTAAACTCCAATTTTTTTGTTGACAAAACTGAAGAGCATTCCCTTGACAATTTCTGTGCAAGTATCACAGAAATCCCACCTAACCTTGTGTTTGAATATCACCTCACTGGCACAGTCCAACCTAGGGAATGCCTCTGCCTCTGCAGCCACTGAGGTGATTGTGTAATCACATTGTATAAGCACAGAAGTGTTCATGATAATTCTGAACTGCCAAGGGATTGTGAAGTTGATGGGACAGCCATGAACAGAGCACAGTCACGTAAGGTGTCACACAGCGTAGGTGTGCAGTTTGGCTTCTCTTCAATCAAATCAAATCAAATCAAATCAAATCAAATCAAATCAAATCAAATCAAATCAATCAAGCTTGATCCAGTCTTGAAGCTACCTCTGTCAGTCCTGTGACAGCCACAGAGGGCTTAGAGAGGACTAATTTAGGCTCATCAGCAGAAAATACTTGAGGAAAAGAGCTCCTCATTCCTCAGTCATCACCAGGAGAGAGCAGTCACAGAACTATTAATTTGGAATTGCCCTAAAAATTTGTGTTCATTCCCTGAGGAAAACCCTAATCTCATCAAATTGCTGTGAGGTACTACAAACACATGTGGCTGGTATGTTCAGTCTGTTATTGGCTGGCTCTAGATATGATGCTCAAGTACTCAGAGCTCTTGCTCTTTTTATCTAAGAACCAGCCCAAGACCTCACGTCAGCATCTGAGATCTCCTGAGCACATCTCCTTGGCACTTTTCTGGGCTTTTTCAGTGCTCTGGCTGGACTTGAGCTCTCCTACCTTTTCATTCATCACCTAGGAAGAAGGGAATGCAAACCTGCCAATGGGATGCTGCTGCTTCCACCCTGAGGTGCACTCATGGTCGTCTCTACAAGAGTAGGTGGAAATGGTGTCCCATAGGATCAGGGTAATAGAGGAGACAGAACAGTCCTTTACCTCTTGAAGAACACCTAAGTGATAGTCAATTGGTGAAGTTCCAGTTGACTTCCCCATCTAAGGAGCTGTCTCCAAGCCAATACAACAGTCATACACAGTGTTCACCCTTTGATGGGGGCATACATCCCTATGCCACACTCTTTGGAGGCAATCCAATATAATTGCAAAGCTGTCTAGTAGTACTATCAAAGCAGGTGATAGGTAGTGAAAGACCTTTATGGGTTTAGGAGGCTGTCTGTGGTGTTACAGTAGGAATTCATGCAGGTCCTCCAAGAGGAATAATCTCAAAATAGATTTGCTTAGCGCTAATGAGAAGGTACTGGTGTTCAATTGCATGTGGTTTCCATGCATTCCAAAAAGATACGCATTCCCATTAATCCACTATAACTGCAAGCCATTTTTCTTTCACTATTAATATTCTCAAGCCCAGGGACTGCCAAGGGGAATACAGGACAGGCTGACTACAGAGGAGTTATTTCCTCTGAAATCATGCTCATCTGTCTGTCAGGAATTCTTGAAACAACTGCAATAAATCCTGAATTTTTAATACGGTTCACAAGTTCATAGACAGAAAAAACAGTACTCAGACAGCTGAAAATGTGGTAGTTATCTATGATGTCAGGGTACACATGTTCCTGTAAAAGGAAATCAAACGGGAAACTACATTGAAAAAAGAGTGATCAAATATGGTCAGAAGACAAAGAATTACTGCTGGAAAGCAGATGAAGATGGGTCAGAAGAAATGGGTATTGAAGCACAAGGAGAGAAAAATCAGTTTTCTGCCCGATTCCTTGTTGTTCTACACTATAGCCAAATATATGGGTCTGTATTTGCCAACACCATAAATGTAAGGTAATAGTATTCAAATAGTGTAACATAGGCTGCTGTGTTAACTCTCAAAAATTCCAATAGCCTGAATCCTTACAGAATTCTTGGCTGTAAACACAACAAATGAGACATGGCTCCAGAGGAGATACAGATTGCTTTGGTTGGCCTTGCAGCCCACAGATCACTGACTGGGAACTGAGGGTATGGGCTGAAATCTCCCCTGCAGTCCCCTCAGCCTCATGGGAGAAGCACACAAGGTATACGAGGAGGAAAGGCTGCTGCATGACACGTGTGTTTCTCAGCTGCAGTTGTGGCCTCATTGAAGCTGGAGTGTTGAATCCAACACTTAGCATCAACACACCAAAATCTATGCAAGGAAACACAGATGGAATTCATATTAAGGAAAACAAATATGCATATGGGCATTGACATCCCTACACACTAACAGATGCAGCTGCATCAGAAATTACTTCAGGAGTCACAGTAGGCTCAAGGCTGAATGAAAAGGAAGTACGAAGGTCAGCTGGAGCTGAGGAAAACAGGAGAAAGAGAGTATCATTCAAAAACTGCAGTGGACCTCATCTTGTCCTACCACAGTGGACAAGACAGTGAAGTCTACCTTCACCAAGAAAGCCCAGTCCTGCAGGCAGAAGGCCAAACTGCTGTAGAAGATGGTCTGAAAGTCAAGGAAAGACAAGAGACAGTGTGCATTGCAAGCAGGTGAAATAGAGGTTCTCTCCTGGCAACTTTGACAGTGTGGCCAGTAAAAGCATATGATGAAAATAGAGAAATCTCAATGGCATTTGTGTGTGTCCACATACGGACAATTGTTTATGGTCCCATTAGAGACAATAGCAATGTAGTCAGTGTCAATTAATTAATTCAGTGGGGTAATTGATCTGATTATAATATGCTTCTACTTTAGGATGAGATGAGTCGTGATATTGACTTTATTGACTAGGTTTCCATTGACTACAAATGGACTCGTGGGTCATTTGCTCAGATATAGATGCCTACAGTCTGGACAATGACTTGAATCCAGGTGAGTATCCCTAAAGTCTTGTTCTTTACAAGAAAAAGTCAGTGAAACCAGCAAAGTCTGTCTATTACATACAACAGCATTCCAGGAACTAATGTGATTTCCTGGACCAGTAAAAGCCAAATGCATTCTCTTAGGTTTCCAGGAAATGTTTTCTGTGTTTTTTTGGAAGGTAAGAGCATCAGCCAAGTCAGTGGTGAAAAGATCTTTTGAGGGAGTCTCTCTATAAGAAACTGACAGTTTCAATTTCTAACTCCCTGTGCTTGCTTATGTAGACTGTGTATCAATTTTCTGATGCTCTTGGAGGTCTCTGATGGGGTTAAGTACGTTGAGTTAGTCTTCAGCCCACAGGCAGGAACTCACAGCTAAGCAGTGCCATGTTCTGGGCTCTCCAGCACAGACCTTTCTTTCTGTGCTGATGTATTGCCTGGCTGCTCTGTCTGGGTATGGTAACCTCTCTTCTTAGCTAACTCCGTAATCACACAATGTTGCAAAATTAATACAGATCAAACTGATCTTACAGCTTCAGGGATCTCTTGAACATGCCACATTGATTACTGCACTAAACATTCCTCAGAAATGAGAGCTTGTCTTAGCTTGGAGCTGCTTGGTATTAGGGAATAGAGAGAGATGTGAGACTGTAAGACCTACTAAGACATCTTTGAAGCACAGAGGGGAAAACAGCTTCAGATTCAAATGTTGGTAACATACACGCTACCTAGAGGGTCAAGACCTGAGCTTAGGCCACCTCCTTCCTTACATCAGAATACTTCTGCTAGTGAAGCCGTCTGGCTTTCTTCAGCCCTGGGCTAGAATGGGATCTAACAGTTTAGAGTATTAAGGGTGGTCAGGAAACTTGGACTTCTGTTAGGTGATGAGTCCCAGCTAACACCATGGGGATACCTGGTTAACCACTAACCCAAATACACACCAAGGCCAGGCAGTGATCAGAGGAACCCAGACAGCCCAGCCCATGGGAATCAGCCCCTCCTAAGCCCATCACAGGTGAACAATTAAGCGACTACCCCTGTTGCAGAACCTGCTAAAGCTTTCAACAGAATCTCACTCTGCAGTGCTGTGCAAACCAAAGGTGGCTGTTGCTAGAAGGACTTACTATAGGATGCTGGAGTGCACTAGATCTGATGGTCCTTAACAAACACCAACAATGCAAAGACATCTCCACGAGAGCCTTGCTGTGGAGAGGTCAACCTTACAGGACACAGTTACACCTTTGGCTGCCAGAGGTTAATTAGGGATTGGCTAGGTCAGCCTGAAGCTGATGTGGAAAAGCTTGGTGAGCAAAACCTATGTAAAAGCTTACACCTTTACGTAGGAGAGTTGGGAAACCTGAGTAGGAGTGTGTCCAGAAAGGGTAGGAGAACTTGATTTTCATGTGTGCATGTAGACTTGACCCTATATTTAGACTTTTGTATGTTGGAGATATGTGTCCTTGATAGAATGTAGCAGATTGGTAAGCTGGTTTCACCTCAAATGTGGGTCATATGAAGAGGCAAAAAGGGATAAAGAGGAAGAAGTATTGCCCCGTTTACCATGGGGTGGAAGGTTGCAGCCAGGTCTGCCTGGCAGTTTTCTCTGGGTAGGATCTGCACTACTGTATATGCCATGCGTATAGAAAGCTGTCACAGGAAGATGTTCCCACTGTGTACAGACACACTGCCAATGACTGTTCCCCGCACAGCTCATTCATCTGCACACAAATCAATGCTCCCACTTTGCCTACAGATAGCTCGCATCCATCACAGCAGTGACAGTACCTGCGTAGATGGCACAGGTTGTTGCACAAAATAAAATATAAATAATGAGAAACATGGGATTGGTTGGTAGGGGCTAATATAGATATGGCTTAAGTGCTACTTTGTTTTTTGAATCTTTATATATACAGAAATAAAGATGTATTATGCACATATAGAAATATACTATGGATATACTAAATTGCTATGCAAAACTTCTTCAATGGTGTAGATAGTGCATGGTTCCAGAAGAACAGCAGCCAAGGACTTATTTATTACATTCTAAGAACAACAAAACAATTCTTGCAATTTCTTTCACGTGCCATGGATTTTAGTGGGAGCTGGAGCCAGTTTAGCTGTAAAACAATAATTACCAAACCTCTCAAAGCATTGACTGTGGATTTGGGGGAGAAGTCTCTGTTGTTCCTCAAAGGCCCACTTTCTGTGAGAGGAGCTGGCAATGAGAGCTGTTAAGGAAGCTGTTCAGTGCTCACAGCTTGTAGGATGTCTTGAGGACAGCTTGGAGGATGGCTTGAGGACAGCTTGGAGGATGGCTTGAGGACAGCTTGAGGATGGCTTAAGGATAGCTTCCACATGCAGTGCTGACTCACCCAGGATTGCCAGGTGGTTGGTGTCTTATGTATCATCTAGCTCATAGTTTGTAAACAAGTTTCAGTAATATCTAATGCATGTAGGCAACACATGGAGGGTTGCAAAAGCTACCCAGCCTTGGGTCACCTTGAGACCCTATATGTGCAGATATGACCCATGGGGAGCTGTGTAGATGGCTCAGCCCCGAGTTGTCCATAAGCCACAGAACAAACAGGGCAGTGCTGCATCATTCAAAGAACCAAAACCTGAGCTGAGCCTTGAAATCCCTCAACAAATAATATGCCCTGAGTCTCAATCAAAATCGCTATTCAGTTGTCCAAGAAAGACAAAGAGAATCTGGAGTATTTCAGTATCAGTTTTAGACAACAACCATGTGTATCCAGATGGTATAATCCACTCAGGCATTGTCTTGCCACAGTCACATAAATCAGGAGATAAACCCCTTAAAGTTCAGGTTAGGAATTGAGAGTCACCTCTCCAATGCTACATCTCACCTTGGTCAAGACACTGGCCAAGGTCACTTTTCTGGGACTGAGAGCCGTTTACTGGAGGGGTAAGCAAATATTTAGCATGCTATAACTTTGTGGCAAACTCTGTGATTGTTGTTACTCGCTTCCCTGCATCTGCTGGTCTGGGGTCTCGCAGGGCCAGAAAGTCATTGCTGTCACTACAAGTGAGTAAGGAGAAAATGTCCTTGAGCTGCTTGAGAGGGAGGCTGCTCACAACCAGCTTCAGGGGATTCAAAGTAGACTTGAACTGCAACACATTTAGGTGAAGGTTTGACTAAGTATTATTATTTTATTAGTTGTCTTTGCAAAAAATTATGTTCCTCCTCTCTTGATGTTCTGTTTCTTTAAAATGGTTTAAAATCAGCACTTAGACAGGGTAAAGCCTCAGGTTTCCAGATGGAGACTTGGATTGGAATTCATTTGAGAAAGAACCATGAAGCGATGACACCCAGATAATATAGCCTTTTTTTAATGCCAAATGCAGCTGGGCAAAATTATTTTGTCTCTAAAAATACCACGGTTTTGTCCTTTGCCAAGCATTTTCAGTATTTTACTGCCATTTATGTGACACCTTTCTTGTTCTAAGGCTATTAAAAATGAAAAAAGATCTGTGAGCTGCAGAATCTTAAAGTCACTAAATCACCAAATAGTTGATTTTCTTGTCAAGAACCCATGGAAGTCTTCTATTCCAATCCCCTGTTTAAAGCAGGGTGGCCTGCAGCAGGTGGCTCAGGGATGTGTCCAATCAAGTTTTGAGTATCTCCAAGGAGGGAGACCCCACATCCTCCCTTGAAAATGTGTGCGAGTCCTCAGCCACCTTCACAGCATAAAATTTTGGGGGTTTTCCCAATATTAATATGTAATTTCCTGTGCCCATTGCCTCTTGTCCTGTCACTGGGCACCACCGAGAAGAGCCTGACTCTGTCATCTTTGGTCTCCCCCATCAGTATATATACATGTTGATGAGATCCCCCTTAACCTTCTCTTCTCCAGGCTGAACAGTTCAAGCTTAGTCTTTCCTCATAGGGAAGATGCTTCTGTTCCTTCATCATCTTTGTGGCTCTTCACTGGACTTGCCCCAGTATGTCCATGTCACTTTTTTTACTGGGGAGCCCAGAACTGGACCCAGAACTCCAGCTGTGACTTACCATCACTGAGCAGAGAAGGATCACTTCCTCAACCTGCTCATGATGCTCTGCCTCATGTAGCCAGGAAGCTGGAGAGAATCACACAAGTCTGAATCACAAGATGAGGATGCTTTGGGGTACTGCAGCTCTGGACGCACTACTCAAGTTTGGTTTATAAAATGTTTTGACATCCGCTATGGGGTATACTCATATAAACCTCTCATGGTTACTCATATTCATGTTTGATCTTGAAGTGTAGTACTTGAATAGTTGATTAGTTTTGCTTATCTGAAGTAATTTTTCACACAATTAGCTGTGGAGAGACAGTAAGAGAGCTGGTTCTACTCCTGTTACTTACCATGTGTAAGATCAAAAGTCAGGCATTTTTAGAAGGGCTTGACAGGGGCATGGTGAAAGTTTTTAAAAAAAGACTACAGCTGACATCCATGATACAATACTTCTTAGTAGCAGAAGCAAGAAACATTCAAATTGGTATAAATAATATTCCCCCCCCCCCCCTTTTGTGGCTACTGGTAACATGTATTTAGTCTGCTGTGGCTTTCCCTCAAAGTCTTCACAAACATGTCAAGCTGTTTCACCTACAGACTTGAAAGCAGAAACAGAAAGACTATCATTAGCTGTCTAGTTTTGAAACTGAAGTCACTCAAATGCCACAGAGCTGGGGCCAGTGAGGTGGGTGCAGGTTGCTTTGTTGCAAGTGCTTGCACACAGCTGAGCCCTCCCTGTTTCCTGAGTCAGGGAAGTGACTTCAGACCTGCCTAAACAAGCAGCATTACTTCGAGCCTAGGCTCTGAGACATAACCTTGGTCACAGAGAGCTGCCTTGGCAGGAGATCCAGTTCAAGCATCACATGCGCTTCCTTGCAGATTCCACCTTTGCTATTTTTCACTAACTTTCTGCCTACTTTTGCCAACGTGCAAACATCTTTCATTTGTGACCTCTCCCCGTTCTGTCTCTGGCACTCTGCTAGTGTCATTCTAGAGAAAGTCCTTTCCCAGATCTGTACGGGCTGCTTACCAGCCAGGGAGGAAGTTCTGAGAAGATGCCAACACCTCTGCTCTCTGCCTGTTTAATCCAAAAATTGTACACAGCTGAACACAGTTAATGTTCATGTCTTTCTGCAACTGCCAGATACACCCTGTCTGGATGTAAATGGATTAGCTGTGTATACTTAGATTAAATCAGTACATCATCTTTCAACTTTTAACATCTAAGTTTTCTATAAATATTAGAGAATTACTAATGCAGCCACTGACTTTTTTAGTATCTCTGTCCTCCCAGCACCATGATTATGTCATACACTGAAGTGACTCTCAATAGGAATGGGCACTGTTTTTCACTTTAAAAGGAAATCATGTTTTTCCCCATGTTTCCACACCTCCTCTTAATGGATAATGGAGATGGGAACAGAGCAAAGAGAACGAAAGAGAAGAAATAAGACAGTAAGGAATTAAAAACAGGAGTCCGTTTGATAGTTTACAAGAAAGTTGAAGACAAGTGTTGAAGGAAGAATTAACAGAGAAATGGAGGTCAGGAAGAGAAAAAGAGAGTAGCAGAAGTGGGTAAAGAGAGTGTTTCCTGGAACAAAAGATAAATTAGAGACCCTGATACATATTCCTTCTGGAGGAAGAAAGATATACCCCCAAAAAAGAGAATGGGCAATAAGATTGCAGAAAGTCTGACTTGAAAAAAAAAAAAAAGGGGGGGGGGGGGGGGGAGAGGGAAGAAGTGTTTGCAAGGGAAAAAAAGAAATCCAGAAACCAGGGGTACCATCTGTATTAGAGATGTAGTTCCTATTAAAGGAGAGCTGTAGATTCTCTGTAACCTAAGCATTTTAAGAAACACTATGGAAGAAAGGGAAAAGCTACAGAAGAGAAGCACAAGAAGTATTGGTTTGTTTGTTCTTCAGTAAAATATCCTTCAGTTAAGGTTACTCATCCACCTTCTGAAAAGGGATGTTAAACATTTTGGATGCTATTCTCGACCTAGTCTATCCATATTGCTTTTGAATGCCAGGGATTGTACCAGATGACATAGCCCCAGCTGCCTGCCCCTGCATCCTCCCTGATTTGTGCTCCTTTGCTGGCCTCCCCACTGAGGGCTGCAGGTCACACTGCCCTCTCCACCTGGAAATGCAAGTCAGCACCTGAGTCTAATGGTGAGGAAAAATATTTTAGAATGCATCTGGGTCATTTAATGGCAGGAGCTGATTAGTGAAATGAGCAGGTGTGCAGACAGCTCACCTAGTGCAACCGTACTGCTGATGTCCGCAGAGGTAATCCATCTGCAGTATTGCTTCCCTGGGCAACAGCTGTAGCAGCCCAGCTCACCAAGACAAGTGTTTACAGGGAATCCCAGAGACAAGAGACTATGTCTTTGATTCGCCACCATCTTTCACTCACATAAGGTAGAGCACATATGTATCCTTAATTCAGAAGAAAATCCAATTTTGAAATTACTGTGGCATCTGACTCTCTAGGAAGTGTGCACGTTGTGTAGAAAGTGTCATGTGCATGCAAAATAAAAATCAGGATCCACAGAAGCAGAACACAACACCAGATCTTCCCATCTTGCAGTGGGTACTGACTTCATAAAGTATTGGCAGCTCAGAGGGAGCTCCTTGATGCAGTTATATCTGCAGCATGTAGTACATAAGCCTGCCACCTGCAACTCAGATATAGCTCATAGTCACTTGTTTCAGTGTTGGAATAGGTTTTTGGTTTGGCTGCTGGCAGTCTTCCCCAAAGCAAATGATGGAATGGAATTGCCGAAGGTGGGCAAAGTGGAAAGTTTAACTGGGCAGTTAAGCTCGATGAATGCTATCAATGATTATTGGCACTGGGAGGTCTGCTGCTGAAGCAGGTGTTACCAACTGAGAGAGGGATTGCAGCTGGAACCTGAGCTTTATCTGCAGAAGCATGTTGATGCTCAGTGGATCACACTGTAGTTTGCCTACATCTGTGCTGTATCAAAGAATGAGGGACCAGTTCACCTGTCATTACCTGTTATCAACTGCTGCCAAACACAGAAGAGCACCAAGAGATGATCTGTGAAAACACACTCTTCCAAGTAAGCCACGATACTAGCAAGTTCAATCTACCATGGCATCCTAACTAAACTATCCTGCAACTGCAAGACAGCAGGGGAAGTTTTCTTTCCATGCTTTGATCTTCCTGATGTAGCACTGCATCCCGACACATCCTATTCTAGGTACAAGAACCTCACTGTGAGACATTTCTCAGGATGGTCAAAGGGCATTTCCACCAGCTAAGGGGCCTTCCTGGCACTATGCAGCACTACAGATAGAAATGCATCAATTTGCATCATTTATACAGTAATACAGTGGGATTCCCATTAATCTGAAGTCCATACAGACAACTCTAGTGACATACTCAGATCTGCTTTTGTCCCTTGGGAAATTTTGGTCTTCTCTGAAAGTAACTGCTTTATACAGTGGGGGTTTAATTCTCTATTTCATTTGCATGACCATAATACAAAGTGTCTGCAGTAGATCAGAAAATTTAGTCTTAATGTCTTTCTCATCTCCTTCCACCTGGACAGATTGCTTATCATAGTATCTATTAACACCTCCACTTCTCATTACCACTTGCTGACACTAGCCAATTTGAAATGTTCTTTGGATAAGTCTGTTCCCTCTCCCGTAATAACGTCACTGTGAGCTGGGATGGGTTCATTTCTCTGAGTTCTGCACTCAGAAAGGAACAGTGCATTTGGCAAAAGAAATTCCCACAGTCACACCCTTGTCTCAGCCATCAGCTTTTTAAATCACCTCTTCCCACATCTTAAGGAAAAGCCTACAATTCTGGAGTCAGCCTCACCTGGAAACTGGTCTTCACCCTCCTAGTTGCTGCATTTTGCACAATTCTCCATTAACCTGCTTCCTAATAAACCACTTCTGCTGGTTCCCAGTTGTACAGCGGCACATGCTTTCACCTCCAACCTAGTCTACTGCAAGCCCTCTCAGGTCTGTATTCCTCTCTTGGCTTCCTATCAGCTACAAAAACCCTTAATCATCCCAGAGTCCCTTAATGGGGCTAATGGGTGGTATATGTGCATATAGCTACAGTTCCTCCCACTGACCTCCATGTTGTGGCTCTCCTTAGACCTCAGACAAGCCTGAGCCATAACCTTGGACCTTCTTACTCATTACAGGGTTCACTGCTGCTGTCACACCAGCTACAAACAAGATCATTTTGCAGGCTGTTATGCACCTCTGTATTAACACATCCTCTCTTTCAAAATTACAGTTGCAAAGTCCTCCAGTCTATCTTGCTTACAGCCTTGCAGGCTGCGCCCCATGCCATGCCTTACGCCTACCAAAGCGTTCCCTACTTTATGGTCCCATATGTCTTCTGATTTTATACTGCTACATTTTATGTTTTCCCTTGCTGCAATTATTGTGCTTTCTAAGATTGTGTATGCACAATGCCTTATAAAAATAAATTGAACCTCTGCACTTTTTACTGTCTTCTAGCCCCAGGGGAAAGTGATTCATTTGTTTGAGGAAAGGGGTGTGGAGAAGGCACCAGCATTAGGTCGAAACTCCTCAAACCTAAAACAGATTACACTTTGCTGAAAGCCAGAGAGATCAAAATGTTTCTTCAAGCACTTTTCCAGACATACGGAGATTAAAGTTAGAAATAAAATTGGTTTGTATATATTTCCCTTCAGATCGTGTCCCTTTATCAAAGATAGTAATTTAAAAAAATGTCTCGGTAATAAATCAGAAATAAAACTTTGGAGAAACCAATGAATCTTCACTTATTTTTCAAAGATGCTTTTAACTGGATAGCATCCCACAGATATGCATGATCTTTCTCTGCATGGATATTTATTAACTGCCTCACCTGCCTCACGTGCCCTTTAATAAACATATTAAAGTGTCAGCTGGATTCATTGCATCTCCAGTACAAAGTAATTTTGCATCCTTCACTTAAAAACTAGTTTTGAAACATCCCAAAGCGGTTATTCCTCAGTGAATAACAACAGACAGCTTGGTCTTGTTAGAGAAAAAGTGCCTAAGGGTACTGCTATTTCCTTTTCCTCAGGAACCAGAACAAGGGCAATGACACACACCACACCTCTAGCCCTTCTGCTCTGTATGTCGAAGCCAAAGAAACTCTGCATTTACAGTGGTGATCTCAAAATGCGTTAAAAACTATTTCAAAAGGCAGTTATATAAGAGTGCAGGAGAGTATGAAGATAGTTAATAGCCAAAGCTACATAAATTTTTCCTCTGAATCTTACAGCATTTTATTTCTTGAAAAATAAATTATTTATGACATCTTTCCAAATCAGTTCCTCATAATGTAATCCTTCTAGGAGGCATTACATCAGTGTTGCTCTCCTGTCTCACAGCAGGAATTGTGCATAACTTCATTTGCAGTTTGCATTAATTACAGAAGATGGCAGTACTAAGAGTATTTATGATGCATGGCTGATTAAAAGATTACTTCATCTTTTATTCCCTCCCAGTCTGGCTTTACAGAGGCTGTAGCACACCAGCCAAACTGGGCTTCAAAGAAGAAAAATGAAGTCAGCGCAGGCTGAGAAAATTCCGTAACTTCAGGTGATTGAAAAGGTTTGGGTTGTATTCAATACAAACAGCAGTGATTCCTTGTATTATTCAATTATGCTAAATATTCTTTGAAATACTAATTCTATTAGTTTCATATTTCCTTCAACTTTCTCCAGTAAAACACTTTGGGAGCACTGCAGAGGTTTGGAAATACGAAGGAGAGATTGATCTGTCAGCACTGGAGACTGTTCAATATGGAAAAGGTACAGGGGGGATCATCCCACTATACCCAACAGGTGTGGGATCACCCGCATGGATTTGAGGATCTGGGTACTTGGGAGGTGAAGTCCTCTCTTCCTCCCCCTACCTCATTCCCTTTTCTCTGTGGGGCACGGGGTACTTTAAACCAAGGAGCAGAGCAGAGCAGAGGACATGTAAGTAGAAGTGGTCACGGCACCAAGCCTGACAAAGTTCAGGGAGTGAGTGGACAATGCTCTTAGTCATACAGTTTAGTTTTAGGCAGTCCTGTGAGAAGGAGCGAGTTGTACTTGATGATCCTTATGGGTCCCTTCCAACTTGAGATATTTTCTGATTCTATGTCCTCGGATTTCTGGGTGAGAATCCCAGTAAGAATCTGTGCGCTCAGCCTTTGTCTGCACCCTTCTGGGCCCTCTAAGGTAGCTGCTGGAGGCTGCAGAAGAGCATGCTGTGGCAGTGCTGGTGGCTGCTCACATCTGGGAACTCAACTGTTTTTAAGGAGCCTTTCTAACATGGACCATGACTGCAGCAGTGGTAGGAATTCTACAGATGGGACAGTTCTGAAGGTTACAGTCTGTAACATCATTAACATTATGAAATGTATTTTTCTTTTAATTATTAGCTTTCCTAAATCCACATGAAATACAGGAGATGGTCTATTACTAGAGGATTTTTTTTTGTATTAAATCCTCTGTAAATTGACTTCTGGGGATCATAAAACCATTCTCGCAAGTAGCTGGAAAAATTGCTATCTCCTTTTCTGTTCTGAACCTTTAAGATGCAAATTCTGCTACAAGTGCACTAAGCTTCAGTAATGAGACTGATGCAAAATGCTGTGAAAACCTGAACCACCAAAATCAGAGTTCAGACTCTTTTAACGTCCAAGGAATAAACCAAAGAATTTGAACTGCTTACATGATTTCATTATTTTTTGTGCCTGAACTTCATTATTTGTTTTCTTCAATGTAGAGATCCCGTTCTGAGACACAAAGACAAAAATCTAGTTTTACTACTCATTTCCATGAGAGTTAATAGCCCAGTGACTTCAAAAGGAACAGTACATATCTCACCAAGACTGAATTTGGTTCACATAATATAAAATGAAATATGCTTATGCAAAACAAAATCGCATAAAGGTCTTAAAGGATGAAATCTCACAGTCATGGAACCCACAACAGAAGCAAAAACTGAACAGGAGAAATTGAAACTCTGCTACCACAAGATTTTACCATTTTTTTTTAAGAACTGTGTGTAAAGTGATTTATTTCTTTATACGGGCTATTTCTTTACCTAAACCTCCCCAGTCTTCAGTGATAAGCCTGCTGCAAATAACAGAAGTGAGAGCGTGCAGATAATATTTAAAATGCTGCAGAAATGGAAAGGATTTTCCTCTGAACAGACCTCAAGCTCTCCATTTAATTTTTGGTAATACTGCTTTTATTAAATTATTTTCCTTAACTTCAAAGTTAATTCCAAAAGGAATTGAGGATGGCAAAAACTACTTAAAGAACAAAGTGGGAAAGCCTACTTTACACTAACCTGCAAATTGAGACAGACAGCAAAGAAACAACCTTGAAGATTCAGTTATGCACATGAATTATACACACATAGCCCTCACTTTGGCTCCATGCTCCCTATTGGATAACCTGGCTTCCAAGACTGAATACTGTGAGAAATAAGCACAGAGATGAGGGGAAGGGAGGGAATTCCCCTGAGATATTACTGGGGTGAGTATGTCCACTGTTGTTGGACAGATTCTCCTCCTTCCTGAATCGGTGCCTTTGTGCCACATAGGTGCGAGCTGGGAATTCAAAGCTGACTTAAAGTTAGTTTAATTAAATTCTGTGCCTATAAATGCCTCCTCTTGAATAAATTACATCATGGTATTTTTAATCAAGGCAAACCCAGAGCAGATCAGCCCATGGGATCAGAAACCCGTCTGTGCCCTGTTCATCATTGCCCAGCTCTTGTCTCAATTAAAAATGTTTAGAAACATTCTTGCCCCGTGTGTCACCACAAAGCATCCAACCACCCTAACGGGATGCCAGTTCCACAGAATGAGGACGGGATCATGGTCAGTGAAGGGTAATTTGCAACAAACTTTCTTTTTTTCATCATCCCACACTTAGAGCTGCCTTCAGTTGCAGTCCTCTTGTCTGCTTCTGCCAGGCATGAATTCACGCTCCAGGATGCTTCAGGTCATTGCCGTGAAGGTGCAGAGGGCCTGCTTTATTAAGCACATCCTCTTCCTAGATTTCCACCAACACAGCATTATTCTATTCTTCCAGCACAGAAGACACTTCTTTCTTCTACACCTGCTGAGCGTATTATTGAGTGCAAGTTACACCCCATATATTTGTCCTGGACACCTGATTTTTTACTGATACTGTTCAAACCAGGGCACATTCTAGACCAGATGCTACCAAGGACAGCTTCTAGTTCTTTTATCCTTGGTCACAAAACTTCAGTGGCTGTTAGTCTCATACAGCCCTTATACAGGTGGCTATATTGCACGTCATATTCAGCCCTAGCTAGGGACCAGGAACTTGACCATCACTCACTTGCATGTCCGATCTCCATCAATACAGAGCAGGCAGGAGATCTGAAGCTCTAGAATGCATATCTGAAAAGGCAAATTACAAAAGTTACTTATGCTGTGGCAGTACCTGGGAAGGTGCTGGTGCTCACAGTTGGAGTGGTGAGGTGGTGTAAGTGCATTTCATGCCAGTCCTATTTCAACCAGTGGTAAAATAAGAGAAAAAAAAACTGTAAAAGAGAAAAAAGCTGTGTTTCCATATGAAAAAGTAGGTCACAGGTGTTACTCTGTGGCTTGGGAAAATGTCAGCAGCTATGAACCTTTTGTGTGATTTTGCCAGTCTGAGGTGATATTCAGTAAAGATGGTGACAGTAGTGGGAATATAACATATGAATGGTTTCCTGACAGAAACAAACACCTATGGAAACTACATGGGATCGTTTGAGAATTTAATAAATTAAGTATCTCTCTCTCACACTAGCAAAAGACGCAGTACTAAAAGTAATTAACAATTACATTCTTTTAGTGTCTTTTATTTAGTTATCTCAGAGCACTTTGCAAAGTGTAGTCAGCAGCCAAAGAAGTTGAGCTGCTTCATGTTCAGATAAGCTGCTTCATGTTACAAGGTCAATCAGTCTGGGCAAATCAGGAACACGCTCCCAGGCGTTCAGATTCATCAAAGTAGTGCAATATCATTTAACAAACTCATTAACTATCAGGTGGACTTTTGCATATTCTGAGAAGAGAAAAAGGGCAGCCCTGGTTGTTTTTTCATAAACTATCTATTATTTGCAAGAACAGACAATTAATTGTACTTTGTTTGGATATGGTGATGTTACAGTTCAGATATCGAGAAGCTCTCCTATAACTCATTTTGTACATTACTCTGTTATAATAGTATGTTCACTGTTTCATTCCCACTGAAAAACAGTCTTAACCCCATACTGGTTTAAAATACTATCTACATTGACTTTATTGATCTAGTTCTTAACTTGAAAAAACTTCCACTATGTTTCCTTGAAGACTCTTTAATAAAAAGAAACACAGCTCCTTTAAGGGTTCTTTATAGCCTGTTTTGCAGAGCTAGTCCAATCTTTGTTGACCTAGCCTGTACCCACTCCAAGGTAATAATAACCTATTGATGTGTACAGGCTCTGATGTAGTGCTTGGTATTTGAAATAGTGCTTGACAAGTGTCTTACACAGAAAAAGCATCACCTTTTTGTAGTTTGTCTTTTATTGATACAGCATTAGGTGTATTTTTCTTTCTGAGTTATTAGGCGGCATGAAAATTCCAACTATTGTTTTCATACAACCTCTGGGTCTTATTTGATTGTTCCATTTAGCACCTATTTCTTGGGCAGTTTCCTTGATCTTGGACTAATTATTTTACAGAATTCTACACTGAATTTTCTTTACCATCTGCTGGTCTAATCAACCTAATGATCCATATCTTCTGGAAGTAGGCTGTATTATTCCTCATTATTTGCTGTGCTTCTGACTCTAGCATCATTCACTCTGTAGACTGAGGACTTGGCTCCAGTTCTTGGCTGCTGCTGAGGGCAGTGACAGCACAACTTTAAGCAGATGTTAGATAAGTTTACCTCCAGAGGTCTTAGTATCATCTCCTAGTGCAACTCTGAATAGCCTAAAACCTACCTGAAACAAGAGTGGGAACCATTGATCCGCTCAGCTACAATTACTTAAATCAACAGATTCAGAAAGATCATGGGGATTGGTGTTTCTTAGCCATGCTCTAAATGGTGCCAGAGGAGGGGGGTAACATGAAAGCCCACTTAGTGCCTATATGCTAACAAAGATTTCTCCTACCAAGACTGACTTAATGTCAATTTTATTCTGTCTTCAAGGTGAAAAGCAGTTGAAGTGCTGTCAAGATCAAGCCCTTGTTTTTAAATACTTCTCTGATTGGTGTAAAATTGTTGAGTGTATGAATCAGGGCCCTTAAATTTGACTCAGAGCTACTCCAACTGTAACACTGGTGAAGCAGTAAATAATTGTTCAGGATCAGAATGTCACTGTGGTTTGGGTTTTTTTGTTTGTTTGAAATGCATACAGCTCTATATTAAACAGAAATAAGTCGGAGCTTCAGGAACAACTGGTGTTTAAGCTCAAATCTAGGGTCTAACATGGACACTCATGTTCACGACTGCTTCTGCAGAGGCAGTTCCAGTGAACGCATTGACCATCAGACTCCTGACTGAATTAGCAAACCTACTGAATAGGAAAAGTACTTTTTCTTACAAGCTGAACACTTCTCTGCTCAGCTATAGAAGTCACTGAAAGTATTCATAACATGTCTTCAGAATAAAAGTCTACAACAATAAAGTTTCTGTGGAGTTGGTGTTAGTCACTGGAATGAGTTTCTATAGAAAGGTACCTGGATTTTCATGTACCTTTGAAAAGAGATAGCTGCTTTGGTTTCATCTGCAGCAACGAACATTTGGTTTCCCACAAACAGATTGTAAAATACCCTAGGGTATCAGAAACATGGGGGCAAATGCTAGTAAAGACCCTTGGGACACCCTTCTGAGATGGCAGCAGGAAGTGAGACTATATTCTCTATGCAAAGTTAAATAGTCTAATACAACCAAGTGTGGCTAGAATATAGCTTCAGTGTATGTACCAAAGGCTTCTCTGACATTGTGTGGAGGTACTTTACAGAGACTACCTGTGCTGGTAAAATCCCTACAAATGGTGAACAGTGCCTAAGAAAGACAAAGCAGTGGGGAGAAGCTGTTCCGACTGGCAAATTGGTTATCTCTACAATGAATATGTCAGGTGTTATTTCTGCAAAAACCCAGTGAAGCTTCACATGCTTCCAGCCTATCCAGGGCATTGCGCAATTAATACTTTTTTATCAGCTGTGATTTATAAGATCTTTTGAAATGAAGTAAAATATATCCATTGCACATCCCACTGCCAGGGAGGGTAAAGCACAGATAAGAAATCAGTGTTGCATAGAGGCTCTGCAGAGAGAGCACATCCTGGTCCCAGACAAGCCTGACGACATTTGCATTCTCACAGAGAAGAAGAGCTAATCAAAGCTGTGACACGGTTAAGTTCCCCTAAATTAGAAGATAAGGAGGAAGGGGAACTGAAATCCCCAGGAAATTATTTGATACTTTATTTGCACTCAAGAGGCAACCCAACAACTGTCACTGTCACAGAGGGGATGGAGACGCAAGAGAGATGCTGATTCCCTAAGATAACACTGAAGGAGCGGAGCACTGCCAATTTGTTTCCTCAGCTTCTGTGCCCCAGAGAAATCTCACAATGACAAGTACACTGGAAGTTGGTTTTGTTGTTTGTTGTTTCCCTTACAGTACTTGGTTTGTAATCAGGAATTTAACCTTTGCTTTTCCAGGTGGTTTGTTTCATAAGTAAACTTGCCAAGCTTCTGAAGATGAGGTGAATCTGGCAAATCTATATAAATTCAGGGAGAGTGCAGCTTGTAGGCACCTACTGAAGGGGAGCAGGTCTGGAAATTTAGAAAATGGGATGTTTTGCTCAGCATCTGGAAAGGCTGGGGTTGGGGGCTTGCAGCACTGTGTGTTACAAGGAGAGAACCACCACTGGCAGGGCATTACCAGCGAGGAATACAAGGGAGAACCATGGTACTATGGTCCTGAAGAATATTTAATACAAATAATTATAACAATGTCATTTCAAATGGTCAACTCCATATAAGTGCATTAAAAATTAAAACACATTTGAAGGTGGCTGCATTCTTTGGACAAAAGTATGTAAACCCCATACCATTATAAAATAGGGTGGGACCTGCCTGACCTGCAAAGTTCAGGCTAGAAGACCTCTTTAAATGAATGGCATTTGAGAGAACATCTTTCTAGAAAGACCTTCATTCATTACCTGTAAGGTTCCTCACATGCAGGAATTACAACATCAACTCTTAAATTCTGACACTGCTTTTAAGAGCCTGTATGTAGCTAAAATTTATCTGGTTTCAGTTTCTGTCCAGTGAATCATCATCTGCATTTGTTTACTGGTAAGAAGGTATCTATTATCAAGTTGCTCTTGGTGAACATATATGTGATTGAGTCCTCTTGTAGCCTCATCTTTGCTCATTAGACTGATTTGGGAAGCAGGGTCTCTTACATTAAAGCATAGCTTCTCCTTTCACTGCTGTTACAATCTGTATGTGAACAAAATGATGATACAAAACTAAATGATACAAAACTGGGAGGAACGGCTGACACACCAGGAGGCTGTGCTGCCATTCAGTGAGACCTGGACAGGCTGGAGAGTTGGGCAGAGGGGAACCTAATGAAGTTCAACATGGGCAAGTGTAGAGTCTTACACCTGGGGAGGACTAACCCCACACATCAGTACAGGTTAAGGGTAGACCTGCTGGAAAGCAGTTCCATGGAGAAGGACCTTGGAGTCCTGGTGGACAATAAGTTAACCATGAGCCAGCAGTGTGCTCTTGTGTCCAAGAAGACCAATGGTACCCTGGGTGCATTACAAACACCATTGTCAAGCAGTTCAAGGGAAAGTCTTCTCCCACTCTGCCCTAGGGAAGCCACTTCCGGAGTACTGTGTCCAGTTCTGGTCTCCCCAGTTCAAGAGAGACAGAGAGCTACTGGAGACAGTCCAATGGAGAGCTACAAGATGATTAAGGGACTGGAGCATCTCTTACAAGGAAAGGCTGAGAGACCTGGGGCTGTTTAGCTTGGTGAAGACTGAGAGGGGAACCTATCAAGGTTTATAAATATCTGAAGAGTGGGTGTCAAGAAGAAGGGGCCAGTATCTTCTCAGTCATGCTCTGTGATAGGATGAGGGGCAACGGGCACAAACTGGAACATGGGAAGTTCCACCTAAACATGAGGAAAAACATTTTTACCATGAGGATGATGGAGCACTGGAACAGGCTGTCCAGAGAGGTTGTGGAGTCTCCTTCTCTGGAGACTTTCAAAACCTGCTTGGACACGTTCATTTGCAACCTGTTCTAGGAGAACTTGCTTTGGGCAGGGGGGGTTGGACTATATGATCTCCAGAAGACCCTTCCAATCTCCTATTATTCTGTGATTCTGTCATTTATAACTAATTAATATCCTTGATTTACTGATGTACCAGCATGACACATACCAGTTGCATGACTGACACACACTCTCACTTGATTTCTTCTGCATGTGAAGCCTAAAATCCTATCTGTAGAGATGTTTTCTATCATTCATATGTGATGTAGATTACTTGTAACTTAAATCTATAAAATGAAACATTGTGCAGTACTAGATTAAATAACATATAGAAATTAAGTAACATGATGTAAATTGTTAGTATTAATAATATTTCTTTAAAAGCAAAGATGGAACTGTAAATTCTTTTTTTTTTGTTGGGTTTTCAGATGTGTGTTGAAGGTTGGTCCAACTCTCGTGGGAAATTGTTATCTGGACTTAATGCTTTGTCTGTCTCAGGAACATCTAACCACTACATTACTACAATGTATAATTCTCTGAGTGGGACTTTCAAAGACCATGGTGTCTGCAAAACTGATCTCTGGAATTGATCCTATGAAAATGACCATGGAGAATTACCGCTTCTTTTGTTGGCATATTGCAGTTAATGCTCCTAGTCCTACACATCTAATGTACTGACATTACTCTTCATCTTTCAGATTTTAGTGCCCTCAAGGTTTTTATTCAGTTTTACCTTGGGAAGATATTTTGCATATGTGAAAAAAAAGGAGCTTCTATTTCTTATTTGTCAGGACAGATATGAAATTTTATAGCATCTATGGGAGGGAAATGCCACTCATTTAATTGTTGTCTCTGGTGTTAAGGTATATGACAAGGATAGGTAACAAGTCAAATGCTAAGATGGTTTAGAGATATTGTGATTGAAACTAATAAAAAAAATTGGTCACATTCAAACTGCAAAATTAAAATACTAACCTTTGTGAGTAGATTTGCCATGCAGAAAGAAGAGCTTGCTCCAGCCTATAAAAATGCATCTGTTGGACACTTATGGTACTACTTACAAAATTTCTGATTATTATCCTAAACAACTGTTAGCCTGTTGTTGAGGTTTAGGGTCAGGGCAGCCACCTAGACCTATAACAGACGCTCTCTGTTAACCCGTTTCCCCTCCCAAAGGGGAAGAGAAAGAGAATAAGTGAGAAAGACTTGTCAAATAGAAAGTAAAGCTAGAACAGTTTTAATGAAAATAATAATAATAAAACAGAATATATACAAATATATACAAAACCAGTATTGAACTCAGACAACTCCCTCACATGCCCACACACCCTCCATTGACAATTACATCACCGTCACCACTGATGCCGTGGAGCAGGCACTGGGAAAGTCCCAGATTGGACTCAGTGGCAGACAGGAACTGGATTCAGGAGATGGATTCTGGAACTGGGTTCAGAAACACATGGATTGGTATTGAAGGCAGAACAGGGCCACTGAGGAAGAGAGCTTGACCCTCATTATCCCTCAGTTTTATACTGACTATGACATTTATGGGCTGGAATACCTCACTGGTCAGTCTAGGGTCACATGTCCTGTCCACTCCTTCTGGCAGGTCTGGTCTTTTACTTTCTGCACCCTGCAATGTGGTACACAAGATTTAGCAGTGGCCTTGGTCTGCACACCAATCCTTAGTAGTAATTCTAAACATGGAGCGTTATCAGTGCTAGAAGCAGATGCTGTCTGTGAAAATCTGTCATTACCTTCAGACACTGCAGTTAGAAGAGACTGAGCTGAAAAGTAAAATCACTGAACAGAATTAGTTCTGTTCCAGCTCAAACCAGGACACCTGTTCATTGACACAGTATCACACTGAGATAGCAAAAGTCAGGCGTAAGGATTGAATGTGCAAGTCCTCGTGCAAGGAGAGGTACTTCTCATAGTGGCAGCGATGGCAGCTCCTCTGCCCCCTGTCCTGGAGGGATAACTAGCCAGGTGCTAAGGACCCCACAGTCACCTCCCAGTTTACCTGCACCCTCACAGACAAATAGTGCTTACAGACAGCCTAGCAAAGGAAGGCACCTAGACACTCACTCACTGACTACCAGAGTTAGACCAACAGCCCACACCTGAGGACTCTGGAAAAGCAGGGAAAATTCACCCAGTGATACACATTTAAGAAGGCCACAGAGAATGATCTGATCTCCTGCCTGGGAGCTGCTCTCTGCCTTTGTATGAATGAGTCTTTTAAAACTCACAGCTAACTTTGATCAAATGTTTCAAGTTCAGGGGAGTCTCTGTGAATGTGCTGGAGTCGTACCTGAGTGGCACCAAGAACCTAGTCCAATGTCCACAGTCATTCTGGCATTGTTCTTCTTTTCAATCAGAAATGTGGCACTTACAGAAACAAAAGGCTGTTTCAGTCCATACTTGCTATAGACTTGAATTTACTTCCGACTAGCAAATATTAACACATTTTACTTTCATGTGATATGTAGGAACTGAGAACAGTCTTTTTTGGTCATTTGTCTACATATATCTTTGAATAGTTGCAGCAGGCAATTTCTCTTCTTTTGGACTCTTACAAAGGAGGAGTTTTTAGGGTTTTACCTTGCTTTGATATAGTTATGTATTAAAAAAAAATAATAAAACGCAACAGTTTTGTGTCAGCAGTCACACTGCACAAAACACAAGTAAGGAATAACTAGAGGAGGTTCAGTAACCTTCTCATGCAAGATGAAATATTTAAACATCATATCACTCAGGGAACAAGGACATACTTCACACAGAGAAAAGAGGATCTATCCATTGAATTCTTGCAGGAAGCATTTAAATCTCTGCTTGAGGGCCAAATATTATCACACACTGTCCATGTAAAAGAGCAAGGAAGAGGCAGTTGACAAAAAGACTTTAAGGAAATCTATCTGCAGGCAGATTTCTCTGTGATCTTCCCTGCTCTGCTCCACTGGACAATATAAAAATAACCAAAAAATAACCAAAAAAAAAAAACCCAACAAAAAAAACCCCCAAAAACCCAAACACAAACAAATGAAAACAAACAAACCCAACAACAACAAAAAAACTCCAAGGGTGAGGAGAACACAACTACCAGGAGCAGCATTAAACCTGGTAAACAACTTCCTTTTACAGTCCTTTTTCTGTCCTGTGTACCTATGCCGTGGTCCTGGAGCTGCTAGCACATGAGCTACTGAATCCTGTAGCCACCAGAGCTCTGCAATCATGAGCCACCCACTTCTGGGCTTTCAGGTAAGGCAAATGGCCCGCATTTGATACGGCATCAGCTGTGTCTTAGGAGGCATAAGTAGATTAGGATACACCAGTGGAGGTTAGAGATTTCTGCTTCTCTCCTGAAAAGTAAATGCAAGATAAATCACAACACAATGAATCTAACTGTGGTCTGCTGATAACCACCAGGCCATGGACTGTTTCTGAGGTGTCTGAAAAAAGTGACCAAAAAAAGTGGGTCTATTGTCAGTCTACAAAAACTTACTATAGTAGCTCTGTACCTTCCCTGGGAAATATTTATGGGGCTGCAATCTGGAAAAGGCTGGGGGTCTGTGCATGGCTCTGTCAGGAGCACAGTGACTGTTCTGGTGCAGTACTACTGAGTAAACTGTCTCAGGAGTGGGGTCCACTCTGCCTGTGCAGGCAGCAATGAGCAAGGACTCCCCAGCACACAGCAGTTCAAGAGGTGGAGAAGAAAGGTGTGAGCATGAGAAGAAAATCAGCCTGTTATCCAGGTGGACATGTAACTATAGAGCAATTGGGCAGTTCAGAGGAACAGCTTACTCCTTCTCATATGTACCTAAGAGATAACTCAGTTTCTGCTTATTATGAGATGCCTGCAACCTCCCTGTCCTCCCCCAGCTTGCCAACTGCTCTTTCCCAGGATGGTGCCACTGTCACTTACTGACTGCCACAGAGACAGCACAGGATGTGCCACTATGACTTAGGGTTGGAAGTCACCAAATGAGACTAACTGTGGCCTGAGGCAAGGACCCCCATTCTTCAGGAAACAATTCTGCTGAGCATCCAGATGGCTGGGAGGAAGTTCGATAGCAGGAAAAGGGTATGGAGCTGGAAGTGCTGGAAAAGAGTAAAAATACCCTAGAATAAGGAATAGCAAATGTGCAGACAAGGTCACGAACCTAAAAAAAAATACAAAACCTGAAGAGCAGGGTCTGGCTCCCCTGCAACACATACCACTGATACAGAAGAGGGACCAGAAGCTGCAGTGAAGCTGTCAGCTGGATCAGGCTTGTCAAATAGAAAGGATAAGGTGTTACCCAGGGCAACAAAACATTTGTAGCTGCTTATGAAGGTGGCTGCATCTTTGCATCAGATCTGACAGTCTGCCTGCAGCAATGGACATCTCTGATTGGCAGCTCCACAGAGCAAACTGCTGCTGCCAGGGTGGCTCATCAGCACTGAAGGTAGGGACTGGGCAGAGATCATGGCAGTGCTCGGCACTGCTGCCCTTTGAACCAACTCAGAGATGCCAAGATGTGTTAGATAAACATCTTCATCCAATTTAAGCAATATAATTTATTCATAGATGTCTCAGGAGAAAGAAAGGCACACTTTATTCAATATTTTATGTAGCTCATGTGGTTTGCAAAGGATTTGTAACTTACAGGTTAGTCAACATTTTTCAGACTTCTGCAGGAGTGAGCAAATGGTTGCATTCAAACTCCTACAGAGAACATGAAGACATCAGACAATGTCATTTCTCCCCCTTTTAACAACAACATAGTATATTTACAATTCTGCAGAATGTACAGGAAAAGAATAGAAAGTTGGGGCTTAATCTGTTTATCCATGTTGAAAGATTACAACAATTTCAATTACATTTGAAATAAAAAATCCTAAAAAATCAAGGCTAAGATGGGATCTTCTTATGTTTAATTGCTTATAATTATCTTTGCTATCCATATATTTAGATATTTTCATTCTTACTTCATTTTGTGCAAACAAAGGAGAACGATAAGGTCATATCAGCATTTATGAACTGAATTTTTTCTGTGATTTCAAACATTTCACCTTTGTTACCCCCGGCACAAAAAACAATCCCAAAACCACCTTGGTGGTTGAGCAAACTGGGTGTAGAGTGCAACCAAAAGTATAGATAGAGAATGTGGGAAGGTCAGGAGAAGATCATACTGTAGGACTCCACAGTTCCTGATTCCTTGTCATGCATCGGGCATCCCTGGGAGCAGACTGAAGGAGGTGAAGCGAGCTCTGTACAAAAGAGGCTGTCTTCAAATAATTGGAAGTGATCTGTAGTGAAGTCTTTAGTTCCATTTGTCTGCTTTATAGAAGAGTTGCAATTTAATTATACTTGTTGTAAAGCTTTCCTGACATTCTTGAGATTACTGAGCACATACTTAAAGCAGCAAACTCTGCAAACCACTAATGTTAATTTTCCTTTATAGATCCTGGAAAAATGGAAACACTGTTCAAAACTGATGCAGCATTCTTTAATCATGATAAATGGATGGCCAGCGAATTGTGGGTCAGTCAATGTTAGAGTGATTCCTAGCAAAAGAATGGGAAATGGGGTTTTGTCAGATTAATGTCTCAGAGTAAGAATTCCACACAGCATTTAACCTCCTATTGTGTGATGTTTTGGTTTAATAATTAACACTATCCAATACCAACATTGCAAGTACTAAGTGGATTAAAAAGTAACTGATATGTTTTATGGGGTATTTTTAAAAGAGAATGCTTAATGGAAGAACCTTTCATCAATGAAAACCTCTGCAGTGACGAGTGCTTGGCTCAGTACTGTTCTTTTTTTTAAAAAACGAAATAAAATAGGAACTGGCTAATAAAGTTCACAAAAATTCACACACTAGCAGAATAGTAAATCATGATGAGGAATTACACAATGTGATTCTGGACCGATCCAAACACATACTGCAGGGATAAAAAAACCAACAAAACCAAACAAACCCTACTGCAGCCAATGACAAGATTTTTGCTGCCTTTGACAGAGATGAGGTTTTACTCATCTTCTTTTAACAGAGTCAGACAAAGGTTAATGTATCTGTAAACACAGATTGTAGCTCTGCCTATGAAGTCTGGGCCATTGCATTAGGATAAACAGGAATGAAAATACTAATGGGTGACAATAGATCAATCAGATGAATAAAAACACTGATGATAAGACTGCTGCTGCAGGGCTGGATGGGGAAGCAAGAACATTTTATCCTCCCTGATACGCAGGTCCGGGAGCATCCACCATGTTACCAAACCGGGGCAGGTGGTTCACTTTTTCTATCATTCATTCTCCCTTTACTGGTTAAAGATGCTGTGGCCCAGCCTGAATGTTTCTTCCATCTCAGAAGTCAAACAATTATTGATAAATTGGCAAAGTTTCAGAAATGAGATGGGCGAGTAATCCAAAACCTAGGAAATGCATATTACAGTGATTAAGCATCTCTGGCAGCTTGTTTTTTTCAGAATAAGAAGTACCTTGATCAAGGTCTTTATGTGGGAAGAAGATAGCATCTAATACATTACGGTGTCATCTATTAGACCAAGGTACAACAAAACCTAATACCCAGATTCTGAATCTAGACAAATAATTACCATTCTGTGATATCCTAAATCTTGTCTGGGGTCTTGTTACAGGTTGTCCCTAGACATTTTTCTGGATAAGTAAATCTGCAAAACACACCTAATATTCCAGTGTAGCATCTTGATTTCAAGGCCTAAATTTAGATTCTGACAAGTTATTGTCCACAGCTCTGGCACCCACAAGCCAGGCACATCAAGGAACACTACAAAAGAAACAACCACATTATTTTTTATTCAGAATTGTTTTCATTTACAAGCTGCAACATTTGAAGCGGCCAAAGCCTCAAGGCAGCCTCCCTCTGCCAGGTCTCCCCAGCCCAGGGACACCAGCCCTCTACATCTCCTTGGGCAGGGTATTTCCCATGGCCCTGGCAGGGACAGAGGTGCTGTGGGCTGATACCAAGCTCACCTCTCATCTCTGCCCACTATGGTCTTTGTGGCCCTGCAGCTAAAAAGCTCCCCAGCACAGCAGGGAAGACCTGCATGATGCTGATGGCCCTTAACTGTTTTGTCCCATATTCTCCATCCCTGGGGGGGCAACAAGGACCAAGCCAGTGCTGTCAGGTGAGGGTTCCAGCCCACTGTGACTTCTGCAGGACTTCCGCAACATCAAGTGGGATTTGTAGTATGGCAAAGAGAGCTCCCAAACTGTGAGATGTTTTCCTAAATACATACCCTAAAGACCAACCACAAGTTTTTGGTGTTGAGGCAGGGCGTTCTGGGTGAATTTTTTGTTTTGCAAATGAGACTATTATGTTCATTTCTCAGAAAGAAACCTTATGAATCAAAAATCAATTCACGTGTTGAAGAATTCATTTTGAGTAATAGTACCAGGGAAAAAAAAAAAGAAACAACCAAAAGTGCTCTGTTTCAATATTTTCAAATGAAATGGTTTTGGTTTTGTAATCTAATGCTGCTTCATTCAAAAATTGATCTATGCTTAATGTTAATAAACAGTAAAAATATGTGAAAAGCAAGTAACGTATCTGACTTGATATTAGTTTTCCCTAATTTATTTTCATTTTGGCCACTGAACAGAAAAATCAATTATTCTCAAAACTCTATTCACTATAAATAAGTGCCTCTATTCCAAAACACTGCTCTCCATAGTTTTCTCCTCTTTTGTGGAGACTCTTACTTTTAACAGGTATAATAATTTGTGGTCTTCCCCAGACGATATCTTCTGATATTTTCATTGACATAAGTTCCCCTTAATTTTTTCTACTGTTAGTGGTGATTATGACTAGTTAGCTTCTACTGTAAGTTTCATCAACATGATGTTTATTGCCTCCTTCAGAAAATGAAGCTATTAATCAAAATTGTACCTAACGAGGATCCACTGGGTATGTGACTAAATATTGCTCCAACATGGTTAAATATTGGTTTTGATTATTTTAATTATCTTTCAAAGGGTTTTCAGTACACATTGTAATAAGCCAGTCCAAGTCACTTAGAATATTTTGGCCAAGATGCTACAAAATGCAGTATCACGTACTCCATCAAAACCAGAATGTTATCACCCTTCCCTTCTAGTGACATTTAACTGTCAAGAATTATGTTGGACAAAGCATACACTGTGTAAACTCCTATTGTTTGCTGCTCATTGCTTTCATTAGCCTCTTCATTTTAGTGGCCATCTGCATCTATTTTCCCCGTCACTGTACGCACACATATTCTATGCAAAGAGTGTGCAGTATTGCCAATCTCCCACTGTGAAACTCTTCATACTTTTTTCAGATCTATTAAAATGTTGGCACCACTCAACAGCTGTTTACCTCGGTACCACCATTAAGATGAAAAATTAGTTTAGAGGCATTTTTGGGCCAAAGATCATTTCAGCAGTAGAGATGAAGTAAACATTTATTCAGATGACAGCCTGGGGCTAAAAAAGAGGTCTGTTAGTATCAGAAGAAAGACCAAGAGACTCCAGAAAGTGTTGTTTTACTTCTCAGTGGAAAGGAAAAATTTATAACAGATCACACAAGGACTGAAATTTGGTGAGGTTTTTTTCTTGGTTTTTTTTTTTTCAGTTCATCATGGATGTTATATGTGATCATGTGGTCAATGAATGTCCTGGTTTGAGTTTGAATCATTGTTATCATAAAGAGGTAAAACTCCAGGGGTGGAATAGGAATAGAAATGGGAATGGGAATAGTTTAAAAAACACTTGGATGGATTTATGGACCAGGGTTGGCCATGGAAATTACTTAGGGAATTGTAAAGCTTACAGGCAAGAGGCTGAGGCATGGTGTCATGGTATGCATGGGGGATGAGAAGTTTCAGAATATTAGAAAGATTATAAAAAGGCAAATATAGTGTCTGTATTTAGAAAAGGATTAGGGAGGAGTATGAACATGGAGAATAGCATGGAAGAAGCTACGAGTTGGTCTGCAAAGCCTTAATTCCTAGAATAATATGGAAATAAATGTTTTTTATGAACATGTGGAAGGTAAAATAAGTATGAGTAACACCTAACATAGATTTGTCAAGGATCAGCCTTGTTAAATTTAATTTATTCTGTTCTATTACAGAATAACTTGCCTTGTAGATAAAGGCAAAGGTATAGGTGTCCTGTATCTTGACTCTTTAAAGGCTTTTAATGCCCTCTTATTTAATATTTTCATAGCCAGATGGAGAAAGGTTGTTTAGGTGAAACTCGTGGAAGGTGAATGCATATGTAGGTGGCAAGGAATACTTAAAAAAAGCAGATACTTGTAGCTTACTGATCTATCCAATGTGTGTCTTTAGCAGATCCACAAGAGTCTGCCTTGAGTTTGGTGTGAATCAATACTGTTATTAATGGCTTGAGCAATGAAATGGGTTATATGCTTATTAAATCACTAGGTTATAGTAACCTAAGTGAGCCACAAGCACTCTGAGACCTAAGCAGTTAAGTACATAAGCATGATGCTGTGCCCAGGTTAGTATAACCTGCTTGCCATCAGGGCTAGTTAATCACATTAGCATCTTGCTAATGTGACCACACCACTTGCAGTAGCTGCGATATCCCTGACTGGCACTGCATTATGCCACAGAGATGCTCTGAAAGAGAGAAATTACATACTTTCTCTGTGTAATCTCCTTCCCCAGTCTGTTCGAGGTCAAGATGCTGATTTACTAGCAGGTCACTTAGGTACGTTTAAACATTTTACCATAAATCCTCCAGGAAACACATCAAATGTAGTTGTGCTATACTATGTAATGCCAGGGTGAATGCTCGCTTTGTGCTAGACTATCATCTTGTGCAGCATCAAAATCACTCTCTGCAGCTCCCAAGCTTCCCTTGCAGATTCCTCTGTCCAAGTATTGATCAGGCTCTGTGTGTCAGAAAGGTCTGCATAGTCCCTACACTAGAAGAGTGGTAATTTTCCTACTTTTCCTGAAAATACATTAGGTTGCAGGAGGGCTATGGTTTGAGCAGATCAATGCCAGAGGAGTTAATATCACCTACTTTTGCCTCCCCATTGTATAGCTCTAAAATTAGAAACAAGCAGAAACACAATGCAGCATCCTAATTGGCTTGTCACTAAGGTAAAGTAACTGGACAGCTTCTGCCTTACTCAAGATCAGAAGGTCCTTCTCTTGCTACATCCTCATTGGTCTGTTGTTTTCTGAAATAAATGTAACATATGTTTAATTGGATTAGAATGTTAATCTATTTAAAGCATCATTTTTTTATCCAGTGTGAGAGAAAACATTTTTAGTCATTCTCACTAAAAAAATTACCTGAAGACATTGTAAGTCACATCAGAACTTCAGTAATATTACCTTGTTAAGAGCAGAGAAAGGACTTCAGCACTAGTAGGTACAATTTTTGAAAGCCTCATCAATGTTATGTTTAGCACCATATAGTCCTTACTCAAATGGCTGCATGCTGCTGGTGGTAAAGTTGCAACCACCCACACAATGCTTGGGGGTCTGGAAAGAAAACCTAAAGTGCATCTTGTTGGCAGAAGAGTTAATGTACTTATCTTGAACTAGGCTGGTCTAGAGAAATACAAGTCCTTCTCCATGTGAATTCCATCTTAGGAGACATATCTTAACTAAACTTTTATTATATAAAAAACAGATCTAGACACCAGCCTTAACTGCACAGCTATCTTTGAAGATGTACAGTATATAGCCTGCAGCACGGTATTTCACAATGCCTTTTGTATTGAATCTACTGACCCTCTGGCAAAGAGCTGCCACAGCAAGAGAGGAAAAATTTCCATCATTTCAGGAGGAGTCTCTGATGGTGTCTCTGAACAGCACAACACAGCAAGCCACCTCAAAGCTCTGTCTGGGTTCATTAGCAGCACTGACAAGCAGGCTATGCTAGTAAGGCAGGGCACTGCACTGTGTGGTTGCTGTTGGGAGCAAGATGACTTGCTCAAAGAGGCCCTAGATGCTGCACTGGGCCATGCAGAATGCCCTTGGCATTGTAAGATAGCTTAGCAAGCCCCAAGAAGAAGCATTTCTTGGTAGGCAGGGCCTGAAAAGCTTAGAGACCAAGCTCCCAAGACGCCCATAAAGTGTTTGGCCAGTGTGCTTCAGAGTCGTTCTGCAACTCCTCCAAGTTAGGGAGGCCGAGGGAAGGAAGGTGAAGCAGGTCATAGCAGAGCTATGTGTCAGAGTGCGCGAAGATCTCTTCTTCTTTGACATGGATCTCAGTAACTATGTTCCCATTTTCCCTGTACTTACTTCATAGTGTTCATCTGTACTCACACCTGCTTCACCCTTCAATGGCCACTGTTCATCCCACTTTTTCTCAGATAAGCCTATCCTGGAAGTCCAATTTTGTGCTGTCACCAGAAACCCTGCTACTTATTCCTTTTTACACATTTTTCTTTTAAAAACTGAGGGGATCTTTTCTTTCTTTCAGTCTTTGCTTCCACATGCAACCCAGGTATTTCTCACCTTCCTCACAGCCTTTCCCTTTCACTGCAGCCATTGCTCCTTGCCTGACTACTGCTCTCTTGCCAGCCCCCACTCTGTCTACTGAAGTGGACTTCTGTCATGTGCAGACAAGTACCGTGGTTCAGGGGAGACTTTGGGATATGTGACTTTTTCCTGATGGTTACATCCTATTCCCCTGTTCTTAGGGACATTGAGTCCTGCAGCCTGCTGGGGATGAGGCTCTAGCAGGGCCATGCTGTGCTACCTGGCTCTGTCCTGCTTTATGGGTACCCCACAGGACTCCCCCTCTGCTACCACCAACAAGAGCAGGACTAAGTTCAAGAGAAGTGAGGCAAACCTTTTAAGATACTTGCTCTCTAATTTTTAAGGTAGGCCTAAATTGGACTATTTCTGACCGAAACAGTGATGGCAACAGCAGGTTCACTGACATAGCTAACAGCAATTCCAGCCAGCCCTTTGCTGTGCCTCTCCAACAGTTGTAAACACTACAGAGATAGAAAGAAATGACATTTCCCACTCCTCAAGAAGGAGCAGTTCACCAGTGCAGCTGGGCCCCGAGGGGGAAAGAAAGCCAAAATGTGCAGCAACTATAATAAAAAAGACATAATACAAAAGTTAATGCTTTTTGATAGACAGCAAGAGCTCATCAGTGGTGAGGCTGTGGGTTGCTATGGCGACGGGGCTGCACACCGGGGCTGCCTGGCCTCTCAGTGCTCCCTCCAGCACCCCAGTCTCTGGCTCAAAGGGAATCACCCTGCTGCTCTGGGTAAACACACCAGTGATTGTTTCCAGCCGGCTCCAGACAATGTGGGACAAGCCAAAAATCGATCTGGACTGGCACGTGTTTTAAGATGCCACCTACCAACAAGTGTTGGACCCAGTTAGGAGTTAGGCTGTAATCAAGCCCAAAACATGCTTAGGTTATCTCAGTCATCAGTGAAATAGCACAAAAATTCCTGCTTGGCCTTTAGTGTTGCCCCAGCTTCAGCTCACACAGGGGGGCAGGGAAGGGGGGAGAGGGGAGCAGAGCAGACTTTCTGCTTTTTCAGCTTCTGCTTTGGATGCCCCACATGTCCTTGGACACAAGTTAGAGTAGCCTCAAGACTACCATGACTTGCCTTCCTCCTCTTCCACCTTCACAATCCAGGCCAGTCCAAATTAGATGAGTTTGTTCTTTGGACATATACATATCAGTTGTGTTAAAAGGTTATAATAGTTATATATAGCTATTTAAGTGGGCTCGGAGTGAAATTACCAGTTGTTGATAGGCATTGGGTGAATGTGATATCCAGTGAGTGATAACCACAGAAACCTGGGAGGAAAGCCCCAAATAGGTGGTCCAGTTCATGTACTCTTACACGCAGCTACAGATATAAAAAGCTACCTGGCAGCTAGACCCCTCTGTGAAGCAGGGAAAAAAAGACCTTCTAAGGCAGAGCTGCATTTCAAGGGGGCTGGATGCAGGAAACTGCTCGGAGGAGTGGGCGAGAGGCAGTCGTGTGCCTGAAGGGGGAACAAGGGCATCTCCCTCCCATGGGAGTTTGCATGTGTCCGGGTGGGCATGGTCTCACGTGCTTGACTCAACTGTCACCCTAGCAGAGTCCAGCCCCACAATACTGAGCATTCATTGTCAGACACCTTTATTGCTATTTATTCATTAACACGCAATTTCTTACTACCCCATTCCCTCCTCACAGGCTTTGTTCTTTTTTGCTTTAAGTCCTTCTCTCTTGCTAGCTCCTCTCCAGCCATGCATCCACTCCTTCTCCCCACGATCTTTCTCTTAGTTTCACACCACATGAATATCAACAGTTTCTTGCCATTTCATCACCCATGGCCCAGCAACTGCATTCATCCGTTGTTCTTACCCACCGTGACCACGGGTTTCCCCAGCACAACAGATGGCTCTTCCCCACAGCTCTCCAAACAAAATGTTTAAGCAGGTCTTCACTCCTGCACTGCAAATAATTTAGTAGTTGTGAAGAAAAAATGCTGTGGCTATAAACATTAACCAAATAATAACCTTTTATTTTGTATTTGCGTATAATGATCTGTATATACAAAAATAAAGAGTGCATTTGTTGTCAGATAAGATGATCAACAGTATGGTCCAGGCCAATTTGGTGCACAAAGTATACTTTGAAATATTATCTAAGTTCTCTTAAAACTTGTCTGTTTTTAACCATACACACACACACAAATGTTTTTAAAATCCAGTACTGAAAAGGATGTGCCAAAAAAGGAGCTGTCCATGTCAGTTGATTTCCATCCCCTTTGTTCTCTGTTGCAGGCTCACATGCTAATTGGTAAACAGGATCCTGCCTTATCAGGTGCCTGAGGCAGCATCTGCTGTCCAGACAGATCAGGGTGATGAGAATCCTGTTTCACCTGTTGAAGAAGCTTTTGGTGAAAATCCTGGCTTAAGATTTGGACTCTTTTAGATGAGACTAGATGGCAGCCATAGGGCTGACACCCATTTAACTCCCAGGGAGAAAAATAGTGGAGGTACAACAGGGGTGTTGGAAAGAAAGGATAATCTTCTGAGGATTAAGATGATGAAAGCTGTCCTGAAGAGTTGGAGACTATCCCTCCTTCTGCCACAGAATTATTCTGTGACATCAGGCAGGATGCTTTAATTTTTTTATAGATGAGCAGCAAATCAGTATGGCTCCTTCTGAGGCCTCATTTGCAGGACTGCTAAAACTAAAATCCATGGGAGCCCTGCTTTGAGAAATGAAGTCCCAGCTGCCTTTTAACTGTTCTGTCCAGAACATAGCAACATTCTAGCTCCTAGAGATGTGATATTTTCTAATACTGTGAAGCACATATATAATTGTGCTAAGAACCATGAAAACACCTCCTGAGCCTGTCTTCAGGTATTCTGAAGAAATCTGTGATACCAAAGAGTGAGACTAGAGGGTTCAAAGCTCTAAAGAGGGACACAACCAGAGTGATTCAGGTGACACAGAAAACAGACATCTAGTACCACTTTCCCATTTTCAATGCACTAAACTCAAGGACAAGTGGGTATCACTTAGAGTCCATGTGAAATCTGTGCCCTTTTGATGCTGAAGGCCAGAGAAAACATCCAAATCAATCGCTGCCTGGACACAGGCAACCATGCCTCCTTTCCCAGTCTTTTACTCAGCTTGTCAGCAGAATCCAGCTTCTTCCTCCTGCTTCTAGCCCTTTTTTGCCCAGACCAGCTCCCACATTTTCAAGTCTCACTCTTTCCCCAGCTTCTCCTCCAATCTCAGTATTTTGGCCTCCTCAGCTTCCTTGGCCCATTTCTTCTGCAGGACACTTCACTTGTCTCCCAGCTCCTTCCCAGTTCTCTCTTCCTCCTGCCATACCAATTCCAGATTTCATCTTCCTTGTGTGCACATTCATAGACCCTCTATCCCTAGACCTCACATTTGGCCTCCCATTTTCCCCACTACCTCCTTTGGTTTTTATCTCTCAGAACTTCTTGCCCAACCCTCACTCTGAACTCCTTTCCTAAATTGTTTGTCTCTGGTCACATTAAGCCTCCTCCTGCCTTCCAGGTCTGGCTTATATTGTCTTCACCTCCCTTCTCGATGGCCCCTTAGAGGACAGGGAAGACAGGCATCCTGCGCCAAGCCCTGGGGCTCAGCTAGCTTCAGCCTGGAGAGAACAGGATGGAGCACTGAAGGGAAAAGACCATCACTGCTCCTGCTGCTCGAGGTTGGAACAAGTTCAGTTACTCTCTGAAGGCAGCCTATGAATAGCCTGGTCACGCGCAGCAGCTGCAGGCGGAGCACGACGAAGCAGAGAAGCGTACGCGGGCACCTCTGTCAGCGTTGGACAAAGTGCACTTTGTGGGAACTGAATCTCCAAGAATTTTATCTGTAGTTTGCACTCTTGGACCCACCTCCCTAAGAAAGTGAGGCAAGAGTGAGTGCCTGGGGTCCACACTGCCCATGCTGCCTCTGCCTGAGCAAGCCTGTGTCACATGTGCCACCCCATTGCTCTCCAAGAGGGGGGTGCTCCTGAGTGCAGGGCAGTAACAGCGTGACTGCACCGAGGCAGCTCCCCTTGTGCTCCCACCTTCCAGCAACAGCTTTCAAAGCCCTGACTTTGTCCTCAACAGGGGTGCAGGGGCCTGAAAACCTGTTAGCCCTTCATAGCCCCTCTGCGGCAAAGTTGGGGGGGCTCGGCATGCTCGTGACCGTTGGGCTGCACCTCTTTTCTGGCAGTCGTGGGGCAGCAGTCAAACTTCGTCTGAAACGGAGGAACGATTTTTCCAAGCCAGGAGCAATTTCCAGGCGAGCCCCGCTCCTGGCGGGCGCGGGTGAGCGCTGGTGTTCAATGGCGTGCGGCCCTCTGCCGGCGCGGAGCGGCTGCCTGCGCGGCTCCGTCCCGAACCTGCCTCCGCTCCGGCTGCCGGTGCGTCCCGGGAGGGGGCAACCCTCAGAGCCCTGCATCGATGCACCAGCCATCACTGCTGTGAGCGCCGGCTCAACGCATAGGTCGGGGACTGCAAATCCGAGTGTCACTGGCGTAGGAATTATTATTACCAGATGCTAATTGCTCATTAATATATGCTAACTACTGCTGCATGCCAGCATGCTGAAGGCACTGAGTGCCAGGCCAAAGCCACTTGGCTGGAGAGGAGCTGCTCTTCTCCACCGGGGCAAACTCGCGCACCCGCGCCGTGAGCTGCCACCGCGGCCCCACGGCTGCTCTGTGGTTGCAGTGGTGGTCTTCTCCAGGGCTGCCAGCCCACCTCCTGAGGTGAGGAGCACCTCTGCGTGCCCCAGGCTACAGACTTTCGCCCAGGGACGGTTTGCTTCGGGCAGGGGGCAGCGTCTCCGGGCTCCACCGGTGGCAGGGCAGGAGGCCGCTGCTCACCCTCGGGGGTTCATCACCTACAGCCCACGCCTGAAGACGGGCTCTCTCTCTCTCACACACACACGGGTTTTAAACTTTAAAATTCACTGCCTGAACATGTCTCCCAGGACGCGCAGCATGAGCAGCGCAGGAAGCAGCTCAAGCAGGGGCAGCACCCGGGAGCCAGTCGGCCGGCCGAGGGGCTGTGGGGTGGCCCAGCCTGAGGCAGCGCCACCGCCGCCCAGGGGCTCGCGCTTCCCGCCCTCCGCCTGCTGCCCGCCCGACGAAAGGGCGCCGCTGTCCTCGCCTGGGGACGGTGTCTCAGCCGTGCCCCCTCCCGAGCCCCGGCCGGCGGTTACTCCGGGCGGTGGGGCGGCTGCGGCCCCGCGGCGGGTGCTGAGGCAGTGGGCGCCCGGCGCGGCGGGGAGCCGCGGGCGGTG